>VDFB02270651.1:360745682-360797106 GCA_007258455.2 Sequoia sempervirens
TTTTCCCTAAAAATTTAATTACTACTACATTGAAATTTCAAATTTTCACCAAATAGATTTTGTTTAAAAAAATAAACCTAGTAGTTTATAAAACTACATTCAATTTGCTACACATTCTATTCTTACATATTTTTGAAATAATATAGATAACTTATTCAAATTTTTACATCAAGTTTTCTAACTTTGATTTTTTTGAATTTTTTACCACTTAAGGGCCTATTTTTTCCATGATGATCCTACACATACCCTAAAGAGAAATGACAAGGCCAAGCATGGAATTCCAAAAAAGAAAAAGAGAAAATATGAAATAAAAGAATTGGATCAAGCTTTGATCGTTTTTCCATCCCAATATGGATCAAAACTAGGCTATTTGTCTAGAAAACACATACTCGCTCTAAGGCAATGAAACTTCTAGCTATTCGCCAGGTGAGAAGTCCTAAAAGGTGAGAAACATACACTTATGGTTGGTATGCACTCACACACATGCAAGTGGCTATGGGGGAATTCATGCCTTGGATTGGACTTCCTGCTCAACCATACCAAAGTTATACCTCCTGATAACTTTAATAAGGTGCCACACAAAAATAATTTTTGAGCTTCATGAGATAAGCAAAAATTTGTATGCTTGGAGCTCATGAACAAATAGGATGGCACTATAGGATTTCAAGATGTGTTATGCAAGGTGGCCATATAGAAACAAATGCAAAGTGCAAAAATAGGAAATTTTCATAGGAGTCTTGCTTAGTACATGCGAGGTCTTTAACTTAGGGAACATTGTATTTAATGTCTCCAAGAGAGGACCAATTAGAGAATAGATAATTTGCAACTTATGGAATGTAGTGCATCGCATCAAGCCACTAAGAGGAATGAAATATTCTAAGAGAGATCATGCTCTTGAAGGACATTACACCCAATGTCATCCACAAAGTGACAAACTAATCATATGAAGTAATAAGGCTACACTAAGAACCAAGAAAAATAAAAATGCAAAAGAATAATGCCAATATATTCCCCCACTTTAAAGAAATCGATAAACACCATATTGTGATAAATTACTGTAAAGTAGCAAATGAAAATGAAAAAAATAAGGAGACATGAGAGCCAACTTGAAAATCCCTATTCCAAATCATATGTTTTCGAGTAAGGCTACGTCATGCAAGACCAAAGGAAAAGAAAGGGGTTTTCCCCAAAATGAAAACACCAAACACATAAGGGATTTGTGGATTTGGGGTTAGTATGTTCTTTTCTACAGTGTTTTTAGAGAGCTCAAAACTATCATCATCCCCCAAATACACATAGAATTGGAAGAATGACACCAAGAGAGTGAGAAAAATGAAGAACCTTTTGGGTCAACGTGGAAGAAACATGAATGTCTCGATGCCTTGCACCATCCCCAAAAGGAAAAGGCAAGACAAGTGAGAAAGAGAGATAAAGAAAAAGGAAAAGGAAAAATGAAAAGCCTTTTGGGTCAACATGGAAGAGACATAGGGTGTCTTGATGCCTTGCATCATCCCCAAAATAAAAACACAAAACAAAAAGAGAAAAGGAAAAGGAAAAAGAAAAAGAAATTCTTTTGGGTCAACATGGAAAGAGACATAGAGATTGTCTCAATGCCTTGCATCATCCCCAAAGGAAAACACCTGAACAAAAGAGAAAAATGAAAAGGAAAAAGAAAAAGAAAGCCTTTTGGGTCAACATGGAAGATACATAGGGTGTCTCAACACCTTACGTCATCTCCAAAAGAAAAACACAAGACAAAAAGAAAAAAGGAAAAGGAAAAAGAAAGCCTTTTGGGTCAACATGGAAGAGACATAGGGTGTCTTAATGCCTTGTGTCATCCACAAAAGGAAAAGAAAAAATATATAAAGATAAAAAAGAAAAAGAGATACACAACATAAAGAAGAATGAAGGTACAAATAGAGGAATGTCATGAAGAGAGAGAACATCAAATAGAACATTACAGGGGATCAAATTATACACATGCAATCACACAAAAGAAAATGAAAAAGAAATAATGCAAAAGACTAGTAAGGAAAATATGAGTCAACCTATGAGCAAGTCATATGCCTCCCAATATCAATCTATATAAGCAGAAGGTGAACAATGAACCTAAGGGACAATGAAAAATGCATTACTAGGACAAGGCTATCAATTTCTTACCCCCATTGAGTGTGAACGAGAATGAGCTGAGGTAGGTGATTGGAAAGTTCATGTAATAGTGAGAATAGAATATTCTACAACTATTACATGAAAATGGGTGAAAAAATATTAAGCTAGGAAATCACATGATGGCAATCATTGCCATCAAAGTGAAAGTTTTTCAATATTAACTAGAATGTATTACATTCATCGACACTGTGTTTGAGAATTTGATGATATGCACAATGTGGTACTTTTGCATCTTTAGGATATGCACAATGTGGGATGTTAAGTTAATGAACCGTTGGCCTTGATGTCAATCCTAGTGCACTAAAGTTTAAAACAACTTTAAAACACATGTTTATTGTTTATATCATAAATTACTCAAGTTTCACTTGTTCGGTGAATATTTGATGTAGTTACATTCTAGAATGAAATGCACAGAGTGATAGGCTTGTGAACTTAAACCTCTATAATCACCCTATAACCATTAGATTTACAAAGATCAACAGTTTAGAATTTGTTGTCAATGCATGACTAAATGGCTTGTTTTAATTTTTTCAGCCATGTACTAATTGTGCAATCCGAAAGCAACACGTAGACATTTTATTCACTTTAATGTTTGAATTAAAAACAAAATCACTTTCTACTACTAAGTAATTTTATTTTTAAGTGAGAGGGTTAGAACACGGGGAGGTTTCAGTCCTCAGATTTCTCATTGCAGTGCACCACCCTATTCTGGGTTCCACAGTTTCACTTCCAACAAAGCCATTCCAATTTCCATGACTGTCAGCATTAAGCTTTTCAAGAATCAAAATCCAAGTAAGGAAAATAAATACAATTGGATGATTGGTACTTAATGGAAGAATATATTGTGCTAATATTTTATGGATCGGGAGTAGATCCATTACAAACTTCCAATACATGTGATAGAAAGGGTTTTTGCATTGTAATATGTAAGGTAGATGAAGAGTACTGATGAACTACACTTTGTCAATTATGGGAAGAAGACCTTATTTCCTTCTTTACCTTTTTCATGTGGAGGGTTCACATTCAAGAGAAAAGCATTTAAGGTGGCACATGATCTTTTGAATTTTTTTAATTTTGATGTTATCTATCACTAGTAGTATGATCCATGTGACACCATTAAATCAATGATTGTTGCCAATAAGAATGCTACAAGTATAATTCAACATCAAAGTAAACCATTGCTTGAAAACTTGAGAAACAAGGATTCTTGGGATGAGTTAAAAATAACAATGGAGAAAAGTGTTGTTGAGAAAGGTATTTCTTGTGAACAATCATTAGCAAAAATTATGGCATTGCATCGAAAGACAATTAGGACATACAACATTTTTTATGAAAAAAGTGATAAACCATCTAGTAGAGTACAAATTTCAGATTCTCTAGATAAGGAAGTTATAGATAAAAATTGGTCATGATAAAAAATTACTGCCTTTTGGTCTATGAGGAAGGAGCTAGGTGATCCAAGAGCTCTTGCAGAGTACGGAGATAAGGAAGAAGATTGTGAGTTTAGAAAATTGTGGAATATAGAGCATCCCGATGAACATGAAGATAAAGAAACTAATGATGAATCTAATGATGATAGAGAAGAACAAAGCTATGTCAAATCTGGTTTAAGTGAGGCCACAAAAGAAGCATATACTTCAAGAGTAGCCATAGCTTAAAAAATGGGTTATGAAGGTGGTGGTTTGGGATCTCAAGGACAAGGAATTCCTACAGTAATAGATGTAGAGCATAGAAAACCAGTTGATAAATCTAGCCTTGGAGTTGATAAAGTAGACCAAGGGCATACAAGTAGAGCCGAAAAAATTCAATTTGTTAGAGCTTCAAATCTTTATCCTCATGGTCAAATACAATCACAACTAGGACATGCCCATGGTGGAGATGTTAGTGAAATTGGCACTACCACTGGTGGTGATGGTATGGGTAGTATTAAACTAGTAGTGGTCAACATGTGCTACAATAACAAATTACACACAAGAGGACAACAATACAAGATACCACACAAACACTAGGCTATCAAGGCATATAGAAGAGGCAAAGGATCTTGACAAGTCCAAGTCACACTACCAATGGATCCACCACAAAGGAGTTATTTCCAAGCACTCCCCCACTGCCAGTTAGTGTGGCTACGGCATCATTAGCGATTGCAAAGTATGCCTATTCCTTCGGCATTCAAGCATTCCATTGTTCCTACGTCCCTAGGTTTTGATTACATTGAAGAGTTTAAAAAGAAAATAGACTTGTATAAAAAAGAAAAGAAGTAACTAATGGAGAGTACGTCTATGTAACTTTAGAGCTTGCAACAACCATGTTATTACCCACATTTGACACAAACAAAGAAATCATGGAGTACACAATTGGTGTTGCCATAGTTCAAAACAAACTAATAAATCAGATGGATCAATCTAAATTCCAGGTGAGCAATTTTTAATTGGATTTTTCTGGAATCAAAAATACTGAAAAAATTAATGTATGAAAGAAGAATAATGAATTGGTGTACACATCATAGCTAAAGAAAGAGAGAAAAAAAGGTTGTAGACTCAAATAGAAAAGTTATAGGAAGACCTAGCAAATGGGAAAGCATCAAATAACAAGAGAAATGAATTAGAAAAAAGAATTAAAAAAATTGCCTCTACATCAACAAGCAAAGAGGATAAACAAAATGAGAGAGAAGTGAATGAACTAAAGAAAAGGCTAGATGAGAGCAACAAGAAATATGATGAGAAAAAATCCACTTCAGAAAAATTGAGACAAAGCATTGTAAATGGAAATGCGCAGTGGGAACAAAATTTGGAGAAATAGAGAAAAATAAATGAAATATTGGAGGCAGAGCTAATGGAAGCAAAAAATAAAATTAACTCTTGTCAAAATAAGCTATTTGCATTTTGTAGAGAAAAAAGGAGGCATATGAAACAAAAAAATCTAGGATGAAATAATGCAAAGGATTGATCATTTGTGTGACATGTTTCAATTGATTGATGCTATCAAACTACATTATAAGAAGCTCAAAAAATATTTAGTGAACAACAAAAATGTAATGGCATTAGAGAAATCTACAAATCAAGTTCAACAAATAGTCTACAAAGCTAGTGACAATGATTTGAATCAAAAGGGATTACTAATCAGCTTGCTACCTCAATGAAGTTGTCATATATAATTGAAAAGTGTTTGAGAATGCATGAAACAAAGGAATATTTGCATTTGGCTGCAAACAATGTGAAGAAGGTTGATGAAAAGGTAAGGAACTTCATAGAGATTGTTTTGCTAGAGGCTTTTGGCACAAATGAGCATTGTCATCTATCATTGAAAAGTGTTTGAGAATGCATGAAACAAAGGAATATTTGCATTTGGTTGCAGACAAGATGAAGGTGGATGAAAAGGTAAGGAACTTCACAAAGGTTGGTTTGTGAATCAACAATTTTAGTGGTGCTTCTATGTACTTCTCTTGCACTCTTAGGGTTTTTCACCTAAAAGGATAGAGATAGAACCCAAAAATTGTGGTGGTTCACTCAAAATAAGGATTGCATGATGTAATTATGACTAAATGCTATGGTATAAATGCAAGTAATTGATAAAATTGATTGATTATGAATGAAAAACTAATGAAATATATGCAATGTTTGAAAACATAGTGTGATATGCAGAAATGAACTAGAAACATAAAAAATGCAAAGAGAATTGAATAAGTTTTTAAAAAACTACACTTGGAAGTTGAATGTTGATCTTGGAAGGTTTTGGAATCTAGAAAAAATTATTGTTGATGACCAGTGGGACTCATTTTCCACTGATAGTGAATCAGTCTTGCTTCTAGTAAACTGCTTTGAAATTGGTTTCCAACTGCTGGGAACTAAAATCTAACAAAATCAACTTTTCCAGCCTGTAGGTGGGACTCATTCACCACTGATGGTGAATTAGTCCTCCTCTAAAATTCTATAAATTCAAGAGTCAACTCAATGGGTCCATATCTACACTTGTCTTCTTGTCGAGCTGACAAAGTCAAATATATAAAAAATAGGTTGAATGTTATGTCCAAGCTTGAATTAGGGTTTAGTTGACTTGAATCACTTTGATGGCTTGTTGATCATTTTCCAACACCTATTTCTTTTCCAAATCTACCTACAAGACTTACAAACACACAAGCAAAGAGGGGGAAAATGGTTAAGGGTTAAAGTATAGGGATTTTCCTTGGTCAAATCCCACTTTGGTAATCAAACCCTTGATAAAGAAATTAAATGAAAATAAGAAAGGAATGATGAATAAACAACATGAAATTGTCCTAAACTCACCAAAACCCTGTTATTGAAGTTTGAAGATATATCAATGGCTGCTCCAAGATGTTTGATTTTGCTTGATCAAATGATGTAATGATGCTTTAAATGAAAGAATGCTAATTGATGGTGTATGAGTGAATGAGATGAATTGGGGTTAAAATGGATGGAAGAAAACTTATTTATACACACTTATGCCCTAACAACCCAAGAATACATTACAGGATAACATAAGGTCTTAATGAATAAAAAATTGAAAGAAATTTTGAATTATTTTGAATTTTGAGCCAAGAGGGACTCATTCGCCACCCATCGAGAATGGGTCCCACTCTAGGCTTGCAAGTGGGTGTTGGGAATTAAATTGTATTTAATGAGTGTTGTTGGGTTTATATTAAAAAATACACTTAATTAAGGCCTATAAGTGCATAAAGGGGCCAAAGAAAGCATAAGAAAGGTGTAAATGGTGATGATAAGCCTAGAAAAGCATGAAATCTTGTTACAAGACTTTACAACACTTTAAAATAAGACTTGATAAGGAATAAAAAGGGAATATTTTGATGAATTATAATAAAAAGAGTCTAGAAAAGTGTAGAAATGTCTTACAACACTTCACAGCACCTTCACAAGACATCACAATTTGAATATTAAAGACCTAATGTGGATATTTAAGTTACTTTCTAACATTAAATCTAAGCAAAATAAGCCAAGCATCACAGGAAAAAGACCTAAATAACTATGAAAATTTCAATGATCCATTTTTCTATGGTATAGTTTGCTAGAGGCTTTTTGAAATCATTGGAAAGGATGATTTTAGAAATAAGATGGAGGGTGCAAGGAAGATTGATTCAGACCAGTTTCCTCAAAACCCAAATGTGGTGAACTATTTGGATTCCATCAAACCACTGATAACCTTGAATGCAAACTTGATTGAAGAATTCAAGACAAGCTCCAATTTCAATCATGAAATGTTAACAAATATTCAAGTCAAACAACATCAGTTAGAAAAAATGACAATTCCACCACCTAAATAGTGGAAGTTGCTAGAAAAGGTGATATAGTGATTTTTTTTTGATAATATGAGTTTTCAAGTTCCAACTCAGCTCTGTGCAGAGTTGTCTTTGAGCAATTTTTTTGCATTTCCAATGCCTCTATTCACTCCTTCATGTGAAAATCAATAAAAAAACTCAATTCTAGACTTTAGTAATGTGTTGATGTTCATTGTTGTATATGCTACTATTGTTAATATGTTATTGAGCATTGAGTTGAGTGATGAATCACTGGTTGAACCCTAAAAAATTCTTGTTCCATTGATCTAATATGCCTTACCTTGGTGGCTTTTGGTCTAAATTACAAAGATAGGGTTTAGGATTTTATGTTAGGGGTGGGCTTTTACTTAGTATATTTTCCCCTTGTCTAAAACCTTGTCTTTTGGTCTAATCCTTCATTGACCTATTATGGCTAGTTCCAAGTCATTTCAGTTATATCGATTATTCCTTTGGGTTCATTCTATTACTAGCCCCTTGTGGTTAGAGTTCCCTGTTTACCTATTGCACATATTTCCTTCATTACTTTGGTGAGTTTGGTCTGAGGATTCAATTATTTTATAAGGTTGATAATTCGGCCTTGTTTGGCCTTCACATCCTTTCATTCCTTTGCGTAAAATGATCTTAATTTTTTAAGCCCTAGTCCTACATTCTTCCTAAGCATTCCCTCTTTTAAAACAAATTTTATGCACGTGCATATTTCTGCCACTTAAGTTCTAATATCTCTCATCGCCAAAATCCTTAAACCCATCAGGTTCATTATCGCGATGAGTGATGATCCTTGATTTTCTCTTGTATCACGCATCGTAGAAGGTGTTTGGTCTCCATTTCTCATTTCCTTGATGAGTGATATGCTTTTTTCCTTTCATATTGCTTATCATTGAAGATCTTTCATTCTTTGGTTCCACTTCAGTTAAGCGTGATGAACACGAGTTTCTCCTTTATATAGTGCCATCATAGAAAAGTTTCATTGTTTATTTTGATTACTGTGATAAGTGATATGAAGGTAAGGAATGGTGGGCTATGATCTTTCCACATGCCTGCATTTGGTATCATTTCTTATTTCACTCATCGTCGAAAGCATTCTCATTTCCAAATCAACTACAATAATAAGCAATGGGCTGAGGCTATATCTTTGTATTGATGGGTTTCTCTCTTCATTGAAGTGAAAGTGTATCTTTGTAACACTTTTGCCACAAGCAATGGAGAATATAATGAGGAATATTCCTTCCATCAAAGGTGTTGTTGCACATCACTAGAGTATGGACTTAAATCCAAAGCATTATTGTGATGAGCGATGGGGCTCTAAAGGGTTAATGAACATGTGGGTGGCTACCTAGAAACTCCCTAGGGTATCATCGTTGTTTTAAAACACACTTTGAAATCATAAAGCACAGGTCAAGGAGAACCATACATCATGTTTTTAATCAAAGAAGATCAATGGCTAGAGTTTAAACTTGAATGGAAACTTGTCAGTTCACTCACACGAGCTATCTATCAAAGAAGACACTCCAATTCTTAGTCGTAAATAGGGTTTTTTATCACTTTTCTTCGATAATTTTAATCCTCGAGAGTTGAAGAACTAGTTAAGTGAAGAGAAGAAGAAGGCAAAGCTCCAGGGAAAGCAATTTTTGAAGAACAAGATGCTAATTTTCTTGGGTAAATTGAATTTTGCACCTCTATGAGTAAATTGTAGCACTAGGTAATTGAGAAAGGGAGTAGATAGCTAGGGTTTGTTATTTAGGGTTATTTCTCTCTAGTTAGTAAGGGAATTGTAATCGTTATACATAGGGTTTGGGGGTAAAGGAGTGATGTTTGTTAAGAAAGATTACCCTTGTTTCATGGAAGAGGCCCCTAAGGACCCGATTGCAGAGGTTAAGCCAGTTGGAATGAGAAAGACTGGTGAGGGCACACTGATAGCTCATTTTTAGGATTTGGCTGTTGGGATTGGTGATGTGGTGCTACCACAGAGTGGTTGGGATTTGTTTGTATATGCATTCAAGAGGAGGTTTGTTAGTCATCCTACCTATCAGTTATGGACTTGTGACATTAGAAAATTGGTGTGTCCCAATGTGTTTGTGGAGGTTGACTTGATGCTTGAATTGGCTAGGTGTTATGATCCAACTAACAAGACAATCAAAAGGTTTCCAAATTTTCTTCCTATGTTGGAAATTTTAGGGAGTCAAATAATGGAATTTTTTAACTTGAATCCATCTGCTTCTGAATCCATCAATTTCTCTAAACTATATAATGAATATGAGAAAAAAAGGTTTGCATATAGAAATAATGTTTTTCCAAGGCATAGGAGACATGATTTGAAGAAGAATGGTGTACCTTTCAGTCCTCTAGAGTTAGAAGCATTTGATTATGATGATTTTGAGGACTATTTCAAAATTATAGACTATGCACTGTGTCAGGTCCTGCAGAAGAATTTTGACATAAAAATGGATGTTGCTTTGATGGTTTTAGAAATTGATATTTAGAATAAGTATCAAAATAGGGTTTGGGATTATGCTTCCTATATTATTGAACACTTGCATGAGGATTTGATTAAGTTGAAAGATGCAACCCCTCCATTGTCATGTAGACACTATTCTTTGTTGTTGCATATGCTATTGTGGAAAGGAAAAATGGTGTTTAGAAAATTCATGAAATTGAGAGAAAGAGATAACATGGATAATGAGTTGCCTATGCAATGGTGGACCCATATCTAGGATGTGCATTGTCCTCAATCTGATTATGTTATGTTTTGTAATGTTTTCAAGTTTTTGTTGCTAGAGTAGTTGAGCCTAAAGCCCATTTACAAAATATCAAAAGGTGTGAAAGAAATATTGAGGCCTCTAGAGTATGAGGAGGGAACTACACAAAAATTCAATTAGGGGGATTGGTACCTCCAATTTGACTATACTGCAATTATAATTTATGGATCCCTGGTGCCACCCCACAAGCTACCAATATATATGTCAGACCGACAAGTCTTCATGGAGATAATGTGGCACCTTGATGCCATGGATAAGGAACATTTTATAAAATCAAGGAAGGCATCCCTGGTAAACCCTTACTGTGGTTTTTCCTATTTCACTTGCACTTCAAAAGGAAGGCATTAAGAGGTTTGGATTTTTATTAAACAATCTTAGAATGAAATAATATATTATAAGGTTTTGTCACCCTGAAGGAGTTATTAATACTAAGAGAAGAGTCATAGGATTATTAGGGAGACATCATTAATTCCTCTATCAAGAGGATGTAATCAAAAACCTGTCTTCTAATGAGGAAGTTGCAAAAATAAAAAGTACATGGAAGAAAATTTGTGCAATTGAGGAAAAGATGTTAAAAGAAAATTGTTTCTGCATTAGTCCTTACTCTAAGGTACAGGAAACATTTGTGCAAAGAAAAATTGATGCTTGGAGCTTTTGAAGACAAAATTTTCTTTTAAAAGGTTAAGCAAGCTAAAATAAGGGCCATGGTGGCCAGAGAAAGTCATGAAGCATAAATAAGGAGCCAGTTGGCTAAATCTTTTGCTCAATGCATTGAAGTGCAAGCTAAGGAGACAAGCAAATAGCCTACAGTCACCCCATTGGTGACTTATTCTAAAATAGAGCGAGGTGAAGGATATGCACCTGAGGTTTTTGCAAAATACATCCCAATGGAGGAGGAAGTGGATGAGATATTCCCATATATTGTTAAAGAAGATGCTTTGATTATTGATGTTCCTCCCAATAGAATTGCAAAATCGGAGTATAATGAAGATGAGGATGACGATGTCAGGATAAAGGCTTGTGACAATTTCATGTGTGATGATGCTTTTGTTCAAACAAAAGAATTAAGAGATTTTGTTATCCATTTGAAATCCTTTGATATAAAAATTAGAATAGAAGAGGAAAAAGGAAAGGTTGACCCTTCTTTGCAAGATGAAGCTAAGAAGGAGGCGGAAGGCAAAATAATGCAGGAAATTGCTACCATGTCACCACAGGGTGCAAGATCCCTAGTCAAAGAAAGTGGGATTCTACTATTACCTAGATGGGAACTATCATTAGCCATTGCATTAGATGCAATTAGGAAAGCTCCAGATTTCTCCATCTCTAAGGAAAATTTTTATAAAAGAAATTTTGGCTTAGGCTTTAGTCCTAAGTTACATACACTTTCTATTTGGTCTATGGCACCAAATACTGGGAAGCTTGAAGTGATAAAGTCTATGGAGAAAGAGATTGGAATTGTGGTTGTTAAAAGGTCTACTGAAATGACAACCACTATATTTGCACAGTTGACAATGCATGTTTCCATGTTGAGTGTAGACACATCCTAGATCATAGAAGCTAATTATAAAAAATTGTTGGATACATACAATAAATTGATGGATGAGAACAACAAGGTACTTGCCACTATTGCCAATACATCTAGGGGTTTGTCCTCTCCAACAAGTTCTGCTTTAGATTTTTTAGCACAAGATAGAGAAACCCTGTCACTGAGAATTCAAAGCTTGAAGTAGGAAGTGCAAGAAAAGATTTAGAAAACACAAAGAAAGAAAAAATGGAGATAGTCAAAGTGGCTGATGATATTTTTGATGATGTGTTAAAACATAGAGTAACAAAATTTCTAAATAAAGTTGATAATATGTGGGATGCCTACAAAAATATTCATGGGGCAAATGTGAAATACTGGCAGGTTCAGAAAGAATTCCAAACTGAGTGGAATAAGTGAAGTTCTAGGATAGGAACATAGAAAGAAATGATTCCTCAGATGCAGGAAGACCTTGAAGCTCCCACCAACATTCCTAATTTATTGAAGGCCATTGATTTAGTAAATGAAATCATAACTTTTCATGGAAAGTTGGGAATGAAACTCCATAATAAATTGAGAATTTTTAGAGAAACGGAAGGGTTTACTATGCCCAAGATATTGAATGATAAGGTTGAATTAAAGGAGTTTTCCAAATGGGAGCACTAAGTTGGGAGAATTGCTTCCTCATTCTAAGATGATGATGAGTTTTGTTGATTATTCTATGTTGAATCCTAACATAGACAATATGACAAAAATAGAGATGAGGATGGACACATTTTTCAAAGAGGCCGGGGTGCTAATTGATGCAAAGTACAACCAGCATAACACAAAAGTATAGAAGTTGTTGGATATGCAATGGCCAGCTGAGGAGGATTACAACACATGGCTTGAAAAATTTGTAGATTAAGCCTATGTTGAAGTATTGTAAAACATTGTATCCTCTCAATAATGAAAATTGATGTGTTCTGAGTAAGCCACATCTACAAAGAAGGGAACAAGGTGGAAGATAGGCTAGAAAAAGTGGCGGTGGAGAGTACCCAGGTGATTGATGACACACAAGGTGACAAGTGATGGGAATCAAAATTGAGAATGCACTTAAGGTGGAGATTGGTGAAATGATGGTTGTTGCATTTCACATTAAATTCTAGGCTCCCTCGAATGGGGAAGATCGAGGTAGGATCTCAAAAATATATGATCATTGAAGTTCCGAGACACAAAGGCCTTTAATACTTGGTATGGTCTCCATATGGCTGCATGAGGTTTTTCTTTAAATAGGGGTGGTAGAGATCATTTTTCCCAATTGTTTTTGTGCTTTTGACACTCTCTTAAGGGGTGATGGAGAATCCACTCTTTCTTAATTTTGCAAAGTAGCAAAATGCCTTCCATGGTGAAGTCACTGAGAAGTGGTTGAAGGGGCTAATGGTGTCCAAGCACCCACTAGTGCTCCTAGCGGTGAAGGGGGTCCTAGGTCCATAATTTCTGCAAGCAACTCACAAGCTCAGGACGAATCCAAAAATCACCACCATGTTTTTGGCGATGCTCGTGTACATGGGTGTGTTGAAAGCTCGGGGGAAGAATTTATGCCAAATAATATTTCAACATTCACTTCTAGAAAATATTGATGCAACATTGGACAACATTGACGGAAACTTCATGACCCCTCTACCACTACACTACTACACAGCCCATGGGAACAAATGTTCGGTACCAAAATTCCCTTTGGTATGCTCATTCGACCACACAATGGTAAAAAATCATCAGGGTGAGATAGAAAGGTGCATTGACTTCCTCCTACATGCAATGGGTATTCTCAAAGACTCACTGAAGGGATGGGTGAAGGTGTTTACGGTGGCAGAGGCTCTTGACGAGGAGAGGTGGCCCTCAGATGAGGAGGAATAGGAGATGGGAATTGGAGAAGAATGGGTTGAAAATTATACCAAGAGTTGGATGAAGTGAGTGAACCATCCTGCTCACATTGCCTGTGGTGGTGATTGTTCGGTTATCCATAATGCAACCAAAGCCAAGTAGAACAACAAGGCTAGATGCAACATTAATTCCTAGTCCTATGCAATGGTGTGGTGGGTTTGTGTGTTGTCAATGATCAAATGAATTGCCAACTTTTTTTGTGGTGGGTCTATGAGTAGTCTGGATTGGTGTCAAAGGTCAGTCTGTTCTATGTCAGAGTCTAATTTTTTTGTAGATGTGGGCTTCTTGTTGAATTTTGGTGGGATGCATCCCTAACATTTGGTTCAAGGGTCTGATACTATCCAAGAATTGTAAAAACCTTTTTTGATTAATTACAAGGTGTTGCCCCATATAGTAGCTATTTAATTTTCAAATAAAAAATGATGACAAGTGTGGTAATGTGGACTAGGAAACATGATCAAGGATTATCTTATTTATCAAAGATTGTGTGAATGACAATGCAATAGGAATTTATAAGTAGTGTGATAAGTGTTGTTCTTTAAAAATGATGCAAAATCACATATCAAATTCAACACCATGGAATACAATATAAAATATCATCAACTACAGTTTGGAATATGATTCATGAAGTGCAATATAAAATAAAATATCATGAAGTGCAATGATTCAAAATTTCATGGAATACAATAGAAAATATCAACTACAGTTTGAAACAATGGAAACGGATTCATGAAATGTAGTATAAATACCTAAAAGATGCTAATTCACTTTCATTTCCCAAATGGAGTCAGGGTCCTCAAACTGATGTTCAACTTGAGATAAAGTAAAAGAGTCATCTTGATTATGAGTTTTCTCTTCATTTTCTTTACCCTACGTCTCAAATTCAACATTCATTGTGTCACTATCATTTGTCCCACTGCCACTACCAGTGCCACCAATACCAGCATTTGAAATTGTAGTGTTGCACAACCCAATCCCTCTTCTTTTTTATGTGGACCTCCAAACTGTGAGTGCCCTTTCAAAAAAAAAAATTTTGACATTATACACAATTCCTTTCATCCTCAAGCAATTTTCCAAATTCTTGTCTAGTTTGTTTCTTAAGAGTGATTTTAAAAATGCCAATGAACTAAAAACTCTCTCATCTTCCACCAACCCCAATATCATTGTTTGACATAAGTCAACAAGTTTGAAATATTCTAATATTGTATCATGCAATATTTCACTTTGGCCTAAATTTTTCCAAACCTTTGTTATTGATCTTGGTTCAAAGGCATTCTCCATGCCCATGGAATTATATTGGTCCCTCATAGCTATTGCAAAATTATTATATTGTTGTCTAAGCTTATCTTTATTTAAAATTCCTTCTATTGTCTACTCATTATATGTTACACTTTTCAAAATTGTTCGATCAAGATATTTACTTGATCATGAAAATATTTTGGGCTATCTCAGTTTACCCAAAATTGAGGATACACAATACCCATGGCTTCAAGTATTTCATGTCGATCGAATCTTTCACGAATCTCTGAGGAAAGAGATTTTGTAATTTCCTTCAAATTATCACTAACAAATTTAACAATGTCATTAAAATCTTCCTCTTTAACAAGTACTTCTTTGCTAGAGTGCATACCTATCTCACAATGTTACATTGGTATCTCATATCCATGTACAAAAATACATAAGTGCTTGCTTGCATTAAACTATAAATAATTATCAGGATTATTCAAATTAGTAATTTTCTACCACATGAAATAATTTGGGCTTTCTTGTGTTAGATCTAGATATAGATGATTGAGGACCAAGCATGTATGCTTATGTAGCTTGGCATATTCATAAATATACATGGCTATTTCTTGGGATTTCTTCACAAGATTTTTCATTTCATCTAGCATGGGGAGAAGACTAGCTAAAGTCAAGAGTGTCTTTATATCACTTAACCTATATAAGAGGTCAGGAGCTTTGTCTACTATGTTGGGATGCTCGTACATTACTCCAATCAAGGATTGATATTATGAAAGAACTCATTGCATTGTTCCATGTATGAAGATCCATCTGGTATTGAAATCCTTGAGAAGCATGTTCCCTATTGTTATTCCCTCAGGAAAATTTTGAAATTCTATGAAACATTTGGGACTTCGGCAAAAGTATGCATAGATCTTGCAAACTAGATTTTCAAATTTTGATACTATAAGAAACTTGCTTATATTTTTTAATGCTAAATTCATTTTGTGGTCCATGTAGTGAATTCCAAGAATGTATGGTGCACAAGTAGTTTTTAACTTTGTGCAAATACCACTCCTTTGACCTTGCATTACTGCAGCTCCATTAGCTCCTACACACACCAACTTTTTGGCAACTGCCAACTCATCCATACCTGCAATTTCATTCAAAGATTTATTGACTAGTTCAAATAGATTTTTTGATGTTGAACTTTCCTTCAATTTATGAACATAGAGAAGATGAGCTTGGTGAAAATGTTGTTTTACAATATGTAAATGCATACAGACCCAAGAAGTATTTTCTACCGTATTAACTTCATCTAAAGATAATGCACTGAAGTTTGACTCTTTTACTTTCTCCTTTAAATCTTGATTTTCCACTATAGAAAGATAGTTTTCCCATTCTCATCCAATGTTTACTAACCAATGTCAGAAAGGAAAGTGAGGAACACCCAAAAAAGATAATAAATTACAATGTTTTTGGTAGCCTGTCATAGGACGCCCTCTGGACAAAATATGAAAAACAATTCTCAATTGAACAATTTTTGATAGATTTTCTCTTTCCATTGCTTTTCCAAATTGAGCCTCAAGAGTACCTTGACATTCAACAAACTTTGACATTCTTTGGTTATGCTCTTCATATTCCATGACATACTTAACATGAAGACATTCTTCCTTTGATTTTCATTGTACAACTAATTGTTCCTTTCCATCTATGATTTTTTTTTCATAAACTTTACCGATATGCTTTTCTATAGTGTCAAGCTTTAGCTGCAACTTCTTGTCTCTTCTACATTTCCAGCTACAAATCATACACATGCATTCTGTTGAACTTTCAACATTGTTTGCTTCCCCACTAGTATAATGAATGGGTACTTTGATAACCAACCAAGTTGAAAATTCCTTGTCATTTCCCACTCGCGCCCCATTTTTTATTTTCCTTTTCTTTTGTTACTACCAACATCATCCTGATCCAAGTCAATTATCTCATTCTGGCTAATCAGGGTATCCCTTGGAACATCTTTTGTGGTATTTCCATCGTCATTTGATACATTTAACTCAATGAAAATATCACCTTGACCTTTTGGTGGCGGTGAGGTATTGTGAATGCTTTCTTCATTAATATTTGGTGGAAGAGTTGATGATGTATCTCCATCTTGATCGATGGATCAGAAGCATTGCCAATTCCAAAGCAAGAATGTATGGTACCTCTACATTTTGGGCATTTTGATGGCCTCCCAGACCCTTCACCACCCTAAGGATTCTTACCCTTGCTACTTGACATATTGATCTGTCACTTCAAATAAAAGCTAGAAAAAATATCTTCTAATTTAAGAAGGATAGAGAATATAGATCTCATTCCCTACTCAATATCATCATTAAGATTGAAGCAAGAATGGAAAATAGATAAATAAATCTTATAACACTATGAAGAAATGATCACTCACCTTTAAGTTTATGTTTTTGGCTTTCGCTAACTTTTGAATCGAGAACTGAACAAAATGTGTAAGAATAAATGACAATTTCGATTGTATTTATATCAATCCATATTTGGTGAATTCCGTAGGATTTTTAAATGGTATATTAAAAATTTAGTGAATCTTGTGTGCTTATACAATGATATGTTGTAATTTTCAAGGCGAAAAGTATCCTCAAATTATGTAATTTTTTTTAATGTTATTGGCGAAATAGGTAGGACTCATAAGCAACTATTTATAAATTTTAATAGCCAAAATGGGTCTTCACAAGCAACTATTTGTAAATTTTAATTGGCGAAATAGGTCCTAATACAATGTTGTTTAAATAGTATTGGTGAATATGTAGGTGTTTTATTACATGCTTTCGGGATTCCAAGCAAAAATATTAATCGGTCCATTTGAAATGCGTAGTTTCTTATGGAAAATTTGTTGCTTAAATATACCATAAAAAAAAATTTGGTGAATGGACTTGCATTGGACTGATAATTCATAAAATCCAGGCGATTTGGACACCCTGATGGGTGTGTTTAATTCACCAATTTTGACTTGGACGATTTCTAAAATTCGCCAATTGACAAAGATTCACCACTAAATTTTTCCCTAATAGTTTTTACTTTTAACATTGCATCATTAGTCATTTACATTAGAAAATTAAATCAAAATTGCATCTCAAATTAGATCTTCTTGCTTGTCATTTAGCATTATTTTTCACTTGTATTTAGACCCCATTTTCTAGAAATCTGAAACTATAACTTACTATCTGAAACTAGAATTTGAAAACCATCGAAATTATCTTAGATATATACAAATTAATTTATAAAAAAGCCTGAAGTTAGATCCATTTACCCATGGGAGAATGAGTCCCTAATTAGGGATTTTTCTGAATTTTTGAACATTAAAAACATTGTTCTTGCATTTTGTGTTTCTGTATTTAGTTTGTTGTTTTAGTTTCTAGAATTTATGTTATCTGAAATTGTTCATATTAATTTTATGTTGTCAAATTCAGTGTGTTTTTTTAATTCAAAATTGCATCTAAAAGAAATCATTTTTAGGCTTTTACATAGCATAATTAGAAAATTATCTTGTTTTAAATCTAAAAATTGCTTGCATTGTAGTTTACATTCTAGGGTGTTTGATTGCATTTTACCTATTATCGAGTTTGGATGCACCCTGAGTTTGTGAAACTTGTATGAGATTCACAACTTGGTGTCCTATTTCCAATATTATCGTGAGACATAGTTCAAGACTCATGTCATCCCATGATACATCACTCATCGTGGATCTTCAATTTTCTAACTCTTTCACTCATAGTGTTGACACTAGTCAACCCACTATGGATCATACCCTTAAAATTTATTTCCTATGACTTCCCTACCCACAACCAATGTGACTAATGTTGATAGAATGATTGATAATGTCCCTCATGAGAACCTTAGGAGAATGGATGAAGAACTTGACAAAGTGCAAGACTTTTTGAGTTCTAAATACGTTGTTGGTAATGTGGTTCCTATGATAGATAACATGAGGAGAATGATTTAAAATGAATAGGGAATATAGATTGTTCATATCTTAGCTCAAATTATTGATAAACATGTCCCTACCATGACTAGTTGTGCTCAAGCTTTGGGGTATACTCAAATTCAAGGTGGAATTCCAATTCCTCCTTCCATAACCATGACCTCTATTCTGACATACACTAATCCAATTGTTACAACAACCTTACAACCTACTAGCAATTTCAATACTTCCTTAGGTATTTCCACTGGGAATCTCTTTAGCTTTGTTCAATTAAATCTCATATCTCATAATCCATCTCGCCTCACAAATTTACAAGGCACTTGCCCTTTGAATACATATACACCTCCACCTTATTCACCTCCATCTCACAACAATAACAATGATATCATTCTTAACACACTTTTGCAAAATGTTTCATCCCTCCAACAACAAAGAGTGAAGCCACATAACTGGTTTACAATTTGATGGAGGTAGGAAAATTGCATTTTGGATGCTTGCTCTAAATTAGGGGGTTTGCTTCAACTTGTAGGTTCGAATGAACCCACTAAAGCATTTGATTGAACCTTATGGTTCAAGTGAACCACCAGTTCAATTGAACCCCAAAAATTCAACAGAAAAATAATAAACTAATTGGTTTGAGCGAAAGGGTGTTTGCTCAAACCCCTTGAAATAGGGATTTTTAAAGAAAATGATTGTTGGATCGACAATCATTTTCATCCATGTGGAGCGGAAAACAAATAGAGCACATGTGAAAAGTGGTGAAGTCTTGGGTGAATGGGTGTTCAACTCACCACCTTTGACATCCACAATGCACAGGTTGGTAAATTTTGCTTCCCCATTTCATACATGGCTAAAATTTGTTAATTGAATTGCATTTGTTTGAAATTTTCTAAACCCTAAATGATAAAACAAATCAATTTTGTGTGTATCCTTTAATAATAGCATTCCATGAGACCAAATTTTGTTTGTGCATATCCTTTAATCATAGCATTCCATGAGACCAAAGCTCCCAAACATTTGGCTGCATAGATATACCCTATTCCAAAGCTCCCATTTTTTCACAGGTAGGGTGAAGGTTGTGGAATTTTGCTTTATATCTACCAATTGCATTTGCTTGAAAGTTTCTAAATCCTTTTCAAGAAACCCATTTTTTCATATCTTAGAATCATAGCATTCCATAAGACCCCATTTTGTGAATATCCTGCAGTTGGGCATTCCATGAGAATGCATTTCTTGGTGGCCCCTCAGACATTTCTCCATTTATTATGATCAAAATCCTTAATTTAGTGGATAGCCATCTCAAGAACAAATTCAGATATTGCCCATAATGCATTAATCAATTGGAATTTACTAGTCTTAGTAATACATATGTTACAAAATTTTATTATGCCAATGAAATAGGGGATTGAATAACTTGAATGAACTCAAACAGTGTAGATTTGGCTATGATATAGTACATACTATAATAAAATAGTCACTAAACAAAAACACCCAAAACAAAATAAAGTTATCAGCATTGTTCTTCTATGCCTCCACATTTTGACCAAAGCATTTCGAGCTGAACTGTATAACTATATATATGTGTACATTTTGGTGTTTTTATTATATTCACCTCACCATTTAGAGTTGGTATCTAAAACATAAGAGATGTTTAAGGATGTGATTTTAGAAATTTTCCAAGTGCTCGATCATTCTCCTTTGATCAAACTACTCTTCCAATTTAAAATTTTTAAGATAATAATTGAACACACACCAAATAATCATATAATATGCATAATTAACTTAGATTTTAAGATCATGTTGATGATATACTTATATGATTATACAATGTATAAAATAACTCTCAAACTATATCTTAGATTCTAAATCATCATAATGTTCAATAAAATTTATCATTTATATATTACTCAAATATATAATCAACATAATTGAAAGTCAAGTCAATAAAATAACATTTAAAAAACAAGAAGTTGACTTAAATCTAATTTAAACTTTGAAAGACATTTTATTAGAAGACTCCTTTAGAATTGTTGCCATATAGCTAAGGGTCATCCATGTGGGTTGTGATATTATGATCTAGTGAGATATTGTCTAGTCCTAAGATTTCATTTTCAATTTAAAAACAAAGCTAATATTTGAGGCTTCAACCAAGGATAATTAGCATCTCTTGGGATTTGATATAATCTTCTCCATCTTGTTCAACTTCCAAGCAATTTCCTATTCCCATTAGATTCCTTTCAAGAAAAACAAAATGAGAAGACTTTTAATATATTTTGGTGCATGTTTTGGTGGGGGTTATTTTTATATTAAAAAGGTCATATACCTATATCCCAATGTGAAATCACAGTGTTTGTCTTAGAGTTAGGTTAGTTAAATTGTTCTTATATTAATAATTAAATTACTTTCTTGATTTGCTTAAAACCTATAAAATGTTATGCTATCATTGTTTAAGGATTTTGAATGGTTATTGGTTTTGGAGTCTTAGTTTTAAATAATAAATAAATTAGATTTACTATCATATTTAGAAGTTGTATTTTCTTATTATATATTTTTTAACATATATAAAATGTATGGTTGGATTAGTGATATTTTTATAACAAGTATACAATATGAAGTCAAGTTATTAGATTGATTCTTAATAAATTAGGAATAATGATTAAATTTATAGTTTTATACAATCTATAAGTATAAATAGTTTGATGGTAGAAACTTTATACATATAAAAATATGATAAATGTGTGATTATTTTGCTTTCCAATCTATAAATTTTTGATGTGCTTGGCTATATAATTGAGATGATTCACTCATAACAATGATAAAAATTTAGTACATCAAAAAAATATTTCCAAGACATTACTACCACTCTACATAACTCTCATGGAAATAAGAATATTATTTTATTTTAACTAAATATTGTGTGTACTCTATCTTGAATTACTAATTAATTTTAAATTATATACTTATAATTTAAAATAAAAGCATCATTTGTAACATAGAATAGATAGGTTAATTAATGAAATAAAATATATTTTTATATTAAGAAAAATTTACAAATATGGAACTTATATGAGAAATTGACTAAGACAACTCTATGTGAGAATTAAGATGAGAATAATATATACCTTCTTTCAAGAATTAACACTAGATTAATAAGTTTGGCTCATATTGTATAATCACACCAGAAACCAACAATGGAAGATTGAGAGTCTCAACTAAGAATTCCACCTTATAAATCACATGCATACTAGAAGCCAACAACTAAAGACCAAATTTCATAAATAGAGTTCATGTGTTATATATCATGCCTTTGAGGGGTCCACAAGTACCATAAGCCTTTTGAAATCCTTCTCCATCTAAATGCATCCATTACAAGACCATTGGGAGGTGGGTATCCCAAGTTCCTTAATTTCTTGTAGGAATTTAATCAAGAGTAGGAAATTGTGACTTTGGCATGTAAGATAAGGTAAACCCATAAAATTCATGAAATGGAATATTTGGAAGAGGTGTGTAGACCATTTGTAACTAAATTCAAGCGTTAAATTAATGTAAAAAATAAATATTAAGAACTAAAAGAAGGATCCAAACCATAAAGGAAAATAAAATATTAACTTAAAACCTCAATGTCAAAACAAGAGTTGAGATAAAATTAGACAAAATGTTAGTAGGAGGAATGATCAAAAAAATTGAAGATACCCGTGGTAGATGAGACCAAACAAAGAAATCATATTTTCTTCATTTATGATACCTAATATTCCATACAAATGATCTTATTGGGTGAAATATGTATTTTCAATATAATGTGACAAGAATATAACCTTAGTAGTTGTTGACATCTTTATTCTTGTTGTAAGTCACAAATTCACAAAATCACAAAATTTCTCAAAAATTTGATAATTTAGGTAATTGATAGTTGATTTGAGATGTGACCTCATTATATTCACTAAAACTTAAATTATGTGATCAATTGAATCATTCAATTAGGTGAAATTGAAGGGTATTAATGTTTATTCAATTTTCAATTTTTAAAAGTTTAGTATTTTGATTAATCACTAATTCAATTTATATTGGTGGAAGATTTGAGGTAATAGAAAAAATATGTACAAAGATTAAATCTTCATTTTCTCATATTCTTTCATTATTTCTTTCTTTTTGTACTAGGGTTAAATCTTTATCTAGGTTTGTTGTGTACTTATAAGAAACCTTTATTCCTTAGTATCATGTTTGTGTACATTGTATGGTAACTTTCATGATAAATATTGTGTGCATGTCCCTTCCTCCTATCAAATTTTCTTTATGGATATTAGGAAGTTTATTTCTAATTTTTTGGTTTCCTCCTTATCAAAATATTGCTTCAATAATTTATAAATTATATTTACAAGCTTATCATCTCTCTCATTTTCTTCTCTTATTTGTACCTTAACTTATTCTCTATGATCTATCTTTGGTTATTTGATAATTCTTTTACTACTTGTGCCTAAGACTTGGCTTGTCAATTTGATCTTTTGTCTAATTGTGTTTTTCCTCCATGTTTTGATTGTAGGATAGATCTCTTTTATTTATAGTGAATCTCTTCCTTCTAGAATATTTAATTTAATTTCCTCTATTATTTTAAGTGGTCAAGATCTTGTTTTATCATGATCAACTCATCAATCCCATTTTCCACAATATTTTGCAAGTTATTTACTTTCTCATTAATTATTTTAATCTCTTAATAGTTTCTAGTTGGATTTTTTAATTTCATTCATCTTTTATTCCTCATGTTATCCCTATTACTCATGTTATCCCTTTGATTTTATAGCTTCAAGCCTCTTTTTTTATAACCATTACTTCATTTATACATTGTCCTGGTGGCCAAAATAGTGGTGTTGACTTGGGGCTATAAAGTTCTTGCTTTCTTGGATTTCTTCCTCACTTTATCCTTTGTTTTCTTAGAATGTTTCATCCTCATTATTATTGATATATTATTTACCATCCATCCTTATTTTCCATTATTTTGGCCCTCCAAAGCCAATCCAAGATTCTTGTATGCATTCTCACTCTCTTGTTAGATTCAAAGGGTGACTGAGAGATTTTTTTTCATTTTTCTTTACCTTTGCTTCATCTTGAAGAAATGTACTCAAATTTTCCTTTCCCTTTTATTTTCCATGTTCTTTTTCCCTACCTATGTTTGTTTCATTTTGGTAGTGGTTATGAGGTGTTATGAGCTATTCTTAGTAAAATAGCTACTTTTTTATTCATTGTTTTCTTAAATTTCTAATTTTTCCTATGCCTTAAAAATAATTTGATATTAAATTCTTACATTCATATAGCTATAACTAATACACTTTCACCTTATTTTGTTGAGAATTTATTTCAATCCACTATTGACATTCCTTTTATAATTATATCATCCTTCAAACACTTTCCCTCTTTATAAAATTTTATGTTAAATTATTTTATAAATAATTTCTTAATCTACACAATTATTTAACATATATTTTCCAAATATTAAATCATTCATGCTATAAATCCCTTGATTTGAAAAGAAAAGTGTTGTCTTGTTTCCTTCATGGAAGCAACATACTTAGAGAATAATTTTGGTGAATCAAGGATTTCCCATGCCTCATATAGTATATGATGTTTTTATTCTAATTGATCAATTATCATTTCATGATGCTAAATATGGTTTCCATTGAATGGGTATTAGCACAAATTTGTGTCACACTTTTGGCCAACTTATCAGCACAGGTGAATTTAAGTAATTTTAACTAAAAATTAATTTTGGTCAAACATATGATCTTGTAAGATTTATTCTAGATAAGTTATATATGTCCACAATTTTTCCAACTAAAATTGTTGGATAAATCATATTTAGCACCACGTTGAGTCCAATTTACCAAAAAAATAAAATTATTTGTAAAACTTGATGTTTCAACAACTTCTACTCATGTAAAAAATAGTTTTTAAAAAATATAAAAATACCCTTTTGTCTATCCGTAAGTTTAGTTTTAAAAAGTGTATATATTTTAATAGTTTAATTATTATTTATCTTTTCCCTTTTATTTTTACTAAATGTAGGTTATCAACACAAAACATTAGATTGATTACCATGTCAAGGAAAAATAGTAAAACTTATTAAAAATATTTGAAAAAAATATGATTCCCTAGATATAAGAATCTATATCAAGATGGTATAATTTTTTTTCTATTTTAGATAAATAATTTATATGAAAGTTGGCATTGACTAGAAACAACTAATTTTGAATACATGCATATTTTAATATTTATTTAAAAATATATATTTATCAAAATTGGGAAAAAATATATCCATGCCCTAAAGTTTCAAGTTATAAATACACACAAAAAATTTGAAGGAAAACAAATAAAATTTACTATATAAAGGTTGGCGTCTCATGTAACTTCATTTTTCAGCATTTTATTAGCAACTAACTTATAGTGTTAATTTACAAAACATTATATTCAAATAATTTTTGAAATTTAAAAAAAAATTACAAACATAAAATATACTAAAAAATAAATATTTTATTAGTTTACATCATTTCAAAATTCAAAACATATATATAACCTTTTAGAGATTCAAGTTTAAAAGATGGATCAATGTTGGTCATTTCCTTTATAAAAGTGTGACACAGCTTTGTACTTTTACCATCCTTCAATAATGACTAAATTGATTTTACATGACCACTAATGTTAAGTAATGATGCTTTCCCTTTATCACTAGTTATAGGAAATAAATCTTAGATGCAACCTTTATCAAGATTTTTTAAGTCTTTAATGGCACATTTTGTACTAGAGTGCCCTAGGTTTCCCCTCAAAGAACCATCAAAATTAAACTTTCACCTGGTTTCTTATGGAGGAATCCATCTAATATGATCTCTAGAAGGGTGACATTTGAACCTAAGAATTATAAATTGATAAATATATTAAATTAAATAATTAAAATGTTTAGAAAAATAAATAAAATATTGAAAAAAATTTGATTATGAAAAACTATGTATCATGTGCACACTTGTAAATTTAAATTTTAGAATTGTTTTAGATTATGTTTTGTGTGCAATCTAGTAATTTGAATGTTTTGATTATTAAAAACTATGATAGATGTTGAATGTTTTTTTGTTAATGGTATGAAAATATTATTGATGATTAGATGAATTATTTGAACTAGTGAATGCTCTATTTGTCATCCCAAGTAGCATTCAAATTACTAGTGATATTATCTTGCAAATACAAATCTAATTTAAGATGCATATTTTATATGTTTGCAACCTATAGGTTCTATATATATATATATCATGTGCACACTTGTAAATTTATTTAGAAATATTTTAGATTTCTATTCCCTAGATCTAGATATATTATTTACCAAGGTCTCATTGCTCCTTTAGGTGTACATACATATATTACATGGAAAATGCAGATGTTCCAACTCCAGAAACTTTGTTTGCAAATACTACTAATGAGATTAAGAGATTGAGAGACTCATTAGCAGATGGTGCAAACACAAGGATATATTTAGAAGTTTGCATGTCAATATTATAGAGCCTAGAAAAACTAAGAGATGAACTTGGATAGACTAGTGCATATTCCCCTAATAGAGTAGCTATTATTCTTTCCTGCATGCGAGAAGAAGTACATGGTGAGGTTTCCTTAAAACAAATACATGATGTCGTGACCAAAGAAATGATAAAAAACACTTGTTTTCCATTCTATCAAAATCAACATAAGGTGAGGGGATACCAGGTAACCAAATGTGTGGATTGTGTTATGGCCCCACTAATCTACCAATGATTTCTCATAGCACATGGTCAACATCCAAACAATGACTAGATTCCATTATATTTTGTTTAGCAGTTGTATGATGAGGTCCATTTGGGCCTCAAAGTCAACTACCTGGACATTCCACCATATGTTGGTCAGGGGCATGGTAGGATTGCCGATAGCCCACCTATATTAGAGTAGATAGACCAACCCCAATGTTTAGGGTATTGGTTGCCGAGAGGTCTCCTGATTTCACCCTAGCTCTGGCCCCCTTAGTAGATCAAGTTGTCATTGCTTCCCAAAAGGAAGCAATTGACACTATAGGTGACATTGCAACTACCACCACTAGGATATCTACTGATTGTGTAGGTCAATATTTGATGTCTAGATGTTCATGATCCACACCATTTGTAGCACAATACAACAACATGTATCCTTTTATAGTGGTGGGCATCCCTACTCCCACACAGGTCGATAGACTTATAGGAGATATGGCACGTAGGACTCTACATTGTTTAGCTAAGGACCTCTTAGAGGCATATGCCTTCATACATCAGACTATGGGATAAGTATAGAGTAGGTCAGAGATCATTTGGCACATGGAGTTTGTTCACATCCAATATCCAACCACTCTGATCCCAACACTAGTGCACATTAGGATCCACCTATAGATCATTCAGCTACTACACAGACTATGGTTTTTATTGAGATGTTGATCGGTCTCAGTTCATCATCGTCGATGCCATCTCACCTGTATAGTCCTCTTCACTCATCATTTATGGCATGACATGGGACAAATTAGATGGATGTAGATGTTGACTCGTCACTTGACCATTTGGTTGATATGGTGGAGACGATTGTTGCAGAGGATTTAGGTCATCCGATATCAAATGATGTGCATGTATGTGTGCATGTGCATGTTTCAATTTTTTTTATAATTATTTTAAATTTTAGTTTTAACTAGATATTCATGTACTAATATATATGTATATATATTGTAGATGGACATACCTCATGTTACTCCTAGCCTTGGTCTAGATCGTGTACATCGACGTGACTCTATGAATGATTCTACTGTCAATGGACATGTGAATTTTAAATTTTTATATATACACGTGTATATGTACATACATATGTATGCATAGATCTAGATAGATATTTAAAAATACAAGTGCATTCTTAAAAATAACTTTCATAAAATTTATTTAATATATTATATGTATTTAACACATTGTGTACACAATTTTATCTATAGGGATTAGCACATCCATCATAGTAGGGTTCTCATTTAGATGGTCATTTGACTAGGAGTCAACATTCATATTAGGCTCTGTACTAGATTTATGATCTTTACTACATGTATTTGCTTATATGATGATCTCTAACTTACATTTTCTTATATGATATACATACATTTGCTTATTTGATGACTTCTTTTCTTATAACATGTTTATGTTTATACATTGAATCTATTTACATATATGTACATGTGTTTTCTTATGTGTAAATATTTATATGACATACATACATTTTCTTATTTGATGATCTCTAACTTACATTTTCTTATATGATATACATTTGATCTCTAACATACATTTTCTTATTTGATGACCTCTTTTCTTATAACATGTTTATGTTTATACATCGAATCTATTTACATGTATGTATGTGTTTTCTTATGTTTAAATTTTTATATGATATACATACATTTGTTTATATTCAATATACATACATTTTCTTATTTGATGATCTCTAACTTACATTTGCTTAAATATGATATGAATTTGATCTCTAACATACATTTTCTTATTTGATGACCTCTTTACTTATAACATGTTTATGTTTATACATTGAATCTATTTACATTTATGTATGTGTTTGCTTATGTTTAAATGTTTATATGATATACATACATTTACTTATTTTATGATCTCTAACTTGCATTTGCTTATATGATATACATTTGATCTCTAGTAGAATATTAGGAGAAGACTATTTCATTTTAGCCAAAAATTAGTAATGCACATTGAAATAAGTTTTGTTGACATTAAACCCACAAACAAAGACCATCAAAATGGTCCAAAATGTTATTATAGAATCCCTTATAGTTGTGAAACTTCATGTTAGTTCATTTGATCACAACAACCCATTTGATTCTATATTCCCAAAGATAAGGAAATGAATGCCACTTTATAATTAAGTTCGTTCGTGTTGATCACAATAAATATTTTGCGCACACACACCTTGAATTTTATATCACTTGGAGCGCAGATTTTGGAGAAGATATTTTTGCACATTTATGAAGGAGGTAAATATTGGAGAAGACAACTTTTCATTTTTATCAATCAAGGAAAATTTTTGAGGAGAATTTAACTAAGTTGGTAGAGGATTTGTTTTGAGTCATCTTTAACTTGAAGAAGAAAATAGGACAACAAAGAAAAAGAAAAAAATACGTCTCAACAAAAATTGTCAAAAGAACAAAAGAGGCATGAACAAAACTTGGAAAATTATCATAGAAAGAAACAAGGTACATGCTTGTTTCTTCTCTCTCTCTCTCTCTCAAGTGTGTGTTTAGGACTTTTATTAACACCTCAATTTTTTTTCCTTATAAATCTATTTCCAATTATGAAAACCATGTTAGATTTAACTTGGAAACTTTAATACTAAAAAATAGTCATCTTGCATAGACATTACCTAAATTCCTTATCATCTATGTCCAATTTCTTTTGTTCCATGGAATTCTCAAGTTCAAGAATATATGATTTTATTTGTTTTAACTCCACTTAAATAGCTCATAGTCTCTCACTTTATTTTCTTGCATGTAAATTCAAAAACAAGCAGGAAATTCTCAAGCTAAAGTCGAGCCAAATCTAGATATTGGATCAAACGAATCCGTTGAAGAACACATGGACCTTGAAGATAGGGAGGAGACCCAAGTTCAAACAATGCATGCTGGAGAGGGGTCAAGATAACTTCCTTCTGCTAGTATAGATGAGCATATCAAACTAGCTAAAACTACTCTCACTTATAGCATCATGTCTTATCACTTTGTTTGCTTGCATACTTAAACTCCACTTATATAGCATCATCTCTCACTTTCTTTGCAAAATATTTTGTGACATGTAGAAAGGGCTCAACAAGCAAGAAGTTCTCATGCTAAAGTCAAGCCAAATCTAGATATTGGATCAAATGAATCGGTTGAAGAACACATGGACCTTGAAGATAGAGAGGAGGACCAAGTTCAAACAATGCATGTTGGAGAGGGGTCAGGATCACTTCCTTCTACTGGTATGGATGAGCATAGAAAACTAGCTAAAAAGTTGAGGAAACTTGAATTTCTTATAGAAATTTAGATCATTTACTTGAAATGGATATGGAGAAACTGAAATGTTATGTTGACCAACCTACAAATAAGAGAAAGAGGACAATGACTAAATATGTAAATGGAATAATCAATGATCATTTCAATCATCTTGAAACACTTGAAAAAACCCTATTGTTATCATGTTTACTTCTTGTAATGAGCTAAAAGAGTCGTTACAATTGTTGGGTGTACATTCAACATCAAATAAGAAGAAACACATGGAATTACAAAAGGATATTGTTCAAAATGTTCAAAAGGGTTTAGATTCCATTGGGAAAGGATCTCAATCAGTGGATAAGGCCACTATAAGAAGGGTGATGTTGACATCTATTATAAATCAAGATATAGCAAGAAAAAGAAAAATGTCTACACTTTCGGCTAAAATTTGTTATAGTAGAACCACACTAATAAAATATGAGAAAAAAAGAAAGGTTTTGGATGATATTTCAAAAGGAAATTGGGCAATTATGTGTAGAGCTCCCCGTTCTGACATGATTGAAGATGTTAGGAACTTGATCTCAAGTTTTTGGCATGATCAAACTCATCCATCATCAAATACTATAGATGTTATGAGACACTGGACTGGGCCTGGTATTTATGAAAATCATATTAAACATTGGCTAGACATAACACAACTTGAGATGTATATGAAATTTTGTAATATATATCCTCATATTTAAAGATTGGGTAAACAATGTTTGAAATGTTAAAGCCATATTATGTGAAGATAAACAATTTTTTTGAAACTGGTTGTTGTCGTTATCATATTGAATTTGATCTCTACTATCAGGTATTTTGAAATATAAGAGAAGAAAGTTATGGTTTTCAAAATGCACCTCCTAAATAGGTAAGTTTGTTCATAAAGGATATGTTATGTGATCATGAAAATGGACCTCAAATAAACTGCATAAAAGGAATTTATAAAACATGTGAAAATTTGGCTAAATTTCCTTCAAGAAATGAAGATACTGACCTAACAAAGATAGTAAATTTCAAGAGGTACAAGTATGTAAACTTTCAAACAAATTTTTGGAAATAATCCACAAGGTTAAACTATGTAGAAAAGGACATTCCTATTGGAAGATTTATGGAAGATTTTTGAAAATTGATACAACCATACATACAACAATCATTTTTTGCTAAGTGGCAAGCACAACAATTTCAAACATTGAGAGATACTTTCCCACTTGGAACAGTTCTATCAGTAGTTGACTTTGTAGAAAATTACTCTTTTGTACATCAAAAGGAGATTCAATCATAATATTACTTTTCAAAGCAGATCACTATTATGGTTTGTGTGTGTTATTGACATGCACAATCAGAATTGGATGGTGTTGAGAGTATAGATGAAAAATGAGCCATTAAGAAATAATCACTTTTATATTAGTGATGATAAAGAGCATGACACGCGTTTTGTACAACATTGCTTTACAAATTTTTTTGAGAATTTGAGAAGCAGGGGTGTAAAATTTGAAAAGAATTTTGTATGGTCAAATGGATGTGCAGTACAATTCAAATCTTCACAGCCATTCTATGCACTTTCTAAGTATCATAAAATCTATAAAATACCACATGATTGGATTTTTTTTTAGAGTGGACATGGAAAGGGTGAGCATGATGGAGCAGGAACTTGCATCAAATGAGAATTAAGAAAGCATGAAATGAGTTATTCAGAAGATCATATAGACAATGCACATGATGTTGTTGAATGGTGTAAGAAACACTTTGCATCAAATGTGGTCGGCACATCTTTGAGAACAAACCAACACATTCCACATAGAGTGTTTTGGGAGATATTGGGTATGTATAAATTACATTTTCAAAAATTTGAATTTATTTAAATTTTATATATATATACATGTTTGTTCACATAAGTTTTTTGTTGTACATGTATCTAGGTGTGGACAGAAGATCAATGCATGGATGCAAGAGGGTAGAAAAAAAAATTTGCATTATGTTATGAGTTCAGATAATCGCCTTGGATGGACATTATACACAAGGGATTACTCTTGTTTTTGCACTGAGTGCATCACAAGAAACTTTGATCATGCATGCAACAACCAAGAACTTGGATATGTTGGTAAATGGGATACAATGTCACTAGTTGTTTTAGAAACATACGATGAAAATGAGGAAGAAAGATTTGAAGAAATTCTTTGATTTCAATTGATTATGACCATGCCGGTATTGGCATGGTATGATGGTTTATTGGTGGCATTGTTGTTCTTGCCACCAAGGTTCAAACCCCGTTGGGGTGTTATTGTTGAATGGTTGTATCTGGTTCATAGCTCCGGTCAAAAGCATTTACCCCTTGAATAAAAAAAATAAAATTGATTATGACCATATCTCAGGATTGGTTAGAAAAGGTACATGTGTAATTTTCAATAATTTAAATATTATATATATAGTTAATGATCTTTAAAGTCTAGAGACATTTCTAATTTTTTAGAAAATTTTTGTGTAAATTTGGTGTACAGGAGATGTTTTTGCAATCATAGTAGGCCTGGAAACATAGAAGGTGTTAGCTATTATTTATTGTGTTGCATAGAAGAGAGGAATAAGCTAACACAACTTGAAACAAGTGATGGAATGTTATTTCCCACAGGTGAGTTTGAGTTTAAAATTATATATACATTGTGTTCACATGTGCACATTACATTATAAACATTAAATATATAGTGTACAAACCTTGAGCACAAAAATGTTGTACATGTGTTCACATGTCTTACCTCAGATTCATGTTTATCGTGCAAGTTTTGTTGTAGTGCAAGGGATATATCTAAAAAATGTCAAAGTTGTTCAACATGGGATTCATTTTGTTGACTATCAACCTAATAACAAGGTATATCAATGCAGTCACTTAATAATTGCTACTACCCTTACATCTTCATGCAGTTCCACATGCACGTGGCTGAAAAAAATGGAGACTAGATAGTGATGATCATAAAAGAAAATTGCATGTTATTGAAGAGCAGGCTGAACCAAAATGTTTGAGTTAGATTATATCCATGATTTTCAAGTTCACTTGTAACCCTATACATGTTCAAGTGAGAACTTATAGTACCTTGTACATAGATGTAAATCATTTTTTGTAAATTCCAATTATATGTACATATTTGTTCCATGGAATTCTCAAGTTCAAGAATCTCTCATTTCATTTGAAAGTTCAAAGTTACACTTATAGCATCATCTCTCACTTTTTTGCTTGCATGTAAACCCATATATATGCTTTCAATACTTATTTGAAACCTAGTGAAGTTTTTTAAAATTATGTTGCCTAAATTACAACTATATACAACTCATATTTGTTCCATGGGCAATTGTGTGTTTTGGATGTGCTACAAATTCTAGTTGCATGTGGTGTAATTAAAAAATTAATAATAAGTGTTAAATGATGGAATGAAATAAATTTAGACATATCTAGATTTTTTCTTTAAAGAAATTAAGTATTATCTAATTATAAATTTTTTGCACACAAATTTAAAACATAAATCAATGCAAATAAAAAGATAAAGTTTCCATCAATTTAATTGACAAAAAATACCACAAATGGAAATAGAATGTTCCCATCCAATTTCCAAATCAATATTTATATTGTAATGCCCCATCGTGGGAACCCTAGAGGACAACAAAAGCTAACATAACTATCAACACAATTTTTTTGTTTAAAGTAAAATATAACATAATATGTACATTAACATAGTTTACATGAGATGTAGTTATACATATACAAGACTAACTACATCCTCTAGGGTACACATGACGACATTACGAAACCTAAACCCATACCATATCGATAACGAACGAATCCAAGATTACATGATAAACCATGATATTGCATATTTTTACAATAACCATGTACATCCATTATAATTCATCAATAAGAAGCATCCACATATGAAAACTCAGCATAAACAAGATTAAATTATTTCCAATAACCATAAACATACTATCATAATGGAGAATATTTCCACAGATACAATACATCAATTATGGCTACCACGAATCATTAACCACATAAAGTTTACAAAGGTAAAATAATTCATTACATCATTCAAGAGTTACAATAATACAAAAGTATTCCCCAACATGAATGAGAACAATACAATAAGATAGAATAATACAACTAAAAGGGTGAATACAAAGTATCAAGTCTGGCTCCAACTCGGATACAATTTTGAAGATATTGCAAGTGGTACAAATTTGCACATCTTGATCCTTGGCTGGGGACCCAATGGGCTGCATAGCATGTTCCACCTAACCACATGGACCCGAAGGCCCACCCCCCATGCTAGGAGTAGACAAGAAAGACCCTCAACCAAAACAGTCAAGCGAGCAATGGAAAACAAGACTCCATGACAAGAGCAACCAAAAAATAATTCAACATCCGCTTCCAGAGGAACAAAGGCAACAAAGGGAAGCAACAGATAAATACAGTTGCTAAAGGGGTAGAGTGTCATCACATGGCTTGACATGGGTTACCTAATGCGGATCTTCATAGGTTACCGGCCCTTGTCCTGGGTTACTCTAGCAACCTCAACCGATACTTGGCCCCCATTTTTACACATGTGGAATCAAATCACCTTTCATAAAGACAAGGTAGTTGATTTTCCATTCTAGGCCTTCTCATCTCATCCCAAGCCTAAACAAGCTCTTGGGCCATGAGAGAGGCATCCCTTATCTTTTCTTAGTGTGAATTACTACCCACCCCCTAAATATTTATTAGGTTATCACTTGATTACATCAATTTCCACACGAGTTACCTAGGATACCACTTAGGGTTCTATCCCCCATGGGAAGCCACTCTCCCTTACAACAACAAAATCTTATAAACATAAATGGGGTAAGCCAACTTGCACAAAATATCAAGGCTAATAGATAAATACAACCAGTTCAAAGCATGCACCATCTCACACTAGAATTCCATAAATAAGCAACTTCCAAGTGCAAGGCTAAACCCACCAAAATCAAAATGAGCATAAGAGCAACCATTCACAAAACTAAAATGGAATCCAACTATGAAGCAACATATCCTTTCCCCTCCTCTAGAAGCCCATGAAGAAAGACTACCCAAAAACCCACAACGAGGGTAAAACGAAGCAAAATAGTTGCAACACAAGACTTCAAGATATAAAATCTCCTCAAACAAAATCAACTCAAGAGGAAGTCACGTCAAGATAGAACCATCAAAATCATCTGTTAATCCAACACGAACCCAATGAATCAAATCACTTCCCAAAACCAAGCAACTCAAAAATGGTAGACACATCAAAATGAAATCATCAAATCAACCTTTAAACACATGAATACACTAAATGACTAAACCCTAGATAATAATAAACAATCAAGTGCATTGTATCCATCCATTTATTAGGAAATAATTTAAAATAACTAAAGAAGTTATCTAAGCATAAATTCTAAATATCCCCATAAATATTTTAACACACGTAGATTACTTTCACTAATCAAATCAAAATAAATTAACATCAAAACATTTAAATAATCTTTCTAGTTTCACTAAAACACCCAAAGCAATAAGTTTCAAAGAATGTTTGAATCATCATTACATTTTTCTAAAGATAGACTATTAGGAAATATTTTAATAATCAAATACATTCTATTTATCTACAAATAACTTCAACTTTTTAAGAAATTTATTGCTCAAACCACAAGGAATGTAACCAACTTTTCACATATATCAACTTTCTAATTACATAATTAACAATCAAAAATTATATATCCATGAAGAAACCCACATAGCTAAAAGATAGTCTAATCCATTTATTTATTCAATCTTTCATTATTTAATGTCCCCAAATCGACATTCATATTTTAATGTAATCATATATATATATATATATATATATATATATATATATATATATATATATATATATATATATAAATTAATTAATTAATAGCTTTCAAATTATAAAATATAATAAAAAAACCATACCTATATTCAAATAAAAACCATTACATACTACAAAATATATATGTAATACCCCTCCGTTTTGGTCATTCTTGAAATTGAGGAAGTTGGTTGTTTGGTGACCATGTCATTTTCTCTTGTTACTTGTGGGTGGTAATTTGCTAGGTCATGAGGACTTTTGGATTGCATCATTTAATTTGATTTTTATATTAGACAATATCACTAATCTTATGACTAGAAGTAATTTATCAAATTAATCTAATTTTTAAGGTCACTTGATTTGGTTTGGGATCAAATAAAGAGCTAGATTTAATAATAAATATTAATTGTATTATCAGTGAAAATTTCTTATTTTAAGATGAAAGAAATTGTAACTAAATGAATTTAATAAAAATAATTATTGAGTGAATTTAATTAAGAAATTTAAAATTAAGAATTAACATAGATGAGATATTTAAACTCAAGTTTGAATAAGGATTAAAGCAAGGAAAAGAATTGTTTATTTCTAAATAAATAAATAATAATAAAGCATCATTTTTTTTTGGGAAGAGTAAAAGACAAGAGAAGTTGGAAAAGTTGGTTTACGCTTTATCTTCCTTTGTCTCATCACCTTCCTGGCAGAGATTTCAACCATTGAAACTCATAAATTAGAATGGAAGAGGCAACTCGGGGGGGGGGAGACAATATGTTTTCAATCTTTGCACAATCGAAGGAAAAATTAGTTCCCTTTCAAGATAATGAGTCGGTTGCTGAATTGGGGTTTACTGAAATTTTGTTGGAGGGAGTTCTAGCCTCTGTCACAAATCAACCGTGAAGTAGCAGGTCTCATTTGAAATATAGGATGAACACAATCATGGGAGCACTACGTAGACATACCTGTCGAAGGATCGAGCTCTATACCTGACAATCATTTTAGCATGTATATTTCTCTACCCTTAAGCTAATTTTAACATGCATTTCGAGGAAAGTTTTTAATCCAGTTAAGATGTTAACTAGACTGCATTGCATATGTTACCTTGAATCTTTAGTATCAGCAAGTTGACTTCAACACTTAATCTTTTATCATCAATCCTCTTTTGCATTCGATGCCTATCCTTTTCTTTGTATTTCTTGTCCGAGGAAATTTGCATCACAAGTAATGGATTTGAGTAATATTTGTTTTATCATTCTAAATATCCTCTATTAAGATGAAAATGACCTTATTCCAGCCAATGCATTTGCATGAAATTAATTAGAGATAGAAGACATCATAGAATGTTTAATGATAGCGTTCAAGCAGTCTCCTTATAAACTCTAACTCACTCCATTTAGATCTCCCGAGTTAAGGTTCGCCTGTAGAGGTATTGGGTCGTTAATGGATGTCTTGGCCAATTAGCCTCTTCTTCCTGAGGTCGGTACCTTATGACAGTAAAATCAAGAGAATGCTTCCTCGTTATCTTGTATATCTTCTTGGGCACTCGAAACTTCATAATGTTGCTGTTATACTTCGATGGATGCCCCTTCTTCATATCGGGTTATCTTCTTTTGTTAATCTATCGTAGTTGCAGCACTTGAAAATAATTATTGTCAGTATACTAACATGATAGGGAGTTTACCTTTGACCGTGGTGAAGTTTATCTTCCCAATTTCAGACTGAACGCGTCTCTGGAAAACTCGCTGCCAAATAGAACTGTGTAAAGTTCAAAAAAGGAAGAGTTGTACATTATTCTCCTGCTCTTGAGTCACGTATTTGCACCTCACCTTTCTCTTTCCCTTCAGCCTTGCTGATAACATTTGAGATTTGACAATAATGCAAGTAGATGGCGATATTTCCAAATTCCTGTATTCACTTTCTTATATACTTGTCAACCTGTCAAAACTGAAGGAAAATGGCTTCTCACGTTTTTGCAACCGTAACCATCTCAAACTTGGAGGAAGCTTGGTTCGTGTGTCTTCTCTGATGCCGTCAATGAGCAGATTGTTCAAGTGAAGAAATTGAGGACCAATGAGCAGATTATTTAATTCTCTTGGTCTGCGCAATGTTTCAAGCCTTTGCCAATTACCTCCGTTCAGTCGAAGCTGGGAGAAATTGATGTTATTGGATACAGTGTTTAGATGAGCTCCTTCGCATAGTCTGGTAATCTAAATTTATATAATCTCCCTGATACCATTGGCAACCTACCACAGCTGCAGTGTTTAAACTTTGGATCGTGGATAAATTTAAATAGTCTCCGTGAAACCATTGGCAACCCATCTCAGCTGCAACATTTAGACTTGCAAAGGAGGTGTAAATTTAATAATCTCACTGGTTTCATTGATATCCTGTCAGTGGCGTATTTGAACATGGTAGGGTGTATAGATTTATATAATCCCTCTGATTTCTTTGTCAACCTGTCTCTGCTGCGGTACTTGACCTTAATAGGAAGTTAAAAGTTTAAATATTCTCCCTTATATCATTGTCAACCCGTCTCTCTCATCTTCATCTGCCAACCCATTTTTTCTTCTATATTTTTTTGCATAGATATCTTGTTTTCACCTCCTCGTTGCCTTTGCAATTCTTTGGCTCGCCATCATGCATTTAGGGTAGTCTACTTTATTCTATTGGTCAACTGATAGCTTCACTGCATGGTCTGCGCAAAAACAAAGTCCTTAAAAAGTTTAGCTTTAAATTTCCTTCGTAGCTTATTAAGTTCTCTCTCTTTTCTTTGATCTTATAAAGGATGGCTTTATAATAAAGTAGAAAGTTAAGATGGAATTTTGGTTTTGTTTTTTAAGAGAAAAGTATACATATTCTCTTAGATTTTATCTCTTTTAATAATTATAGAAGTTACTTTAAATTAGGAAAAAGTAAATTGTGTTATTTATTTATGTTCTTTTAAAACTAAAATATAATAAAATAATTTGGGATATTCGAATATGGAAATGTAAGTAAATAGGAGGAAATTAAATTATTATTGTGTTTAACTAATTGGAAAGATAAAGTGTAATAAACGTTCTTGGAAATTTATCAATTGGATTGTATGAGTTAATTAAAGGTTGAATATCTTTCGTGAGTCCATTCCAATGTAGTTTCCTCTGGAGTTGATTTGATTTTGAGGGGATCTTTATATGTTCTAAATGGTGTTGGTAATAAGTTATTGTTATATAAATGTATACATGGGTTGAATTATAGTGTTAGAAATAGAATAACTTGTGCTTTATAATTATGTGGTAAGGTAGATAAACATAGTTGAAATTAAATTAGAAAAAGAGAATAAATTAAATTTTTATGTAGTTAAGTTGGAGAGTTATATAGAGGGAGATTTCTTTATGTCATATTTTTGATAATTTGTGTAAATATTGATAGATTAGTTTATTCTTAATTTGGTTAGTTCCAAGTAGAATAGTTAAATTGGAAATATTGGAAAAGTGGAGTTTTGCATGTTATAGGTGCCTTGTTCAAATGTGTGCTTGCATTATGTAAGTAAAATTATGTGAACTTCTAAATGTTGATCTCTCTTAGTGGTTGATTTTAAGTCTTTTATAGGGATAGTTATATAGGATGCCAGTGTTGGATTGATTTCTTTATTTGAGTGGACCAATTTTCATATTGAGTTTGTGCATTGGTTGGTCATTCTATTGTATTAGTCATTGACTTTGTTTGAGTCGCTTTGAGTCAATTGTAAGATTGTTGTGTAATGTATGGTTGGGTACCTGAGAGGAGGAAATAGAGGTCTCCCTTGGATTTCCGGTTTAGTTCGTATCGAAGTTGTTGATGTTGTTTGAATGGAGTTGCTGATCTTATTTTGATGTATTCTCTCATTATATTTGAATCGCAATTAGTCTTGTGGCCTTGCAATTATTGTTGTCATTGCTATGTTGTTGTTTTTATGAAGGTGATTTGCGTACCATCATAAGGGGGTTCTTGTGAGGAGAAAATTGAGGTCTCCCATGGAATGCCTAGTTGGTGGCTTTTGGTTTATTTAAGTGATTTCGTTGAATTAAAGGTTGATTTTCTTTTGCGTTTTCCTATTTGAGGTGACACCATTGTTGATTATGGATGGGTCTTGATGAATCTTCTCTCTTTTATGGCTTTTCTGAGTTACTCTCATATTTGAGGAAATTTTATCCTTGTGTTGGAGTTATTGAGAAATACTCATGTTGCTTCACTTTACCCTTGTTTGTGGGTTTTCATTCTGTTGGCTTCCAGAGGCTTGAGATGATTGACTTTTGATGTTCTCTCTCTTTATGTGCCCTTGATGTGGCAAGTGTTTTGGTTTCATGATTTTCAGCAAGGGTTGTACGGGAATTGTTGAGACTTTGATTATGTATTTGGAGCGAGATGGGTAATGCCTCGCATGCTTCTCTATTGTGATTCTTGGTTCAAATTATGATGGTACAACCCTTGGTTTTTTTTATGTTGTTGGGTCTCTAGGGAGAGTGGCTCCTCGTGGGGGCCGGCGCCCCTTGTAAGGGGAAGAGCACAGGAGAACCCACGAGTGAGTTGGTAATCAAGTGAAAACCTAATAATTAACTTAGGAGGGTTGGGTAGTAATAGCATAATAAGATTAAAAAAAAAATGGATGCCTCGTCTTCATTAGTGCTTCCACAGCACTAATGGAAGGCTGAGAAGGCCGTGGTTGGCAAGGTCGTAACCTCGTCCTCATGAGAGGTTATCGGCTCCGCATGAGCTACCCTATGGTGTCGGCGCCTCAAGTAGGAGGAAGGGCCAGGAGATCCATAGATGGGGGCCGCGCCTCAGTTTGGAGGAAGGGCTAGGAGAACCCATGTAGGCTATGCGATGACACTCTTCCCTAGTTGCCCATTTGTTTTACTTTATTGTGTTCCTCTGGAAGTATGTTATGGGAGTTGGTTTAGATTATTGTTTGAATTGATTTAAAGTGATTTATGATTATTGTTTTAATACATCTTTAGTATGTTTTGTGGTCTTGTATGATCTCATTTATATTTGATTTACGATCTTGTATCTTATGATACTGTGATATGATGTTATTGTGTTGTTTAATTGCAATTTGGAATTGTATTATGTTTATTAATTAGTTGATTTGGAAGTGTTTCATGATCATCCTTTGGTTACTTGTTACTGGTCATTGCTTTGATTTATGTGATGAGATGTATGATTTTAAGTTATTTTAATGACTCTTGGTTATTGTTGATTATGTCTTTGTAATCCTTGAGTTTTATGATACTTTTGTATGTTGTGGAGTCTTGTGGTTTCCGTGTTTGGATGTTCTTGGTTGAGGACTCTTTCTTGTCAGCCCCTTTAGCACGGGGGGTGGGTCTTCGGACTCACATGGTCGGGTGGAACGTGCTAAGCACCCTATTGGGTCCCCAGTCGAGGATCGGGAGGTGCGGATTGGTGATGTTGCAGCGACTCCAGAGTTGTATCTGTCTTGGAGCCAGTTTTCATCTATTTATTTGTATCATGTTATCTTGTGTATGGTTTCCATTTATGTTTGGAAACACTTTTGTATCATTATACCTCTTGGGGGTTGTACTGCAATGTAATGTTAACTCGGTGTGGTTATTGGCCATGGCAATTGTAATTCAATGTGTTAAGTTAATTATGCATATGTTGTATTTGTGTACTCAGATGGTTTCTTTTCAATGCTTTATTTTGTATGTGTTATATTTGTTAATATTTACTTTGTTAATGTTTTTATCTTTGGTTCTTATTATTATCATTGTGTGGATCTCAGTCTCGTAATGACTCCTCGTGTACCCCAAGGGATGTATGTGCTAATGAATCTACTTAAATGAAATTCATGTTATGATTTAATGTGTATTACATATATGTTATGTTTACTTTAAAAAAAAAATTGTGCTGTGTTTATTGTTTAATTGTCCTATGGGGTTCGCACGACGGGGCGTTACAACATGGTATCAGAGCCTAGGTTCATACAATGGGCACTATGTGTGCTCACTATGTAACCTTGCGCTTAGACCCGTGAGTCTTGAGTTTCACTTTTCCTTTGTCATTGTTGTGAACCTGAGTTTCTTCTATTAATTGGTGTCGAGTCGATGGTGCAGGAAACTAATGGGAAAGGATAGGACCCTCGGTGTAGTGCGCAATGCACTGATATCCTTCTTGTCAGGGATGCTCTATGGACCCTTGAGTTTTGTGATGTGTTTTATGTGTGTGAATATGTCTAGTGTGTGTGGAATCTTCGATTTTGTGGTCCTTGAGTGATGAATTATGTTTTCTTGAATCTGTGAAGGCGTAAAATTTGTCCTTTTTATTGATATTGATGTGAGATTTGGTGTTGAATAATTGTTAAAGTGGAGTTCTTTGTGTAAAAATTATGAGTTATAATGAAGATGTGAGGTTTTGTGGATAATTATTTTATGATTTTTAGTAGAATATAGTATCTTGAGGTTAAAATGCAACTTGAATTATTGGTACTAATGTGCAATGTTCTATGGTAGCTTTTGATTTACAGGAAATTGGCTTCAGAAAGCATAGTGACGAAGGTAATGTAATTGTAATATGCAGGTATAGATACTTATAATGTCAAGTAGTAATTAAATTTGATACAGTATAGGAATTAGATTTATGGTTAGTATCCTTATACAAATATTTCCTAACTAATAAGAAGCAAATTGTTTATGAATTACTAGAATTGTTGTGACTATTATGTGTTGTTTAGTGGGAGGGATAGTGTGGTATCACTCGCTCGCGAGTGCCCTACTATGCTGGAAGTTCCTCTCACGATGTATTGGTGATATATATGTATTGTGCACAACGTTTGTTTGCATGCAGGATTGCAGGAACTAAGTCTCGATTCCACCTGCATTGTCAGGACAGGGCGAGCATCATAAAACACCCAATGGGATTGATGTGGAAAATAGGAACTGACAAGAAAGTTTCCCCACCCTAGTTCGTCATCTGTCCTTGTGTTTGTCAATTTGGTCTGGTTGCAACCCCGTCACCAATTTTGTTTTGGTATCCTTTCCTTATTTTTTTGGTTTGTTTAATTTTCATTGTTTACTTGATGACATTTAATTGATGTTTTAATTTATGGTGTTGATGTGCTTATAATCATTAATATTGTGGTGTTACCATGTATTTGCTTGGGTGCGACTTCCAGGAGTAAGTCGATGTCTATGGGGGGGAGGATGTAATACCCCTCCGTTTTGGTCATTCTTGAAATTGAGGAAGTTGGTTGTTTGGTGACCATGTCATTTTCTCTTGTTACTTGTGGGTGGTAATTTGCTAGGTCATGAGGACTTTTGGATTGCATCATTTAATTTGATTTTTATATTAGACAATATCACTAATCTTATGACTAGAAGTAATTTATCAAATTAATCTAATTTTTAAGGTCACTTGATCTAGTTTGGGATCAAATAAAGAGCTAGATTTAATAATAAATATTAATTGTATTATCAGTGAAAATTTATTATTTTAAGATGAAAGAAATTGTAACTAAATGAATTTAATAAAAATAATTATTGAGTGAATTTAATTAAGAAATTTAAAATTAAGAATTAACATAGATGAGATATTTAAACTCAAGTTTGAATAAGGATTAAAGCAAGGAAAAGAATTGTTTATTGCTAAATAAATAAATAATAATAAAGCATCATTTTTTTTGGGAAGAGTAAAAGACAAGAGAAGTTGGAAAAGTTGGTTTACGCTTTATCTTCCTTTGTCTCATCACCTTCCTGGCAGAGATTTCAACCATTGAAACTCATAAATTAGAATGGAAGAGGCAACTCGGGGGGGGGAGACAATATGTTTTCAATCTTTGCACAATTGAAGGAAAAATTAGTTCCCTTTCAAGATAATGAGTCGGTTGCTGAATTGGGGTTTACTGAAATTTTGTTGGAGGGAGTTCTAGCCTCTGTCACAAATCAACCGTGAAGTAGCAGGTCTCATTTGAAATATAGGATGAACACAATCATGGGAGCACTACGTAGACATACCTGTCGAAGGATCGAGCTCTATACCTGACAATCATTTTAGCATGTATGTTTCTCTACCCTTAAGCTAATTTTAACATGCATTTCGAGGAAAGTTTTTAATCCAGTTAAGATGTTAACTAGACTGCATTGCATATGTTACCTTGAATCTTTAGTATCAGCAAGTTGACTTCAACACTTAATCTTTTATCATCAATCCTCTTTTGCATTCGATGCCTATCCTTTTCTTTGTATTTCCTGTCCGAGGAAATTTGCATCACAAGTAATGGATTTGAGTAATATTTGTTTTATCATTCTAAATATCCTCTATTAAGATGAAAATGACCTTATTCCAGCCAACGCATTTGCATGAAATTAATTGGAGATAGAAGACATCATAGAATGTTTAATGATAGCGTTCAAGCAGTCTCCTTATAAACTCTAACTCACTCCATTTAGATCTCCCGAGTTAAGGTTCGCCTGTAGAGGTATTGGGTCGTTAATGGATGTCTTGGCCAATTAGCCTCTTCTTCCTGAGGTTGGTACCTTATGACAGTAAAATCAAGACAATGCTTCCACGTTATCTTGTATATCTTCTTGGGCACTCGAAACTTCATAATGTTGCTGTTATACTTCGATGGATGCCCCTTCTTCATATCGGGTTATCTTCTTTTGTTAATCTATCGCAGTTGCAGCACTTGAAAATAATTATTGTCAGTATACTAACATGATAGGGAGTTTACCTTTGACCATGGTGAAGTTTATCTTCCCAATTTCAGACTGAATGCGTCTCTGGAAAACTTGCTGCCAAATAGAATTGTGTAAAGTTCAAAAATGGAAGAGTTGTACATTATTCTCCTGTTCTTGAGTCACGTATTTGCACCTCACCTTTCTCTTTCCCTTCAGCCTTGCTGATAACATTTGAGATTTGACAATAATGCAAGTAGATGGCGATATTTCCAAATTCCTGTATTCACTTTCTTATATACTTGTCAACCTGTCAAAACTGAAGGAAAATGGCTTCTCACATTTTTGCAACCGTAACCATCTCAAACTTGGAGGAAGCTTGGTTCGTGTGTCTTCTCTGATGCCGTCAATGAGCAAATTGTTCAAGTGAAGAAATTGAGGACCAATGAGCAGATTATTTAATTCTCTTGGTCTGCGCAATGTTTCAAGCCTTTGCCAATTACCTCCGTTCAGTCAAAGCTGGGAGAAATTGATGTTATTGGATACAGTGTTTAGATGAGCTCCTTCACATAGTCTAGTAATCTAAATTTATAAAATCTCCCTGATACCGTTGGCAACCTACCACAGCTGCAGTGTTTAAACTTTGGATCGTGGATAAATTTAAATAGTCTCCGTGAAACCATTGGCAACCCATCTCAGCTGCAACATTTAGACTTGCAAAGGAGGTGTAAATTTAATAATCTCATTGGTTTCATTGATATCCTGTCAGTGGCGTATTTGAACATGGTAGGGTGTATAGATTTATATAATCCCTCTGATTTCTTTGTCAACCTGTCTCTGCTGCGGTACTTGACCTTAATAGGAAGTTAAAAGTTTAAATATTCTCCCTTATATCATTGTCAACCCGTCTCTCTCATCTTCATCTGCCAACCCATTTTTTCTTCTTTTTTTTTTGCATAGATATCTTGTTTTCACCTCTGTCGTTGCCTTTGCAATTCTTTGGCTCGCCATCATGCATTTAGGGTAGTCTACTTTATTCTATTGGTCAACTGATAGCTTCACTACATGGTCTGCGCAAAAACAAAGTCCTTAAAAAGTTTAGCTTTAAATTTCCTACGTAGCTTATTAAGTTCTCTCTCTTTTCTTTGATCTTATAGAGGATGGCTTTATAATAAAGTAGAAAGTTAAGATGGAATTTTGGTTTTGTTTTTTAAGAGAGAAGTATACATATTCTCTTAGATTTTATCTCTTTTAATAATTATAGAAGTTACTTTAAATTAGGGAAAAGTAAATTGTGTCATTTATTTACGTTCTTTTAAAACTAAAATATAATAAAATAATTTGGGATATTCGAATATGGAAATGTAAGTAAATAGGAGGAAATTAAATTATTATTGTGTTTAACTAATTGGAAAGATAAAGTGTAATAAACGTTCTTGGAAATTTATCAATTGGATTGTATGAGTTAATTAAAGGTTGAATATCTTTCGTGAGTCCATTCCAATGTAGTTTCCTTTGGAGTTGATTTGATTTTGAGGGGATCTTTATATGTTCTAAATGGTATTGGTAATAAGTTATTGTTATATAAATGTATACATGGGTTGAATTATAGTGTTAGAAATAGAATAACTTGTGCTTTATAATTATGTGGTAAGGTAGATAAACATAGTTGAAATTAAATTAGAAAAAGAGAATAAATTAAATTTTTATGTAGTTAAGTTGGAGAGTTATATAGAGGGAGATTTCTTTATGTCATATTTTTGATAATTTGTGTAAATATTGATAGATTAGTTTATTCTTAATTTGGTTAGTTCCAAGTAGAATAGTTAAATTGGAAATATTGGAAAAGTGGAGTTTTGCATGTTATAGGTGCCTTGTTCAAATGTGTGCTTGCATTATGTAAGTAAAATTATGTGAACTTCTAAATGTTGATCTCTCTTAGTGGTTGATTTTAAGTCTTTTATAGGGATAGTTATATAGGATGCCAGTGTTGGATTGATTTCTTTATTTGAGTGGACCAATTTTCATATTGAGTTTGTGCATTGGTTGGTCATTCTATTGTATTAGTCATTGACTTTGTTTGAGTCGCTTTGAGTCAATTGTAAGATTGTTGTGTAATGTATGGTTTGGTACCTGAGAGGAGGAAATAGAGGTCTCCCTTGGATTTCCGGTTTAGTTCGTATCGAAGTTGTTGATGTTGTTTGAATGGAGTTGCTGATCTTATTTTGATGTATTCTCTCATTATATTTGAATCGCAATTAGTCTTGTGGCCTTGCAATTATTGTTGTCATTGCTATGTTGTTGTTTTTATGAAGGTGATTTGCGTACCATCATAAGGGGGTTCTTGTGAGGAGAAAATTGAGGTCTCCCATGGAATGCCTAGTTGGTGGCTTTTGGTTTATTTAAGTGATTTCGTTGAATTAAAGGTTGATTTTCTTTTGCGTTTTCCTATTTGAGGTGACACCATTGTTGATTATGGATGGGTCTTGATGAATCTTCTCTCTTTTATGGCTTTTCTGAGTTACTCTCATATTTGAGGAAATTTTATCCTTGTGTTGGAGTTATTGAGAAATACTCATGTTGCTTCACTTTACCCTTGTTTGTGGGTTTTCATTCTGTTGGCTTCCAGAGGCTTGAGATGATTGACTTTTGATGTTCTCTCTCTTTATGTGCCCTTGATGTGGCAAGTGTTTTGGTTTCATGATTTTCAGCAAGGGTTGTACGGGAATTGTTGAGACTTTGATTATGTATTTGGAGCGAGATGGGTAATGCCTCGCATGCTTCTCTATTGTGATTCTTGGTTCAAATTATGATGGTACAACCCTTGGTTTTTTTTATGTTGTTGGGTCTCTAGGGAGAGTGGCTCCTCGTGGGGGCCGGCGCCCCGTGTAAGGGGAAGAGCACAGGAGAACCCACGAGTGAGTTGGTAATCAAGTGAAAACCTAATAATTAACTTAGAAGGGTTGGGTAGTAATAGCATAATAAGATTAAAAAAAAAATGGATGCCTTGTCTTCATTAGTGCTTCCACAGACTAATGGAAGGCTGAGAAGGCCGTGGTTGGCAAGGTCGTAACCTCGTCCTCATGAGAGGTTATCGGCTCTGCATGAGCTACCCTATGGTGCCGGCGCCTCAAGTAGGAGGAAGGGCCAGGAGATCCATAGATGGGGGCCGGCGCCTCAGTTTGGAGGAAGGGCCAGGAGAACCCATGTAGGCTATGCGATGACACTCTTCCCTAGTTGCCCATGTGTTTTACTTTATTGTGTTCCTCTGGAAGTATGTTATGGGAGTTGGTTTAGATTGTTGTTTGAATTGATTTAAATTGATTTATGATTATTGTTTTAATACATCTTTAGTATGTTTTGTGGTCTTGTATGATCTCATTTATATTTGATTTACGATCTTGTATCTTATGATACTGTGATATGATGTTATTGTGTTGTTTAATTGCAATTTGGAATTGTATTATGTTTAGTTGATTTGGAAGTGTTTCATGATCATCCTTTGGTTACTTGTTACTGGTCATTGCTTTGATTTATGTGATGAGATGTATGATTTTAAGTTATTTTAATGACTCTTGGTTATTGTTGATTATGTCTTTGTAATCCTTGAGTTTTATGATACTTTTGTATGTTGTGGAGTCTTGTGGTTTCCGTGTTTGGATGTTCTTGGTTGAGGACTCTTTCTTGTCAGCCCCTTTAGCACGGGGGGTGGGTCTTCGGACTCACATGGTCGGGTGGAACGTGCTAAGCACCCTATTGGGTCCCCAGTCGAGGATCGGGAGGTGCGGATTGGTGATGTTGCAGCGACTCCAGAGTTGTATCTGTCTTGGAGCCAGTTTTCATCTATTTATTTGTATCATGTTATCTTGTGTATGGTTTCCATTTATGTTTGGAAACACTTTTGTATCATTATACCTCTTGGGGGTTGTACTGCAATGTAATGTTAACTCGGTGCGGTTATTGGCCATGGCAATTGTAATTCAATGTGTTAAGTTAATTATGCATATGTTGTATTTGTGTACTCAGATGGTTTCTTTTCAATGCTTTATTTTGTATGTGTTATATTTGTTAATATTTACTTTGTTAATGTTTTTATCTTTGGTTCTTATTATTATCATTGTGTGGATCTCAGTCTCGTAATGACTCCTCGTGTACCCCAAGGGATGTATGTGCTAATGAATCTACTTAAATGAAATTCATGTTATGATTTAATGTGTATTACATGTATGTTATGTTTACTTTAAAAAAAAATTGTGCTATGTTTATTGTTTAATTGTCCTTTGGGGTTCGCACGACGGGGCGTTACTATATATATATATATATATATATATAATTTCTCATCCTTTCACATAAAAGAACACAATTATAGATATTTATTTAATTCTCAAAGACAACATTGTCCCATTACGATATGAATATGAATATATATATATATATATATAATAGACCTTATTAATAGTAGACGGATTACTTGCAATATAATAGTAGACAGATTACTTGCAATATTCAAATAAAAACCATTACATACTACAAAATATATATATATATATATATATATATATATATATATATATATATATATATATATATATATATATATATATATATATATAATAGACCTTATTAATAGTAGACGGATTACTTGCAATATAATCTATCAAATCTTTTGGTGATAACATATTTATATATATTTATAATTTCAAGATGCAGCTCAAACTGTAATTTGTCAAAATATACCATACATATCTATATATGTGACTATATTATAAGAACTTGGATTAAAGCCAAAAAAAATGATAAACTGATGATGACACAAATATAGTTAGCCCATTATAGTGGTTCTTGGCATGAAATTAAGTCCCGTGCTATGGCATCTAAATGCTACGCATAATGCACTTAAGAAAGGAGGTAAATGCAAGGCGGATGTGGAAAGAAGAGTAATGCAAAGTTTAAATACATTATGAAAATGGGAGTGACTCTTGACACAACATATAAAGCACCCAGAATAACCTACATCCTATAATTTCAGCATGAAGTCCATTCTTCAATATACCACACTTGTGTAAAACAATATATATCGAATGCAAACATAATGATTTCAATTGTAAAACACAATCTCCAACACCAAGGTGAGACACAGGGAAAAGTAATGAATGCTAAACAGGGGGGCATATATAGAGTTCTAAAATAGAGCCTCAGATTTACAAACCTACGCCTCCAAAATAAGTCTTAGCTCAGAGTGAACATGCAGTGACAATGTTCAAGTGAAGGTAATTGGTGATGATAAATGAAACTATATCCATACAATTAAATACTTAAGCTATCAGGTAGTTCGATACCATCAGTGTAGATAAGGGGACACACCTACAAGAAACCTAGTAGCCAATCTTCTATGTACGAAATTTCTCCTAATTGGTAATTGGTAAGCAGGGTGAGACTTAAGCTATCAGGTTGGCTTGCAGTGAAAGTGTATCAAACATCAGTATATCATCGAATTTCTAAGCAGCAAACATAGATTAAACCTTTACTGTAGTTCGATACCATCAGTGCAGATAAGGGTACACACCTACAGGAAACCTAGCAGTCGATCTTCTATGTACAGAAGTTCTCCTAATGAACAATAAACCCAACTATCAATGCAAGGGAAGGCAATAACGAATCTTGCAAACACAAGGAGATCGCAGAAAGAGCAAACCTTATCTCATGGAAAGTGATGATTGCAGGATAAGCATAAATGGATTTCCAAGAAAAATTCTCAGATTCATTGAATTAAAGAAACACTCTAAACACGTCCTAACATGCAAGCATTACATTCAAAGTTTGCAATCTCAAATCATTTGCTATTCAAGGATAATAAGGTTGACGATAAAAAATGAGGAGATCTTAAAGACAAATCAACCAAAAGGAGGTCGATCTAGTGGAGTAATTTGCAAGAGTACAAGCCTATCTACAGATAAAATATATCCATATTCAAAGGAACCAAACGCCATCTATCCTATGTACTTCGCATGTCAAGGATATTGCTAAACAAATCAAGGTAACGAGATACAAAATGAACCTGGATTCCCTCGCCTCAAAACGAAGACGATGTGTTGAGTGACCTTCTTTGCAACAATCACCTTCCCAACCACCAATCCATTCTTTCAAAAGCAATTTTTAGGATTCAACTCACTGTATTCCTATTATAATTTTTCTTAAATTTTCATTCCCAAAGAATCATCAAATAGCAAGAAATTTCATTTTAGAACAAAATCACTGATAATTTATTTTTTCCAAAGTTAATCCATATTAAAACAAAGATAGAGAAATTTGTATTTCTTTTTGAAGACAAAATCAGGCAATATTATCATAATAAAACAAGTTTCCCGATTGTGTTCCTTTTTTGAGTCGTGCATGCACACGCTTTTGTCTTTTTCATCTTTTTCCATTTTGCACTCGCCTTTTCTTCCATTTGAAATTTTATCCCCTTTATCTAATTAAAAATCACCTTATTTCCTCATTAAAATGATTATCTTTACATGAAAGTAAATTATTAAAATATAATTTAAAACAATACAATTTTAATCTAATTATTTAATAAAATGTTTACTTTTTAATGGAACAATTTAATTTAATTATTTATTAACAACCATATCATTTATATCTCATAAAATTAATTTCGGTAATTATTATTTTCATTTTCCCACTCTATTAAATTACCTTACCAATCAATTTTCAATTTAATTAACCGATTTAAACAAAAACTATTAAGTTCACCAATAACCAATCTTACTCGAAATTCAAAGATGGCCAAAACAGAGGGGCACTACATATATGACTTCTATATGGCTCCCTCTCTCCCCTCTACCCTTAACCCTTGTTCCCTCTACCCTTTATCTCTCTCCCACTCCCCGCCCCCCCCCT
>VDFB02270651.1:360798050-360959949 GCA_007258455.2 Sequoia sempervirens
TTTCTCTTCCCATATATCTCTCAATCTCTCTTTCTTTTCCCATGTATCTCTATCACCCCCTACTTCTTTCTCCCTTTCTCTATCTTCCCCTATTTCTCTCTCCCTCTCACCATCTTTATTTACCTATCTCTAATTCTCTTTGTTTGTCTATCTCTTTTTCTCTCTCCATATCTTGATATTTTACCTGCTGGTTTTTTCTCATCCCCATCATTCACAACACGTCATTCATTAATTGGTTATCAGAAAACTCTAAAATGATATTTACAATTCCTATGTGAAAGTCTTGTTTTTTTATGACCTTTCTCAATCAATTGCATATTTTAATTAAATGGCGAACAAGCACTACCTCATTATTGATGACGAAAAATAATATTTGAAAAACATTATGTTTAAACTAAGCATTTTATATTTAAACTAAATATTTTATTTTTATAAATTATAATATATTATTATTTTTATTTTAAATTTTGTTTATTTATAATTTCATATTTATTTACACAATATATTTTTTAATGTATTTAATTCAAAAGTATATGGATATTATAATATTTATCGTAATTATTTATAATATATAAGTATATAGTATATTATTTATAATTATTAATAATATATATGATTTATATATTATTAATAACTATTATATAGATATATTTTATATTATAGAGATTAAAAAGTATATAATTAATATTATATATTATAAAATAAAACTATTGTCCAAACATGGCAAAAAAATTAAAATAAAATGGATTCATGGTAGGGGGTTCGAGCGGACGTCGATTAATAGTCTGCTCGAACTAGCCCACCAATCTATTTTTTATATTATTTTGAAATGGTTTGAATGAACTATGGTTCGACCGAACCCATATTCGATCGAACATTTTTTTTGAGGTTTGTGCGAACACTAGTTCGCTCGAACCACCCTCTTCCCCCCTTCTCCCCCTTAGGCACCAAAAAATTCCAAAATTTTGTGCTTCAAAGCTCGAGTTGAGGATGAAAATGGAGGAGACTTTATGAACCCAACTGGATGATGGTATTCCTCGGAACGAGCTATCCAACAAATATAATTTTAATATATTTTGGTTTTATTATCTATTTATTTTTTTAGTTTTATTAAACATAGGTTTTTCACCAAAATCAAGCTCTTTGTTCTGCACATGTCGAAAAATAGTAGATTATCAAAAAAAAATTTGAAAAATATGAGTGCACCAGATATTGAAGTCCTTGATCCAAAAAAAATAAAAAAATTTGATACATACAAAAAAAGTTACGCGTTATATGGTCTACCTATGTTTGAATTGTAATTGGTTTGACTTCGAAACTTGATTAAGGAATAAACATTCAATAAAACACTATCTAACCAATTGGAAGCACTAGATATCATAGTTGTAAATCTAAATTGAAAAAAAAAAAATTATCCTTCATGGAAAAAAATTATGCATTATACGGTGAGCGTCACTCCTTAAAAATGTTATTTTCTGAAAAAAACTATTTTTTGAGGGAGATGGAAAAAGAAGTGCAATCTAATTCCAAAAAATTTAAAAAATATATATTTAGAATCTACAAACAAAATATCACAAAACTCTAGTTTGCATCATCTTCAAATTCCTCACGGTTTAGCCGCTAGAGATTCCCGAAAGTGAAGATTTAGTTAGATAAAATTATTTTAGTGTCCAATTTGGCCAAAAATTGTAAACTAGTATTGTGGGATCTCCCCAAATTGCTACATTAAGTCAAAATCAAAATTCCAACCTTCATAATATGTCAAAACAAACCCTTTATCCTTGGAGATATTGAGAACACATCCCACAAGGTATAGGGATTCCTATATTTGAGAAATATGGTGGGAAAAGGGGTACTATTAGCCATGTTTCCGTATATACAGCCCTATGTAGTGACTTCATTTTTGAGGATAAACTCTTGGCTAAAAACTTCCCTAGATCCTTGAAGGATACTACTTTGTAATGGTTTTGTTCATTACCGAATAATTCAATGCGTTCATTCAATGAACTTATTGATTCCTTCTACAATCACTTCTAAATACATATGGGTTGTAAGATGACCTTAGTTGATTTAATGACATGCAAACAAAAGGATGATTAAAAGGTTGCTGATTTCATAGCAAGATATCGATTGCTTTACTCACAAATAAATATTAAGATTCATGATGCTGACCTTCAAAGAATGTTTATTGTCAAATTGCAAAACATAATCCAAGTTAAACTTGAGATGTTGAAATTTCCCTCCTTCACACAGTTGTGTACTGCCCTTCATGATTATCAAAATTCGGTTAGTAGTCATGAAGTGAAAACTCTCTCTATCCATCCTAAAAAATCCAAATCCATGTCTCATAACAACTATCAACCATTCAAGAAACAAAGTAAGGGATTTTTACAACTTAATCTCCCTCAACCAACTCAAAATGTTGATAACCAAGTGGCTACTATAAAGATGACAAATCCATACACATTTAGAGATAGAAATAGACAATTCACCCCTCTACCTGATGCCCTTCATAATATCATGTTGTATCTCTTAAACTAGAAACTAATCTCCTTACCTCCTGTTAGAGCTCCTGATCCTACTAAGCCTTTACCTCCCTACTATAGACAAAATTCCTATTTCCATTTTCAATGAAAAAATGGACATGATATAGACCATTGCAAGCATCTTAAACATATTTTGCTAGACCTCATTGATTCTAATCATATTCAAATTGGTGGTGTTAATGATCAAGGTAATAAGTTTGTAGCCCGTCCTAATCAAAATTTGCAAATCTTTACTAATCCTATGCCAAATCATAACATTTCCTTTGTCAAAGCTAGTGAAACAAAGAATGATGTGATGAATGTCAACACAAATGATGAAATCACGAGAAAAATGGATAATACGATTGGAATTATTGAATTTAAACCCTGTAAGGGCCTAACCAAAATGTCACTTGACATTGCTTTCTCACAACATGACATAATCAAACATGCACCTAATGGTCCTCTTTACATAGCTGGAAGAACCAATAACAAGCCTACTAATGGGATATTCATTGATCCCATTTGTGTAGATAATCCGATCACTAAATAATTATTATTTTTCCATGAGCTTTATCAAGATACTTATGAAAAACTGAAAGCATGGATTAAAACACATAATGGTTTTGCTTGCCACACGATATCTTTGATAACTCTTCCTCTATAAGTTGGACTAAAAAAATTAAGTGTCTCATTCTCCATCATCCCATCATTGAACCAATTTCGTGTGAAGTTAGGCTACCCATGGCTTCACTCCATGAAAGTCATCTAGTTGGTAGTGCATAAATGTATAAGTTTCCATTTGGCAATGAGATCTTTACTGTGCAGCATAGTGACTTTAATCTTGTGTCTTCCCATGGGAATTTTTCATTAGATTTCTTTTGGCTTGAACCTATGGAGCCTATTAGGCCTCATGAGAACTTCTTTTTCAAATCCTATAAAAAAATAAGGCAAAGCGCATAACAGAATTATCCCTTACCAATATGCCTCAGCCCACGATTGAGCCTCCTATCCTTGATGAGACTATGGTTGAACCAAAAGCCATAGAAAATCCTCCACCCATTTCCTATAAGAGACCATGAGATAACCAAATAAGTATTGTTGTGCCTCCTAAAATCAAACAAGTTTACAAAGCTAAAAAGAAAGTGGTTGACCAACCTCCCATGGTTCATTTCATTCCTCCCTTAAGGGAAGAAAAAAAACCTATGGTTGATAAACCTGCTCCTACACAATCACAACTTGAAAACTGAATGAAAAGAAACTGAAATGCTAAAGAGTGTAGGCATAGACGTCATGCTATTTCTCATTTGTTACAAGGAAAAGAAGAAAATAACAACATAGAAAATAAAAATCCAAACTTACGTCAAGTAATGCATGATGATTATCCACCTTCGTTGAAACAAGAAAATCCTAAATCTTGAACACAACAAGAACAAGCGTCTTCTATGGATATTATCATTAGACATATCTTGTTGTGATTAACTTGGATGATGAAAATGAGATTGGAAAAATTGATGAGGAAGTGCATAAAGAGTTAAATTTATTTTTTTCCTCCTCCATGAGCTTAAATGATAACAATCGTGATGATCTCCTTAAAAAGAGTGATTCACCACATGCAGAACTTGGTGATTGTCCTAGTTTGGCACTTGATGTTGTCCCTTTGGCTAGTTGTTTTCCTTTTGCATAAGATGAAAAAGATTGGGATGTAGACACCCTGCTAATATGTGCTGTATTAATCTTGTCTTTTTTTTCTTTTCATATTCTTTATGTGATTGCATGTGTGTAATGTGATCCCTCGTACTATTCCGTTTGATGTCTTCATGTTAATTCCTCTATTTGTATCTACATTCTTCTATATGTCGTAAACCCTTTATCTTATCTTTTGTCTTATTTTTTCCTTTTGGGGATGACGTAAGGCATTAAGACATTTAGGTCTTTTCCATGTTGACCCAAAAGTTTTTTCTTTATTTTTGCTCTCTATGTGTCATTCTTCTTGTTCCATGAGTTATTTGGGGAATAATGACGTTTTCGAGCTTTATAATATCATTGTAGCAAAGATATACTCTTACCCTAAATCCGTGGATCCCTTATGTGTGTTTGAGAGTTCATTTCAGGGGCAACCCCTTCCTTTTTCATGATGTATCTTCATTTGGAAACATATGCTTGACATAGGGATTTCCAAATAAGCTCTCATGTTTTGTTTAGCATTTATCATTTTCTACTTTGAAGTAATTGCTCATAGCATGGTGTTAGCAATTTCTTTAAAGTGAGGGCATACATTCGCATTATCATTTTGGAGATCTTGGACTATATATTGTGTTTCATTGTGTGGTCTTCTTACTTCTTGTGATGTGTCTTCTTCTCAAGGTGGAGTCATTGGGTTTGATGTCCTCCAAGAGTGTGACCTTTCTTGGCATATGACTTTCCTCTTAGTGGTGAGGCAATGCATTGCATTCCCTAAGTTGTGAATCTTTTATCCTAGACTTGTCATCTCTTGGAAATATTAGGCACAATGTTCCCTAAGAGGAGACCTTACATGAACTAAGAAAAACCCCTTTGAACATGTCTTATCCTATTTTCATTTTTTTATAAGTGTTTAACACAACACAACTTGCTAACCTTGTGAAGCTCGAAGTTACAACTCTTTGACTTGCATTTTTTTTTTCATGGCCACCAAGCATAACACACTTTGCTTGCCTATGGTGCCTTGTTTATTCATGAGTGTTTAGCATAACACAGCTTGCTAAGCCTTATGAATCTCAAAGTTCATATTGTGTGGTGCCTTATTAAAGTTATCAAAGGTATAACTTTGGTATGGTATGGGAGCCTGATAAGATTCTCTCATTTGCCACCCTTGGGGGCTCACCCAGTGGACAACAAATTTCACTAGCCCGTGTAAGCGTGCATTATTGTTTGCATAGTGGACAATGAGTTCCACTTGTAAACAATTTTGGAAAAACAACTGAGGCATGATCCACATCACGTTGGACAGTCAAGGCTTGATCCACCCCTTTTCCTCTTTTCCTTTCTTCTAGTCTTTGGCATTGTATGATTGAGTATCTTGTAATTGATGCATACATATATATGTTTAACATAGGCATGTGTCTCCTTGTGCCTTTCTTGGTTTTTCCATGAGATCTTAGATCTTGGGGGCTTGATCATCCTCCTTTATATTTTCCATCTTATCTTTCCAACGATTGTACAATTAGACCTCTCTTGATTGTCCACTTTAGTGTGAGTTTGACGCAAGGTAATCCTCTTTTGATTGTCTACAATAATTAATGCCTAAACATAACACTTTACATTGAGCAATGTGTGTTCTAAGAATAGGGACCTGGGACCCATTCACCCATGGGAGAATGGGTCCTCCCTAGACCTTTGGACCTAAATTTAAATTATATTTTTGGCAGTATTTTAACATCTTCAAATCTATAATTCAATATCGGCTTGTGATATTTAAATTTCTGGAAATTAAGGATATATACCTATAAATATGTAAGGTTATTTCATCATTTCGACATCTAAGAACCTAGCATTTTGATGAGAGAAAAAGTAGAGATAAGTTGATGATCAAGAGCATTCAAGAGAAGATGTATCTGAGATTTATTGTAGCAATCAAGATCTATCCATCATGTCAAATTCTTCTTGCATCATGCATGTTTTTGGAGCTAACATTGTGATGTAGGTTTCAAGATCAAGTTCAAGCATTCAAAGCATTATTCAAGTGTCAAAATCCACATCTAATTCACCCATTTCATGCAAGTTGCAGACATCCTAAGATTTCCATTATCAAGGTTTCATACAAGGGTTTGTTGAGTGGTAACATAGCTTTGTTCATCCTTCATTCCCTCTTTCATTTCATTATTTCAATTCAAGGTTTGATTACCAAAATGGGGTTTGACCAAGGAAAACCCCCTTTCAACCAAAAATAAACATTTTTCTCTCTTGTGTGTGTTATTGAAAGTTTATGTTGAAGGATTGAATTCCTTTTGAAGAGCAAAACTGAAAAGTTGTCAAAGTTGTCAAATCACAAAATCTAACTTACAGATCTAATTTTTGACTTTTCGACACTAAAACTTGGATAGATCAGAAGCCACAGATCTATGTCAGAGGCTCCTAAAAGTTGCAAAAAAACATTGAGCAAAGACCCATTTTCCCATGGGCGAATGAGTCCTAGTCAGCCTTCAGAAACTGCCTCTTGGTGACTGGTACACATTTTTTCCCTTCTCAGATCTACATTTGGTTTCTTGGTTTTGCAAATATTGAGTTTATTATTGTTGTTTCAAGTGTTAGATTGCATTTTGGAGTTGATTTTCTATTTTTGGTTTTTCTCCCCAAAGTTTTGTTTGACCTTGATCCCCGTCCTTTAGTCATAATGAAATCTGAAGATTCTCACATTGACTTGATTCACCTAAAGGTTGTTAGTCAATTCTTTGTGGGGATCTCATTTCCTAATGAAATAAAGGAAAAAAGGTCTATCTATTATCATTTTGGTGAACCCCCACCTCATTCCATAAAACACCCTATTTTCTGTTGTTTTGTGCTAGTAAACACCTGAAGTGTTTCTTGTTATAGTTTCTACAAGTAACTAGTATAATGTTGATCCATTTTATACTTCTTTGCTAGTAAATGGATGGTTAGTCGAGATCTATCTTATGCTACCATGCTATTGCAAGATAAATAGGTCTAGTTGCATGGAGAGAAGAAAATGTTTCACATCATGGAGAATTTAGCTAAAGCGAATAATGAGGCATATTACATAAAAACTGAACTAGATATAATTTTATAGGATATTATGATAACAATATTGGAAATTACGTTGATCTTGATTTATGTCATCAACTTCAAAGTTCCTAAAGAAGTGGCATATAGAAAATGTACTTTGATGTTGCATGTTCAAAAAAAGGAAATGGTGTAGGGGTTATTTTTTGTCACTTAATGACACAAATTATAAATTCACATTTAGATTGAACTTTGAATGCACCAACGATATGGTTGACTATGAAGCCTTACTGCTTGGATTGAACATGGCTTCAAAACATGGGATAAAGTTCATAAAATTCCATGGTGATTAATATCTCATTGTGCATTAGATTGGCTCATAGACTACTAAGGAGAAAATGATGAGTATGTGTAGGTATGCAATATGGGATACTATTGAAATGTTTGATGCTTTTGAGATCAAGTAAGTGGATAGAAATAAAAAATGTAGTTGATGCTTTTGTTGATTTAGTCTTAAAATTTCATTACTTCTTAGACATCATCCCATTATAGGTATATTTTTGAAATTCTCACTAGACTTAGCATTCTTGACAACATCTATCATTAGCAAGTCTTTGACAATGATAGATATATCTACAAGATCTTGAATTGCATAAATTATTTTGAGAATTAGCTTATTGATTGGTGACATATGGTTGAAGAAGAAGATCGAAAAGAAACACTCTTTTTCAATAAGATTATCCAACTCAATATCAATACCATTCTAAGGAGTCTTGTGGCAGTGAAAAGGATGTTTGATAGTTTTTTTTTTTTTGATGGAGGTCATCCACAAATTCTTTTTTTGCTACCCGATATGGGAGCACGAGCCTTCTTCGGCTAAGAGCCAAGGACTGAAGGGTATCCATTCCACCAAATTTTCCTAGGGAATGATCCCGACCTCATCCCTTTTTCGGTGTCAGAGACTTTGCACTCAACGAGACTTGATCCTTGGTGGGCTCATTTTTGAACCTTTCAACTTCACCAGTAGACCAAGGGCCCATTGACCTTTTTGACAATATTGATTACTATTAGACAAGGAACAAGATTTTTAATGAGGAGGATGTAGAGGAAGTGAAATGAAGAGCTAAATTAGACCTTAAGATAATCTTCCTTGGAAGTAATTTGAAACTAGTAGAGAAGAATATGCTAATTATAAACATTAAGGAAGTACAATAAATACTTCATGTAGTCATATGATGAACCACAAGCTTACAAGGAAGATTTTTTCTCACATACTATTCCAATGGAGCCTAGTACAAATATTTTTAGATATAAGGAAAGATCCATCAATCAAATTTTTTTCCCTTAGATACAAAAGGAACTCATGAAGTTGAAATATGGTGACATCATTAAGCCTAGTTATCTAACCCTGGAAGAAGAATGGGGCATTAGGCTTTATGTGGATTTTATAAAATTGAACATCAAGTCCCTCAATGAAAATTATCCACTTTCTATTATAGACCATACATACTATAGAAGGTAACATGGTTTAAATTGATGTTGATGATAGATGGATTTACAAGGTACAACCAAGTTGTTGTCAAAGAGTATGAGAAACCAAAGATTACCTTCACAACTCTATGGGGCATATTTAATTTTTTTAAGATGTCATTTGGGCTAAATAATACATGAGCCACATTCCAAAGGATAATATATCTTATATCTTTCTTAGCCTTATCAAGTGAGCTTTGATTCATCACTTCCTCCTTGTAATTTGATGGATTATCCTTGGTATAAGGACATTATTTTTTATTTGGAGAACCTAAGCTATCCTACATGATTAGATGATCAACATAAGAGAATATTAAAGCTGACTTGACTTAGAGGTATATTTTTCTCCAAAACTAGTTAATTTGGAGGAACCTTGATGGTTTGATCCTTAAATATTTAGATTAGGAGCAATCTATTAAATTTATAAAGGAATGTCACCAAGGGTTGTGTGGTAGATATTTCATACCAAGAACTATTGCTCATAAGATTATATGAGTAGGATATTGATGGCCCACATTATTCAAGGATGTGGTTAAATTTATTAAAAGATGTGATTCTTTGTAGAGGGTCAAAGGAAAGATAATTTTTGCAAGTGTACTCACCCTCACTTCCATATTAGTTGCTTGACTCCATTCCAACAATGACACATTGATTTTATTGGGGAGATTGTTGTGAACTCTAGCAATGGATACATATAGATATTGGTGGCCACTAATTACTTCACCAAATAAGTGAAGGCAATCCCCATAAGTAATGTTACATCCAAAGTGGTGATTGAATTTCTACTAAATAACATCATTACAAGATTTGGTATGCTATCAAGGATAGTTGATAATAATGCAATGTGTTTCAAATCCAATGATCTCATTGATATGTGTTCTCAATATGGGATAACTCTTATACATTCACCTCCTTCTCATCCCCAAGAAAATAGTTGAGTCTAGTAATAAGTGTATCACATGAACATGTTGGAAGTATGGGTATCTTTTTTGTTGGCATTGATGTTAACAGATCGATGTTGTTGCATTGATGTCAACAAGTCTATGGAGAGTTTGTGACGATGCTTAGATTAGCTGCATTGTGTTGTCATTAGTAGTGTCACTCCTGTTAACCTCTAATGTTGCTTTGATAAAATTCTGTTGACCTGGATGTTCAACCTCTTGTGTGTGGTTGAGTTGCTATAGTGGTTTGGTGGTAATGAGAAATTGTTGAAGATGTTGAGAATGTGTTGGTGGTGCTTGGTTTCCAAGTGCTTTTGAGAAAATTTGAATAAAATAGAAAACAGTGTGGTTGTGAGGTGTTTAGTATAGTAAAGTAGTGATCTGGTGTTGTTCTGCATTTCTTCTATGTTGAAGATCTACTTATGTAGTTTGTATATGCTGATCAGAAGTGTTCAAAGGTGTTACATTTAGAATTTCTTGTCCTGGATCAGTGTGTAGAGAAAGTTGTGTTCACCAGTGTGTGGATAGTATGTTGCAGTGGTGTCTAGGAGAAATGGTTTTGCTTGGAGCATTTCTCCACAGTGTGGTTTTTAGTCTAGGAGATTTGAGGGTGTGCTTAAATTTCTCATATCTATCTTCAGTATGAGTTGTTTGAAGTTTGATGCTCTGCAAGGTTGGACTCATGTGTTACAATATGCGAAAAGTTAACTGGGTGTACAAGATGAGTATGTTCTTCAGGTGAAAGTTGTTATGAAGGAATTTGTTGGATTTCAAGGTGTTTATGGAATATTCCAGATTATGTTCAAGTGATGTATGTTGTCTGTGAGTCATCTTTGGATCTAAGGAAGCATGTACTTAAATGTTCAATGGAGTTTACATGAGTTCAGTCGACCTTACATGTTTACACTAGAATTGCGGGAATGCTTTGATTTTTGTGGAAGTGTGGCATGGTGTATATGTAAGGATTTAGGTCTGAGTTAAGGTGTGGTCCGCTTTCATTCCTTTCCACCACAAGAATGCTTAGTTCTGACCTAATTTGAATTTGAATGGTTGAGGTGCATAACCAACCTTTTCAATTGTTTTCAAGGTTGAGGACGATATAAATAAGTGTTGAGTTGATGGAAAATTTAAGGTATGAAGCGTGCAATGCGAAGTGCATAGTTGTGAAGTGCGAAAGTGAGAAATGCAATGTGAGATTTAATGTATTAGAAGAATACTGAAAGCAGTGAGTAGAAGGTGTCTACATTCTTCAGAGAGGTTGTGAATGTATTGGTGATGTTGTGGCGGATCTTTGTGTTGCTTTGAGATGGATTTCTCATTGTAATGTTCTTCTTTCTTCTTTTATATAATCTAACAGTGAGCCCTTGTCAGTGAGCCCTTCTTTCTCTCGAGCAGTGAGCCCTCCAGCAGTAAGCCTATGGTATTTGGTGTTGTAATTACTTTATATTGTGAGCTAATCCTCACTGTGGTTTTTCCATTCTCGGGCTTTCCACGTAAATCTGGTGTTCTGTTGTGTATGGTGTTGTTGTGTTTCAATTTTTGTTATTTTCTTTCATATTAAATCACTCTAACAAATTAAAGGCTAATAAGGTTAATGTGGATCTGAATGTTAATGATGATTTGATGAAATTTAATGTACAACTGATTCACCCCCCCTCTCAGTTGTCTTGTGCATTCAACATAACATCATCAAGAATACACTAGAATCAAACACAAAAATATGGTACATCTGATAAGTTAAAATTTATTGTTTGGGAGGATAAAATAACATATAAGAAGGCCATTGGTAGGAGCCCTTTTGAATTAATTTATATAACTAAATTCAATATTCCAATCAACCTTGAATTACTTACATATAGATTGCTCCAACAAATTGAAGGAGAAGAGAGTGATACCATCTCCTTAATAGTGTGTGCATTAGCTAAATTGGAAGAATAAAGAAGGGTTTCCCATGAAAGAAACCTATCAAGATAACAAAAGATGAAGTGCTTGTTTGATAAGAAGGCTGTCCAAAGGGATTTTTAGGTTGAAGACATTGTCCTCATGTAAAAGTCTAGATCCAAAGATAAAGGAAAACATGGAAATTTGAAGCCTTGTGGATTGGGCCTTATCAAAATGTAGAAAAGAGTTGTCAAAGTAATTTTTACTTGAAGGATTTGGATGGAGAATTCATGGAGCTACTAGGCCATGGATATCATCTCAAGCACTACTTCTCTTAAGGGTTTTTAGTCATGTGTGGACCTATGTACATATGTTTATCTTTTATTCTTTCTTTATGTTATGTATTGTAAATATTATGTTGTGTCATGTCTTTGTGTAGTCATATCCCTATTTATTCATGATGAAGCATGTATGTCTAGACCCTTCCTAATGGTTCCATTTTGTTTTGCACCCTAGAGATAGTTGGATTCTTGAACATATACTTGCAAGTGACACATGCATCCAACTAGTGGCAATGTTGGCATCTTATTTGACTAGGTCCATTTTTCTTGAGTCATAAGCCCTTTGTGCATTTGGTCTTGTTTGATCCATCAGTTATAATTGATTTGAGAAAACTCCCTAATGGTTCCCCCTTTGTCAAAAGTTGCATAATTGCTATTCGTCTTTTCCCATGTGTCTATCACATGTTGGAAGTTGCTAAGATCTAAAAATTTCTAAGTGTGGGGTGTTTTATTTTCATTTATTTGTAAGGGTTGTGCTTATGCTAGAGTTTTAGAGCTTCCCTCCTTGGTATACTTTTCCTTCCAATCCCTTTTCCTTTATTCCTATCAAGATATCATATTTTCCCATATAGACATACCTTTCATCCATTCCTCGCATTTGTCCGCTTTTCTTATTGTTGAGAGTTTTACTTCCTAGCATCCATTTCCTCCAACCTCCACTTTCCCTTTCCTTTATTAGTGTTTTACACTTTTTCATACCAACATGTTTTCCCTCTAAACATCAACTCCCCAACTCTTATACTAAGTTACCTATTGGAAACAATGGTTTGGCTATCCCTTACTAAGTTACCTTAGAAATAACAAGACTTCATTTGAATTTTAGCACATGTGATCGCTAGTACAATTGCATCTAAGTGATAACATCATGTTGTAATTTAGTCTAAAAGATAAAAATATAAGATAAGAGATATGAACGAATGGTAGCTAAAATTAGAAATTGTTGAAAATTTCATACTAATACATAGAAGTAATCCAAATTAAATATTAAGACAATGTGAAAAAGAATAAAAATATATACTTTTCACAATTAAGTGTACATAACAACAAAATCTAGACTAGATATTTTTTACGTACTTTTTATCTCTATAAGGAAAGATACCTCTCTCACACACTTAACCTAACCAAGATAGTCTGCTTGAAATTTCTAAAATGACCGTAAGTAGTGCGAGGCAAAATCATTGCCATAATCATTTAGCAATAACATGCAAACCAAAATTTGAACGGCGGTTTGATTCAATTAAAAAAAAAGAGTGGGGACAAGCAAAACCAAACCTGGCGACAAATGTCCCTTTCACGACCATCGAGCCGTCCCAGGGCCAAAAACCAACGGCTCACGATCTCGATCCGTGGCCACCAATTCCATTGGTGGAAGTCCAACACCGCTTTTTTATAAAACCGCGGGTAGCGACACGCGGAATCCATTCGCGGAACACAGAGGCAGAAGAAGAATACCGAAAGAAAGATCGATCAGATCTTCAGGTGTAGAAAATGGCAGGGCGAGGAAAGGCGGGCGGAGCAGGCGGCTCAAAGAAGGCCACTTCACGGAGCACAAAGGCCGGTCTGCAGTTTCCCGTCGGTCGAATCGCCCGATTTCTCAAGGCAGGCAAGTACGCCGAGCGGGTAGGCGCAGGCGCACCAGTTTACCTCGCCGCCGTCCTCGAGTACCTGGCCGCTGAGGTACTGTCATACGGCCGCTAAAAGTCTGGTTTTGAAGTAAGCTTTGCTTTGTGATCTGGGGTTTTGACTTTGGGTTCTTTGCAGGTTCTGGAGCTCGCCGGCAATGCCGCCCGGGACAACAAGAAGACGAGGATTGTGCCCCGCCACATTCAGCTAGCCGTCCGCAACGACGAGGAGCTCAGTAAGCTTTTGGGCGCTGTTACAATTGCTAATGGCGGCGTTATGCCCAATATCCATAACGTCTTGTTGCCTAAAAAGGGGGGCTCTTCTGTTGGTTCTTCAAAGTCTGGCGGCGCCGATGACTGAGATTCGAGCGGGTCTTCCTTGTACATGTAGAATTTCGAGGCATTCTGTATTGATTGCTATGTTCTCTAACTGTAGGTAGTTATGGCTCGGCGTTTCGTTACATCGTTGGGATGCTGCGAAACTTTGCAGATCTAATTTAGATGTGACTTTCTGAGATGAGTAACGCTTAGTGTAGTGGAATTCGACGCTTTGGATTTGTGGTCTGCTCTGGTCGGCCGTGATTGGCTTCCCGATCGGGGCTTGCATTCCGATCGTCGGTGTATAATTGAAGGAAAATTGGAGTAGCATGTCAATGAAAATTGTTTCTGTTGTTTACCGGCTCTGGTTTTGCTGGTTTGATTTTAGGTGTTCGTGATTTTTTAGGATTATGACTGTATTCTGACTAATAGTTTTAATATAAAAGACTAATCTTAAAATGGCGTGTTTTGATAAAAGCTATTTGTTATATTTTTCAAGAAAAAATAATTTTCTTGAATGTCTTATTTAGCTTTATTATTAATGCAATCATTAAACAACGATGAGCTTATATAATAGAGTGGAGTGAATAATAATTTAATAAATATTGTAGTAAAAAATAAAATGCAAAATAATGGGTACATTTACAAATTTGGATACTACAATAAAGGATGAGCAGCAGCTTAATTGTAAGCAAAATCTCAGTATCTTTGTTAATTTGTTTGAATTTTTGTTATTTGATGTGTTTGTCTTTTTTATTTCTTGAAATATGAGAATTAATATCTTTTTATTCAAATAGGTGAAATTGTTTGATTGTGAGCGATCATTAATCAATTCCTTTTGTTTGCTAGTTTTATGGGTTTGTATGAGAGTTTGAAAATAGTAAATTGAAAAATGCAATGTCTTAGGATTTTGTAGTATGATTTTAACATGTAAATGAATGTTTTCAAATAATAAGATACAATAAGAGTCACATAGATGTTTAATTAAGTTGACTTCCTAGAATTTGTGGGAGATTTAAATTTGAATTTTAGGTTAAATCCATGGTGTGCATGATTGCTCTTGCATTTTTTTATAATGACCTAGAATAGGAAATGTGAGGCCTTACAATAATAAATAGAAATGTGGAAGTATGCAGTAAGACAAGTTTGAACATATAGAAGTGTGTAAATGTGAGTGAGGATAAATAGGAATTATGAATGGTGCTAAATTTAAACAATAGATAGGTAAAATAAAATGGAGATAGAATGAGTGCAAATTTCATTGTTATATTATGCCTCCACTTTGAGGTATATGACTGTTCTAAATTGAAGAGCCATCTCAAGGATTAATAGGCATGCATAAAAAGTAGGTGTAAGTTTGAAAGCAAAGTCCATGTAAAGCTGTACACATAATTGGATATCTAAGAGGTTTGTTCTCTCCTTGGCCCACATACTTTGTAGGGATTTGCTAAATAAAGGAATATATATGCAACAAATAATTGAAATAGGTACAAATTACAAGTTTGCTTCCATAATATAAGATAAGGATTCTAGGAAAATATAGAATGAAAATACTTCACAAGTGTAGTTGAAGTAGGGTGTTATGGTATAGTGTTGCCATGCCATTTAATCAAGTTTTTCTTAAACATAGTGATGAATCTTTGTGTAGCAAAAATCAATTGAAATCTCAACATAGGAATGTTTATTATATTGATAAAAGTGGGATTAGAAGGACTTGGACACTTGTACAATAGAACAACCAATTGGTCTACAAAACAAGTACCATGAGTTACGAGACAAGCCAAACAACCCAACAAGATAAAATATATGGTATAGTATTGGCATGCCATTTGATCAACATTTGCTTAAACATAGTGATAAATCTTTGTGTAGCAAAAGTCATTGAAATTTGAACATAGGAATGTTTTTGATATTTATAAAAGTGGGATTTAAAGTACAATAGAACAACCAATTGGTAGACAAAACAAGTACCATGAGTTATGGGACAAGCCAAACAACCTAACAAGATAAGATATATAGTATAGTGTTTCCATGCCTTTTGATCAACATTTCCTTAGATATCGCGATCAATCTTTTGTGTAGCAAGTCACAATTGAAATCTCAACATAGGATTTTTTTTTATATTGATAAAAGTGGGATTAAAAGGGCTTGGACCCTTTCACAATAGAACAACCAATTGGTAGACAAAACAAGTACCATGAGTTACAGGACAAGCCAAACAACCCAACAAGATACAATATATGGTAAAGTGTTGTCATGCTATTTTATCAACATTTTCTTAAACACAATGATGAATCTTTGTGTAGCAAAAAGGCATAATTGAAATCTCAACATAGGAATGTTTTTGATATTGATAAAAGTGGGATTAAAAGGGCTTGTACCTTTGTATATTAGAACAACCAATTGGTAGACAAAACAAGCACTATGAGTTGACAAGCCAAACAATCCAACAAGATATATCAATAAAATTCGATTTGAAAGGGACGGTACCGGGTAGAGTGGGGAGATGATTGCAATTGAGTTGCAACATGTAATTTCAACTAAAAATAGCATGGACCCTTAGTGTCCCACTTACACAATGTTAGATTTGACTCTATTCAACCTCACACCTTTCATTCTTGTATTAGATTGAGAGAGATTTAGGAAGACCTTTCATTCTATTTTTAATAATAGTCCATGGAATATTATCATTCAAGTTCTCATAATAAGGAGAAGTGGGATTTCTCAACAAAACATGTGTGAAGAAGGAACAATACAATGTTAAGGTGACATAACCAAATGATGAATTTGCACCATGAGTATGTTGAAGTTGATTTGAAGTTGAAGGCATAGTAGGTTGAGTGATTATAGTAAGAGGTCAAGATTCTCCAAGGGGAGTTGATGTAGTAGTAGAGGTAGGGCATGTTAGAGTTGCACCAAGTGTTAAGAGAGGACAATAAATAGCTAGGTGATTGATATCAAAGCATTGTCTACACATTAAGGGGATACCCTTATATTCAATTGTTTTAGTCCAAGGCTTATCTTTGGGTGATCCCACAATAGTGGTTTACAATTTTTAGCCAAACTGGACACTGAAATATTTTTTTTAACTAAATCTTCACTTTCAGGAACCTATAGCGGCTAAACCGTGAAGAATTTGAAGATAATGCAAACTAGAGTTTCGTGATATTTTGTCTGTAAATTCTAAATGTATTTTTTTCAAAAATTTTGGAATCAGACTGCACTTTGTTTTCCATCTCCTTCGAAAACTAGTTTTTTTTTTCAGAAAACAACATTTTTAAAAAGTGATGCTCACCGTATAATGCATAACTTATTTTCCATGAAGGATAAAATTCTAATTCTTTCAAATTTAGATTTGTAACTCCGAAATTTAGTGCTTCCACTTGGTTAGATATTTTTTTATTGATTTTTTTTTTAATCAAGTTTTGAAGTCAAACCAATTACAATTCATACATAGCACGATCATATAACGCGTAACTTTTTTTGTATGTATCAAAATTCATTTTTTTTTTGTTGGATCAAGGACTTCAATATTTGGTGCACTCATATTTTTCAAAAAAAAAGATTGATAATCTACTATTTTTCCACATGTGCAGAACATAGAGCTTGATTTTCGGTGAAAAACCTACATTCACAAGAAATAAAAAATAAATATAATATTAAAATTAAATTTATTTAAAATTATACTTTTTGGGAAGCTTATAATAAAGATACATACTTACAATTTTTTTTTTAAAATGAATTCATTTGATCCCCCAAAAGGTAAATCAAAAGTGGTTTTTTATCAACGTTTTGATAGATGTAAAGCAAACTTTGTTATAGGTATGGTTTAAAACTAGCGGGGTTCTGTCCAAGGGGGTTTGATCTAAGGTAGTTTGATCAAACCCTCTTCAATTGGAATGATTTAAATGGAACTTTTTAAGGCTTAAATAATTATATTTTCTAAAAATATGTGATTTCAACCTAAATCAGAATCTCCCAAAAATTGTAAACCAGCTTTGTGGGATCACCCCCTTCATCAAAACCATGCCCTAGTGAAGATGCTTGGAGATATTAATATTCACCAAGATATGAGAAAAAGTAGAGTGCCCCATGTAAGATATGGTTGAGTCAACTTCCAAGAAATGTCCAATAGTTTCCTATGTCCTCATAGGATGAGTCCTAAAACTAGAGAGGGATATTTGATAGGTGAACCCACACAAGTTTGAAATTTAGAGCTTTAGAAATGAGGTTGAAGAAGTAGTCAAAGGTTTGATTGAGAGAGAGTGTTCACCCCATAACCACAACCTACTATCAAGCATTGCATCCTTATCCTTTAAAGAGTCAAACTATGCAATGAAGAAAGCCATTGCATAGGGGAAGAGCTTGATCTTTCCCTCAATGATAAGCATCAAAAAATGCAAGACCCATTTGTGTAAATTAGAAAGAGAAGAAATTTTTTTGTTGAATCTACAAACTAATCCCCTTTGTAGATAGAAGTCTTCATTTTCCAACACATATTGTCCAAAAATCACCACCAAGGAGGATTTGGCACAAGGGATGGGTTGTAGTTTCTCATGAAGAGGGCAAGCAATGCCTCTGACATTCACAACATTAGTGAAGGAGTGTTGAAAACTAGCAATAGAAGTCCTTGCAACACTAGTGAGTATGGTGCTTGAAGAAACAAAAATCTCTTGAAGAGGGACACAACCATCATTAGAGACCCCAAAATGCACAACTTGAGCAAGGGGTGAAAGGATGATGTAGCAATCCATGAACTCTGAACTTGTATTAGGGGCACTTGACCACCCAACACCAAGGTTGGGATTAGGGAAACCAAAGAAACTCAAGAGACCTCAATTGGAAAAAGAGATCTCGTGAATATCATCTTGACACAGTAAAAAAAACCAAAATGACCTTGGGAACACTAGTACACAAACAACAATATATGACTAAATAAACTATTGAAAATTGCATATAAATGACTAATTTTGGTCACATGACCATTAGTAGTTTATTGCCGGTCATTTATAACGCGACCAAATTTATGACTAAACTATTTTAGTCATTTATTTAGTCATTGATTTGTACTCAGTGATTTGGTCATTAATTTGGTCATTGATTTAGTCATTGATTTAGTCGTTAATTTAGTCATTGATTTAGTCATTAATTTAGTCATTGATTTAATCGTTAATTTAGTCATTGATTGTTATTAACTAGTCATTTATTTAGTCATGGTAGTGATTTATTTAGTCATATATTTAATCATTAATTTAGTCATGGTAGTGATTTATTTAGTCATATATTTAGTCATTAATTTAGTCATATATTTAATCATTAATTTAGTCATTAATTGTTGTTAACTGGTCATTTATTTAGTCATATATTTAGTTATTAATTTAGTTATATATTTATTCATTAATTTAGTCATTACTTTAGTCATTATTTTAGTCATTACTTTAGTTATATATTTAGTTATTTAGTCATTTAGTCATATTTAGTCATTAATTTAATCATTAGTTTAGTCATACAGTTAGTCATTAATTCAATCATTTTATTTACTAGTTTTCATTAATTGGTAGTAAATATAATCACGAAATAAATAATTTATTAAATACCATAAATTTTATAATGCAAAACTAATATAATATTAAATTTTAACTAAAACATAAAAGTAAATAAAAGTATTACGTATGCATACAAGCTACAACATACTAAAATTAAAAGATTGATTCAACATCATGATAAATAAAGGTAATCTGCAATAAAAAAATTTAATGCAAATATATATCAATATATATATCAAGTTATAAGATGTCAAAGATGTCTAAGAGTATATATGTAAATATAATAAAAAATGTCAAAGTTGTCTGAGAGTTTCCAAGTCTTTCAAATACACCATGATAATTAAGATCCCTAAACAACATATTCAAAATACTGCATAAAGTAGTGAGCCAAGATGTCTAGCAACTAGTACATGATAAATATGTTCAACTATGTCATTTTTTGCAAATATTTTAGTAGCCACTGTGTGAAGGTTCCCTCTTTCTCGTTTAGACGAACAACTCCATCTATTTTGTCTTCATAAACAAGGGGTATGTTACTTGTGACCTTTAAAATGTTTACATTTGCATCCATTGTTCCTTTCAAGTTGACTCCATGTACAATAGATAGGGAGTGAATCCGCCCAATGCCCACAGCATCACCATCTAATGGATCCAACACCTTAACTTTATCTCCTTCTTTGAGTTTATCAATACATTCTTGCAAAAAGAAAAAAATAACACATTATAACATAAACTTACATAAAGGCTTCCAACAAATTTTTATGCATGAATAACACAAACTAATAAACTTGTATAGTTTTCTCTTTAGATTACAATATCTACATGCAACTCAATCAATATCTCATTCAGACAAATAAAAAATTGTAAGATTTAATATTCAATACCATAGAACACAAAAAATACGATAAAATGTGTTCATTGAGGTCATCACAAAACTCACCGTGTTTGGAGAAGCAAGTTGCTTTCCACTCAACATACTAGCAGCTGATCTTTTTACAAACCCATTCTCATAAGCCTGCTTGTGCATACACATCAGCGATTTAAATATCAACAAGCATTCCATATTAACTATTGTTCAGTAACCTTATTACAAACCTGCCTTATAACATAGAAAACAAGAGAAAAATACAAAACATACATTTCTACCAAGGTGTGAGGAGTCAAAAATTAGGAAAAAATAATTTTTTATCCAAAACCTGTGGATGATAGTTAATTTTTGTTCAAAATTTCAATTCAGCTTATAAACTCGAAGTTAACATTTTGAAAAAATGATTTGACCAGGTATAGGGTTGGTTTCCATCCACACATAAGGAGATTTGTAAAAAAGGATGCACAAGGTAGCCAAAAATAAATCCAAAGCATGACATTCAACTTATATTATATTTGATCTATAACAATCCTTGGAAGATATGTTGAGTTTTTATTACGTTCAAAAGTTGCACTTCATCCATGTTCCTACTAAACTTGCATAAAGGCTTCCAACAAATTTTTATGCATGAATAACATAAACTAATAAACTTGTATAGTTTTATCTTTAGATTACAATAGCTACATGCAGCTCAATCAATATCTCATTCAGACAAATAAAAAATTGTAAGATTTAATATTCAATACCATAGAACACAAAAAATACGATAAAATGTGTTCATTGAGGTCATCACAGAACTCACTGTGTTTGGAGAAGCAAGCTGTTTCCCATTCAACATAATAGAAGATGATCTTTTTACAAATCCATTCTCATTAGCCTGCTTGTGCATACACAATCAATAAAATTCTACAAAAGTATGGTAAGTAACAATCAATAAAATTCCATAGAATAAGTACATTAACCAAAGAAACTAAATTTAACACTGGAAAAATGATTGAAAACTATGAGGCTTCTCAAAATTAGTCTGCTTTTGGGCTCTTAACATGGCCCTCTAGTTAAAACTATTACAGGCTGCTATGGCCCTACAGGCTTATTTAGTACATCAATTGTTATCAGGGTCAATTAAAGACCAACCTAAGTGGTTTGTGACCTCTTGTTGATTAGAATGATGTCTGTTATCAGCACATTAAAAATCAGCCAGGTCTTCACTAGTTATGCAATCATCATTAGCAGCACATCAATTACCCATGAATTATGTAGTCATGCAATCAAGGAGTTAGTTGTGCAATCATAGTTAAAAATCAGTCAATTACTCACTGAAGTATCCTTTTAAAATCTGCAAACAACTAAACTTCAAACAATGGGTTAGTGCCTTGCAAAATCTATCAAAATACCTTTATGAAATACATTACAAATGCTTTCAAAATGCCACAAATGATGATAAAGCATTATGAAAACAAAAGCAAGTTACCTATTCCATAGTGGATTGGTGTCACATGTGCTAGTGACCCTTTCCCAATCCTTGATCAAAGCTCAAGATGATAAAATGCAAATGGAGATAATGGAGTGAAGTGGACAAGATCAAATCTAAAATGAAGAGAGTAACCTTGCATCAAATTTTGGATCCTTGAATGAGAATGAAGGCCCTATTTTATAGATTTTCAAAATGCTAAGTGTTGAAGAGGGACCAATGTGGGACTTAAAGATTAAGCCAATGAAAGGAAGACACTTGTCAAGTGGTGATTGGTTGATGTATGTGCAAGATTTGGGAAGAGTGCCCATGAGAGGGAGAATTTGAATTCAAATTTGCAATAAATTTTGAGAGGGGGACAAGAAAAAAGAGCAATAAATGCCATGTTTGACTTGTCATATTGAGGGAAAATGAGGCTTTTTAATAAATCAATAAAATTGATTTATTGTGCAAGTGGCTAGATCTAGATAATGCAAGTGGGATGGGATTAACATTTAATCAGGGTTAGATGATGATTATGCTGATTTAATGCTGATTGGATGATTTGACTTTCAAGACTTTGATAATTGATTTATTTGAATTAGAAAATGATGGAATATGATTTAAGATTTGATTTAAATGAAGTCTGATTTATTTAATTAAATGGATGATGCAAGATGAAGGTTGAATGATAATGTTTATTTGATAAATGACCTTAGGAAATGAGATTATTTAATGAATGGATGAAAGTGATGAATGGGCCTAATGTGAGATCTAATTTGACTGAATCCGATTGAATGCATAATGTTAATTTTGCATGTCTACATTTTCCTCTTTGAAGCAATGTACTTGTTGCGTTGGTTCAAAGAATAAACTTACCCGTGATCAAAATTCAAAAATTCTAATTTTTGGATGCCCGAATTACATTGGTACATTGCCCCTCGAGAGATTAAAGGCTTCGATTTGAGGTCAATCTTGCGATAAAGAGTTCAAAATGGATGATTATGGATGACGATGCAAATGAGATGATTTTAAGATGCTTAGAATAACAAATCTATATTATCCTAAACAACTTAAATAATGATATGATATGAGATGGATGAGATTGATGATGTAATATGTTGTGATTATGCAATGGATGATTTATGAGATGCTTAGACTAACAAATCTATATTATGATGATGATGCATGTGAGATGATATGCAGAATATTGATGGTTTGTAGATGTAGGATGGATGCATGATGGATGCAGGATGGATGCATGCTAATGGTTTGTGGATGCAGGATGGACTATTCATGATACGTTGTTAATGCAGAAGTGAGATGATGACAAGAGGATCCAACAAGTCCATGATTGGTCAAGACTTTATTAGAGATGATGATGATGATAAATGATGATGATAGATGGATTATTTTCTTATCAAGGATTGGGATTTTCAAAGGGTCACTTACTTTATGTTTGATAACACTGCCAACGATACCAAGGTATAAAGGACCAGGATGGCGTTGTAGTGTGATGGACTTTATTTCGACAAATAGATAGAGTATTTTGTTCACACTTGACATATGAAACCCTTAGGTACCTAATAAGCGAAGTATTCACAAGTTATTTTACAAGAACGTCCAACAAGCTACACAGACAAAAGAATAATGATCGTTGCCCCATTCCTCATCTCTAAATCCTTCATTTGGATATCATCGAGAGGTCCTTGGACTGAGCGCAATAAGATAAGTCAAAAGAAAAAGAACAAGTACACAAACAAGTTGATGTTCTTCAATACCGCTAACCAAAAGGGAATGTGCTTTTAAGGATAAGAACCAAAACTTATTGCCAAAAGATAATGCCCATTGTAGGAAGGATACATCCTAGGACATGTTAGTGGATGGCGGCACGTCATTTCGTTTATCCAAAATGTTCTTTCTGATAAATAATGCCCCTTGTAGGAAGGATTCATCCTATGACATGATGTTATCAGATGATTGATATGTGACTGTTTGGATGATGGACTATCGACACAAAGACTTGACCAACTTGTTTACGTACTGACTTAGACTTGAGAGTTGACGCTTTTGAGTTTTTCTTTTAACCTGCTAGACTTGTTTCTAACTGTTTCACCAAAGGTTGATGATGATGATTAGTTTATTATGAATGGTGTTTATTGCGGGTGCAAGCAAGATGAGGCGGATGGATTTTTTCAAATATTTGGATGTTTTTGACGTTTTGAAGTGTTTTGAGGCTATTTTTTGGTATTTTTGATGTTTTACAAATGTTTTGATTTTCATTTTTCCAATGTTTTTGGGATTTTCTGAGATTTTGACCGAGAGACTAACCTAAAGACCTATCCTAGGGGCCTCAGGGGCTTATCGATAGATTAGCCTTGCCTATGTTATACACGCAGAGACCACGTAGTTCAACTGACGACTTGACCGATTTACAGATGAAGATATACATGATGAAATGTCAGTTTATTATGATGGACTCCTATAGGACTGACCTAAATGTCTCGGGGGATGATCAAAGATCAACCTTGCCTACGTTCAAGCTCAGAGATGATGTAGTTCGACAAGACGACCTTGTTTTTGGATTTTGAAATGTTTTGGATGTTTTTGAATTTTTTGATTTTCTGATGTTTTTGGATTTTTTGATTTTCTAATGTTTTTGGATTTTTTTATTTTCTGATGTTTGAGGACCTTAAGACCATACACGAATCTGATCCGATGGGAACATGCCCCCAGCATGATGCAATAGACTACTCCGATAAAGGTAGGACAAACTGACCTTGAGAATGGGCCGAGTAGTACTAAGAGAGATCATGATACGAACACAAGACCAAGCTATGGTGCGGATGCGAATGGATGTGTAATGTATGGAGATATGGATGTGATGGATGATGGAATCGAAATGGAGGGATAATGCATGGACAAGCTGTAAAAGGTCCTGGTGGATGAAAAGTGCTTATTTACACAAGGTGCCTATTTGCCAGGTTTTCACTGAGGTACCTGCCCATAGTGCCACCGAAGTGGTTTTCACTAGAGGACGATTTTTCTCTTTACTATTTTTTTGATCCTTTTGATTTTTTGGATTTTTTGCTTTTGATTTTTTGTTGTTACCCGATGCACGTTTTCCGAGGGTTTTCTTGAAATGGCTCATTTTAGGACTTTTTGATTTTTGGGTTCTATACCTTGAAGGATTTAGCCATAATTTTTTTTGAGATGGGAGCTATTCATTGGCTCTTGCAGAGGTTCCCCTTCGGGTGTTGATAGCTGATATGCCCCTGATGTGTAACTTGCCGTGATGATGAAAGGTCCTAACTGATTAAGTTTGAACTTTCCTTTGCTGCTGGGATTTGGGACATTCTTCTGATTTTCTTTTAAGACTAGTTCTCCGACTTGGAAAGTCCTGCTTCTGATCCTCTTGTTGTAGCTTCGTTTGAGTCTATTTTGATAGACTTGCAAATGATTCAAAGCTTCGATCCTTCTCTCATCCAGTAACTCCAGCTCATTTAGTCTTGAAACCCGATATTCTTCATCAGTGATGAGATTTTGCAGTGATATTCTGAGGGATGGGAGCTCGTTCTCAATAGGGAGTACGACTTCTGATCCATAGACCAGGGAGAATGGGGTGGCGCCAGTGGGTGTGCGGATGCTTGTTGATAAGCCAGTGGGATTAAAGCTGCAAATTCTGCGATCCGACCTGCATCGTGACTATTTTCTTGAGGATTTTGAGGGTTGGTTTATTTGTAACCACCTTGTATCTTAGGGATAGTGTTATGGGAGGAAGCGATGTTTATTATTTTAATTTCTAGCATAGAAATTACATGAACCTCACGGTTCTTGAAGGGGTGTCCATTATAGAGATAATGGCTTACTTGACTTCCCTTAACGGCCGGATGAGATAGTTGGGATGAATTTTGAGATACGCTTTCCAGTGACATAGGTCATGGGTATGGCTTCCACCCACTTTTTGAAGTACTCAGTTGCGGTTATAATGAATTTGTGGCCATTGGACGAGGTGGGTGAGATTTTTCCAATGAGGTCAAGTCCCCATTGTGAGAAAGGCCATGGTGTGACGATCGGATGAAGCTCTTGAGCTGGAGCATGGATGAGGTCCCCATGCTACTGACATTGTAAACACCTTCTAGCATGATCATGTGCTTCTCGTTCCATTGTGGGCCAATAATACCCCATCCTTAGCAGTTTCTTAGCTATCATCATTCCACTTGAGTGCGAACCACATATACCATTATGAACTTCCGTTAGAGCTGTTAATGCCTCCTCAACATTTAGACAGCGTAGTAAAATACCCTCTATGCTTCTACGGTATAAGGTATCACCTAGGATGACAAATCTAGATGCTTTTTTGATGAAGGTTCATTTTAGGCTCGATGGTAGGTCAGCGGGTAAGACTCCTATTCGAAGATAAGTGTAGATGTCATGATACCAAGGATCGCCTGGACCAAGCGATTTCACACACATATTGCGATTTTTGGTACCTCGAATGTGGGAACGAGAATCTGCTCGATCAGAAATTCATATTTTGGTACATTATGAGGGATGTCTAATAGAGACCCAATTGTAGCCATGGCGTCAGCTGCTCTGTTGTTGGTTCTTGGAATCTGCTCAAATGTTATGTCGATGAAGGATTCTTTTAGAGTTTCTACCAATTTTTTGTATAGGGTTAGCTTGTCATCCTTTGTCTGATATTCATTATTGACCTGATTTATGATCAATCGTGAGTCGCCATAGACCTTGAGAGCTATGATATTCCACTGCACTGCTATCCTGAGACCTATAGTCAAAGCCTCGTATTCCGCAATGTTGTTAGTGCAAGGAAATGCTAGTTTGTATGATCTTGGTATGCAGTCCCCCTGTGGGGTGATGAAGAAGACACTAGCTCCTGATCCATGTTGTGTATATGAACCATCGAAGTATAGTTTCCAGTGATCAGAAATGTTGAGGTTAAAGATGGATTCATCTGGAAACTCTGAGACAAGGGGATTCTCAGAATACATAGGTGCTTCTGCTAATTGGTCTGCAATAACTTGACCCTTGAATAATGCATATAGAATCCATATGAAATATTGAATCATGCTTTATAATGCAATCCAAACAAAAAATATCAACTAAACTAAGTGAAAGCACAAAGAAGCAAGAATCCAACTCTATCTCATATTGGATTGGTGTCACATGTGCTAGTGACCCTTTCCCAATCTTTGTTTGATAAGCTAGTGATGAAATTGCTATGGATATGGAGATGCTAAATGGACAAGATCAAATCTCAAATGAAGAGAGTGACCTTGCAAGAGATTGTGGAGCCTTGAATGAGAATGAAGGCCCTATTTTATAGATTTTCAAAATGCTAAGTGTTGAAGAGGGACCAATGTGGGACTTAAAGATTAAGCCAATGAAAGGAAGACACTTGTCAAGTGGTGATTGGTTGATGTATGTGCAAGATTTGGGAAGAGTGCCCATGAGAGGGAGAATTTGAATTCAAATTTGCAATAAATTTTGAGAGGGGGACAAGAAAAAAGAGCAATAAATGCCATGTTTGACTTGTCATGTTGAGGAAAATGAGGCTTTTAATAAATCAATAAAATTGATTTATTGTGCAAGTGGCTAGATCTAGATAATGCAAGTGGGATGGGATTAACATTTAATCAGGTTTAGATGATGATTATGCTGATTTAATGCTAATTGGATGATTTGACTTTCAAGACTTTGATAATTGATTTATTTGAATTAGAAAATGATGGAATATGATTTAAGATTTGATTTAAATGAAGTCCTGATTTATTTAATTAAATGGATGATGCAAGATGAAGGTTGAATGATAATGTTTATTTGATAAATGACCTTAGGAAATGAGATTATTTAATGAATGGATGAAAGTGCACCTGATGAATGGTCCTAATGCGACATCTAATTTGACTGAATCTGATCGAATGCATAATGTTAATTTTGCATGTCTACACTCACCAGTTATTTTGTCATGCAATCAGTTATTGTCATGTCCCCTTTTCCAAATTAGAACCATGGAGAGACCTCTAGCATATCATCATTTCTCATAGGCTAAAGGATAAATCAAGGGAAATGAATAATAATATTATTTTAAGTTGGCCCAAGTAATATAATATTTATGGGGCAACTTAATAATATTTGATCTATAACACATGCAAATGTACAAACTACCAAATACTTTAAATTTTACAAACTTCATTAAATTGAGGAAATCAACCATTTCTTCATCTAATACAGCTCCATATGCATCTGCATAATTTTCAAAAGGAAACCTACCAAAATAAAAACTATTTACTACTCTGATTGAGTAGAGAATTATAATTTTTGATCAATGTTTAGGTAACCACTGGCTTGATGATAAGTGTGATTACAAGATCAAATGAGAAAGCATTTCTGAGATAATTTGTTCTTCCAAAAGGTCCAGAGCATCCATAATATAGAAATGATGTCTTTCTATATTATATTCCTAAGTATCCCTTTTTAGTTTTTTAATCATTTTGATCCACCTATTAGTGTACCTATTGGTTAATAGAATAACTAGAATCTCACTTGGCAAATAAGTGGATATGTGGGATCTATTGTGATGACTACAATAATTTTGAGATCTCTAGTTAAAGCATCAACAAGGGAATTATTTTCCCATTTAACCCATTGTATATCAAAGTTATAACTCTGGAACTCAAAATACCATCCAACAATTCTCCCTTGGGCTAAATCTATGTTTGTTTTTTTCCTTAGCAAATTTCTTATTGGCTAACTATTTGTTTTGCTTGCAAAATGTTTGGGCTTGAGGAATATTTTAATATTTTCAATTCCTCTTTTAACAACCAAAATTTCCTTCTTATATATGTGTTAGTTCTTTTTACTTTGTGAAAATGTATGAAACTTGTATCCACAAATTTCTCTTTTCCATCTAGAAATTCTTGGCTCAACATTACTGGCCATGTATCAATTGAAGCATCTGTGTTGAGGACTAAAGAAATACCCCACTTGTGGCATTTGGAACCACACATTCAAACACTTAAACATGTTCGAAGTGATGTGAATGCACGTGAGGAGTACTAAATGCATGTAAAAGGTTTGTAAGTAGTTAAATGAAGTGCTTATTGATTATGAATTACTCGTGCCTTTACCATCAAGCAAACTTAGGATGTATTAGATGTTCCCAAATTATCATTTGATTGTCCATGTCACTTGTCCATTGCTTGATGAAATACCTAAATTTAAAGTTTTTGGTAGTTTGTACATTTGCATGTGTAAAACTTGGAGTAAAACTGTATAGATACTTAATGGTTTCAAAAATCTCTATCATAGGTTTTTCTAGAAAATTTGTACTATTACACTGAACAATTTTGCAAAGAGTAGTTGCATGAAGGAAATCAATAGTTAACAACAATCAATCAATAGCAGTTATTTAGTTTCACTCCTTTTAAGTTTTCATATATTTTTGTTAATTTATGTTATGTAATTTAGAAGTTGAACCATCTTTTGTTAATATATTGTGCAAAAGAGCAATTAAGGGAGCACAATTTCAATGTTCATGCAAAATAGCATTGAGATGGAAAACAATAGCTATGGAGAATAACTTTTATCATAGCATTCTATGGCTACACATTTCCCGCTAATTTATATAAATAAATTATTCTCCATTAATATTGTTTTAGTAAAACCATAGATAAGTCATTTGGTTCTGGCACAAAGAAATCAATTATTGATCACTCTCTAGTCAGTATGACTTCTAAGAGTAAATTTAAACCAGACCAAGTAATCCAACTAATTTGCTACAAGACATGATAATTTATGACCTACTCAAGCTGCTGGCTTTTCCCTCAACTTGCTTAAACAAACTAGAATTCAATAGTAATACATAAGATTGTTTACTATAAAATTATCAACAAATCTTGTGGTTGTAACTGGCAACCAATTTACATGTTTTACTTTCTAACAGTTGAATTTTTTTAATTAAGATCAAGCAAATGGGAAATATTCTATACACATAATATCATTTAAGATTGCAAAAACTATCAATATGGCAACTGCACATCAAATAAGGGGGATATACAAAGTGCCTGATTTCAAAGGTCATGGAATAGTATCAAGAGGGATACTTTTAGTTACAGAGACCAAAATTTAGCACAACAGTTAGGCTACATTATTTTCATAAGTTTATATAATAGAATATTCCTCACTGACATCATTTATCTAAACAGTAAATAACTCATTTGTTCCTGACCCAATGAAATAGATTATTGATAACTCCATTTTTATGAAGTAATTAAATCATAGTTGTGATGGTTACACATTTAAAATACTATACCTGTTACCTATGTTTTTTGGTTCTGGATTAAATATGGTTTGTTCATTGTTGAATGTTGTGACAACACCTATACAATAGATATAGTGGCTGCTTCTAGTTGAGAAAAAAGGAGGGATATGGAGCTTAAAAATAAGACCAAAAGTCATTGTATAAATAGCTCTCAGTATTATAAATAAAATCATCCATTTACCACACATTTCATTGCAAATTTTCAATATGGTATCAGAGCAACATGGTTCTGCTAAAAAAACCTAAATGCTGAGGGTATTTGAGGGCAAAAATTACTGTATCCATTGATTAGCAGTTCTATCAAATATGTTTTACAGATTGCAATTAAGTGACATAATATTTGACAGAGAGTGGGAGTAGAGGCATTTTGGTAACCAACATCAAGGCACAGATAGAGAGTGAAGTGACATGAGCGTCTCATTCACAGAGCAGTGCAATAAAGTTGCAGCAGCATATTAAGTAAGCAGTAGCAAAAAAAATAAAAATCCCAAGGAGCAAGCCATAAGGCAACAATTTTGATTGTGTAGGCACTCCAAATGCATGGATTTCTAAAAAATGAGCAAAGGGCAAGCTGTGGAAAGTGATTTCTGGTGTATAGAAATAAAGGAGACTGGAGGACCATAGGAGGTTGAAGGATAACTTCCAAAATTGAGTTCATTGTTAGCCTAGAGATTAAAGTAATTGATTTGGTAACATTTGGTTCAGAAAAAAGGTTTTCAGTAAGGCCCAGAACAACTGAAGTATATCATATATGTCAAGCAATGACCCATACCACACTTATTTTGAATAGTTGAGTTTGTCCCCATTCATAGGATGCAGTAAAGATCAATAAGGCCAAGTCCAGGTAATCATCCGCGACTAGCTATGTGTGTCACTAGTACAAAGGTATTGCAAACAATTGTGTGTATCAACCCTATTTGCAACTTAAAGACATTAGATTTCCACAGTCCATATTGATAACAGTGTGCTTTTTCTAGATTTAACCGTGTAATCCAGAAAAGTCACTGTTATTTTACAAAATGATAGATTTCAGAAAAGACTAATTATTTTAGTTGCAAAAGCTCATTTGTAAGAGAATTGGGATGTGGCAATAAGCCATGTCTCCACTAGTATTTTCCATGGACATCATTTAATTTGAGCCTTTAGCAACTCCTTTGCAAAAATGGTATTATTCATTTGAAAGAGAGGAGATGACATGGTAAAGGAGCTTTTATTCAAAAGAGCTACATGCAATAATTGACTGTTAAAAAAATTCCTCATTCGAAGTGAGTCGGATGTTACTCAAATATAGGAAGAAATAATGATAAAGATGAAGCCAAACTTCTAATCCTGAATCCTAACCACATATAAAACTAATTCCACGAAGCAAGGTTTTGTGGATGGAACTGTGCAGATGTTTTTTAATCAACATTCATACTGCAATCTATCATCAAGATGTTATTTTTGTATCTTGATAATAGATCATAGACTGGGATCCTAAATATTGTTTCAAGTCTTCTACACATTTTTTTCCAGAAATGTTTACTTATCATCTAATGGACTATGGAAATCTTAATCTTAGGTTTGCTGTAGGATCCCAACAGTGTAGAACTACAATTGCAATCTAAAATCCCCCAAGTAACACATGATACACTTGAAAGGAATTTTGACATGATTGGTCCAATGAAGTATAAGAGAATAAACCTAATAAAAGGTATTTCAATAGTGTTTGTTCAATGAAGTTGATGTATGTGTCTTTAAAATACTCTTTTCCTGGTAGGATAAAATATCTTGCAGGATACACAGTGGTCAAACCATTGGGAAATTCCATTCGCAGAGCTGAAGTGATCCCTCCTGTAATTAGTATAGCTCTCAAAACAACATCTTCCTCCCTTACAAGAATTTCTGCCTCCACTTCATCTTGTGGCTAATATATGCCGGATTAATAGATCACCTTTGAATCATTGAATATAAGTAAAGGAATGAATTCCCTTTTGCATTTGGAAGAGGTGCCCTATTTCTACAATATTAGTTTCCACTATCTCTCAAATTCTTCCTTTGTACAACTTTGGGATCATGTAAAGTTTAATTCTTCAATGGATTTTTTGTAATGCAGAATCAAATTTTTATTTTATTAGGGTTTATAGAGATAATTTTAGATGATCAATGATTTGTTTGACATTTCACTTCGTCAGACCTGTGTGAAAATGGAAGCACAAAAACCAACATTGCATGTGAAAACTTTTTTATTTATTTTTGGTTGGGTTGATTAGACTTTACATCAAGAATCTAGTCTTAAGAGTGTTGATTACATTTTTCAATATTAGAAACCAGAAGTAAATCATCTCCTCATATTCAATCCAAAGACCTTCCTTCCTAAGAAATATCCTTGTACTGATTGGGATATTCTGACTCTTCACTCTACAACATTATTAGCCCATGCTAGACTATTTTCTTTAAGTGTCTTTGGAAGTGAATTGTTGCTCTAACGAGACCTTCTAAGCTATAAGACTTGTATTTGGGGAAATCAAAACTAATCCTAATATATTTATAGTTATTTACAAAGTGCATTCTTGATACTGTGTTGCAAGCTACTTAGGTTATCTTGTAGCACAGTATCAAGAATGGCATCTTTTGTGAACTCATGATGCAATTGGGTCCCCTTATACATATTGTTTACAACAAATTCTAGTGTGTTGTTTAACATTAAGGCCCTTTCCAAGTACAAGGCTATCGCATTATCTCGGTTTTATATTTTAGAAGCAGATAACCTAAGCAGCTTGAATTTAACCTAAGCAGCTTGCAGCATAGTATCAAGAATCACATGTCAGTGGCACTGCCTCATGCTAAAGACACTAGTGCATATGGGTAAGCACGGGCAGCAAGAATTACATCTGTGCACTTATCACAAACCTGTTTCAAGGAAAATGGACTCTCAATCATCCACCTTTACAAAACCAAACCTTTTTGTAACATATTTTGATTGTAATTGCTCTTTCTTGTAATTGTGTGTGTAGTTATTTTAGAACTTGAGGAAGGACATGTTTCTCAACTCATCTTTGGTTCACCATAGGTGTACTGTTCATAGATGAATCAGCTAGGATCATCATCCTTGGTCTTTGATCTTGAGAATTCTCATTCTTATTCTTTTGTTTCTTTGTATACATATGTGGTAACCTATTCTTGGTCAATAGAAGAGCACTGTTATGTTGTCTCAGTATTTCATGGGCATACAATGGTTTGAACTTTGGTGCCTTTTATTCTATGGCATGTTTGTTATAATACATATGTTATTAGCTAATAACTTATCATGTTGTCCTTATTGCCACCCATCCCAAGCCTTGTGGTGCAAGTCATCGGTGTTAGAGCATATCTTTGGCTCAAGACATCCTACACCAATTTAGGCTTATGGCATCTGAGCAAGTCTTGGTAATGTCTCTCAATGTTTACTCACAACAACAGAAGGAAGGAGTACAACTTGGTTCCATATCAGTGAGCTAGACTATCTGCATGAGTGCTGTCGTATGGGTGAGATGGTTGACTCTTAGAAGATGACTCCCAATGCCTCCATGAATGTTCAACAACTCATCAAGGACACTCTAGAGGAGCAACATGATGTTCTTCTTGGCATCTTTTGTGAACTCATGATGCAATTGGGTCCCCTTATACATATTGTTTGCAACAAATTCTAGTGTGTTGTTTAACATTAAGGCCCTTTCCAGGTACAAGGCTATCTCATTATCTCATTATCTCAGTTTTATATTTTAGTGTGCTGCTTAGGTTAGTATATTTTGTGTACCCTGTATGCATCATAATGCATGTTCAAATGGTCATAAAATGGGTTGTGGTCCTTTGCACGACTGCATTAAGCAACTTATGGTCCATAAGAATCCATTTCATAACATATGAAAGGGAGCTATATGCTATGCATTATTTTAGTTATTTATTTGATAAATGCTATATTGAAAAAAATTGTTACATCCATGTATGTGTTGGTTTTGGCAGGCTTTAACAAGGCTCACCAAACTTTATGAGGATAAAGCTGAAGCATATGGCAATTTTGATGTAAAAGTGTCTCTTCAAAGTATGTTTCTGTATCTCTTACAGTTCGTTTTGAACATGAGTTCAAGATGATAATGCACATTAATCACATTCTTGAGTTCCATATTGTTTTATATCTCTATTCCCTCTTATTCCTTTCTTTTTTTTATTTAATTATTTTGGTTTTGCATAGAACATGATTTCATTAATTTAAAGAGAATAATAAAAAGAAGCCATTGTTGTCTCTAGAAATTGCATTAGAACATGGTCACAAAGATGTCTCTCCTCTCACTCCAACAATTATTGCAATTGAGGTATGCATTCTTAGACATTAATAGAATGTTTTTAGTTTATATTTAATATTTAAATTAGACTAAACACTTAAAATATATGACATTTCTCATGTTTTCCCTTCAATTTTCTTTTTCCATTTTCATGCCTTTTATCACTTTTTTGCTATGTTAATTTAATTAATGGAACCCCCCATGCTAATTTAAATGTAATGATATTTTTTCATCTCACCTATAAGAGACACTAATTTGGTTTATGAGACCCCCTGGTGCAAGACATCAATGAGGGGATTATTTTTCCATATACCTTACATTGTTTTGAGGTGTACAACTGTAAAACCCTCTAAATTTAATGTGACCATTATGAATTACTTGTGCCTTTACCATCAAGCAAACTTAGGATGTATTAGAGGTTCCCAAATTCTCATTTGATTGTCCATGTCACTTGTCCATTGCGTGATGAAATACCTAAATTTAAATTTTTTGGTAGTTTGTACATTGAATGTGTAAAACTTGGAGTAAAACTGTACAGATGCTTGGGAGATACAACAAACTTGTTTTTTCTTCATAATACAATTCACAGTGGGCTGTAGATTCCCATATAATCTAGATCTGACCACCAAATTTCTCTCTATCATGTAGGCAAATCAAAATGTAAAGCATAAAATTTCTACTTGTAATTTCTATTTTCAAGTGCTGCAGATGTGACAGGTTGCCAATAGAATCGGGGGGGTTATTTAAACTTTTATACATTTATATGTTCAAGTGCTACAACTTTAAGTACATGTTTCCCTAAAATTGTTTTTCCTAAAGGTTTTTCCCTATCATTTATAAGCAACCAAGGAAAATACCAGAACCAAAAAACAATATTTTAGATGCTTAAAATGCACTCATTTCACATACCAAACATTTTAGATTTAAAAGCAATCATAAATGAATCTGATATACAATCCTGGTTGTGACCTATGCTCAAACCCAAATCAGCCAAAATTAAAAATTAATCTAAAGGTTTCATAGCACTCACCTCAATATCATGCACGTACTCGAATTCAGCATAATCACTGTCAACATTGTCCTGAAGTTGTGTAGCTTTGCTGAGAGCTCTATTGACAAGGTCTTTTCCTTTTCGTTCTACTTTCATATAATTGTTCTGCAACTATAAAAAACATATAGAGTAAGACAATTATGAAGAGCTCAACAAAGAAAAAACAACAATAGAGAAAGAGTATGCAAAAAAATGATATAGTTGAGAATCAAAATATTGAAGAATAGCCTCTTACCTGATCTGAATCTATGGAATTATGGTCATTCCATGCATAAACTATAGGCTTAACAGAGGCAGCCAACTATGAAACTTTCTCGGTGAGACCATGTAAGCAACTCATTAAATGTTGGTACTCTTCATTTGAGTTGACATGATTTGGAGAGGCTCTTACTGGGCATTCAACAAATGGCTGTGAAATCTCTGTTGATGAACTAGATTTCCAATTCATACTACTCTTAGATTTAGTACGATCTAGTGTTGCCATATAATTGACAATATCTTCTACTCCTACTTCTCTATTATTGTTTTCCACCTATAAAACAATGTCAATTTCAACATATAGTCAGTTCAATAAAAAATTGAATTAAATAACATGATGTAAATAGAAACAAAAATCCATACACTTACTCCAAATTTTTCAATTTTGGCCTGCAACCCGCCTCGGCCAAATGTATATTCAACCCTCACATTATCTCTTGCTCTCTTGCCTCTATTACTTTTTTTCAAATATTCTTTAAAACACATACTTTCTTTCAATGCCTCCTACTATTTGGGAGATAGATTGGAGTCTAACCTCTCATTTCCCTGCATGATTATTTTTCTGCAATTGTATCTAAAATTGTTCATCAGAACTCTCATCTTGTGCTTGTAATATTTTCTGGAGATTTTTCCACCAATAGTGTCAAAGGCATTTTCCATTTTTTGTATAACATATTCCACATTTCGTAGATCTTGCTGTGAAAAATTTGATTTGAAAATATACAAATGGGCCCTACATCTTACGCCCAACTCCAAGGCCCACCTTGTAGCATTTTTCCCAATGGGTTCACCATCTCTTGATACCTCAACCAAGAATGGCTTCTTCCCTTCTAATATTATTTCTTTTGCATTCCTCTTTGTAGATCTGTATAAATCTTAACTCAATCTTTGTCTTTTAACAAAAGCAGAAACATCTTCTATTGAACCACTACCAATATTTCTAGCTGATCCACTAATTCCATCAAAAGTTGTAGATGCAACAGGTGCACTCTGAGGCACATCATATGCAAGCAAACTCTCTTTATGACTTTCATTAACCGAAACTTCATGATCCTTGGCCATATCAGGTGTGGCATGAGTAGGTAGATCAGTACTGGTCTCCCCAGATTTCACTTCAAACACATCCTTTATGCGTTGGCTTCTACGAGCTGGCAGCACTATATCTTTACTTTCTTTTTCTTTTTTCTCTACATTTTCTTTGCACTCTTTTTCTCGCCTGTAAAATAAAAAAAATTCATATCATGTCTTATATACATAAAGTTCTTGCCTATAAAATTTCATTAAATGGTATTAAATCAATAATATACTACTTAGTGGATTTACAACTTGCCTGTTTGTCAAACCAAGACGTGATAAATATTCATTATTCTTGGCCACACGTTCTTCATGAAAGCGCTCATAATCTATCACTAGAATTTCAACATTATGTCACTATCATCTAATTTGCGCCTTAAATTATTTTTCCTCATTTCCTGATGTCCACAAAAAAATAATGTATAAATTAGCAACTTGATACAAAGATAATTAATCGTAACAGAAATTGCATAAATACAAGTTTATGAGGTCTCAGTTTTAATGAATAGTTATTAAAAAACGTAGGAAGTATAAAGCATTGCAAACAACAATAGTCATTAGATGTTGTGGGTATTTCAATCAATGGATATTAAATAATGGTTCCCTACAGAAATGCCAGTTGCATAAAAAGCTTAGCAATGTATTTGAATCAATCCATCAAATCTTGGGATTGGAATAAGGAGTCCTTCACATTGGATGTGGATTCACCATTAGGTCAGCAATAAATTTGGTGTTCCTGGTCTTTTGGTTTCATTCCTATGTTCTTTTGTTTAATATACAATCTGATCTTTGTGGGCAATGAGCAGTTATATCTAAGTCTCTATGGGATGAATGGGCTCAGAGTGAGGCAGATGCCCAGACTTTGTTTACATCAACACCTCCTTCATCTAAAGTAGTAGAGCTCACAAACACTTGGAATATCTACATATTGCAAATCTCATTATCAAATATTATCCTAACTATGAATTGGCATTTTCTGGATTTGATATAGCTCCATAGCTTGATTCCATTACTCTGCTACTCATCCAGGGATCAGCTAATCAAGAAAGTAGCCAAATGGGTTGAGAATCATAGAGAAGCAGGGAAGGGATAAGGTACATTCCTGAAGGCAAAGAATTCAATGTTGAGAGAAACTGTATCTGGTGAGAGAAAATTAGAAGCTAACTATGGATTGACTGTCTGATTTAACACAATTGTATACCCTATTCACACTTGTATTTAGGGCCAAAGGTTGATGTAATAAGGGGTTGACTAAGATTCGGCAGAGCCAATTGTTGCAGAACATCAGCACAAAAAAGCAGTGTGCAGAGCAGAGTAGTGTGGGTAGAACAACAGCACACAAAAAAATAAAAAAATTAGGGCTGACTACTTGTAAAAATTAATAAACCTTGAATAGAAGTCTAAAGTATGGGCAGAGAAGAAGAAACACAGTGACAACCTATATAAGACCATGCATGGGCAGATAAGGGGAGAAGGCAGATGGGCACTAAATTTTTATTTTTATTGTTTTGAGATGTAAGGGAAAGTGGATCCCCATCCCTTTATATAGATAACGAAGATTAAAAACCTTACATCACAAGAGCTTGCCAAAACCAAGTCCCAACAATTTTCTTGTAACCTAACTACAAAAAATATCCCTTTGCCATAAAGAAATTTCGAAAACAACACTAGAAAGCCTAACCCTTCTAAGGCCTGAGTTGGCCTAATGGTCAAGAATTTGTGCTCTTGAAGGAGAGGTCATAAGTTCAAATCCTGCAGGGGGTAGGGTATGGACACGTCATATTCAGGCACAGTTAGGCCATATGATATAGGCCACCTATAGACTCAAACTAGGTTGCCTAGAATCATGGACTATAAAGGACCTCTCCTTTCCTTTCCTACCATGAGAGTGAAGCTTTATTTTACCATGATCTTTGTCCTTTGAAGATTTTGTTTTGAAACATGGTCCAAATTTTTAAACTTAACCACTCTAGGACTTCAGAAGAACCAATGCTCACCAGAGACCCTCCAAAAGAAGAAGACTCCCTAACTTTAGAGGTTTTAGGGGAGGCAATTTTCTTGGCCATAGAAATGGAGACCCAAAAGGTTCCGAAGAGAGCAATCGACCAGGCATAGGATAAGAAGGAATAGAAGAATTTTTAGACTAAAGAGAGGCATTGCAAGCTAAAGAAGAGCATTTTTTTGGAGCAAAAAGATCCTCTAAATTTTAAAGAAAAAGATGCTGCCTTAGTAGCAGGGGAGCAGTTTAGTTGGAGAGCAAGGAACCCCAAAAGATGATGGCAGCTTTATAGAGTCTAAAGCCAAAGTATTTGACCAAGATCAAAATATCATACTACTGGTTCAAATGCACCCTTTCCACTATGTAACCCACCTTGAAGAATTACTCTTCTTTGTTGAAACAAAGGCTTTTGAACAAACATGTGCTAAGTGACTAGCAGTAAAACAAATTGTGCATCTAAATGCCATGTCTTCGTAATCCAACCATTGTTTCCATAATTTCTCACTTTGAACTCAACTACAACTTGTAAAAAATTGGAAACATTGAATTCTACCAAAATCTGCACAAAGGTAAATTGTGGGTGGAAATGAGAAGAATCTGGAACCACCAATGATCTCCCCAATGTGTTACCAATAGATAGGCTAGATGAACCCCAAAACTAAAATGGAAGATATGGTAAACAAATCCAAACTAGAGTCATTGAAATAGTCTATGTATGTGGACTAAAATGATGATAACAAGGATTCACACAATGGGTGACTTTATCCCAAGCTCATGGACCACCCCGGAGCACAACGTCCTTATCCTTAATAGATTCATAGATCACAAGGAAGATGCCTTTTGCACAGGGAAGGACAAACATATCTTCTAAAAAGGCTTTACAATTTTTGGCAGTCCACTCATTTAGATTAATCAAACGGCCAAAAACTATGAAACTTGTAGATCAAAGTATGATCTTTAAGCCTTGTTTGGTACCTGAGATGTTTGTCCCAGATTCCACAATCTTGAATGGTCCTAATCAAGATTTAATATTATAATGAGGATTTTCCCCTACAATGGAGAATCTGAAAAGGACTGATAAGAAGAAAACAATTTCCCCCCCTTTGGCATCTGCAAAAGCCTGCAGAGAATCCTAGGTTGAAAATTGAATGTAGCCAATTGCTAAAGTAGAGACTTTCAAAACTCCTGAATAAAACATCATTAGAGGGTCGGAGACCCAGGTATTTTTTGAAGGATCACAATTTGTCTTTTGGTGAGGAAGACATCATGATGATAGAGGATAACACTTCTAGGCCAGGAAAATCGAAAGTGTTGGAAGTCTTGTTAGATTATCACAAAGTTTTTATTTTTGCAATGTAATTTCTCTATTAAAATTTGACAAGTAGCCCAAAACCTTGCACTTTATAGGTTTAAATTGTCTATTTTTTGCTTGTCAAATTCTGTCAAAGTCTGAAAATGGCTTGTAAACCCCAGGTCAAGTAAAACCCTAGAAGTTGTCAATATCCAAAATCTGGTTTTTCCTAAAGCATAAAAGTTAACTAGTCATATTTTAAATGTGTACACAAAATACTCACTATTGTTGAGGATGGATTGCACCCCAGGAACATGTCCCCTGCAAAAATAGACCTGTATATGTGGTAGGTTGTAGAAGTGTGGGCATCAATGCACCTTAAAGTGTTTTCAAAAATGTGAATAGCATTAGTGTGATGATTGTTGAAAATTTGATGAAAGTTCAAGCAACAATAGAACTAGAAGAAGCAATATTACAAATTAAACTAAAAATACAAGAACTAGAAGAAGAAATCAAGGGATTCAAAATGCAAGAGTCAAACATTGATTTGCAAGTGCACATCATAATACTTACAGATCATAGACCGAATAGAAAGATTTATTCAACCACGCAATGGAATTTTTCTGATAGTAACAAAGACTGAAAAGGTATCAAACTTACGTATGGAAATCAAGTTTCTTGAAGCTCAAGGAGATCTTGTCCATCCAAATGGATCCAAGCAACTTTTGTTTCATGGAACCAATGATAATACTATAGAGAGTATAATAGAGAAAGGATTCAAATTACCACCAAAAGAAAATGATAATATATTTGGGCAAGGCTACTATTTTTCAACTGACTCAACAAACAGTGTACAACAGATGTGCACTAAGGGGAGCAACAAGCTTCTACTCTATGAAGTAAACCTTGGTAATACATAGATGGTGCAAGAACCATGTAAGGACATGCACCTAGAGAAAACTAGGAAAAAAAGTATAAGATTCTCTATTTTCAAAAAGAGAAGGCAATACTAGTGAAGGGACTTTGAATGATGATTTCATTATCTATGATGGGAGGCAAGCAATAGTTAGCTATATAGTCTACTACAGAACAGTAGTCCATGATTTAGGATCACTCAATCCTCAAACAAAGCAACTTCAAAAACAAACCCTTGTCCACATTCTCTATGAGCTGTCAACAAGCTTCACAAGATTTAATGATTCATATTGTCACTTCCAATTTGCAAGGTCTCGACTTTTCAGAATGTCCAAGCGGAGTGAACACAAAGTGGTAAAGGTGGAGCTCATCCTAAACACACCATTAACTAAAATGATATTAGAAGGATAAGCAAAATATCACTGAAAAAAAAGATGTTGGAGGAGATGCTTGTAATCCATGTCACTAAAACGAATGCAATTAAGAGTTGAGATAACTATTTGTCAAGTGATCTGATCCAATTTGTCAAAGAAGTCTAAAACTCTATAGTCATTTGGGTTCATCAAGTTGAAGATATATGTGATAGTTTAAACATCTAAAGATTAAAGATATTTCATTAGAAGATTTCTATTCATTATTTTTTACATTATTCTACTCCAAGTTCCACGAACTGCAAGTTTACAAAAAGAGAATACACTCTTCTTTCAAAGACAAGAAAAATTGTGTTGGACAATATGTAGCTCCACGAGAATAAAAAAATATTTGCAGTGCCAAAAAAATATATCAACTAATACAACGTAAATTTTGTGCAACTCAACACTTCACTACTGCAAACCAATGAACAAATATTTCTCAAAAAACTATTTACAATATTTTTCACTACTGACACTTTTCCTAGATAATCCCTCCATCCTCTGGCACACAAACAAGTATTTATCAATAGTCCATGTAGGTCTGTATACTAGTGAGAAATGGAGAAAAGAACATTATTTGTAGCTTTAAATTTTCACTATAGCATTAGTATAATCTGTGATATAGTGAATAGATATTTCCAGGTAAAAACATTTGTGGAAACTATTGAATGATAATTATAGCATGGAAGGCCTTCAAACGGATGTCATATATTCAGATGTAAGAAACAAGACTTGAATTATAATTAAAATATATACCAAATTATTTGTTCAGAGATTAAAAATTCTAAAACCAAAAACCAGTTCCTAGAAGAAAAATTACTTGTGAGAACTGTGTGTCTCTAAAAGAAATCCTACAAATAGGATTTTAGCAATGCTATACATGGATCCTTGTTTCTGATGAGTTTCAATAAAAAGAAATCACAAGTTTCAGACAATTACTTGGCTGTGACTTGTGTGTGAGTTGTGTCAACTCATTGCATTTTATCAGGCCAAGTCTGCCAAGTTTTCAAAGAGGTTAGGAGAATATTAATATATTATATATCAAATCTTGAACCTTACAATAACAAAAGAAAATTTTCACTTGACTTAACATGAGAATCTGGCTCTTTCCATTCAAAAGAAACCTCATAGTACCTACACAAAACATGTTAAAATAGTACAAGCATTATAACAGTCATAGCAGTGAGTCAAAGTATAGTGGTCAAGGACTGTTATAACATCCTATCATGACAGTGGAAGCAATGATCCAGAGGAGCTGTCAAGAAAAGAACATTGTCAAAGTAAAGCAATGATGGTATACATATTCATATTGCATTCATATTCATATTCATATTCATATTCATATTCATATTGCATCCTCATTTATATATGAAAACATATTCATGTTGCATACAACATTTATATATGAAAAAATATTCATATTGCATTCATATATGAAAACATATTCATATTTCATCCTCATTTTTATATAAAAAAAAATTCATATTGCATTCATATAGTAACTTTTTTCAACATTAATGCTTTGAAATAGGTATTAGTCTGAAGGTCCATGTCCTTAAAACATAAAACAGTCTTAAAACAACATAAAATTCTTAAATAAAAGGTCATAAAATGGGGCTCATCAATAATCATTTGCATTGCCAGCAAGATCAGAATCCTGATCACTCGTGTCTGCATCTACTTGATTTTCTTCCTCATCCTCATTTGTGACATGCAATACATTCTCTCTTCCAATTCTTCATTGGTAATCAAAACTTCTTCAAACAGTCTGTCATTGTCTTCATCCACTTCTTCAAATGTTTCTTGTAAATTAACATATTGCCCATCAAGAATTACATCAACAACTTCCATGAATTTCCGTTTCGAACGAGACTCTGTTTGAATGACATATGACCAACCTGGGCTTCTTACATCATCAATTAGAAGTGATTGGTTAATTTGAAGAGGGGAAACATACGGCTCATCTGTCTCTAAAAAAAATTGTCATGTATTTGCATGTACAAATCCATACTCATCAAATTGCACTGCGGATGGTCGGATCCACTTACATTTTAATAATATAGGACTATTTTCACCAAAATCCACTCGAATAATTTCTTGGATGAATCCAACATAAAATTTCTTCTCAATTTCATGAAGAAATTCATCACTAACAACACAATCACAATTTGTCTTTCCTTTGTCTTTTTCTTCCACTCTTAAATGACTACCATAGGCCCACATTCCACTAAAACGCATAGCCCATAAATGTGGAGGTTGTGAAAGCTCACTTTCCTCTGTTGTTATATCTTGACCTTCTTCTTATGCATCACTGATTGCATTAGCAATCCATTCTTCAAATTTTGGAAAAAAATCACCTCAATCAAATCATGACATCTGCGCTTTTGAGGTCAATGTTGCATCCAAGCTTGATTCTCTTCTTCATGTTTTCTACATAGAATAATGATGTACAAATAGTAAGATTAATAATATAAATGTGTAAATGCAATTGAGTAAATAAATTATTGTGTAATTTTTTTTACCTGCGCCACTTATCGAACAAAGATATGTTTTGAAGAATAAAGGCATGTATTTCACTTCTTTCTTGATATGATAGCTTGAAGCGACATCCATTTCCTTCTAATACTTCACCTGCAACTCTCTCATCTTTATCATCATCCCATACACGTCGATTGAAATTTTTAAAATCCTTCATATATTCTGTGCAAAATCCCATGGCCTCTTGCATTGAATATCCCTCGGACATGTTTCCTTCTAGTTTTTCCCTAGTATGAACAAATTTTTTCAAAACCTTCATATATTGTTCTATAGGATACATCCATCTCATTCTTACTGGGCCACAGTGCTCTAGTTCATATTGTAGTTGTATCAAAAGATGCATAGAAATGTTAGAGATTGTTGGTGGAAATTCTCATTCCAAGAGACAAAGGACTTCAACAACCTCCTCCCTCAAACTATCAAAGTTTGAAGGATCTAATACATGTAAGCTCTTTCTCTTCAATATTAGGCCCAACCTTATAATTGCCAATCTTGGCCCCTTTTCCAAACTCAATATATTTACCACAATAGGTAAAATATTCTCTATTATGACATGATAGTCATGGGTCTTGAGGCCTCTTAAGCTATTAATGTCAGTTTGGCTTCTGATGCTGCTACTTACATATCCAGTGGGGAAGCGAGTTTGAGACATCAATTGTAAGAATTGTGCACGTTGTTCCTTTTTCCAGACATAAGGAGCACTAGGTTTTTTATATTTTTCATTATCATATTTTTCAACCCAAAGATTTTAGCGAATCTTTATTTCTCAAAAGTCTTCACGTGATGAAATAGTATCAAAAGCACCAAAAAGAGTTTCTATAATAGCATAAGCTATATTTTTCTCACTATGCATAAAGTCAACAGTATGCCTAATGGCTATATCCTTAAAGTATGGCAACTTATACAATATGCACAACCATTTTACACCGCTTTCATTACATGGATCATATCTACTACCAGAAATCCCATCATTTTCAATAAATGACATTCTTTTTTTTCCATTCTCAACAATGTAATCATCTGTTATTAGCAATGGTGCTTCACGATTCTCTTCTTGACCATTGAAACATGTTTTTTGTCGATGATATGGATGATCCATTTTAAGGTAAGCACGATGTCCACAATAAATGCACTTACACAAAATTCTTGAGTGCCTCACAAAATCCTTAGAGTTGTCAGCAAGACATCCATGGTATCCATGAACAGAGAGACCAGACAATGTGCCATATGTAGGAAGATCATGAATCGTAAACAATAAGGAAGCTCTTAAAGTGAATTTGATTGAATGACCATCCCTTAAAGATTGAATTGCTTCAATTCCTTCCCAAAATTCCATTAGCTCATCATATAATGGCTCTAGATAAGCATCTATTGTATCTGAAGTCACGCTTTTCTTTCCTGGTATAATCAATGATAACATTAAGAAAAATGGTTTAGTTGCTAACCATGGAGGCAAGTTATAATTTATTAGAAACACTGGCCAAGTTGACCATTTAGTACTTTGATTTGAGAATGGGTTCACCCCATCTAGAGCCAAACCCAACCTTATATTACGAGGATCTTGAGAAAAATCAGGCCATCTATTATCAAATTCCATCCACGTCTTAGAATCGGGCACATGTCGTTGTTTTCCATCAGTGCTCTTATTTTTGGCATGCCATTGCATAAGTTCAGCAATGTCTCTTAGAGTAATCGTGGGATTATCGGAAAGTGGCGAAGAACCTTTCTAGGAACCATAGTTGATTTCAACCCTTGTCTATACCTCACTTCATGACATTTCGGACATTCACTCTCATTTGCAAGATTTTTGTGAAATAATACACAACCATCACACATGTGTGGATGTTTTTATACCCCAAGCCGAGCTTACTGATTTTCTTTTTACATTGACTTCATTTTGTTGGCAATGTGGAGTCAGCTAGTAACAATGAACTTAATAATGCCAATAACTGATCTACACTCTCATTTGTCCAGCCATGTACCACTTACAAGTTAAGAATTTTAAGGATTGTTGCCAAATAAATTAACTTGCAATTAGCATACATAGGCTTTAAAGCATCCTCCATTGACTTGGCCCAATCATCGTTTAGACCCTCATTCAACATTCTATCAACTTCAAACCCTTCATCAAACATTTTTGTCTGTTCATCTATGTTTGGTGCCACTTAATCTATGTTTGTTGCCTCTTCATCTCTCACAGTCTACAATTCTATCATATCTTCATAATAATTGTAAGCCCAAGGGCTTACACCACTATACCCATATCTTGTCATATGTCGATAAATCATATTTCTTTTTCTCACCTTTCCACCAAGACAATTTTTACATGGACATGGATATTTGTCAATGTCCCTCTCATCAGCTACTTTCTCATCATATGCATGATATTGATCAGTAGTCAACCTTTGACACTGATCCATTTGTAATATTGTGCATTCCAGTATTAATTTAGTTTTTGATTTAAAGAAAAAACATAAATCTAAAAATAGAGATGCCAAACATTGCTGAAAGTAGTCAATTTTAGTAGAGACCATAATAGAAAGAAGAGGATATAATGAGTCATTGTTCTGAGATATATCTTACATTCATTTGAAGTTTACCTACTAAGAATGGAATATGCCTATTTTTCCTATCAGCTTACTTTTAGCAATGAGGGTTTCAAATTACCTCTGAATTCATTGCAGAGGGCTTCATTGACTTCAAATTTGTTGCAGCAAACTCCGAATTCCTTGCCCACCTTTTCAAAAGTCTCCAAGTCCTATCCAAACAAGCTTTATCGCCCATGCAAGTGCTTCAATACCTATCCACAAGAATAACAAACATCAACAACATTCCAATTTCATTCCCATGCCAACAAAGACATAGTCCAGAATTAGCACAATCAAACAATAAGGGCGTCAAAGAAATAGAGGAAAATGAGGTGGCATCTAACCATGCCTTGGTGGATTCTCAAAAAAAAGAGAAAAAAGAAAAATTCACTAAGAAGAATACTACTCCTTCAAATGGGAAAAGAGCTAAAGTCCCCCATAAGGGAACACCCATTCCATCAAAAACACCATCCAATGTTACATCTAGGACATCAAAAGTTCGGGCTTCATCAGTGATGTAGAGTTAGGAGGATTCAAAACACATCTCACAAAACCTTCAACTTGCCTTCCTTTGACACACTTAATTCAACTATATTTCTCTCAATATCAACAAAGATCAAATTATTTCAGTATTGCCCTTAAATACACATCATGGCTCTTGGTTCAAACACTCAAGACTCCAAAACATAGAACAATGCCATATTCCTCTTGTAGTTACTTCATGACACCTTGCAGTGATAATTCAAATGGGATTTCATTCATACCTTCTCTATCACAAATAGCTAACAATGGAAACATGAATGGAGAGCCTTATATGAATGAATGGAAACAATGGCTAATTTTGGTATACTACGCCGATATGCCAGAAATGATCTTTAGATGAGATGGTTTGAGCTACCAAACTACTACATATTTCATAATGGTAATGTTGAGAAACAAGCTTCATATTTTAGTCTTTCCTTGTGTCAATAACTCATAGTTCATGTTGTCTTTGGCTTCCTTCTAGATGCATCTTTTCTTGCATTGTTTAATATTATATTTTATATACTTACATTTTCTCCCTTAGAACAACAATTGGATAAGTTCCTATTGATATTTGCATGGTGATTTGTTCACAATTGAGGAGAATCGTCTGCTGTTAGTTTTATTCTACATAGGCTGGTCAATCATTTTGAGGCCAACCTGAGATATCTCTTAGGAGTCTTATATGTCTTTGCTTTGGGTAGTGTGTACCAAATATTAGCCAATGCATGGGAGGATGGTGATGAAGTTGTCCTTTACACTTGTCGATTGGTTGACTTGGACCTAGAATTGGTTGGTGGACCCATCAAAGAAAAAAAATAAAAAATTTCCAGAATGAGTTGTATGTGAACCATTCATTATAACCTTTTCTTTTGTGCTTCACTTATTAACCTATGCATTAAAAAAGCATAAGTCATAATGTATTATCTTTTTGACTTTGGTGATCAGATATGACATGTGTTTCAATTTGAAGAGTGGGGAGGCTTCACAAAAGAAACTGTCAGAGTCTGCAGTAGATTTTCCAAGGATTAATGAAAAGTATATTGGAAGGTAAGAAAATTCTAAGAGATAATACATACACTCTTTCCCAGAACACTACAGCTATGTTTTTTCCTCCATTCTCTCCCTCATAAGCAATGCTTGTGGATCATATAACCAAGGATAACATGTTGATTGGGAAATATCTAATTCTACTTTATGATTAACATGGGTGCATAAAGCAACGTTATGTGTATAGTACTACGCTAGATTCAATAGCTAAGGTCAAGGGAATCGTAAAGTTTGATCTTCAAGTAGAACCTAAGGTTGGGAATTGACAGATTGAAGTTGGAGGCAATGTGCTAGGGGTTTTTGACTTTGGACTTGGAAATTTGGTTTTGAGGCAATATTTGTACCTAGGGATTCTGGGTTAGACCTTGTAGAAGATGATGGTTACTTGATTTGTTTTGTTCATGATGAGAACACTGGGTATGGTTCTAGGCTTCTAGCTTACTTACATTTAGTTCTTTTGAGTCCTGACTTGTCTTATATTTTTTCTTGAGAGATGATAAGAAGTAAATAATATTTATATGAGGGCTATTGCTTGTGAAATACATGATGAGTAGGTTGTCCAGTGCAGGCCACTATTTCTAGAGATCCAGTCTCTAACAAAATGGTTTAGATAATAAAAATACCATAGGAAATAATGAAACCAGGACATAGATAAATCATAGTATTAATCGCTACATAAATGAAGATTATCATTCAGATATACAGTAAAAGAAAAAGCAATCTTGAAATAAACATTTATAAGTCTTCCATATGTGTATTATGAGATTGCAAATTGGATCTTCTAAGGTATATATTACCAAAATGAGCCATTGTAGTATACCTTATCTGTCACAAATAGCTAACAATGGAAACATGAATTGAAATATGAAAATTTATGAGATGACAAAAGTTTGTGAAGGTTGTTTGAATGGAGAGCCTTATTTATCAAATAGTATCTCAGAAGATACATCATATATCATTTTGGAAGCACCATTGAAAAGAATTTCAAAAGAGAAATTAATATCCCATTATTTAAGGGTTGTAGCAGCAACAAGAAGGGATAAGGATCATGTTATGGCTGAAAAAACAGAAGAGATTTACAGGATTAAGCAAGACATTTTGAGGGAGAAAGGCAATGATATGAGATGCATGTTTTAAGAAAAGTGTTGAATGACACGACTAGAAAATTGGATGAAGTTATGAAAGAGAATGAAAAATTGATACTCTCAAGAAGGTTTGAAAACAAAAACTCTGAAATGGTTTCTAATTTACAGGATGAATTGCAAGCTGAGGATAGAAGAATGACAGAGCTGCATACAAGGAAAGAAAGGGAATTAAAAGCATTATCTAATAGTAAAGAGCTAGATAAGTCATCAAGAGAATCCTACTTACTGAGTCAAATAATAGTGTTGGAAAATGATAGGGAAGAAATAGAAGAGAAAAACAGGAACAAAATAGACATACTAAGAATTTTTTTTCAAGAGGTTATCAAGGAGATATCAATTGCCTTATATATGGCATTGAAGGAATGTGTAGAGCTTAGAAAGAAGAAGCATTCACTTAACAAGATGATCCATGATAAAGATAGGGGTATGAGTTTAGTCTTAATGGAAAAGGAAATTCAGAGGTAGAAGATAGCAACAATGGAGAATGTGCTTGACCAGAAGGGAAATGAATATAAAGAACTACATGGTTTGTTTTAGAATATGTTGGAAGAATGTAAAGAGATAAAAGGAAATACATTTTATATTGAAATGCTTCTAATGGGAAAAAAAGATTTAGATTCATCTAAGAGAGAACAAGATGATCTGAAAAGGAAAGTTAGTTTGTTGGAGGAAGCTATTAAAGAAAACAGACACTATGTAGATGTAGCCTTAAGAGTTTTGGAAGAAAAAAGGAAAGAGAAATTGATGCTTGAAGATGCTATCCAAGATAGGGGAAATGTCATGACTAGTTTTATGAAGGAGGAGGAAGGGCAGAGAATAGATATTGAAGGAATCATTACACAAAAAGATTATTCCTTAGCCTTGGTTCAAAGAGAAATTAAAAAATAGAAAAAGGAAACAATTGCAATCAAAGAATCTTTTGAAGAAAATAAAGTAGCACTGGAGCAGGCCATGTTTCAGATTAAAGAAGAAGAGCAAAAAAACTAGTTCTTTGAGACAAAAGTGCAAAAACTTGAGGACTGCCTCCAAATAATGCAAGTAGACTTACAAATGGAGCAGAAGAAAAGTCAAATGGAATTATCAGGTACATTAGCAATATCATGGACACATCTCTGAAGTTGGAAAAATTGGCATTGGAAAAGCTTCATCGTAACTTCTCAAGGTAGTAAATTTTTGCCATCACCATTTTTCAATTCATGTTTTTTTTATGCTTGCATGAAACATGGCATAATTTTCAGCCACCAAAATTCAATATTTGATTCATGGGGTGTATTTTCAGTGTTCATTCTCAGAATTTTTATTTACACTTAAAGAGTTTGTTTTTGGTAGCAAATGTGAATATGCTTTCATACATTTTGATTGAGAGGATAAATCCAAATCTATTGCTTATCACAAATTTCTGACTTTAACTATTAAAGAAAAATTGAATCCAGTTATTTATGGATATAGCCAGTATATGATTGCCATTATTTTTAAGTGTGTTTTCCTGCGGTCATTGTAGAGCATGGCTTCATTTGAAGCATATCGGTAAAAGCTATAGGTTAGTGTTGTCTGTGATGTTTCTTAAACATTAAAGCATGATTGTTATGTCCTATTTCCTGGTCTCTTTGAAAAAATGACATTGACCAAGGTTCTTTGAATTGAATTTTTTGTTTTTTGGATTATGCAAAAAATTATTCATCAGATTGAGAGGAGCTGATAGACAGATGGGAATTGCCAACTAACGAAGGAAAGGGTTCAAGGGTAGACTTCAAGCAAAATAATAATGGTTCACCTCAACCAACATGAAGACCCTAAAAGCATATCACCTTACAAGCAGGGCATATGAATTTTTGAGGATTACAAGAGTCTATAAGCAAAGATTCAGATAGCATACATCAATATTCTCATGAGTTGGGTCATTTGTTAGAGTATGTGTTCCTAGAAATGAACACTCATTGTGAATCTATTAAGAGGCAACATATCAAAGTTCACAGTCACCTTAATTCATGCCAAAAAAGTTACTGATTTTGGCTTCAGTATGAGGAAAAGTAATGTCCCTGTTCTTCAAAAATGCTAATAGGACCTAATTCAAGTGCATATTTAAGTAATTGAATTGTACTTTCTCTGAATGTTTTGGAACAACTTCCTATTGAAGAGCTATTTGATAGAATGTGGTTGAAAGGACAATCAAATAAATGCAAGGAAAACTTTTAGGCTTCACAAATTAGTCATAAATGCAAAAGATTAGTTATAAATGAGTAAGTTTATGACAGTCATTAATGGACTGTGTGTGAAGGGACAATTCTTTAAAATTGATATGAAGTGGAATGTACATAGATTGAGGGGTAGTTTACTATACTATTATGAGAACATAGGAACCACCTTGCTCAAACATCAACAATAGTAACCCTACCTTTAAGACTACTTCTAACCTTTGAGTCACCTTAGATAGCTTTCACAAAATAGTTTCTAGACACTTTGATTCTGTGATGGAAAACACCTTGGAGACCTAATGCCCTTTTAAGACTCTATCCCACCTTGATAGCCACAAGTCATCATTTATAGATACATACAAAAGAAATCATCAAACAAGTGACAGTCTTAACCGTCATTAAGGAAGAAAACCTATTGAAAGAGACAACATATAAGAGGTTGAAAGCATAGGAGGCATATTTATAGATGGTATAAGCAAGAATAACGGTTCACTATGCAATGAAGACAAATTTGGGGAGACTCTACACATAGGCAATCAAGTATAATGAGGCTAGTGATCAAGAGATAGAGGATGACAGTCACATTGCAAAAGATTCAATAATAGTGATAAGAGATTGTAAAGTTTGGACAGTCAAGATGAATGCATGTGGAAAGAAATAGTCAAAAATATCATTCTAATGCAAAAGTATAGTCCAAGAATGGCAAGGAAGAATGGGCATTGCCAACTAACGAAGGAAAGGGTTCAAGGGAAGAATTCAAGCAAAGCAATAATGGTTCACCTCAAGCAACATGAAGACCCTAAAAGCGTATCACCTTACAAGTAGGGCATATGAATTTTTGAAGATTACAATAGTCTATAAGAAAAAATATAGATAGCATACATCAATATTCTCATGAGTTGGGTCATTTTTTAGAGTATGTGTTCCTATAAATGAACACTCACCATGAATCTGTTAAGAGGCAGCATATCAAAGTTCACAGTCACCTTAATTCATGCCAAAAAAGTTACTAATTTTGGCTTCAGTATGAGGAAAAGTAATGTCCCTATTCTTCAAAAATGCTAATAGGACCTAGTGCAAGTGCATATGTAAGTAATTGAATTGTACATTCTTTGAATGTTTTGGAACAACTTCCTATTGAAGAGCTATTTGATAGAATATGGTTGAAAGGACAGCCAACTAAATGCAAGGGAAACTTTTAGGCTTCACAAATTAGTCATAAATACAAAAGATTAGTTATAAATGAGTAAGTTTATGATAGTCATTAATGGACTGTGTGTGAAGGGACAAGATCCTTTAAAATTGATATGAAGTGGAATGTACATAGATTGAGGGGTAGTTTGCTATACTGTTATGAGAACATAGGAACCACCTTGCTCAAACATCAACAATAGTAACCCTACCTTTAAGACTACTTCTAACCTTTGAGTCACCTTAGATAGCTTTCACAAAATAGTTTCTAGACACTTTGATTATGTGATGGAAAACACCTTGGAGACCTAATGCCCTTTTAAGAATCTATCCCACCTTGATAGCCACAAGTCATCATTTATAGATACATACAAAAGAAATCATCAAACAAGTGACAGTCTTAATAGTCATTAAGGAAGACAACCTATTGAAAGAGACAACATATAAGAGGTTGAAAGCATAGGAGGCATATTTATAGATAGTATAAGCAAGAATAACAGTTCACTATGCAATGAAGACAAATCTGGGGAGACTCTACACATAGGCAATCAAGCATAATGAGGCTAGTAATCAAGAGATAGAGGATGACAGTCACATTGCAAAAGATTCAATAATAGTGATAAGAGATTGTAAAGTTTGGACAGTCAAGATGAATGCATGTGGAAAGAAACAGTCAAAAATATCATTCTAATGCAAAAGTATAGTCCAAGAATGGCAAGGAAGGATGGGCATTTCCAACTAACGAAGGAAAGGGTTCAGGGGCAGACTTCAAGCAAAGCAATAATGGTTCACCTCAAGCAACATGAAGACCTAAAAGCATATCACCTTACAAGCAGGGCATATTCAGACAACATACATCAATATTCTCATGAGTTGGGTCATTTGTTAGAGTATGTGTTCCTAGAAATGAACACTCACCGTGAATTTGTTAAGAGGCAGTATATCAAAGTTCACAGTCACCTTAATTCATGCCAAAAAAGTTACTGATTTTGGCTTCAGTATGAGGAAAAGTAATGTCCCTATTCTTCAAAAATGCTAATAGGACCTAATGCAAGTGCATATGTAATTAATTGAATTGTACTTTCTTTGAATGTTTTGGAACAAATTCTTATTGAAGAGCTATTTGACAGAATGTGGTTGAAAGGACAATCAACTAAATGCAAGGGAAACTTTTAGGCTTCACAAATTAGTCATAAATGAAAAAGATTAGTTATAAATGAGTAAGTTTATGACAGTCATTAATGGACTGTGTGTGAAGGGACAGTCCTTTAAAATAGATATGAAGTGGAATGTGCATAGATTGAGGGGTAATTTACTATACTGTTATGAGAACATAGGAACCACCTTGCTCAAACATCAACAATAGTAACCCTACCTTTAATACTACTTCTAACCTTTGAGTCACCTTAGATAGATTTCACAAAACAGTTTCGAGACACTTTGATTTTGTGATGGAAAACACCTTGGAGACCTTATGCCCTTTTAAGACTCTATCCCACCTTGATAGCCACAAGTCATCATTTATAGATACATACAAAAGAAATCATCAAACAAGTGACAGTCTTAACAGTCATTAAGGAAGACAACCTATTGAAAGAGACAACATATAAGAGGTTGAAAGCATAGGAGGCATATTTATAGATGGTATAAGCAAGAATAACAGTTCACTATGCAATGAAGACAAATCTGGGGAGACTCTACACATAGGAAATCAAGCATAATGAGGCTAGTGATCAAGAGATAGAGGATGATAGTCACGTTGCAAAAGATTCAATAATAGTGATAAGAGATTGTAAAGTTTGGACAATCAAGATGAATGCATGTGGAAAGAAACAGTCAAAAATATAATTCTAATGCAAAAGTATAGTCCAAGAATGGCAAGGAAGAATGGGCATTGCCAACTAACAAAGGAAAGGGTTCAGGGGTAGACTTTAAGCAAAGCAATAATGGTTCACCTCAAGCAACATGAAGACCCTAAAAGCATATCACCTTACAAGTAGGGCATATGAAGTTTTGAAGATTACAATAGTCTATAAGCAAAGATTCAGATAGCATACATCAATATTCTCATGAGTTGGGTCATTTGTTAGAGTATGTGTTCCTATAAATGAACACTCACCATGAATCTGTTAAGAGGCAGCATATCAAAGTTCACAGCCACCTTTCATGCCAAAAAAGTTACTGATTTTGGCTTCAGTATGAGGCAAGGTAATGTCCCTGTTCTTCAAAAATGCTAATAGGACCTAATGCAAGTGCATATGTAAGTAATTGAATTGTACTTTCTCTGAATGTTTTGGAACAACTTCCTATTGAAGAGCTATTTGATAGAATGTGGTTGAAAGGATAGTCAACTAAATGCAAGGGAAACTTTTAGGCTTCACAAATTAGTCATAAATACAAAAAATTAGATATAAATGAGTAAGTTTATGACACTCATTAATGGACTGTGTGTGAAGGGACAATCCTTTAAAATTTATATGAAGTGGAATGTGCATAGATTGAGGGGTAGTTTACTATACTGTTATGAGAACATAGGAACCACCTTGCTCAAACATCAACAATAGTAACCCTACTTTTAAGACTACTTCTAACTTTTGAGTCACCTTAGATAGCTTTCACAAAATAGTTTCTAGACACTTTGATTCTGTGATGGAAAATACCTTAGAGACCTAATGCCCTTTTAAGACTCTATCCCTCCTTGATAGCCACAAGTCATCATTTATAGATACATACAAGCTTCTACAGATATACCAAAAGAATGCTTTGTTACCATACATGAATAAGAGACATAGAATCACAATAGAAAAGGAATCCAAATCTATTTTCTCACTATAAAGATGATTCCCCAGTCTTACTTGTAAAGCTATGTGTTGTTGAGCTTGAGCTAAGACATTATCTTGGTTTGGTTTTGGTTGACCATTGCTATGAGAAGGAAATAAGATGGAATCAATTAGATTGTTAGAAGTACAGATTAAAAACAAATAATATAGATTCAATTGTATTATAGCCTCATGCATATCTATACTTGGCTGTAGCACGGTGCACAATCAAAGTTTTATCTCTCAATTTAGGGAAGCACATGCAATGTCTATCACAACTAGATCCTAATATTTTTGATAAAAGTAATTAGCATCTTGAATATGACAAGAAATAATGATGCTTGTGTCAGAGTACTAAAAATGCCATTTCAAATAAAATTTGTTAAGAACTTACAAAAATATCAGCATAAAGGCTCACCTAGTAGATGCAAAACCCATAACCTTTTGAATTCCTGGTATCTCTATCTTTACATTCACCTATGCATTCACCTGTGTTGTATGAAAAATTTCAGATCTTTTCATCTTGTCTACTGTGATATCAAAATCAAACTTGAAAACAAATGTGAAAAAATTGAAGGTTCTTATTTAAATTCACCATTCTCATAACTGAATTTCTTATGTATTCGCAGTCACACCACCATATAATGAAATAATTAGGAATGACTTAATAGTTGTCATTAGTAGGTGGGAAATTAGTTTGAGAACACTGATTGTATCAATCTATTGAGATAAACAATGAAAATAGACTATTAATTTACAACAATTTGTTTTAGAATGAGTTTGTTTTGCATAAAGATTTGGGGATTTTAACAAATTACCTGTTTGCTTGTAGATGGCCCATGGGTTGAAGAAAATAGAAACTAGGACATAATATTTTTTTTGCATATCCTCATCATTAAAACACCAATACAATGGCCACTTCCCGCCACATGCATTGTAAGCTTTCCCGCCAAAAGAAGCTGCATGCCGAGTGCAACGCTGCAGCTATAGCAACAGATGAGAGAGCCAGCTCAAAACCATCGAAAAGATGGGAAAAAACAACAATTTTAATGGCTATAGTAGTAGATGTGAGAAAGAACCATTGAAAAAATAAGAAGAAACATTAGTTTTAATTTTAGGGAAAATTGGTTTCCATAGGAAATGTGATAAAAATTATTAATCTTAGAATATTTCCAATGAAAATATTCTTGTACATTAATCCTAGAATTTTTTTGGGAAAGTTGGAAAATCTTATAAGCACTAAATTTATTCATAACAAACATAAGTCTAGAGGAAGATAAAAGCTTGAATACAAACCTAACAATCAATATTGCATAGTATTGAACCTACTCCATTATTGAACTATATCGTAGTCTAGATGATCAACAAAGAGAGACCCACATGCTAGAAATGGTATTGCAGGATAGAGGAGGGATGTCTCTTATTAAATGGCTTGTAAATGTGTGGCATACACCAAATCTATGTCGTAAATTATAGAAGAAAAACAAAATCTAGACATGTTCTAAAGTTTTAAAATAATATCTATTCCCTTTAAATTAATCATTTAAAGGACATTAGCTAGTATCTTCAGTTTTTGCTTTTAAGTGGGGGTGACTATAAAAAGACAATTACATCTTTATTAAAAAGGGACAACACATCATACTAATTTTTAAGAAAATAATACTCTCTTCTCTAGCAATTCACCATGGGAATCACTGCCATGACAAATTCACCTCAAGGAAAATTCACCACTAGCAATTCACCTCGACTGAAAATTCATCATCGTAGCGAAAATTTGATTTGAATTGTGGTGGTGAATTTTCCTTTGAGATGAATTTTCATGGTGGTGAACTTTCCCGCACCTATAAGTATACTTTTATGAAATAAAAGTAATTAAAAATATATTTTTTAATTCTACTCATAGAACTCATTGTTGTTGGCCGTAGATTTTCATGTATTGTGTGCGACCCTTAACACCATTTTTAATTAATATAAAATTTATTAGACTATATAGACATAAGTCTAGTTGCATACATAGATTCTAAATTATGTATTCTAAAAGGAAATTGACATGAAGGCGAAATTTCTCATAATTAGAAATCATGCAATAGACATTATTAATAAAAAATAGTAATTATCATAATAGACATGTTCTAAAGTTTTAAAATAATATCTATTCCCTTTAAATTAATCCTTTAAAAGACATTAGCTAGTATCTTCACTTTTTGCTTTTAAGTGCGGGTGATTTGAAAGCCATGATGTTCACCAATTACTTCTCATTCATTTTGTGCAAAAGTTGATGTTGCAAAAAAAAAAATAACAAAACTACATAAGAATGTCAAAAGGTGTTTAACCAAAATTGAAAAAATTGGATCTTGGTCTTCAAGGTTACAGTTGGTTGCTACATAAAGTAGTAGTATTATTAAAGTTGTTGTCAATGTGTTTGGATACTACAAGCAATATAGTTTATGTTTTTTGAAATAAATTTAAAGTTTAATAGATTTTAAACTAATAAATCATGCACAGTAATTTGTGTTGCCAATACCTACAAATTACCTTTTCTTTTGATTCTCTTGTTTGAAGCCTTTGTCATCATTTGTGCAAATAATTTTTCCTATTTTTTTAGTCATTTGTGTAGATTTTTAAAGTTTAAAAGCTTAATAGTTGATCTATTTTTTTGTTGTTTATATCTACCAATGATATATGAACATAGATATCTAAATAGTACAATCAAGAAAACATCAAATAGATCAATAGATATTGTTTTTGCATAATAAAGATGTTTCATATTCTGAATATAATCCATCTCAATCCACAAAGGCTAATTATACTAGAACTTTAAATAAGAGGTAGCAAGAAAGCTTGCAAATAATGAGTGTTCTTTCATAATGACATGAATTCCAAATAATTGGAGTTCCCTTACATAAGACGTTCAATTACTATAAAGGAAAAGTAAAGGTACATTCAAATTTGAAGCCATATCATAAGGATTTAGGTGCATTCAATTACAATCCTAGAAAAGAAAATCCACATTCAAATTTGAAGGAGTGTAATTGCAAATATTGCTATGACAATCTACAAATGAGTATCTAGTTTGTGAAAGGAAATTATCTCGAGAAAATCTGGAGTTGGGACTTAATGTCGAAATAAAATATGACATAAATGAGGAACTCCAATGGCATTTAGTGCCAGCAAAATGGTTGAGTTGTGAGAGTGTTTGGTCTTATTTTGTTGTTGCTTTTATGTATTTGCATACTTGTAGGAAAATTGTTAGAAAGAGAAAAGAAAGATGTTTTTTTGGTCATGTTTTAGAGCAAGTTGATATTAATGTTTCATGTGTAGTGTATGACTACTTTTTTGAAAGAAGGAATTTGGATTAATCATTGGAGACACTTTGTAACTAAGTATGCAATGAGGGTTTTTTGGTTGGAAGTGGGAAAAATGTAGTTGATAAAATCAAAGTAACTAACCTGTAGTTCTTTTTTGTATTAGTGTTCATTCAAGAGTTTGAATTTGATAATGCCAATAAGCATTCTTCTTCTTTCTTTCGACGAGCTACCTATGGACTTTGTTGCATGCGTGCATATCATTGAAATGTGAAAGCTAGTTTTATGAATAGGCTTGCAAGTTCACACACTCTAGAAATAGTTGTTAATGTGAGGTCATACTGATCTACATTGTTGATATTGATTGTTGCCTTTTCAAGTGTTAGGCTTTGTGATTTGTGTATTATTAAGGCCTATGCCATTTTGAGTGGGATTTGATGATAGAGACCATGACTAAAAGGGGAAATAAGCACATTTTTTAGAATATTATTGTAATTTTATTCCACAAAAAAAAAAATATTCCACAAAAACTATTAATTAGTAATTTTATTTGTAATATTTTATTATTAATTATGGTAGGCTACGATCGAAAATAAGGTCTTGATGAAGGTTTTAGAGTATGTTTATTAAAATGAAAATTATGGCCAAGATTTTAATAATGAGCACATTTATTTAGTCATTTTCATTTGTCTAATACTAGTCATTTATTTAGTCATTTAGTTGTGATTTTACCCAATGACCAAATTAGTCACTTATAAATGACCAAATTAGTCATTTATTTGTCAAATTCTACTAGTTATAGTCACGTGACTAAAATTTTTAGTCATGTAGTCATTTATTTGCCAAATTCCACTAGTGAGGAGCATGAACAACCATTAGAGGCACATAAATATCTTTAACTTGTACACCATCAATTGAAGCAGTGGACAAGGCAACTATTGTGGAGGGTAGGAGTGATTTTTTCTTAAAGTTCTAGTTTTTGAAGTTGAGGATGAGAGAGCCATTGGGAGAGATGTGTTAGAAATATGAAATAGACTAATAACCTAAGGAAATTTATAAGAGAAATTAAAAGCTACATAAAGTGGAAAAACATAAATAATGCAAACCAACAACTCTGAGAGATATGCAATATCAAAATGATATAATTGCATTAAGAGATTCCAAGATGAAAAATACAAGCTAGGTAGTGAGTTTATATAGAACTAAGTAGAGGACGAAGGTGAAAAATTGACTAATAAGAATTGACCACCAATAACTAGCACTATTAAATAAAGTGATGAAAAAGTAAATACTCCACCCTTTAAGGGTGGGGACACGTCATCGCTTTATCTTCTAGTTATTAAATAATAAACTCACATTATTATCCTAAGAAATATTAATAAAAGTGTAAGAAAAACCTATGACTAAGGAAAAATAAATTAACCCACTAGGAAAATGAATACCTACACCAACACTCCCCCTTAAGTGTAGCTTAGGAGGATGTATAAGATGATGGGTCCAAAAAAATGAGGCCATGTTAGGTACCCATGTACATAGAAAATCCTCCCAAAATAAGAAGAAGCCCCCCAAAAATAGAGAGAGAACACCCCCTAGAATAGGGAGAGAAGAAGAGAAAGACTAAGTGAAACATAGAAAAATAGGGTTCATCACCAAGGTGAATGGATCAAGGTGACAAACCGACTAATTTTCTCTATGAAATATTCAATTATGAGAGCTAAAAGATACAAATAACAATAAAAAATGCAACCTAACTATTATAGAAACTACAGGGGATGTTTTTAGAGCATAAAAAGCTATGTATCTAGCCAAAAAGTTGTTGTTTTTGAGCTATGTAGGACTCATTCACTTTCGGTGGTGAATGGGTCCTTTTAAGGTTTCAGAAAACTAATTTCAAGATCTTTTACCTTGATTTATGCATTCCTGAAATCCCTGTTTTCAAGTTTTGGAAGTCAATATTCAATTCTGTAGAGCTCTTTCCGTGATCTTGCACTTTGAATGACAACTTTTGCAACTTTGCAACTTTGACAACTTTGCTCCAAATCTTGCTCAACTTGATCTTCAATCTGTAAATCTACAATAACACACTCAAGGGAAATAAAAAATTGTTGATTTGTTAGTGAATGGGGTTTTGCCTCAGTCAAACTCCTTGTAGGTAATTAAACCAAATGATGAAATAAGGAAATTGAAGCATGAAAAGGAAATTGAAGCATGAACATGAAATAATGTAAATGATGTCACCTTGGATGTTGTCTTGTGAAGAAAATCTACAAACTATCATGGAGTGGCCATGAAGAATGTATATCTAGGATCCTTGAATATGATATGAACAACAATTGAAAGTAGATCTTCAATGCTACACTCACAATCTTAGCTCAACAACATGAATGCATGCATAACACCCTTGTCATGATGATATGATCTTGAATTTCTGCAATAAACTCCTCTAATCTGCCTTGAAATGCCTTATTAATGCTCTTCAAGTGCTCTAATGCTCTTTCTCTTGATCTCATGGAGTCACACAAAATTGCTAGGAGAAACAATGTGAATTAACCCCTTATTTATACTAAATTAGGAGATTAACCCCAAAATTCAAAGAACTAAGGTCGACACCAAATCTAGAAAGAAAAATAATTAAATTCCCACCAAAATGAAATTAAAAAATAGGGTTCTCATTAAGGGAGGACCCATTCGCCACCAAAGGCGAATGGGTCCTAACTAAGTTTCCAGGACCAAGCTTTAGGGAGCTGAAAGAAGGCCAAAAACCCATTCTACATCAATTGAGAAAGGGGAGTCCTATTAAGGGAGGACCCATTCACCATCAAGGGTGAATGGGTCTTGGCTCAACTTATCAGGACCAAATTTTTCCCAATGAAATAATTTGTTATTTAATTTATGATTATCGGGAAAGATCTTTGGGAGGTGTCAAAATTAAGGCCTAAAAGGGGGGGTTAATAACTCCAATCAACCATAATGAATTAAGACCACCTAGATAAGTGTGAAAGTGCTTTAAAACACTTTCTAACACTTAAACAAGGTACAAATTATGTACATTTTATTTAGAAAGGGGTCCATTAGGCTTAATTAAGCAAATAAGTCCTAGAAAAATGTGAAAGTGTGTTACAACACTTCACAACACCTTTGCAAAGGGATGAATTAATGCATGTTTTAGTCAAATAAAGGTCCTGGAATAGTATGAATGTGTACAACACACTCCAATACCACTCCAAGACACCATTAGTTTAGCTTTAATGTCAATTATCTAGCAAGCAAGGGAAAAGGCTACTTTTTTCGTTACTACATTTTTCCCCCACTTTAGTGAGAGGATGACCACTTGTCAAACTCACACTAAAGTAGACATTCAAGGCACTTATGTATGCAAAAATAAAAAAGATACATAATCATACCCTATCAAAGGCCAAGAAAGACAAAAAAAAGGATCAAGCACAACCGATTCAACGCAATATGAGGTGGTGGCTATTTGTCCATAACATGCACTACTCACACTGGGGTAGTGGAACCTTAATCTGTCCACTAGGTGAGTTGTCCCAAAATGTGTGCTCACTCTGGGTTAGTGGAACCTCAATCTATCCACTAGGTGAGTTATCCCAATGAGGTGGTTTAGTGAGAAAGTCATGCTAGTGTGTCAGCTTCTCACTGTACAATGAGAAATTCATGCCAGTGTTGTTGCAAGTATGAGTGAGTTTGGTGGTATTGTCATTAATGTTGTCATTGATGTCAGCACAATATAGGTTGTTGTAGAGAAAGGAATCAAATGATAGCAGGTGGTACATGTATAGTTGAGATAATGTTGAGATGTTGTGAGTATATGGAGCTATCTTTATAGTGTTGCATATGTGTTGATATGATGAGTTACCAAGTGCTTTTTGAGAAAATTAATAAATAAAGAAGTTAGAGTTGTGTATGTTCAAAATGTGCTCTGATATGTGCTCCACATTTTTTCTGTGTTGATCCTATGCTTATGTGGATTTGAAGTGTTGTTTATGGGCGTTTGTGGGTGAAATATCCTAGATTGTAGCTTCTGGTTTGTTGAAGAGTGAAAGTTGTGTGAACTAGTCTGGTAGAGTTGTTTTTCTATGGACTAGGAGAAATGTATCTATTCTATTGTCCTCCACTAGTTTGTTTCAAGTCTTACAGATCTGGAATAAGGCTTGAAATGATGTTATCTATGTTATGTTGAAGGCGTTCATGGTTTGGTGCTCTAGAAGATGAGTTTTAGAGTTTCTGTGTGTCTGTACAATCTGGATGATCTAATGAAAAATTTCCTATGTATGAAGGTTGTTGCATTTGTTGCTAATGAATCTGAAAGCATATGAGATGTGTTCCATTGTATAGTGAAGTGTGTTATGTGGTCCACATGTTATCTTCTTGTTGCAGAAGTGTGTACTTCAAAGTTCATTGGTGTTTTCATTAGGTTTGGATGACCTGGTATTTACATGTCATGTGAAGGATAAGTATCAATTGAGGAAGCATGTGATTGATCCGAGATGATGTTTTGGGTCTTGGTTAAGTGTTGTATTGGTCCACTCTCATTCTCTTCCACTGCAAGAATATTGAGTTGCTGACCTAATTTGAATTTGTAAAATGAAGAAGTGTGTAGCCGACCTTGGAGAAAGTTTCTAAGGTTGAAGATCGTATAAATACAAGGCAAGGTATTAAGCATTGAAGTGCCACAAGTTTGAGAAGAAAGAGTGTGCAAAAGTGAATTGAGGTAGAAGTACTTTAATGTGTTAGATTCCTGAAAGTAGTGAGTTCATGGTGTCTGCAATTCTTTGATCAAGGTTGTAGATGCACATGTATGTTGTTGTGTTGGATCTTCTGTTGCGTTGATAAAGTGTTCTTTGTGTAACATTCTTATTTCTATCTTTCTGTATCTGTAGGAAGTGAGCCTCCCTATTGGATAGTGAGTCCTATCTTGGGCAGTGAGCCCTTTGGTAGTGAGCCTCTTTGTAATTGGTTTTGCAATTACTTTATATTGTGAGTTAATCCTCAACGTGGTTTTTCCCTTATTGGGTTTTCCATGTAAATCTGGTGTTTCTTGTGGTGATATTTCTTTCTTGTTATCTGCACTTCATGCTTATAAGGTCTAATAATAGATTAAAGTTGATGTGAAGTTAATAAGTGTTTGAGATTTGTGATTGTGATTGGTGGCAACTAATTCACCCCCCCTCTCAGTTGTCTTGTGCATTTCAAGAAGTATATTGGCTTCCCATCATACTAACCTTACCAAAGTGTTGAAAATTGAGGTGTTTATGTAGCTTAATAATTTTTAAAACTTTAATATTATTGATCTAAATATGCTTTTCTTTGTTACAAATTTTGTGTGGGTGATTATCTGATTAATTCATTTTATCATTTGTAGAATGAAGACAGAAGTTGTAGGAGAATTAGAAAGGATATTAGAAAGATTACAAAAGCATATACCGTGGAGAAACCCTTTTAGGAAAAAAATCCACCAAGAATCAATGCATTATTTAATCTCTGAAGTAGATTACAATAACTCCAATTCTTGCTTGAGAATGCTTCTTTTTCCTTCACCAAATATTCTTCACAACTTGCAATAAAACTGATACCTACTCTCTTCAACTTGCTTGAGATAAATAAGCAATAATCAACCTTGTAAACTTTAAAGAGTTACAATTACAAAGCTCAAAGCTTATCACCAAAAACCTATGCCTATCTCTTGCAAGTAGAGTTAAATCATGAAGAACAATGCCAAATCATCATCTTCATCCATTTGGGCATCCAAAATTGAAGTAGTAACTCAACCTTTATTCTATAAATATCTTCAAGGATTTATCCTCAAAGTAGGCACCTAAGAGTGGGCCCACTTAACTCATCCTTCTGAAATATATTAACATGCATTTAGGAGTTAATTCCAAGAAGCCAACTTGGGCGCCCAAAGTGGGTCCAAGTCATTTTTTGTTAATTGAAACACCTCTCTTCACCATTCATGCAAGAATGGTCATCTCCTGTTAACTGAAGGAAGTCACCTGTTATCTATCATGCAACTCAAGTCATTAGTCATGTATTCCAAGTTAACTGAATTCAACTAGCATTCAACTAAAACTAATTGAATAAAATTGAACCATAACTAAACTGAATTGAATTGAATTGAATTGAATTGAACTGAACTAAACTGATTTTGAACTAAATTGATATGAACTGAACTGAATTGAACTTCATGCATGTAAACATCAAACCCTAACTCCTAGGATCTTTACATGCATTTAGGCGTGTTATCTCTTACCCCAAATAGTTAACTAAACTCAAGGTGAGTGTCACCTACCATGTTTGTACCCCATGTGCCCCTATTATTTAGGAACTCATCTTGGACGCTCTCACATGTTCCTAACATTTATAATTAATTACAAATGTCAATTAACATGATTATTTCATTCAAAATTAATCTCTTTCTAATTCTAGTGTTTAAGAACACTTTCCAAGGACTTAGGAGATACATGAAATAAATAATGTTTAGGATTGCAATTAAATGGCATCCTATTTCCAACATTCTCCCACTTGACATTATACATTGCAATTATTCTAAACAAGGAATAATAATTTTAAATCAAGTACATGACTCAAGTTGAATGACCTTCCTACACCAACTAATCAATCCATGCCAACTTCAAATTCAACCTGCATAATCATGAAGCTCTAAGCAAATGATTAAAACCAAGAGAACTTATCTGTAGGAACTAGTTTCATAAGATAATCTGCAACATTAATTAAAGTGTCAACTTTCTCAATTAATTACCTTCCCACTCTCAACCATTTCTTGCACAAAGTGATACTTTGCATCAACATGCTTAGTACAAGCATGATACATAGGATTTTTGGCTAAACACATAGCACTCTGACTATCACATTGAAGTTTAACTTGCAATTAAAACCAATACCTTTCCCAAGTCTTTGTATCCAAACTACCTCTTTGGAGGCATGCGAAACCATCGAGTGTGTTGAACTCACATTCAACCAAGGAGTAAGCTCCTCGGTCTTTTTTGTTGAAAATAGCTTTTCTTGCTAGTAACTATTCCAACATATATCTCTTACCATAAGAGAACTCAAGCCTCACCTATTTCTCCAACTATCCATGAGGAACTGTAACCAACCAATCCATGCCAAACTCCAAATGCAACATAGCAGTATCAAGAAGTAATCAAGCAAATGATTAATGTACCCAATAATTAAGAGAACTTCACAAGATCAATGCCAAAGCTCCAAACTTGAACATAAACATGACATCCATGATCTAACCATCTCCTCCTAGGAGATCACATGCACCATAATAGAATTAAACATCCTAGTCTTAAGAGAACCATGCCAAACTCTAAATGCAACAAGAGTAAACTATGACATAATAGCAACCACTCTAAACCAAGAAAACATATCCCCAATCACTTGAAGATAACCTTACCAATGATGCATCCACGTCATTGTCAACAACTCCCAGTGAACCATGGTATTGAGTCACACATGGCATCATGACTACCATCCTCTCCATGAAGATCACTCTGAAACATGAAGCATTAATGTCTATCAATTTAGGATGCACTACTATTAAAGTTGTCTTAGAAGCTTCTTTTTCAAGGCTGTTGGCATTAAGTGAAGGCTTGTTTGATGCTTTTATTTCTATCAAAGGATAGTAACCAAGAACATGAGTTGTTTCTTGCATGTTAAGCTCTATAGTGACACAAATACCTTGTTCTTTAGCACCACATCCTTTTCCGATATAACCAAGTTGTTTCATGAGTTCATAACCATTTCCATAAAGATTTTTCATTTCTTTAGGATTCAGTGGTTGCTCATGATCAATTTCATCAAAATTTGTTGTGTAATTTGTTTCTTCTAAAGTGGCTGAGGTGGATACTTTCAAAATTTGTGTCAAAATTATAATTTTTTGCTCTCCCTTTTCATAGTCTTTGTTTATGATCTCATATTCTCCCATGAATGTAGGTCTAAAATCTAAGGAACCCCAATCATCTTCCAATAGCTTAGTGACTTCCTTAATTTTCTTCTCATATTCTTTTTCTTCTTTTGTGACTTCTTGCGGTGTATAGGATTCCAATGCTTCCAAAGGATTCCATCCTTCGCTTTTGGCCATCAACCAATTTTCAGGTTTGGGATTGGAATTTAAGGTGTAGACTTTGTTGTTATAGATATACTTCATGACACAATGCAAAGTAGAGAGGACACCATTCATTTCATGAATCCATAGTCTCCCTAAAGGAGGTTGTAAGAAAGAACATCAGACACAACTGTGGTGTAGAAAAATGTATCCCTTTACATTTTCACACTTGACATGGGAATAATTAATAATAAATTAGACTTAATTTCACCTTGATCTAGCGCTGTGAGGTGTTTTACACATCCACATTAGGTCTTGGGCCCTTTTTAAACTAAATTAACTTTTCCTTAATTTAATGTTGTAAAATGTATTTATTTACATCTTCACATTAAATTTAAGAGGCTTGTAAACTAAGTGGACCTAATCTAGTGTTGTAATGTGTTTTACACATTCACATTGGGTTTAGGGCCCTTCTAAGCTAAATAAACCCAATTTTTCCTTAATTTAGTGTTGTAAAGTGTATTTATTTACACTTTCACATTAGATTTTGGGCCTTATTGCATTTATGAACTTTATATCATCATTAATAGGCCCCTATGACCCTATATTATGCATCCCAAGCCATTTTTTGATAAAAAACCTAACAAGATCAACATGTAAGCTTAATTCCTTCACTCCCCCACACTTTAGGACTAAAGTAGCCCCTGTGGGACCCTGATAGGGAGAGGGGTTGGAGGAATCAATCACTTATTCTTGCTCTAGGCCTTTCCTTGTAAGACCTCCTTGGTGTTTTGCTTCACCAATCTAACCTATAGGTCCCTAATCATGACTAGGTGCCCCTGGTTTGTCTAGCCAACCCCTCTTCTATCAACAAGCTTCTCTTCTACCAAGCCAACCTTGGTGCTTTGCCATATGCTCTCCATTGGCCTTTACTCTTCTTTAAAGACCAAATATCCTCAACCTTCTACTAGATTCTTGTAGGGGTGTGAAGGTGTTGCAAAGCTTCAAAATAGCCTATCTAGGGTCCTTAAGCAACCACAAGTTTCCAACTTTCCATCGCTCTCACACAATTCCTTTTCTAGGGTTTGAAAGGCTACAAGCCTTGAGCCCCCAATTAGGTCTCTAAACAGAGGTAAAATGATTTTTCCTTCTAAACCCACCAAAAGATCTGGGTTCTTTGCTTGGGAATGGTAGTTCTCATGTCCTCATCTTGAAGATTTTTAGGTTTTTAGAACAGCACTGCCCGTACACTGCTCAAACACAAAAATTGTTAAAAACCTAAGGTTTCCTAGCTTTCGCAAGCTGATTTCAGACTGTCAAAGAGTTATCCCTCCAAAAAACTTGTTAGAAAATCCTCCTGACCTCCAAGCATATTTAAGATTCTCAAGAAAATTCACAAGAAATAATTTCTCAAATATCTTAATTCCGCTGCAAGTTATAAGACTTTTTCTCACTACCTTCCCTAGCCAAACCCTGCCTGGCTCACCTAGGGCAAAGCTTTGCTAGCATTTCCTGAGCTCCCAAAAACCCTATAAGCTAACATATTTACACTAAGGGAGCATAGACACTATTCCCAAAGGGCTGTACAATTTGTATGGTGGGAAGGTGCTCTAGGACTCCATTCTTTCAAAACCACCTGGTACAGGCCAGAAAAAGATAGTGGACAAACTATATACAAATAAAAGAAGAAAATGATTTGCAAAGATAGAAAGATAGCACATTAAGCCTGCACAATATAAAAACTACATATTACAAGAAAAACAACAGCAGAATTACTCCATTAAAGCTCAATTTAAATGTAAAACACAGAAAACTCTCTGAAAACGCTGATTCCTTCAGCTTTACAAAATGTCACTCTAACAAAAATTCCTCCAACCCTATCTCATGGTCGAGCCATGTCTTAAATAGCCCCCTGAAACAACTAAGTTCTTCTTTTCAAACCCATAGATGACCTAATGAAACAATTTATAAAACCCATTGTGTTTTCTAACCTTTGACAAGGTTGGCAACCTAGATAACTTAGGGCTTCAAAACCCATTCATGATTTTCATCTCCCAATCCATTGATCATAATAGATCAAGTTTTATTCCTACTCCACCAAATGCTAACAAAATGGTCAACATGACCTCAATATAACACAACAAAATTTGAACTTCCTTCTAGACTTCAGGAAAACCCATGTTTCCCAGGTGCTCCTGCACCATTCGCCCCCTCTCAGCACAACCAATTAAGGAATTTTAGGAGAGATCAGAGACATATCAATGCCTTGCTTCTTGAAGTCTACTTCTTCTACCCAGGTAGCTTCAAATGCATGCTTGTTCTTCCATTTGACTAGATTCTCCATGTACACCTTGTGCCTTGTAGCCTTCTTCACTCTTGACTCCAAGATCTTCTCTACTTGTAGCTTGTCTGGAGTTGGTAGTGTCATGTTGCTGAAATCCTTGAATATCTCCCTGCTATTCTGATCCATGTCAGTGACTATCCCCTTATACTTGATCAGATCAGCCACATTAAACACTAGAGATATGCCTAGGTTTGTTGGTAATTCCAACTTGTAAGCATTCTTTCCATACTTGGCTAACACCTTGCATGGTCCCATTGTTTTCATTTGGATTTTGGTTGACATTCCCTTCTGCAATCTAGATTTGTTAAGGTGGACCATGACATAGACCCCTTCTACAAATTGTATATCCTTCCTTGACAAATCAACTTTCTCCTTCAACTTTTGGGTTGCTGCTGTGAATGTTTTCTTGGCCTGCTCCTAAATGTCTTTCATGGTTTGAGTGAAGTATTCTGCATGTCCACTCCTATTATTCATAGATCCAAGGTCTTTGAGCTCACAAATGCCTCTTGGGTGCATCCTATACACAACCTCAAATGGAATCTTCCCTATTGTCCGGTTTACACTGTCATTATAGGCATACTCAGCTTGGGAAATAACCATATCCCATGTCTATCCATATTCTTTAGTTAGACACCTTAAAAGATTACCAAGCACCCTGTTAACCACCTTTGTTTGACCATCGGTTTGAGGATGGTAAGCTGATCCAAAGGATAGATTTGTAACCAATCAGCTCCATAGAGCCTTCCAAAAATGACTCATTAACTTCACATCTCTGTTAGAAACAATGCTTAATGGTAATCCATGGATCCTTACAACCTCCTTGAAGAAAATATGAGCTATGTAGCTAGCATCATGAGTAGTTTTGCAGGGAATAAAATGACTCATCTTGCTAAATCTATCTACCACAACATAAACACTGTCAAAACCAGTCTTGGTCTTAGGAAGACCTACCACAAAATCCATGCTCACACACTCCCATGGTCTGTTAGGAATGGGTAGGGGTTGATATAAACTAGCATTGCTAGCTCCTCCCTTAGCTTTCATACACACAACACACTGTTCCACATACCTTCTAACATCTCTTGCCAACTTAGGCTAGTAATAGAACCTTTGTACTAGTTCTAAAGTCTTATTGATGCCAAAATTCCCACTAAGACTACCATTATGCTTTTCTTGAATCAGATTTTCCCTCATTACCCTCTTGGAACACACAACTGATTTCCCTTAAACAACAACCCACTTTGCAAAGTATACTCAGAATATTGACTATGGAAATGGTTCTCAAAGTTAGAACATACCTTATAGGCCTCTGAAAAGTCATCATCTCCATATAGATCCTTGAAACTCTCTACGCCAATGCTCTTGAGCTGTATCTCTTGCACCATCAAAAACCTTCTACTTAATGCATCTGCCACCTTATTCATCTGTCCTTTCTTGTGCTCGATGGTAAAAGTAAAAGCTTGGATGTATTCCATCCATTTCAAATGCCTATTACTCAACTTCTCTTGAGTGTTGATAAAATTGAGTGCCTGATTGTTAGTAAAGACCACAAACTCCTTGGGTAGAAGGTAATGCCTCCATTTTCTAAGTGACTGAACCAAAGCATAAAGTTCCAAGTCATAGGTTGAATATTTCTTCTTTGCTTCATTTAGCTTCTCACTAAAGAAGGCTATAGGCCTACCCTCTTGACTTAGCACTCCTCCTACTGCCACTCCACTTGCATCACACTCAACAGTGAACAATTTGTCAAAGCTAGGTAATAAGAGAATTGGTTGAGTTGCCACTTCTTGTTTCAGTTTCTCAAACCCTTTCTCAGCTTCTTGTGTCCACACAAACTTAGTTTTCAAACCACCCTTGATTGTGTCTAGAACTGGTGCACATATACCACTAAAATTCCTTATGAATTTTCTATAGAATTGATCCAATCCATGAAAACTCCTTACCTCTATTGCTGTGGTTGGTGTAGGCCAGTTTAGGATGGCTTCCACCTTGCTTGGATCCATCTTTAATGAGCCCTTGGATACTACAAAACCCAAATAGACAATTTCTTGCTTGAAGAACTCACATTTCTCAAGGTTGATTGCCAACTTATCCTCTTGCAACCTTTTAAGAACCATCTCCACATGCTTCAAATGTTCTTCTGCTGTCCTGCTAAAAATGAGTATATCATCAAGATACACTACTACAAATATCCCTGTGAAATCTTTAAGCACTTCATTCATGAGTCTCATGAATGTGCTAGGGGAATTTGAGAGGCCAAATGGCATCACTTTCGACTCATATAACCAATCATTTGTCTTAAAAGTTGTCTTCCACTCATCACCATCCTTAATTCTGATCTGATGGTATCCACTCTTGAGGTCCAACTTTGTGAAGAACTAAGCACCTCCAAGACAATCCATCAAGTCTTCAATTCTAGGAATAGGAAACCTATACCTAATGGTGATCCTATTTATTTCCCTAGAATCAGTACAAAGTCTCCACTTACCTCCTTTCTTGGTTTCTAAAACCACTGGCACTGCACATGGGCTGATGCTCTTTTGAATCAAGCCTTGATCTAACAATTCTTGCAATTGCCTAACTACCTCTAGGTTCTGCTCTGGTGTAAGTTTGTATGCTGCTTTTTCAGGCAATGAGGCTCCAGGTATGAAGTCAAATTGATTACTTATTTCTCTCTTTGGTGGTAAGGTTTCAGGTGTACCATCACTAACTATGCTCTTGTACTTATCAAGTAACCTTTGGACTACTTCTGGTAAGACTATCTTTTCAACCTTGTCTTCTTCTTTAGGTTGCAATACAACCACATATCCTTCATTCCCTTGGTGTAGGTCCTTAAGGAACTCCTTACCACTGCTCAACATGATATTAGGTGTCTTTGACTGTCCTTCCTCTTCTTCTGTCAGTGACTTCAGCTTGAAGGTTCTTCCATCCTTTTTGAATGAAATAGTATTCTCTTTCCCATCATAAATAGCACTTCTGTCATATTGCCATGGTCTACCCAGTAATAGATGGCATGCATCCATGGGTAATACATCACAAAATAACTTGTCTTTATAACCTCCAATGGATAACTCCATCGTTACCTGCTCATTCACCAAAACACTCTGCCCTTTGTTCAACCATGTGACCTTGTAGGGGTTAGTGTGAGGTATCTTCTCCAATTTTAGTTTTGCTACTGCCTCCTCTGAGATTATATTATCTGTTGAACCTGAGTCTACTATGACCTTGCATACTTTGCCAAGTATCTTGCATCTTACTCTAAAAAGAGCTCTTCTTTGTTTAGGTTCTTCCCTAACCAGTTGTCTGATCAAGACTCTGTTAAAAATCAGATTCTCTCCTACCTCAGATTCTATATGACTGATCTTAGATGCCTTAGGACTCATAGTGTCCTCTTGTGCATAGGCCACTCTCTTTTCATTGCTTGATGAAGATGCTTTCTCCGGGCACCCATAGGCAGGATGACCTATTTGACTACAATGATAACACTTCATGTTTGCAAAATAGGAACTACTCCTGCTTGCTCCTCTTCCTCTGTTTGAACCTCCTTGAGGTCCTCTTCCTCTGTTATATCCACCTCTGGAAGATGTTTCACCTCCATGCTCAGTGAGCTTTGCTTCTCCTTGATTTCTTTGGTCATTGCCTCTTCCTTGGTAGCCACCACGCTGTCCTCTTTGATCTTTGCCTTTGCCTCTGCCCTTAGAAGTCTGATCTTGCTTCCTCTTGTTCCTTTCCTCAATCTTTATGGCCAACTGATAGCATTGGTGTACTGTCTTGGGACTTAGAAGAGCCATCTCTTCTTGGATATTCCATTTCAAGCCATTAAGGTACCTAGCCACCTTAAGACTCTCATCCTCTGTCACATTAGATCTCATGCAAAGTTTTTGAAACTCCTCAGTGTAAGTGTTTACATCTTGGTCTTTTTTCCTTAGACATTGCCTCTTCTTGTGCAATTGAATCTCATAGTCATCTGGCATGTAGGCTTCTTTCACCTTGGCAACCATTCCTTTCCAAGTTGATATGGGTTGTTTGCCTTCTTTTTCCCTCTCGGTCTGAATGAACTTCCACCATGTCAAGGCTGATCCTCTCAACCTTGATTTAGTAACCTTCACCTTCTGTGCTTTAGTGATTCCATCACATTCAAAATGATTCTCCATTCCTTCTATCCAATCCATGACTAGGTTTGCTTCCATTTTTCCACTAAAAAGTGGTATGCCTTCAAGTGCTTTCCCACTCAAAGTTTTCAATGCCTTCAAGAAAGGATCCTCCTTCAAAAAATGGTTAGGTTCAGGGGTCTTATCTTCCTTTGCAACCTCTTCTTCTTTTGGTATCCTTCCCTCAAATTGTGCACTCCTCACTGCTTCCTCAAACTGGGCTATCCTTTCCCTCAATTGCCTATTATCTTCCTCTTGCTCTTCAACCATCTTGGCCAATTGTGCATTTTTCACCATGATGGTAGTGTCACTTGACTCAACCTCTGACATATATTACTCTTTCCCAAATCTTTTACTCGCTCTGATACCAATCTAATAGGGAGAGGGGTTCGAGGAATCAATCACTGATTCCTGCTCTAGGCCTTTCCTTGTAAGAACTCCTTGGTGTTTTTCTTCACCAATCTAACCTATAAGTCCCTACTCATGACTAGGTTCCCTTGGTTTGTTTGACCAACCCCTCTTCTATCAACAAGCTTCTCTTCTACCAAGCCAACCTTGGTGCTTCACCATATGCTCTCCATTGGCCTTTACTCTTCTTTAAAGACCAAATATCCTCAACCTTCTACTAGATTCTTGTAGGGGTGTGAAGGTGTTGCAAAGCTTCAAAATAGCCTATCTAGGGTCCTTAAGTAACCACAAGTTTCCAACTTTCCATTGCTCTCACACAATTCCTTTTCTAGGGTTTGAAAGGCTACAAGCCTTGAGCCCCCAATTAGGTCTCTGAATAGAGGTAAAATGATTTTTCCTTCTAAAACCACCAAAATATCTGGGTTCTTTGATTGGGAATGGTGGTTCTCATGTCCTCATCTTGAAGATTTTTAGGTTTTTAGAACAACACTGCTCGTACACTGCTCAAACATAAAAATGGTTAAAAACCTAGGGCTTCCTAGCTTTCATAGGCTGATTTTAGACTGTCAAAGAGTTCTCCCTCCAAACGACTTGTTAGAACCTCCTCCTGACCTCCAAGCATATTTAAGATTCTCAAGAAAATTCACAAGAAATAATTTCTCAAATATCTTAATTCCGCTGCAAGTTATAAGACTTTTTCTCACTACCTTCCCTAGCCAAACCCTGCCTGGCTCACCTAGGGCAAAGCTTTGCTAGCATTTCCTGAGCTCCCACAAACCCTATAAGCTAACATATTTACACTAAGGGAGCCTAGACACTATTCCCAAAGGGTCATACAATTTTTATGGTGGGAAGGTGCTCTAGGACTCCATTCTTTCAAAACCACCTGTTATAGGCCAGAAAAAGACAATGGACAAACTATATACAAATAAAAGAAGAAAATGGTTTGCAAAGATAGAAAGATAGTACACTAAGCCTACACAATATCAACACTACATATTACAAGCAAAAAAACAGCAGAATTGCTCCATTAAAGCTCAATTTAAATGCAAAACATAGAAAACTGTCTCTGAAAACGTTGTTTCCTTCAGCTTTACAAAATGTCACTCTAACAAAAATGCCTCCAACCCTATCTCATGGCCGAGCCATGTCTTAAATAGGCCCCCAAAACAACTAAGTTCTTCTTTTCAAACCCATAGATGACCTAATGAAACAATTTAAAAAATCGTTGTGTTTTCTAACCTTTGACAAGGTTGGCAACCTAGACAAGTTAGGGCTTCAAAACCCATTAATGATTTTCACCTCCCAATCCATTGATCATAATAGATCAAGGTTTATTCATACTCCACCAAATGCTAACAAAATGGTCAACATGACCTCAAGATAACACAACAAAATTTGAACTTCCTTCTAGACTTCAAGAAAACCCATGTTTCCCAGGTGCTCCTGCACCAAACCCATTCTCCACTTTGGGAAAATAATTCCCATCCATGTGGTACTCATTCACCCAGGATGGTGAATGAGTCCCATTTGGCATATTTTTAAGGTTTTGAGTGGGAAAAGTGGGTTTTTAATTCAAATTTCTTTCATGTCAGCCTTGGGGATTAAATTAACGGTCATTTGAGTGCATTTCCTATATAAGAAAACTTTCAAATCATTATTTCATCATGCATTCATGTCATCAATTCAATCATTCACGAGTTAAGCATTCCAAGTCCTCACAAGGTCATCAAGATAACACTCAAGATCAATTCTAAGGTATTCAAGGAAATATTCTTCATTAATTGTTGAAGCAATTCAAGATCCATCATTATGGAAGGGTTCTTATTGTACCATAGAAAACTGGATCATTGACATTTTCATGGTCTTTTAGGTCTTTCCCTTGTGATGTTTAAATTATCATGCTTTGATTTAATGTTGCAATGTAACTCATGCATTCAGATTAGTTCCTAATTATTCAAATTATGACATCTTGTGAAGGTGTTGTGGAGTGTTGTAACACATTTCTACACTTTTCTAGACTCTTTTCATTATAATTCACCTAAAAATCATCCTTTAATCACTTATTAAGTCCTATTTTAAAGTGTTGTAAAGTCTTGTAACAAAATTTCATGCTTTTCTAGGCTTGATTTCATTATTTACACCTTTCTTATGCTTTATTTGACCCCTTTATGCACTCATAAAACTTAATTAAGTGTATTTTTGAATGTAAACCTGACAAATAACATTAAATGTGACTTAATTCTTGACACCCACTTACAAGCTCAAGGTGGGACCCATTCGCCATAGGTGGAAAATGAGTCCCTCTTGGCTCCAAATTCAAAATAATTTAAAATTCCTTTTGGGTTTTTATTTAAAAGTACCTTATGTCAGCTTGTGATGAGGTATTATTGGGTTATTAGGGCATAAGTGTGTATAAATAAGTGTTTTTCTTCTCATTTCAACCCCCATTCACCTAATTCATTCAAACATTCAATCATCCATTCAAGTATTGCAACATCATAGCATTGTTGAGTCAAGCATCTTGGATCAGCCATTGGCTTATCTTTAGATTTCTTCAACAAGGTTGTGGTGAGTTTAGGACATTTTCATCCTATTTATTCATCATTTCTTGCTCATTTCATTTCATTTCTTCATTAGGGGTTTGATTACTAAAGTGGGATTTGACCAAGGAAAATCCCTATACTCTAACCCTTAACCATTTTTCCCCTTTTGCATGTGTGTTTATAGAATTTTTTATGCAGATTTATCAAGAAAATAGGTGTTGAAATGTGGTCAAAAAATCAACATATTTTTTCAAGTCAACTAAACCCTATTTTAAGCTTGGAGACAACACACAGTCTGTTTTCTGTAGATTTGACTCCGTCAACCTAACAAGAAGACACGTGTAGATATGGAGCTACAAAATTGACCTTTGATTTCATAGAATTTTGGAGGAGGAATGATTCACCATTAGTGGCGAATGAGTCCCACCTTAAGGCTGAAAAAGGTGATTTTGTCAAATTCTAGTTCCTGATAGTCAGAAAGCAGTTTTTAGGTTTTTTTTCAATTGTAGGACTGATTCACCATCAGTGGTGAATGAGTCCCACTGGTGATTTACATTGATCTTTTCCAAGTTTTAGAGCATTCTAGATTCATCATCCAATTCCCAAGTGCACTCTGTTTGACCTTGTTCAATTCTATCTGCATTAGTTTTCATTTCTATTGCATTTTCTTCATACCTTGCCATGTTTTCAAACATTGCATATTACATTAGTTTTGCAATAATAATAATTCAATTACATCATTGAATTTAGTTCTAATTACATCATAAAATCCTCTATTTGAGTGAACCACTTCAATTTTGGGGTTCTATCTCTCTACTTTTAGGTTAAAGATCCTAAGAGTGCAAGAGAAGTCCATAGAACACCACAAAATTGTTGGTTCATTTTAGTGAACTTGGATATTGAACACTTTATACTTTTTATTTCAATTAAATCTTGCATCCTAGGTGTCATTTGCATCAAAATTTAATTAGGTTTTGTTTTGTTTTTGCATCCTAGGGCTTCTCAAATTGCATTAGTGAAAGACTCATATAAACTTTATTTTTGCATATCATATCATTCAAAAACTAAAAATATGCATTTGCATCCTCATTCAACATCTAAAAAGCATTGAAATAATTTTAAATTTTCAAAAAAACACAAAAAAATCTCATACCTGGACTCATTCACCACCCTGGGTGAATCAGTCCAGCTGCATTTTCTGCATTGAAATTTTTGGCATTTTCATAGTTTTCCTACATTTCTATTTCCTATTACTGTTTTCTTGTTTCAGTTTATAGAATTCCTGTCATTAGCATTTTTTTGTTCCTAGTTTTCATTTTCATTCACCCCATATTTTGTGGTACCTGTATGAGTGTTTGGTGCCATATTAATAATACTTTAGTGAGACAAAGTTCTAGACTCATGGCTTTTCACGATAGCACTTTCATTGTGGACCTTGGGATCTCAAGAGCTCCTACTCCTAGTATGGAAAATGGTGATTAAGCATGGATACTACCACTAATATGCCTTTACCTTCACATCCAATGCATGTTGACACACAACCAAATTCCATTCTACAAGAAAATGTCATTAGTATTCATGAGGATAATTTTGCACATTTGCAACAAGATTGAAGTCTTGAAAAAATCTCTACCATTGCTATAACTACAATTGAAAACCTTCATCGCTTGATTGAAAGTAATGATGGCTTACAAGTTATGAAAATAATAGTTGAGATATACAACAAACATGTTCCTTCTACATCCCACTCAACAAACATTGTTGTGAGCCAAGGACGATCTCACATTTCTCCTCCTTCAACCATAGCATCCACACCCACCTATACTGCTGCTCAATTTACAACAACCATGCAATGGGTTAGTAATGTGACTCCTTTTGCTATTCCAACTAGCATGCCTAGTTCTTTTATGGCATTTAATGTTCCATATTCTACCTTCACCCATCTTAGTGTTCCTTTCACTTCTCCTAACATTACATACACTCCATCACCATTCTCTCTTCCACCTCATACCACTTACACTAACCCCATAATTACACAACTATTTAATACCATTTCATCCATGAAACAAAAAATATCCACCATTAGCCAAAGTCAAAATGCTTCACCCACATATCATGTTCGTAGTAGCCCATTATCTATAGAGATCTTGAGAACACAGATGCCACAGGGAATTGCGATGCCTAGGTTTGAGAAGTAAGAGGTAAAGGAGACCCTACTAATCATGTTAATGCCTATACAACACTATGCGATGATTTTTTCCTCAGCAATAAACTATTAGCCAAACTTTTTCCTAGGACCTTAAAGGAGACTGCATTAAAGTGGTTTTCAAACTTACCCAACCATTTAATCTGATCATTTAATGAACTTGTGGATTCCTTTATAAGTCATTTCCAAGTCCATATGACTCCCAAAAAGACAATGGCCAATTTAATTCCATGTAAACAAAACACAAATGAAAAAGTAACTAATTTCATTTCATGTTATCATTCATTTTATGCTCAAATAGATGTCAAGATTCTTGATTCACATCTGCAAAAGATGTTTATCAAAAAATTGCACACTCACCTTCAAGATAAGTTAGTTCTATGATGAAATTTCCTTCATTCATGCATATATGTACAACCCTTTGTGACTATCACAACTCAGTTACTAGTCATGATTCAAAGTCCACTTCTAATCGAGTTGAGAAGTCTGAGAAAAACAACCAAAAGAACACACAAAACTTTAGAAAAACAAATAGAGGCTTCTTATAGTTCAATCCGCCTTCTTCACAACCAACCCAACCTGTTCAGAGTCAAGTGGAAGTTGTTAAAGCAATGGTACCCTTTACCTATGGGGACCCGAAGAGACAATTTACCCCCTTATACTCTCTAAAACACAATGACTCAATTGCTCCAACAACAAATGATCACTTTTCCTACCGTTAAACCACTTAATACCACCAAGCCTTTACCACCCACCTTTAAACCAAATGCTTATTGTCATTTTCATCGCCAAAATGGACATGACACTAAACAATGTAAGTGTCTCAAACACTTAGTTCAAGACCTTATTGATTCTAGTCGTTTGTCCATTGCAGGTGTCAATGATCAAGGAAATAAGTCCATTGCACCTCCTAATCAAAATTTATAGATTTTTACCAACCCTATGCCTAAACACAATGTTTCATTTTTCAAGGCTAGTGAACCTTCAAACACTCGTGTGATGAACATTGATACAAATAATGAGCAACATGATATTACCCCAAATGTTACCCAAGTCAATCCTATGGATGAACTTATGGGTACGATAGATGTTGTCCCTTGTAAGGGCCCAACCAATAGATCTCTTGATATTACTTTTTATTCTCATGATATACTTAAAAAGCTTCATAATGGTCCTCTTTACATAGTTGATAGAATCTATGATAATCCCATCAACTCACTATTACACCTCAATAGATTCAAAGTAAAATTAAGAGAAACTGTGGTGCTAGGGAGCATAGACGTTGTTGCTGTCTCATTGCTTGTCAAATGTAAACCAAAAACAACAAAGAAAATTATCAACCTTTGCCTTTGACAGAAGCAATATCTGATCACCCTCCTCCTCTTGACCTGCCACAAGATAGTATAGTCCAACCCTCACAAAAAAAATGACCCGATCCAAAAACCACAACCCCTTCATACATTCTTCCTTGGAAATTACTCTCCGTCCTCCTGTTGCGATTAACCTAGATGATGATGATGATGAGGAGATCACTAAAACTGATGAAGAAGTGCATAAAAATTTAAATTATTTATTTTCATTGTCCATGAGCTGAAATGATAAATCTGTTACACCAAGTAAAGAACCTGGTACTTCCCCTAGTTTGACACTTGCAATTCTCCCTTTAGATGGTCAACTTCCCTCACAATATATACTGAACAGGATTGGGAGGTAGATGACTTGTTAGATTGTTGACTTGCATTCGCCTTGCTAGCCTTTTATATTCATTTTAATTTTCCTTTTCCTTTTTCTTTTTCTTTGGTGTGCTTGTACGTGCATATCATATTCCCCCATAATGTGCATTTGATGTTCTCTCTCTTTGTGAAATTCTTCTATTTGTACCTCTATTCTTCTATATGTCATACATTTTGCATTTTTTTTTCCTTTTTTTTTTTTTCCTTTTGGGGATGATCCAAAGCGTTGAGACACCCTATGTATCTTCCATGTTGACCCAAATGGCCCCTTTTCCTTTTTATTTTTTTTATCTTTTCTCGTGTTTTCCTTTTGGGGATGACATAAGGCATTGAGACTGAAATGTCTCCTTCGTGTTGACCCAAAAAAAAATTCTTTTCTTTTTCCTTTCATTTTCTTTTCATTTGTATTTTCATTTTGGGGATGTTGCAAGGCATAGAGACTATAATGTATCTTCCATGTTGACTCAAAATAGACTTAGTTTGTCTTTTGTTTTCACTCTCTGTGTCATTCTTCCAGTTCTATGTGTATTTGGGGAATGATGACAGTTCCAAGCTCTTTAATCAAAACATTGCAACAACGAACATACCAACCCCAAATCCATAGATCCCTTATGTGTTTGGTGTGTTCCGTTTTGGGGGGATATCCTCCTTTTCTTTTTTCTTTCTTTTTCATTTACATGAAGTAGCCTAATTTAAGAACATATGACTTGGCATAGGGGATTTCCAAGTTGGATCTCATGTCTTGTTTTCTTTTTTGCATTTTTCCTTTACTACTTTAAAGTAATTGCTTATAGAACGGTGTGTAGCAATTCCTTTAAAGTGGGGGGCATACATTGGCATCATTTCATTTGCATTCTTGGTTCTTAAGTGCAGCCTTGTCACTCCATATGATGTGTTCATCACTTTGTGGATGACATTGGGTGTGATATCCTTCATAACTGTGATCCATCTTAGTATATTACATTCCTCTTAGTGGCCTAATGTGACACACTCCATCCCCTAAGTTGTGAATATTCTATTCTTTGATTGGTCCTCTCTTGGAGACATTAGACACAATGTTCACTAAGTGACAAACCTTGCATGAACTTAACAATACTCCTTTGGACATCTTTTACATTTTACACTTTTTGCATTTTACATTTTACATCTTTGCCACCTTGCATAACACAACTTTCATGACTATGGTACCTTGCTCTTTGTTCATGAGTTCTAAGCATACAAAGCTTTGCTTGTCCCATGAAGCATGAACTGACATTTTTCCTTGTGGCACCTTATTAAAGTTATCAGGAGGTATAAGTTTAATATGGTTGAGCGCGAAGCCCATTCAGCATCACGACTTTCCCCATAGCCACCTATGTGTTTGTGAGTGCACACCAACTAGTGTACGTTTCTCACCTTTTGGGTCTTCTCACCTGAAAGACCGCCATGAGTTTTGTCACCCTAGAGTGAGTATGCATTTTATTTTTTCTCACAAACAACCTAGATCTAATCCGCAACAAGTTGGAAAAATGATCAAAGCTTGATCCGATTCTCCCTTTTCTTCTCTTTCTTTCTCACATGCGTTCCTTTGTTCTTATGTTTATTTTTCCATGGGATCTTCATCTTGGGGGCTTTATCATCCCTCTTGATCATTGTCATTCCATCTTGCTAGCATAGGAGCATTTGTATCTTTCTCTATATGCGTGGTTACTTTAGTGTGAGTTTTAAGCAAGTTCATCCTCTCACTAAAGTGGGGGTTAAATGTACCATAGAAAAATGGATCATTGAAATTTTCATGGTCTTTTAGGTCTTTCTCTTGTGATGTTTGAATTATATTTCTTTGATTTAATGTTGCAATGTAACTTATGCATTCACATTAGGTCCTAAATATTCAAATTATGACATCTTGTGAAGGTTTTGTGAAGTGTTGTAACACATTTCTAAACTTTTCTAGACTATTTTCATTATATTTCACCTAAAAATCATCTTTTCATCACTTATCAAGTCCTATTTTAAAGTGTTGTAAAGTCTTGTAACAAGATTTCATGCTTTTCTAGGATTGATTTCACTATTTACACCTTTCTTATGCTTTATTTGACCCCTTTATGCAATCATAAGACTTAATTAAGTATATTTTTGAATGTAAACTTGAAAAATAACATTAAATGTGACTTAGTTCCCGAAACCCACTTACAAGCCTAAGGTGGGACCCATTTTCCATGGGTGATGAATAAATCCCTCTTGGCTCCAAATTCAAAATAATTCAAAATTCCTTTTGGGTTTTTATTTAAAAGTACCTTATGTTGGTCTATGATGAGGTATTATTGGGTTATTAGGGCATAAGAATGTATAAATAAGTGTTTTTCTTCTCATTTCAACCCCCATTCATCTAATTCATTCAAGCATTCAATCATCCATTCAAGTATTGCAACATCATAACATTGTTGAATCAAGCATCTTGGAGTAGCCATTGACATGTCTTCATATTTATTCAACAAGGTTGTGGCGAGTTTAAGACATTTGCATGTTGTTTATTCAACATTCCTTGCTCATTTCATTTCATTTCTTCATTAGGGGTTTGATTACCAAAATGTGATTTGACCAAGGCAAATCCCTATACTCTAACCCTTAACCATTTTTCCCCTTTTCCATGTGTTTTTACAGACTTTTTTATGCAAATTTATCAAGGAAATAGGTGTTGAAATGTGGTTAACAAGTCAACAATGTGTTTCAAGTCAACTAAACCCTATTTCAAGCTTAGAGACAACCTACGGTCCATTTTCTATAGATTTTACTTCGTCAACCCAACAAGAAGACAAGTGCAGATATGGAGCTACATAATTGACCTTTGATTTTACAAAATTTTGGAGGAGGACTAATTTTCCATCAGTGGTGAATGAGTCCCACCTTAAGGTTGAAAAAGGTAATTTTGTCAAATTCTAGTTCCTAATAGTCGGAAAGCAGTTTTCAGGTGTTTTTGTCAGTAGTAGGACAAATGCACCATTAGTGGTGAGTGAGTCCCATTGGTGATTTACATTGATCTTTTCTAGGTTTCAAAGCATTCTAGATTCATCATCCAATTCCCAAGTGCACTCTGTTTGACCTTGTTCAATTATGCCTGCATTAGTTTTCATTTCTATTGCATTTTCTACAAAGCTCACTATGATTTCAAACATTGCATATTACATTAGTTTTGCATTAATAATCAGTCAATTACATCATTTAGTTGTATCTACATCATTGCATTTAGTCTCAATTACATCATATAATCCTCTATTTAGGTGAACCACTTCAATTTTGGGGTTCTATCTCTCTCCTTTTAGGTTAAAGATCCTAAGAGTGCAAGAGAATTCCATAGAACACCGCCAAAATTATTGGTTCACTAATTACATTATTTAATTTTCAAGCTTCATTATCTTATTTCCTCATTTGGTTTAATTACCTAACATGGTTTTGACCAAGGAAAATCCCTATTCCCTAACAATCAACACTTTCTCTCTCTCTCTCTCTCTCTTTGTGTGATTGTAGATTTAGGTACTTTGAAGACTTGAAGATCATTAAGGATTAGGTTGCAAACTTGTATTTTTCCATTCATTTTCAAGTTCATAATCTTCATTAAAAGGTCACCTACAACCCCAAAATCAGGGTTTTGGATCCGGGAACCTGGAGGAGCAAATTGAGTAGATCGAGAGGTGCAGATCAAAACTTTGAAGTTCCAAAAAATCCAAACTAGACTCATTCTCCACAAGTGGCAAATGAGTCCCACTATAGGTATTTTTTAGAGATCCTTGCAGATTTGGATACCCATTTTTTGAAACCTGCTCTAGTGCAAAAATTTAGAACTGGGACTGATTCATCTAAAATTGTGAATGAGTACCAATAGGAAAAAATTTTAGGATCAACAAAATTTCCAATCTCCATTCAAGTCTCTACAAGTTTCCAGGTGCACACGTTCTATTTTGCAACTTTGTCTTTTGTTTTACATACTTTTCTAGGTCATTTTGTAGGTCATTGCATCAAACTAGGGTTTAGTGTTGCATCTTACATTGCATTAGTATTTACAAGTTATTAATTGGTGGTGAACCCTTAATTCAACCTTAATTAATCTCTAAACATATCCTAAGATATCCTATTGTCAGATCTCTTCGTTCATTCTTCATTGGGTTGAGATCTCTAGGGAATGCTTGAATGCTAGTTGGTGCAAAGTGATATTTTATGTCTTAAACCATAAAGCATCCATTTTCCATCTTACTTTTTGGTAAACCTACATTTAGAATACCTTCCTTACTGATTTGGAGTCCATCATCATCTTAGATCTAGATTGCATTGACTTTGCATTAGGGTTTGCATTAGTTAATTGATATTCTAGGGTTTCTAATTTTACATTAGTGAAAGATTATATAGCTTGCATTGTTGCATATCAAATAATATAAAATCATTTAAAATATGCATTTTCATTTAATCTTCAAGTCATCCAACATAAAAGGCATCAAAATCAATTGAAATTTTTGAAAAAAATCCTAATTGGGACTCATTCACCACCTTGGGCGAATCGGTCCTAGTCTAGATTTTAAACTTCCTTTAACAACATTAGAAACCTCATTTCTATGCTTCCTAAGCCTCCTAGTAACATATACTATAAGTTTGGAAAGTTTCGGTAACATCTATTTTATGCATCTAGGTCAAAAACATCAATTTAGGGTACTCATTTTTGAGATCATTTCAATTACAAGCATCATCAAATATAAAAATGTTCACAATTATGAAACTTTTCATCATATGGATAAAAGTACTTATCAATTTTGCATATAAAATGTTTACATTCATAAAACTTTGCATAAGTTTGATAAAAGTGCTTTTCATTTTGGGATATACATTGTTTTCATTCTCAAAGTTTTGCATACATTGGATATACATTGTTTACATTGTTAAAGCATTGCATGAGATGGTTAGAAGTGTTTTTCATTTTTTTGAAACAATATTATTACCTTAAATTTCTAGGCATGCTAAGAAAATGTTCATATCCCCTCCCAATGAGAGTGTTTTAGTGAAAGAGAATACAACCTTGGACATTCCCAATGATCATATTTTTTCTTCTCCTAATATATCTCCTATTGGTGAAGAAGATATTTTGGTGTTAGAAGAATGAATCATTGAGAGTTTTGAGAGTCCTAGTTGTTTCTCTCCTTTTACCTCTTATATTAGGCAAGACATTGATGAACAAGAAGAAATAACCATAGATAATCATGATGATAACATAACACAACAAGAGATCACTGAAACTTCAATTAGTCTACATTCGCCTCCCAAAAATTTTCCCTCTTGTGATATTTTGGAGGATGAAATTGAATGTGAGGAGAATATGTTGTTGGGTATGTGCAGGATCATCATGGAAAAAACAAACCCTTAAGTGGCAAAAAATTTAGAAAAATCAGAGTTAGGCAACTTGACGTAAAAAAATAAATAAGTTATCTATATTATTTCAAAAATATGTAAGAATAGAATCTATAGAAAATTGAATGTAGTTTCTAAACTACTAGGTTTGTTTAAAAAAATATATATTTGGTGAAAAATTGAAATTTCATTGTAGTGGTACTTAAATTTTAGGGAAAAAATAAGAAGTAGGTGTCTATTTGACCACCCTAACCATAATAAAATGATAATATTTTTTTATAAGATTTTAGATATAAGTAGAGGACTCATGCCTCGATGTGATGCATATTATTTTGTAATTTTTTTCCAAGTAAATAATTAATTATGATTTTTTTATTACAACTTTTTAAAATATATAAAAACTTGTATGCATGACCACCTTAACTTGGTCAAAACTTCATGAAATTCAATTTTTCTTTTTTTAATCCTATAGTATGCGAAGCATAGAATGTGATGCATGTTTTGGATTCAAAAAATGTGATACTATTTGAAAGCTATAGATATTTTTCAATCAACCTATCAATCAGGAATTTAGTCATAATTTGAATAGAAAATGAATAATAATTACTTATTAAATTTAAAGTAAAGAAAAATTTATATCGATGGAAAGCCAAAAATCTCCTTTAAAAACCCTTTTCATTTCATCAATTTTGGGTTAAAAATAGTCATCAGCCACATACCCATCATATTGCCACTTTTTGGCCCATCATGATCTTGCACATACCTTGTTGTTTAATGATAAAACCTTTAAGATATATAAAAAGCCTCTTTATGATCATTCCCCTACCTATGGAATATTTTGGAAGATATTGGGGAACAAAGGAGTGAAATCAAGGAAAATCATGATAATCACATTGGTTCTTCTCCTATTATCTCTCTGAGTTGTGAAGAAGATAATTTGATGTTAGAAAATACAATTGATGAAAGCCATGTGAATCTTGCTTGCCTCTCTTCCTCTAGAGAAAAAATTAATGAACAAGGAAACACCGTCATTAACAAGCAAGAAAATCCAACCATCGATCATTCCCCTACTTGTGATGAATTCATTTTGGAATAACCAATCATTGAATGTTAAAAACATTTGGTTTGTAGTTCTCCTAACAACTCTCCTCCTAGGGAGAATATCATGGTGCAAAAAAATGACAACAATAGTAAGGTGGATTCCTTGGGTGATGATAAAAAGGTGATTCTAGATTTCCCTTTATTAGAAATACATCAAACCAAGACCATTGAGGTTATGAATGTGCAAGTGTCCATTAGATCCCCCTTGATTAATGGACCTCCTACATACCCCATGGGACATCCTAAGAATCCTCTAATCCTTTACCCATCTTCACACAAACAAAAAATCCAAAACAAACTTGAACTTATCCTTTACCCACCTAAGAATAATGTGTCACAAAAACTGAGTCATAATACCATTGTTCATATGTATAACACTAGAAACAATCCAAAAATAAGAAAAAAATCTTCAACATCCCTCCCCTTTCCTAATCCTATCTTACTTGGTCCTCCTCATTTTACTTTGCATGGTGGGAAGGAATATGATCTTGTTGAACTACTTAAGAATACTTCTGCAAAGATATCCCTAGATAGCCCTATGGAACCTAATTTAGAATTCACCTAATTATCACACTATGCTTCAAACAACCTTGCAACAAGTTCCCATCCCTTCTAATGTGCAACTGAATGATATAGTAGCCCTAATCCAAGGAATAAACATTGAAATTATTTTCCACCAAAGTGAGCTCCCCCCTTTGGAAGTGAAAAAACAAAATGATTCTTTTATGATCATAGCTCAATACAATAGAAAAGGGATAAAGTGAACCCTAGTTCACAATGGCTCTGACCTTAATGTGTGTGGTGTATCCCTTTTGGATGGGCTTGGTGTAGACAAATAAAAAATTCAACTAGCCTCTTTATCTATTAGTGGATTTGACAATGTAGGAAAGAAATCGCTTGGTGTAATTACTTTGCCTACTAGAACTAGGAAGGCCACATTAGAAACACCAATCAATGTTATGTCTCATGATCTTGCATACAATCTCCTTTTAGGTAGACTGTGGATTCATGCAATGAATGGGGTGCCTTCCAATCTTCATCGTAAAATGAAGTATGTCTACAAAAATAAAGTATACAACTTGAAGTTGACCCTGACCCAAATAGTTATTTGAAAATTGAGAAAAACAAGGAAAATCCTTTGAAAACATTAACACCAACTACACAAGTAGAACCCATGCAAGAACAACAAAAAGATAGATGTCCTAAACCCTTTACAATGATATCATTGGATGATTTGGGATTGTTGAATTTCAAACCAACATTCATGGAAGAATACAAGATCATAAACAAAGATTTGGACAAGGGAAAAGAAAAAGCAGTAATGTCAACACAAAATTATAAGGACCCTTTGAAAGCATCCACCTCAACCACTTTAGAACAAAAGACAACATATTACACAACAAAATTTGATGAAATTAATTATGAGAAACTACCTAATCCAAAAGAGATGAAAAATATTTATGGAAAATGTTATGACCTTATGAAACAACTTGGTTATAGTGGAAAAGGATGTGGTGTTAGACAACAAGGTATCCATGCCCCTATACAGCCTCACACACAAGAAAATACTAGTGGCCTTGGTTATATTCCCTTGAAAGACACAAACAAGCCTTCACTTAATATCAACACTATCACAAAAGATTCCTCTAAGCCAATTTTAACATTAGTGCATCCTGAATTGATAGAAACTAGTGGTCTTGATTGTTATCCTTTGAAGGAAATAATGAAATCTTTGCTTAATGTCAATTTCATCACACAAAACACCAATGATTTGAATTCATTATATTTTACACCTTCTTTTAAAGAAGAGTACAAAAGATTGCCATCTAAAGAGTCTTGTGTAAGTATGACATCTTGTAATAAGCAAGAAATATCTTTGTCGCAAAATAAAGGAACATCTTCTTCTGATCAAGAAGGTATCTTGTCAAGACTCCTCCAAGATCATTTGATAACTCTCCCTCCAAGAGCATGAAAGAAATTTTACTACAAACATTCCTTTTTTGCATATCACAGAGTTCATGGTCATGTTACTAATGAATGCAAGGCTTTAAGTAACAAAATTTAACATCTCAAGGAATGTGGTGCTCTTCCTTATGTTAAAGCACCTAGTTCCTCTAAGTGAAACTTATTTTCATCCTATTCGGCTCACCCTTGTCTTGCACTAAGTGGGGGAAAGGGGTTAGGTAGCCTTGTCCTCGTAGGTCACTTTTCATTGTCTCTTTTGGCTAGTTGATCACCTTTCATGTATATATAATAGCAAGCTTGGGATGTGGATGACATGCCTTAAGTTGACTCACATGTAACATACTTATTCATGATGTAGTTTGATTTAGAAGCATATGAATTGGCATAGGGATTTCCAAATAAGCTCCCATGTCTTCTTCTACTCTAAAACAATTTCTCAAAGTAATGGTGTTAGCATCCACTTTAAAGTGGGGGAATACATCGAAACTCATGTTTCATTGTGCAATTTTTCTTTCTTCTTGTGATGCATCCTTTTCTTGGTGGTGTCATTGGGATTGATTTCCTCTGAGAGCGTTGTTAGCTCTCAAAAACACATGTAAGATATCTCAAGAGGTTTCCAAACTCTTGGTACATTTCAGGGTAACGTACAAGGCCAAATTGTTTAGACCTTCTTCTCTTAAGGTATTGCTAGACCTAGGAGAGTATACCTATATGAATGAAGCATATTTAATTTGCATTTATTCCCTAAGGCAATTTATCCACAATGGCATGTGAGAGTGGATAAATGCATTATTATTTTGGTATAGATTATATAAGAAATATCAAAGAAATATGTTTAGTTAACAGATGTGAAATATTTAAAATGAAGTCTAAATGATGGAATGTGGGGGACTAGTGCTCTGTTGGGTATATGGAGTCAAATAGAAATCAGAGTTAAGTGACTTATAACTAGTAATGATTCTAACTAGTATAAATAGGTAGGGATGTAATTATCAAATTCTTCTTTAATAGTCCAAAATAATAATTCTAAGTTGCTGTGAATAATCAAGAGGATTTTTAATGTTTACTTCAAAGACCCAATCAATAACACCAGATAGATACAACAAATATGCATTGATAAACTTAAAATATGCTTGATTTATCAATTTAAACAATAGAGAAATATTAAATATGGAGACAAACTGATAATATCTTCAATTAACTTAACAAACAATTGATACCAATATAGAGCTACCAAATCAGAGATTTTCCATTAATTCCTTCAAAATTTACACATGCATCTTGATCCTTTTTGATGCAACATTGTATCAATTCCTATTCTCCTACTTCTTCTATCAATTCTAATGATATCCCCTTTTGGACTTAGTATCTTGTACTTATATGAGAGGAAAACAAGCTTTAGGCCAAAGGTTATGTCTTTTAATAACAAAGTATAATTAAGAAACAAAATAACCAAACAACTAACGCATGCTCTAGTCCATTGGTCTTCGAGTAAGAAGCTTGTGGTCATCTAAGACCTATGCAAAGCCCTTACTTTAAGATATATTATTTTTCATGATGACCCTGATCAATCCTCATCCGAGCCCAAATATTTTTCTTGCCATTTTCTTATTGTTAAGTCATTTGGCCACTTGAATTCCTATGCAACAGTGAAGTTTTCAAGGTGGCTCTTCCATCTGTTATCTAGCAGGTTTCTGGCATCTACAAATAACCTTGTATAACCATTATCCAATGTTGTAATTCCATTAAGCAGAGTGTAAAATTTCTCCAAATTGATGTCACCATCACCCTGAATACATGTCAAGCATTGAGGAACCATTTGATCAAACTCATTCTTCCATTCATGTCCATCCTTGTGTTGTCCATCACCTTTAATAATCAAAGGATTGAAACTTTGTTTTATTAAATCAAATGAATTCCTTCTATTCTATACCTTCTTCTTCATGTCAATCAAATACTTATGTTCATCAAAAACTCCCTTCACTATCTCTTGGGTAGGATTTAATCTCAGAGGTGCATCAGGATGCCTCTGTATTTCTTTGAATAGAGTGGTTAAAATATGGTAAGTAGGCTGCCATCTTTTCTATACTTCCTTTAAGATAGGTTAATTAGTATTTATTTGTTCTAGAGCTTTTACCAAATGACTAAAACCCTCATAAAATCCACTTATCTTCTCTTTTAAAACTTCAAATCTGTGCTTCAATATTTCCTTTAAGGTACCCAAGATGTGCTGCTTAACATCATCCATATTGTGTTTCTTCAAATTTTCACTCTCTTATTTCAACTGTTGGATTTGTGGATCTTCAACTAGAGCAGGTGGATGATAGACAACTATTTCATCTCCTTTACATCTGTGGCTTGTTGCAATTGTTGCTTTAATCTATCATTTACAATGAATAACTTATTTATTTCATCATTTGATAACTTGAGTCTTTTCTCATACTTTGTTATCTTCTTTTCCATGTTTTCTACTACATCTTTTGTAAACATGGCTGAATGCATAGTTATGGTTGTTGCCTTTGTTGGATTAGTGTCCTTCATTATCCTGACCATTGCAGATGTAATTTCTTGTACTACATCTAGAAGCCTCAGCTTCCTTGTGTTCTTTTGCTTCGTCCATAAGGCAAGGGTTTGGGTGGTAGGATTGTATCCTATGCCTAAAACTCCTTTTGAACCAAATTATGCAACCAAGTTTGGATCATCTTGGGCTCTGATTTGATCTAACAGAAACACCTTAGAGAGTTCCATTCTAGGTATGATCAACATATTACTATTTAGCACCAACTCTCTTGATTCTTTGGGAGTAATATTGATGTTATCAATATCCAACTCTACCATTTTCTGGGCCTATACCTCTGCATGCTTTGAATCATCAATCCCAAAGAGATTAATTTTCAACCTGTAATCAAATTGTTTCAATTTTATTTTTATCCAAAAATTCCTGAATTCCCCTATATGGATGGAATCATCATCCTCCATAAACCGCAGAGAAGTGACTATTCTCTCATCATCTTGTATCTCATCAACAACTTCTTCTGATATTCTTATTTTTGGATCATGAGTCTCCAACATCTTTTGCTGCTCTACTACTTCTTTCAACTTAGCCAGAGTTAGGACTGCTTCTTGTTCTTCGTCACTGAACCCATAGTCAACTAGTGACTCAACTGTTTGTTTCTTAGTAGGTGACTCATCAGTTGGAGATGGAGGAGATGGATGAAATGGTGAAGGAGGTGGTGTATGCGATGTGGAGGCTATGAATGATGGTTGCTGGGGTGCAGATGGTGTAGTTGATTTCTTTTCTCGAGCCTTTTTATAAATTTCATCAAACTTATTGAGAACGGATTTCATCCTTTTCAACAAATCTGGTTCTTCAATAAAGAACCCCTTGAACTTTTAATCTTTTTCTTTCTTTTGGTCCTTCCATCTCATCATCATTAACCATTTTTTCCTTGTTTCAAACAAATCTAAAAATTATACCAAGTTCCTTATTACATCCTCTTTTGGATCAAATGCATGTGTTATCTCCCTCTTTGTAAGTAGGGTCCTTCTGATATTGTTGATGTGACCCTCTTGATCACAAACTCTCACTTTTCCTGTTCTGAGAGAAAAAATGGCTTTTATGAAGCTCTGTACTTCTTCGAACATATCTTCTCCAACTGATAATTCCTCAAAATCTATCAATTTAGGCAAGAAATTCCCCTTTCTTTGATTCTTCATGAGACTACACTCCATCCATAGCATTTTCCAGATAAATTCTAAAAACAATACTCTACTAGGCACAAATTTTGGTAAGATAGGTGGGGCTTGATCACAACCATACACCCTAATGATGGTTTACTATGGGATTAAAAACCAATCAACATAGTTGTGTATGAAACCCTGGCCTGGTTTGTATTGCATGGGTCTCATAACTTCCATTAAAGATTGTGGTAGCCTTAGTGTAGGAAAACCAAGGGAATCAATTAGTTCGATGGAAAAGTCATCCCTAAACACAATATAGTTAGCTTCAAGGCACTTACTATCCCAAACATAGCACCAATTTTGCACTGGGAGGATAAGTCCATTTTCATGTGTGCTCAACTTCATCCTTTTAGTCCACTTCGTTTCATTTTGAAATATAATTAAATGATATATAGTAGGGAATATTTTCTGAAAGTGATAGGGGCCTTAGCTTCCCTAACCTATAACAGGCCTTCATGAATATATTATTCAATAATAGAAGCAAAATCAAACTCCATATTAGATTCAGGGTGTTGGATAATCATTGTCATCCTCATTAATCCAATTGGCATATTGTCTTCAACATCAAATCCAAGAACCTGACATAATGCATAATAGGTGTTTTTGAAATAGGTTTGAAATTTAGACACTAGAAAGGGTTCAACTTTTGAAGATGGAATAGGAAGGACTCTATTCTTGTCACCCCTTTTCATGTGTAGGGGGAGTTCATCAATTCTATAAGTCCTATTCAACCTTTTGTACTCCTGCTCTAGCCTCCCAAAATCTATTTCTGTGACAAATTGCTTGTTTAGGTCAAAACACCTAATTATAGCTTTGCTAGAGATATCTACCAGACATTGTCCATCTGGGAGCCTAAAAAATTTTGACGGGGCATGATATCCACTGGCTAGAGCTATAATCAGCTGAACTTCAACAAAGACATTAGGAACTATCAATTTTCGCATATCAAGAGTCCATGGGTTTGATATCGGGACCTTTTCATTTCTATTCTTATAAAAATACCAATACAGATTCCACCCAAACCATGGAATTATTGGATCTCTACACCCTTGAGCTAAATCCTTAAACACCCTCTTATAACCTTTATGAATTGATCTAGGTAGCAATGCAACTAATGGCAATTGTAATGAAGCTTTATTGGATTTTCCCTCCTTTTCAGTCCTTACTTCTATTTTCTTAGGTGCCATTGCTTAAAATTCAATTCGTGGTGAGTAGAACTTACCTGGAATATCACTTGCCTTGAAGAATTCTTTTGACTGTCACACCTTGAGCTCACCTGTATTCAGCTTCTGTTACCATGAGTGAACAAATTCACAATCTGCCTTGTTAAATTCTCTTATCATATCACATTAATTCCCATTTAAGTTCAACATCATTCAAATCCTTCACACCAAGCTGAATTTCATATTTTGATAGTGATTGATGTGACTGGCCTTCATTTAATGTTCCAACAACCGATTACTACAGTACCGTGCATCACCCTTTGTTCCTATGTGGTATCTTGGTGCATTGTTTTAACTTGTTCTCCTTATACCACACTACCGTGCACTTCATTGGTCTCCTTAGTGGTACTGGGGTGTACACTTAGTACTTTTCCTTGTATACCGCTTTACCACGGGCCACATTCTGACCCCCCATGGTATAGTGGTTCTCCCTTATGTCTATTCTTACTTTACCGCTCTATCATGGGCCTCACTCCAAACCTCTATGGTATAGCAGTTCCCTCCACTAGTACTGATGATGACCCTACTCTATTATGGGATAGGTATCAACTGTTTGCGGTATAGCGGCAGTACAGTGTATTATTACCCTCTCATCGCACTATTGTGAGTTACTTTATTGGAGGTCGCGGTAAGGAGGTAAAAGGAAAGGAATATATGGTATAATCAAGTATGGAAATGGTATGGTGGTAAAAGGATAATTTGACTTTTACGGATGGTAGAAACATAAATTTTATGAAAATACTGAGAGAGACCCTTGATTTTATATGAAAAAATCAATAGAATTTTAGGTGAAAATTCTGGTTCCAACAGCGGCTTTAGTTGGGGATGAGTGATTTATTGATCAATGCAAGAATCTAGAATCTCTGGTTACTGACCAGGTTTGAGGTGGTGTGGTGGAAAATGGAGTGGATGGAATGGACATGGAGATGGAAAATGATGAAGGTGGAGATGATCCTACACTACTGTACATGGAAAGAAAAGAATTTTTAATAAGGGACATCTAGGATTGTCCATGTACTATCAAATCCTAGTCCCTTTTCATTCCCTAAAATACTTTACATGGAGAAAAATTATTTTAAGAGGTTTTCCAAGAGTTGTCCATGCACTAGAAACCCTTAATCCTCTGTGTTTTTCAAGAGAAAAAATGCTTCAAAAATTGCCCATGTACAAGCAATTCTTTTTCCTCACCAGACATATTCTACAAGTAATATGAGTCTTATCCTCCTTTTCTAGTGACAAAAAGGGCCCTAACCACAAGGCTTCAAATTTTCCATGCCTTCCCTTCTCTTGACACCTAGAATTCCACATTAGCACCAAATCATTCTCCTCAAATTTTCTATCTTTGGCTTTCCTATCAAATAGATATTTCATCTGTGACAACTTCACATTTTGATTTTGAGCCACTCTCATTATCTCATCAAGTTCTTCAAGCTGCTTGATTCTTTCCTCCATTGGTTATGGAATGTCTACATCTTCATGAAGGATAAATTTGTAAACTGGTAACAAGTTTTGTAATGGCATCCCAACTTGTGTTCCATATACCAATTCAAATAGAGATTTTCCAATTGCCTTCTTCACAGTGATCCTGTCTGCCCACACAACCATTCTCAAATTTGAATCCCATTCTTTTTTGTTTCCATCTAACATCCTCCTTATGATCTTCAAAAGAATTTTATTGCTAGACTCGTCCTGACCATTTTCTTGTGGGTGGTATGGGGCTGCATAAGAAATAGTAATTCCATACGTACTATAGAAATTTCTAAACTCATCAGACTTGAAACACATCCCATTATCTATGATTAGTCTTACTGGTGTGCCAAATATGGTCATAATATTCTCCATTAGGAAATTTATTACCACCTTGCTCATTTCTTGTTTAGTTGGGATGGCCTCTACCCATTTAGTGAAATAATCATTAGCTACCAATATCCACTTATGTCCCCCACTTGAATTCTCTTGTATTTCTCCAATTAAATCAATTCCCCATTGGTGAGAAGGGGATTCAACTTGTAAAGGTATAAGTGGTAAGGCTCCATGATATTTCATCTTTATTGAGAACTTTTTGCAAGCTTCACATCTTCTTACATATGAAAAATAATCATTAAAGACTTTAGGCCAGTAGTAGCTTGCCCTGAGAATCTTGTGTGCAATCATTTTGGTAAAATAGTGTCCTCCACACACTTCTTCATGTATTTCCCTCAAGACATGTTCAACTTGTGATTCATCTAGACACAATAATAACATCCCATCCCTATTTTTCTAGAACAAGTTACCCTCTATGATCACATACTTAGATGCTTGCAGCTTCAAAGTTCTCCTTTGGTTGTCATTCAATCCTTCAAGTAACTTCATGTGTCTGATGTAATACACAATATTTGTGTACCAAGAATTATGTTTAATGCTTGCAACTACATTCTCCTTATTCTCTATATTGTAGATTTGATTTGCTTCAATGTTTGTCTCTGCCATCAATTTGGCCAAACCCTGTCCCTCACTAATTTAGTAATCTAAATCTCCATATCAAATTCTTGGATCTTATTAATCCATTTGCATCTTTTCCTTGTTACTTCTATCTGAACCAAAATATCTTTCATAGTTGCATGTGGGACATAAGCAATTACTTTGGCTCCAACCAGATATGGTTTGAAATCCTTTGTTGCTTTGACTAGTGCAAAATCTTGTTTTTCCATAATGTCACACTTCAACTCTGACCCCTATAGTGACTTACTGTAAAAGGATACAGGCTGCTCATAATCCTCATCATTCTTTTGTAACATGACAACTACTATAGTATGGAACGAGGCAAATGAAAATATTTGAAAAGGTTTGGAAAAATCAGGAGACTTTAGGATAGGGGCTTCTTTAATAGCATTTTTAATAGATACAAAAGCTTCTAAGGATTTTGTAGTCTAGTCTATCTTTTCTCCCTTTTTCAACATTTTAGATATAGGTTTAACAATCTGAAAAAAGTTGGAAAAAAATCTCTTAACAAAGTTAATCTGCCCAAAAAATGATTGGATGGTCTTGACAGTTTTAGGAATGGTGATTTTATCTATGGCTTCTACCCTTTTAGGGTCTATTATAATTCCCTCCTTTGACACAATATGCCCTAAAAGTTTACTCTCTGTAACAAAAAAATTACATTTTTTAGGATTCAGACTAATACCATATTCCAAAGCCTTGATGAATATTTATTACAAGTGTTCCACATGATCCTCAACCTTTTTTGAATTAGTAAGATCATCTTGATATACTACCATTATAGCATTGACCAGGTCTGCAAATGCCACATCCATAGCCCTTTGGAAGGTTGCCCCTATGTTTGTGAGACCGAATGAAATTCTCACATAAACATATGTCCCCCATGGGGTGGTAAAGGTTGTATTATACTGCTTTGATTCCTTAACTTTGACTTGATTGTAGCTAGAAAATCCATCCATCATTGATAATAGCTCACATCCTGTTACTTTATGTAATATAGCTTCCATGTTAGGGAGAGGGTAATTATCTTTGAGGGAAGCAATGTTTAAATTCCTGAAGTCCACACACAGTCTGATATCCCCATTTTTCTTTCTTACTAGAAGCAAGTTTGAGACCCATGTTGAATGTCTAATGGGCTTGATAATACCCCGATCTTTGATTTTTGCTAACTCTTCTTGCATTTTTTGTTCCAGAGTTGGGTTGATAGGCCTCTGCTTTTTTTTGAATGGTTTTACGTCTATTTTTAGTGGGATCTCATGTTGAAATAAATCCTCCCTAAATTCCTTGAGATCCTCATAGGACCATGCAAACACATGCTTATATTTTCTCAACAATGCAATCAACATTCTCCTAATTTTTGGACTTATTTTCTTTCCAATATATACCTTTTTCGATGCTAACTCAGTCCCCAAATTGATTTCTTCAATATCTTCCCTTTTGACTAGTGTTTGCTTCATGAGGGATCAATCATTTCCATCATACACTCTTTCCAATTACACATGCCCTTTGCGAAGCTTATTAGTTTTAAGCTACAAGACCTCTTTCCCAAATATAGTCTGCTTTCCATCCACTTCCTCAACAAAATCATTGAATCTCCTGAGCTTCATACTAATCTATGCAATGAAGAAATTTTAGGAGGTCAACATCATCATTGAAAAATTGCTAGCTCTATATATTGTCAGGGATATTAGGTCTTTTTTTGAATTCAATTTGAGATACTCCAGCCAGTGTAATATCATCTCTTCTCAATGCCACATTAGCTAGAAAATATTCCATTATTATTTTTGACCTGCCTATCCATTCAATGTAGAAAGAATCAAATAATTCAATTGTGTCCCATACAACATTCCTATATTGCTTCATTATTTTCTATTTTGTAACATATTTTGACTTGTGAAACAACTAGCTCAAAATCCCCTAAAACAGCTAACAACTTGTTCTTATGTTTAACAACCATATTTAAACCAGCTAGAAAAGCTTCATACTCTACTATATTGTTTGTACATTGAAATGCCAATAGAAATGAATATTTGAATGTAGTTCCCTTAGGTGAAATAAAAACTATCTGCTCCATTGCCCTCTTGGCTACATGCTCCATCAAAATACATCTTCCACACACCATCAAGATTTTTAGAAACATGTTTGTCAATTGGGTCAATATTAACCAGTTCAGGTTGGATTGGCTCTATCCTAAAACTCTTGAGATCTTGGTGCAGGGGCACGTAAAAACATGTAATTGCAAAGTGCATTCTATGAGGGTTAGTCTAGGAGTTAGTGATAGTATGAGTAATTTTTATGTTAAATAAGGTATTTGAGACTATTAATGATGTAATTAGGGGCTTTGATGTTATTTAGTTCAAAAAATTCAAAAGGTTGCATAAAAATGTACTAATTGTCAACAAAGTGCTAAAAGTGCAAAACTAGGCAATTAGGGGTCTAATTGGTAAAAAGTTGGTTTCCAATGTCCAAATAATTAAAATTCCAGTTGGAGGATGTTTGTAAGGGTGGTTAGATGTTAAATAAGCCTCTCATGGTCGAGGTATGGTTGTTGAATCATTTTTTTTAAAGTTCTAATGAAAAACAGGCTGCTTTCTGGAAATTTCTGTGTGTAAATTTGCTGCTAAAACGTGTGGTACAACCTTTGTACGATCTGTACATGCTCAAACCTGGTATGGTTGGAAAGAGGAGAGAGTCAGCTTTAATTTGAAAGTGGTTTGGTGAATTTTCATTAAGTTTTGAGGGTTTTATTGACGTTTTACTGAAACTGCCTTGTTTTGGTGTAAATTGGTGATTTGAGAGTATTAAAATGAGTTTTTAGGGCATTCCACCTACTGTAGCAATTGTAACTTGGTGGAATGGCCCCATTTGTTGTAAAATAGGTTTCCAAATTATTTGCAAGTCAGAGGAAGTGTGTTTGTGGGTTTTGGGTGTTGCCCTAGGTTGAATTTGGATGATTTTCCTTGTGAAAGTGAGGAACTAAATGATGGTTTATGAGTTTTCTAGAAGAAATAACCTATGTGATGAAGTTTAAAGCTTGTGCAGGCATAATTATGCGTGTTTGAATAGGTGGCGGAGTCTGGAAAGGTCTGGAGGTATGATTTACAATAAACCCTCCTTTTGAAGGCCTAGAATCAAGGGTTTTAGGCTGTGCTATGTTGGAAGAGTGATTTCTGGAAACTATTGGTGGATTTAGTAGTTTTTGGGAATTTTAATTGCTGCCCCAAGGTTTCATAAAGTTTGGTGGAGTTTAGAGGGTACTTTCTTTGTAAAAGTGGGCTAATCCACTAGCCTTTTCCATGGCAGGAGTATTGGATCTTTGAGTTTTTCCAAGTTGATTAAGGTTGAGCCTTTTCCTATATTGACTCATAAAAAAGAAAGTAGTGTATATGGTTAACAATAACCTTTGGTGTGGAATTTTTGATGCTCCACATTCCCTAGATCATTGTATTGTAGCTCATAAAATACAAGAAGAAGAGATCTTAGTAGATGATGAAGGAGAAGATCACACAACTTGGACATATTATATCTATATTATAGGTTTCTTGAGGATAAGTAGCCAATTTTACTTCAACATACTTCATCACACCCACTATTGGAACATGCCTATTGTCCATTGCATAAAATTTTCCACCGTTGGTATCCACCCACATGCCAAGTTGTTTCATAATAGCCATTGGCATGATATTAATTGCAGCACTAGAATCTATCATATAGTTCCTCACTAGTTTGTTATTTATCAGTAATGTAGTGGAGAATGGGTTGACCTGTGGAGAATTTATCAGTGTATCCCCTAGACATACATTAGGAATGTTCACCCTTTCTTGCTGATTGTTGGCCTTATTAACCACTTTGTTCTCAAAAGTTGTGTTTTTATCATTCCCATTAGATATTAATTGAATGACACTATCCCTATACTCATTAATTCTAATCATTTCAAGTAACGGGATGGACATTTTTACCTAAGATAAAACCTGAGTGAAATCAAAAGAAGAACCTTTTGCTTTAATCAATTTGTTTTGTTTGAATGTTTCTCCTTTTTTTTCCTCCTTTTCCTTTTTATTTGTTTGAACAATCTTTTTTTCTTTGTGTAATTCTTTACTTTCCTCTTTCTGGATAAGCTTTTGTTCTTTCTTATCATGTTGTTTGTTTTTTGTCTTCTTCAAAGCTCCTTGCGTTATTTCTTTATCTTTCATGAAAACTCCTCTTGGGACACCTTCCTTTTCATTCACCATTCTCTTTCTTAGCCAATACTTTCTTTTTTCTTGTTCAACTGCAACAATGGTCAGCCTTTTAATTTCCTCTTTCATTGGTCTCCTTATATTACATTGAGAAGGTGTACCAGAAGGGAATTTCTCTTCATTATTTTCTTCAAAATCAGACAAAACTTGTTGTTCTCCCATATGGATATTACATCTTTGGTTTGCAACATCATATTCATAACCTTCCTCCTCTAAAGATGAATACCTTTGTTCAATGGGATTAATGGTGTGTGAGGTTAAATAAATTGTGTGATCTTCTCCTTCATCATCTACTAAGATCTCTTCTTCTTGTATTTTATGAGCTACAATACAATGATCTAGGGAATGTGGAGCATCAAAAATTCCACACCAAAGGTTATTGTTAACCATATACACTACTTTCTTTTTTAAAGGGTCAGGATTTTCTTTACTTCTAGGTCTATCCATCATTGGTTTTCCATCTTTCTAGTTTGTATTATAAGGCATGTCATGTAGTCTCGACCTTTCATTTCTATATGTGTTCTCCTGCCTATACTGAGGATTATTCATTTATTGAGGGACCCTAGGATTGTCTCTCTTACTGACCATCCCAACAACCTTTCTATTATTTTCAATGGTCAGTGCTATTTTATGAGCTTCAGCTAAATATCTGGGACACTCATATCCTATTTTTGGATCAAATTCCTTAAGATAAATAATCAATGCTGTAGGATCTGCTAATTTTTATCTAGGTGGTTTCTTATTTTGTAGCTTGTTGAACCTTCGATTAAAGTCATAAATAGACTCATGTTGATGCTTTTGGATGGTTACTAATTCATGGAAGGAAAAATACGGTGCACATTGGTTCCCATACTGTTCAAGAAATTGATCCTAAAATTCTTGAATGGAATCAATTGAGGCTGTTGGTAAGCTGTTAAACCAATCCCTAGTTTCCTCAATCAATGGCATCATAAAAAACCTCATTTGTACATCTTCATACTGCATTTCTAGATCTTGGATAAATGTATTAAAAATTCTTAGATGTTCCTCACCAGTGATTGCACTACTTCCTGTAAATTTTGGGACAAGGCCTCTCCAACTGCTATCCATGGGGTAAGGATACAGTTGAAATCCTACTAAATCAAATTGTCTAATCATGGTTGTGTACTACTAAGGAAGTGGGTTTTGGGGATGTTGATAATGATACAATGGATTGTTGTATTGTGTATGAGGGGGTGGTATATATTGTTGGCCATGAGGTGGTTGAGCATGTGGTGCATTTCTTGGTGGAACATTTGGTTGATTGTATTGATTTACTATTTGATATTGTTGTGCCTTTTGTGGATTTGAAGGTCCTAGATTATTATTCCATTGCCTGTGAGGTGGTATGTATTTAGAAAGGCTAGCTATCTAAGCATTAATTTGAGATTTTTGCAATTTTAGTTCTTGGAGTTCCTTTATTGTTTGGAGTCTCTTTTGTTCATATTCTACTTTTTCTCTTTTCAGTCCTTGTCTTTCAAACTCGAAGTGCATATCTAGTTCCTGCTTAGTCATGACTTCATAATATCATTTAGGGGCTGTATTATTAATAGGATCATTCTGATCTCTTTCAGTTCTATGATCATACTCTTGCTAATTCCTTGCTCTTTCGCCAATTCTGCATTAAATTTCTCTTGTTTCTGAGGATTTAAACTATAAAAAGGATTCCTTTTCTCTTCAGGAGTATGAGGTTCTCTAGCTGAACTATTGTTCCATGTATCATAGCAATCATATGTCTCACAGTGTGGTTTTGACATTTTGTCCTTATTTTTCATGCACATGTCATTAGACACTCTCTTACCCTTATCATTCTTATTTATCAATTTGTTGTTGTCACTCAGACCTCCTTTATACTAGGACCTTATACCATGCATGTTGAGTTAATGCAATGTTCTAATATGTATTTTGTTTTATCAGAGTTGCCACTTGATTTTTTGGAAGTGAGAAAATGCTATAAATTCTTATTCCCTGTAGAGTCTATATAAGATTTTTTGACTCTATGACAAAGGCCCTGACTCTGAGTTGATTCTCCACTAGAGTCGCCAAACTGTTAGCTCTCAAAAATGCAGGTAAAATACCTCAAGAGGTTGCCAAATGCTTGGTATGTTTTAGGGTAACATACAAGGCCAAATGGTTTAGACCTTCTTCTCTTCAGGTACTACTAGAGCTAGGCAGGTATACCTATATGAGTGAAGCAGATTTAATTTGCATTTATTCCCTAGGGAAATTTATCCACAATGGCAAGTGGGAGTGGATAAATGAATTATTATTTTGGTATAGATTGTATAAGCAATATCAAAGAAATATGTTTAGTTAATAGATGTGAAATATTTAAAATAAAGTGAAACTAAATTATGGAATGTGGGGGACCAACACTTGCTCTGTTGGGTATATGGAGTCAAATAGAAATTAGAGTTAAGTGAATTATAACTGGAAATGATTCTAACTATTTGGTACTTCTATGTTTATAACTTGTATAAACCAGGAAGGGATGCAATTATTAGATTCTTCTTTAATAATCCAAAATAATAATTTTAAGTTGTTGTGAATAATCAAGAGGATTTTTAATCTTTACTTCAAAGACCCAATCAATTATGCCACACATATACAGTAAATGTGCACTGATAAACTTAAAATATGTTTGATATATAAATTTAAACAATACATAAATATTAAATATGGAGACAAACTAATAATATCTTCAATTAACTTAACAAACAATTGATACCAATATAGAGACATTGAATCAAATATTTTCTATTATCTCCTTCAAAATTTACACGTGCATCTTGATCCTTTTTGATGTAACATTGTATCAATTCCTATTCTCCTACTACTATCTATTCTAATGTTATCCCCTTTTGGCCTTGGTCTCTCATACTTATATGAGAGGCAAAAGAGCTTTAGGCCAAAGGTTGCATCTTTTAATAATAAAGTATAATTAAGAAATAGAAATAACCAAACAACTAACACATGGTCCAGTCCGTTAGTCTTAGAGTAAGAAGCTCGTGGTAATTTGAGACCTGTGCAAAGCCCTTACTTTATGACATATTCTTTTGTATGATGACCTCGATCAATCCTCATCCGACCCAAATATTTTTATTTCCATTTTATTATTGTTAAGTCATTCGGCCACTTGAATTCCTGTGCAACAGTGAAGTTTTCAAGGTGGCTCTTCCATCTGTTATCAAGCAGGTTTTTGGTATCTACAACAAACCTTGTATAACCATTATCCAATGTCATAAATCCATCAAGCAGAGTGTGAAATTTCACCAAATTGATGTCACCATCACCCTAAATACATGTCAAGCATTGAGGAACCATTTGATTCAACTCATTCTTCCATTCATCTACATCCTTGAGTCGTCCATCACCTTTAATAATCAAAGGACTGAAACCTGTTTTATTGAATCAAATGAATTCCTTTTGTTCTCTACCTTCTTCTTCATGTCAATCAAATACTTATGCTCATAAATAACTCCCTTTAGCATCTCTTGGGTAGGCTTTAAACTCAGAGGTGCATCAAGATCCCTCTGTGTTGCTTTGCACAGAGTGGTTAAAATATGGTAAGTAGGCTACCATATTTTCTATAATTCATGTAAGATAGGGGAATTAGTATTTATTTGTTCCAGAGCTTTTACCAAATGACTAAAACCATCATAAAATCCACTTATATTCTCTTTTAAAACTTCAACTCTTTCCTTCAATATTTCCTTTAAGGTACCCAAGATGTGTTAATTGACATCATCCATATTACATTTCTTCAATTTTTCAATCTCTTCTTTTAACTATTGGATTTATGGATCTTCAATTGGAGTAGGTGGATGATAGACAACTATTTCATCTCCTTTTACATCTGTGGCTTGTTGCAATTGTTGCTTTAATCCATCATTTACAATGAATAACTTATTTATTTCATCATTTGATAACTTGAGTCTTTTCTCATACTTTGTTATCTTCTTTTCCATGTTTTATACTACATCTTTTGTAAACATGGCTAGATGCATAGTTATGGTTGTTTCCTTTCTTGGATTAGTGTCCTTCATTATCCTAACCATTGCAGATGTTGTTTCTTGTACTACATCTAGAAGCCTCAACTTCCTTGTGTTCTTTTGCTTCATCCATAAGGAAAGGGTTTGGGTGGTAGGATTGTATCCTGTGCCTAAAACTCCTTCTGAACCAAATTCTGCAACCAAGTTTGGATCATCCTGGGCTCTTATTTGATCTAACAGAATCACCTTAGAGAGGTCCATTCTAGGTATGATCAACATATTACTATTTAACACCAAATCTTTTGCTTCTTTAGGAGTAATATTGATGTTATAAATATCCAACTCTACCATTTTTTGGGCCTATACCTCTACATGCTTTGAATCATCAATCCCAAAGAGATTAATATTCAACCTATCATCAAATTGTTTCAATTTTATTTTTATCCAAAAATTCCTGAATTCCCCTATATGGATGAAATCATCATCCTCCATAAACCGCAGAGAAGTGACTATTCTCTCATCATCTTGTATCTCATCAACAAATTCTTCTAATATTATTATTTAAATGGATCATGAGTCTCCAACATCTTTTGCTGCTCTACTACTTCTTTCAACTCAGCTAGATTCAGGACTACTTCTTGTTCTTCGTCACTGAACCCATAGTCAACTAGTGACTCAACTCTTTGTTTCTTAGTAGGCGGCTCATCAGTTGGAAATGGAGGAGATGGATGAAATGGTGAAGGAGGTGGTGTATGCGATGTGGAGGCTATGAATGATGGTTTCTAGGGTGCAGATGGTGTAGTTGATTTCTTTTCTCGAGCCTTTTTATAAATTTCATCAAACTTACTAAGAACCAATTTCATCCTTTTCAACAAATCTGGTTCTTCAATAAAGAACCCCTTGAACTTTTAATATTTTTATTTCTTTTGGTCCTCCCATCTCATCATCAATAACCAATTTTTCCTTATTTCAAACACATCTAAAAATTATACCAGGTTCCTTATTACATCCTCTTTTGGGTTAAATGCATGTGTTATCACCCTCTTTGTAAGTAGGGTCCTTTTGATATTGTTGATGTGACCCTCTGGATAACATAATCTCACTTTTCCTGATCTAAGAGAAAAATTGGATTTTATGAAGCTCTACACTTCTTCCAACATATCTGATCCAACTAATAATTCCTCAAAAACTATCAAGTCAGGCAAGAAAGTCCCCTTTCTTTGATTCTTCATGAGACTACGCTCCATCCATAGCATCTTCCAGATAAATTGTAAACACAATACTCTACTAGGCACAAATTTTGGTAACATATGTGGGGCCTGATCACAACCATACACCCTAATGATGGTATATTGTGGCATTAAAAACCAATTAGCATAGTTGTATGTGAAACCCTTGTCTAGTTTGTATTGCATGGGTCTCATAACTTCCTGGAATTAAAGATTGTGTTAGCCTTGGTGTAGGAAAACTAAGGGCATTAATTAGTCTGATGGAAAAGTCATCCCTAAACATAATATACTCAGCTTTAGGGCACCTAATATCCCAAAAATAGCACCAATTTTGTACTGGGAGCATAAATCCATTTTCTTGTGTGCTCAACTTCATCCTTTTAGTCCACTTCATTTCATTTTGAAATAGAATTAAATGACATAGTAGGGAATATTTTCTGAAAGTGATAGGGGCCTTAGCTTTCCTAACCTGTAACAGGCCTTTGTGAATATGTTATTCAATAATAGAAGCAAACTAAAACTCCACATTGGATTCAGGATGCTGGATAATCATTGTCATCCTAATTAATCCAATTAGCATATTGTCTTCACCATCAATTCCAAGAATTCGACATAATGCATAATAGGTGTTTTTGAAATAGGTTTGAAAGTCAGACACTAGAAAGGGTTCAAAATTTGAAGATGGAATAGGAAGGACTCTATTCTTATCACCCCTCTTCATGTGCATGGGGATTTCATCAATTCTATAAGTCCTCTTCAACCTTTTGTACTCCTGCTCTAGCCTCCCCAAATCTATTTCTGTGACAAATTGCTTGTTTAGGTCAAAACAACTAATTATAACTTCCCTGGAGATATCTACCAGACATTGTCCATTTGGGAGCCTAACAACTTTCGACGAGGCATGATATCTACTGGCTAGAGCTCTAATCAACTCGGCTTCAACAAAGATATTAGGAACTATCACTTTTCCCATATTAAGAGTCCATGGGTTTGATACTGGGACCTTTTCATTTCTATTCTTATAAAAATAACAATATAGATTCCACCTAGACCATGGAATTATTGGATCTCTACATCCCTAAGCGAAATCATTAAAAACCCTCTTATAACCTTTATCAACTGATCCAGGTAGCAATGCAAGTAATGGAAATTGTAATGAAGCTTTATTTGATTTTTCCTCCTTTTCAGTCCTTACTTCTATTTTCTTAGGTGCCATTTCTTAAAATTAAATGCGTGGTGATTAGAACTTACCCAAAATATCACTTGCTCTGAAGAATTCTTTTAACTATTACACCTTTAGCTCACCTGTATTCAACTTTTGTTACCATGAGCGAACAAATTCATAATCTACCTTGTTAAATTCTCATATCATACTGCATTAATTCCCATATAAGTTCAACATCTTTCAAATCCTTCACACCGAGCTGAATTTCATATTTTGATATTGATTGATGTGACTAGCTTGCATTTAATGCTCCAACAATTTATTATCACACTATCATGCATCACCCTTCATTCCTCCATGGTATAACGGTACATCATTTTTACTTGTTCTCCTTATACCGCACTACCACGCAGTTCATTGGTCTCCTTGGTGGTACTGCGGTGTACACTTAGTACTTTTCCTTGTATACCACTTTACTGTCGGCCACATTCCAACCCCCTGCGGTATAGTAGTTCTACCTTATGTCTATTCTTACTTTACCACTCTACTGTGGGCCTCACTCCGACCCTCCGTGGTATAGTGATTCCCTCCGCTAGTATTGATGATGACCCCACTCTACTATGGGCTATGTATCAACCCTCCACAGTATAGCGGTAGTACAATATATTGCTACCCTCTCACGATGCTACCATGAGTTACTTTGTTGGAGGTCATGGTAAGGAGGTAAAAGGAAAGGAATATATGGGGTAATAAAGTATGGTAGTGGTATGGTGGTAAAAGGATAATTTGACTTTTTTAGATGGTAGAAACATAAATTTTATGAAAATACTGAGAGAGACCCTTGATTTTATATGGAAAAATCAATAGAATTTTAGGTGAAAATTCTAGTTCCAACAAGCATGATATTTCTTTGACTTGTCCTCTCTTGGAGACATTAGGAAGAATGTTCCCTAAGAAGAGACCTTGCAAAAATTAATAAAAATCCCTTTGAATGCACCTTACACTATTTTGCAACAACTGTTATATGGCCACCTTGCATAACACACCTTGCATCCTTGTGGAGCCATCTTATTTGTTCATGAGTTTCAAGCATACAAATTTTTTCTTGACTCCTGAAGCTTGAAAACTATTTTACATCCCACCTTATTAAAATTACCAAGTGGTATAACTTTGGAATGGTTTGAGTGGGAAGCCGATCCGAGGCATGACTTTCCCCAAAGCCACTCATGTGTGTGTTGGACTTCTCACCCAGCGTACAACAAAGAGTTCTATTGCCCCAGAGTGTGTGCATTTTTTGATAAACAACTTAGATCTGATCCACATCATATTGGACAAATGGTTGAGGCTTGATCGACCTCTTTTTATTTTTTCTTGTTTTAATTTTTCTTTCTTTTAATTATTGGAATTGAATGTTTGTGCATCTTTTTTTGCTACAAATCATACGTCTTGTGCATGTCCTTTCTTGCTTATGTCAATTTGAATTAAGATCTTGGATTCTACAGGCTTGACTACTTCCTCAATCTTTGTTATCCTAGACCATCCACATTAGTGCCCTTGGACCCCTCTTGAATGTCTAATTTAATGTGAGTTTGAAGCAAGTTCATCCTCTCACTAAATTGGGGGAGCTAAATGTAGTGTAGAAATGTATCCTTTACATTTTCACTCTTGATATGAGAATAATTAATAATAAATTGGACTTAATGTCACCTTGATCTAGTGTTGTGAGGTGTTTTACATATCCACATTAGGTCTTGGGCCATTTTAAAGCTAAATTAACTTAAATTTTCCTTAATTTAATGTTGTAAAATGTATTTATTTATATCTTCACATTAAATTTAAGAGGCTTGTAAACTAAACAGACCTAATCTAGTGTTGTAATGTGTTTTACAATTCACATTGGGTTTAGGGCCCTTCTAAGATAAATAGTCCCAATTCTGCCTTAATTTAGTATTTTAAACTGTATTTACTTACAATTTCACATTGGATTTTTGGTCTTATTACATTTATGACAATTATATCATCATTAATAGCCCCCTATGACCCCATATTATTCATCCCAAGGCATGTTTTGATCAAAAACCCGACAAGATCAACATATAAGCTTAATTTCTTCACTCCCCAACATTTAGGACTAAAAATAGCCCCTATGGGACCCATTCACCACTTTGGGTGAATAAGTCCCATCCAGGTGGGACTTATTCACCTAGGATGGAAAATGAGTCCCATTTGGCCTATTTTTAAGGTTATGAGCAAGAAAAGTGGGTTTTTAATTCAAATTTCTTTCATGTTAGCCTTGGGGATGAAATTAACGGTCATTTGAGTGAATTGCATATATAAGAAAGCTTTCAAATAATTATTTCATCATGCATTCATGTCATCAAGTCAAGCATTCAAGAGTTAAGAATTCCAAGTCTTCACAAGGTCATCAAGATAACACTCAAGATCAATTCTAAAGTATTCAAGGGAAAATTCTTCATCAATTGTTGCAAAAATTGAAGATCCATCATAATGGAATGGTTCTAATTGCATTTTTTCATGTTCATGCTTCATTATATTATTTCATCATTTGGTTTAATTACCTAAAAGGGGTTTGACTAAGGAAAACCCCTATTCCCTAACAATCAACACTTTCTCTCTCTCTCTCTCTCTCTCTCTCTCCCTTTGTGTGATTGTAGATTCAGGTGCTTTGAAGAATTGAAGATCATTGAGGATTAGGTTGCAATTTTTTTGGAGTTGTCCCCTTATTTGCAAGGTCACAATCTTCACTAAAAGGTCACATATAGTCTCAAAATCAGGGTTTTAGATCCAAGAATCTGGAGGAGTAGATTGAGCAGTCTGAGAGGTGTCTATCAAAACTTTGAAGTTCCAAAAAATCGAATCTAGAATAATTTTCCAAAAGTGGAGAATGAGTGCCACTATAGGTGTTTTTTAGAGATCTTTGTAGATTTAGATACCCATTTTTTGAAACCTACTCTGGTGCAGAAATCTAGAATTGGGACTAATTCACCCATAATGGATAATGAGTCCTAGTAGGCCAAAATTTCAAGATCAACAACATTTCTAGTCTCCATTCAAGTCTCTACAAGTTTCCAGGTGCACACATTCTATTTTTCAACTTTTTGTTTTGTTTTACATACTTTTCTAGGTCATTTTGTAGGTCATTGCATCAAAATAGGGTTTAGTGTTGCATCTTATGTTGCATTAGTCTTTCCATGTTCTTACTTGGTTGTGAACCCCTCATTCAACCTTAATTAATCTCTAAACATATCCTAAGATACCCTATTGTCAGATCTCTTCCTTCATTCTTCATTGGGTTGAGATCTCTAGGGAATCCTTGAATGTTAGTTAGAGAAAAGTGATGTTCTATGTCTTAAATCATAAAGCATCCATTTTCCATCTTATAATAACATGGACCAATTTTTTTAATGTTACTTCCCCAACTTTGATAAGTAATGTGATGACTTCAAGTGGTTGTTTTCCTATGTTGTTGAATCCACGAATAGATAAATAATCATGTTTAATATCATTTTCACTCATTTAGAGTCTTTTCAAAAGGTTCACATTACACACATTTAGTTCTGAACCATTGTCAACAAGAGTTTGTTTTATTGCAATCTGACCAATGTGGATTATTATGTTGAAATGTTTATAATTCTTCTAAATTTCTAATGGAGGTAACTCGTTCTAGTGAAAAACAATGTCTAAGTTCATGTCATTCATTCCTTGAACTAGCCTTGCTACATCATTTGAACTAGTGTTAGAAGGAATCATAACTTGTTGCAAATCTTCTTGAAGAATGCTATGATGACTAGGTGATGTTTGAAGCATTTCCCATACGAAAATCTTAGGATTATTCTAAAGGTGATCAACAATATTATATTCCTTTCCGCTTTTTAAAGGAAAACAAGGAGGGCCAGGTAAGATTGGATTAGGTAATGGGAGGCATGTTGAAGGTGTTTGTGTTGGTTTTGGATTGTTCCTAGTGTTGTATGTATGAGAAACAATATTGTGACTTAGCTGTTGTGAAACATTGTTCTTAGGTGGTTCAAGGATGAGGACATGTTTATTTTGAGTTTGTGGTTTTTGTGAGGGTGGATAAATGATGAGTTTAGGCTTAGGAGAGTACTTCAAAGGATATCTAATATGCATAATCTCATAAGAATTTTTATGATCTCTTAGTGAATGGGAGTCTAAAGTCTCTTTATCATCTTCATCGAAGAAAGCATCATCAAAATTGTTTGAAAGGCATGCACTAATTTTCTCATTTTCTTGCACCATGGTATCCTCCCTAGGAGGAGAGTTTTTAGGAGAACTACAAACTAGATGTTCATGACATGAGAGTTTTTAGGACTCTCATAACTCTCACTGGTTTGATCTTCTATCACCAAAATATATTCATCACAAATAGGAGAGATATTAGAGGAAGACCAAATTTGATTATCATGATTATCCACCATTGTATTATCTTTCACTAAAGTGTTTTCATAGGTGTGAGGGATGGAATTTTTCTTATCATGCTTAGAAAGGTAGGATACTAACATTGTTTGACCAAAAATGAGAAATACTTCTAACCATCCTATGTAATGCTTCACAAATATAAGCAATGTATATCCAAAGATGAAAAATACTTTTATCCAATGTATGCAAGACTTCAAAAATGCAAACAAAGCGTATCCAAAAAAGAAAAGCACTTTTATCAAAATTATGCAAAGCTTTATGAATGCAAACATTGTGTATGTAAAAGTGAAAAGTGCTTTGATCATATTATACAAAGTTCCAGAAATGTAATTTTTTTTAGATTTTTAGACTTAAAACAAGGTAATTTTTTATTCCACTATGCAATAGACTAGAAATGAGATATTGTAAATGCCATTTTGAATTTTTACAATGTACGAAATAAAGAAAAATTAAGCTAGATCCACTAAATTTGATGAAACAACAAATCAAGAAACTGAAATAGGAAAGTAACTGCAGCAAACAAAAGTCTAAAAATGAGATTTCAACTTCTAGAAATTGTAGATTAGGACCTAACAAGGACTTATTCACCAATAAGGGAAAATGGATCTTGGTTAGGTTTTTCTAATATGTTTATGTGGATTTATGGGTGATTTTTAATGTCTTTTTAGATGCCAGAAGGTTCAGGTTTGACCTGATCAGGGATTTATTCGCCAGTAAAGGAGAATGAGTCCTGGTTAGGTATTTTTAAATTATTTTTAGATGATTTGCAAGCTTTTTGTAATATCTTTCAGATCCAGGTTTGAGGCAGTGAGCTTCAATTTTAGATTTTCCAAAACTGCAATGCAAAAATGCAATGAAAAGATGAAATGCAAGACCTAGGTTGAAGTGCAATTTCATTTTGATTTTCAAATGAAATTGTATGAGATCTAAATGAGATGCACAAGGACTAATTTTTTTCGTATTTTTTCAGATTTAAGAAGTGCAAAACAATGCAAATCTAAACCCTATATGATATGCAAGATTTCAATGAAAAACAAGTAACCCTAAATGAGATATTAATTCAAGGAAAATATAAATGCAAATGAATGCAAGATATCATATAGGATGCAATGAAAGAATTACAAAATTAGAAAATTGTAATATCCAATGAGTTGGGTTCACCAAAATGAAACATAGAAAAATAGGGTTCATCACCAAGGTGAATGGATCAAGGCGATAAACCAACTAATTTTCTCTATGAAACATTCAATTATGAGAGCTAAAATATGAAAATAACAATTAGAAATGTAACCTAAATGTTATAGAAACTATGGGGGATATTTTTAGAGCATAAAAAGCTGTGTACCTAGCTAGAAAGTTGTTTTTGAGCTATGGAGGAATCACTTTCCTTCAGTGGAAAATGGGTCCTTTTAGGGTTTTAGAAAACTGATTTCAGGATCCTGTACCTTGATGTCTGCACTCTTGAAATCCCTCTTATGAAGCTCTAGAAGTCAATATTCAATTTTGTAGAGCTCTTTCCATGATCATGCACTTTGAATGGTAACTTTTGCATTTTTGCTCCAAATCTTGCTCAACTTGATCTTCAACTTGCAAATATACAATAACACACCAAAGTGCAAGAAAAACTTATTGATTTGTTAGTGAATGGGGGTTTTTCTCAGTCAAACCCCTTGTAGGTAATTAAACCAAATGATGAAATAAGGAAATTGAAGCATGAACATGAAATAATGTAAACGATGTCATCTTAGATGTTGTGTTGTGAAGAAAATCTGTAAACTATCATGTGTCCATGAAGAATGTAGATCAAGGATCCTTGAATATGATATGAACAATAGTTGCAAGTAGTTCTTCAATGCTACACTCACAATCTTAGCTCAACAACATGAATGCATGCATAAAACCCTTGTCATGATGATATGATCTTGAATTGTTGCAATAAAATCCTCTAATCTACCTTGAAATTCCTTATGAATGCTCTTGAAGTGCTCTAATTCTCTTTCTTTGATCTCATGAAGTCACACAAAAATGCTAGGATAAACAATGTGAATTAACCCCTTATTTATACTAAATTAGGAGATTAACCCCAAAATTCAAAGAACTAAGGCTGACACCTGTGCTGTAGAAAAATGGCCCCTTGTCATTTTCATGGCCTTTTAGGTCTTGTTTCATTGTGTTTGATCTATTTTTCTCTGATTTTATGTTGCAACATGGCTTGAACATGCATATTTAGGTACTCAAATTCAAATAACATCTTGTGAAGGTGTTGTGAAGTGTTGTAAAACATTTCTACATTATTCTAGACTCTATTAATTACAATTCACCTAAAAACCACCTTTTCATCATTAAAAAAGTCCTATTTTGAAGTATTGTAAAGTCTTGTAACAATATGTCACGCTTTTCTAGGCACAACTTCACTATTTATCGATATCTCATGCTTTATTTGGCCTGTTTATGCCCTCATATGTCTTAATTAAGTGTATTTTTGAATGTAAGCCCAACAAACAACATTAAAGGCAACATAATTCTTGACACCTATTTTCAGGCCCTAGGTGGGACGAATGAGTCCCCCTTGGCTCCAAATTCAAATTTTTTAAAATTTCCTTTCAATTTTTTATTCAAAAACACTTGATGTTGGCCTGTGATGAGGTATGAATGGTTAAATAAGGAACAAGATTGTATAAATAAGTGATTTTCACCTCATTTTACATCTCCCATAATCTCCTACAATTCTTCAACATTCACACATCATATTCAAGCATTCAAGCAACTTACATCTTATCAAACAATACTCAAGCACTTTGGAGCATCCATTGACATTACTTTAGACTTTCATTATCAAGGGTTTGGTAAGTTGATAGCTATTACATGTTGTTAGTTTATCATTCTCTTTCATTTCATTGTTTCATTAAGGGTTTGATTACCAAAAGTGGGGTTTGACCAAGACAAACCCCTATTTGCTAACCCTCAACAATTTTCCCCCTATTGCATGTGTGTTTGCAGACCTAGGTATGTAGATTTAACAAAAAATTTGGTGTTGAAGATTGGTAAACAAGTAAACTAGGTGCTTCAACTCGAATCATTCATATTTCAAGCTTGGAGAAGGTTTTATGTCCGTTTCCTCCAGAATTGACTTTGGCAACCCGACAATTAGAGATTCCCAGATCTGGTGTTGTAGAGTTGTCTCCTATTTTTTGGAATTTTGGGAGAGGAATGATTCACCACCAATGGTGAATGAGTCCCACCTTAGGATTGAATTCTAATTTTTTTTCAGATTCTGGATCCCAATAGTTGAAAACCAGTTTTTGACACTTTTTCACTAGTAGGAGGACTAATTTGCCACCCTAGGCAAATGAGTCCCACTGTGAAATTTTGGTGATTTTAGTCAGCATCCACAACATTCCAGAATCATAAAACATTTCCCTGGTGCACTCTGTTTCATCTCATTTATTTCTGTTCTGCATTATTTCTTCATTTAGTTTATTGTTTGCATATCACAGTGTGTTTTCCAGCATAGTTTAAATCCTAGTTTTGCATTCAAATTCATTCATTTAGATCACTCAATTTCATTTAGTTTACTTCATTTAGCTTAGACAACATCACACATAACATAAATTTGAATTAACCCTTAGTATTTTTGGGCCCTCTCTCTCTCCTTTTAGGTGAAAAACCCTAGAAGAGCTAGAGAAGTCCATAGGAACCAAAAATCTATGGTTCATTTTGGTGAACCTGATGTGAAAACTTTTCATTTCTGATTTCATTTGCATATTGCATCCTATATTACATTTGAATTAACATTCAATTATGACATTGTTTTGTTTTTGCATTCTAGGACTTTTCATATTGCATTAGTGAAAACTTCATTTAGATTTCATTGTTGCATTGCATCTCATTGAAAAAATTGAAAATATGCATTCTACATCCTTGATTGCATTCTATAGAGCATTAGAATCATCTTAAAATTTCTGAAAAACACAAAAAAATATCATATTGGGACTCATTTGCCACCCTAGGCGAATCAATCCCTCTGCACTTTTTAAATAACATTTCTAGCATCCTTTTGGCATTTTTCTGCATTACAGTTTCCTATTCTTGCATTCTATTTTAATTTCCAGAATCTCTATTTTTAATCATTTATTTCATCTTAGTTTACATGCATCATGGCATTTTCTTCCAATAAGTTTTGGAATTCATTAAAATCATTGGTAGACATGTCCAATTGTACCTTTGGCTGTGACCCTAATGACCTTGAACTCACACATGCTCCTTCAACTCCTCATGATTTTCCTCCTCATGATGTAGACATTATTGGAGAAGATGATGCTAGCATGAACAAGTTCTACAATGACTGCCTTGACAACCTAGAAGCCAATGCAACCTTTTATCCATCCATGAAGTCAAAAAATATTTCTACTATTGCACCTCCTGATCACTTTGCATATTTACATCCTCAAATCAATAATGGACCTAGGGTTACTCCCTCAAGTGGACCTAGTTTTTCTTACCTAACACACTCACAATCATTTTATGCTCCCAAAGTCACAAACACTCCTATCAATCTTGAAGAAACATATGGTAAAGGCTTCACTATCTTAAGTAAACAAGGTTGTGACATAAAACATGAACATGGCATCCATCAACTTCTTGAGCAATATTCAACTAATGCAAACACAATAGGATTAGGATACCAAGATCCTTCTCATCCTGATAGACATCATTTTCAACCTAGGAGACTTCAGGATGCTAGTATAGTGATCTTGAATGCTCCTCTTGACTTAAAAATTCTCCTTCCATGTGAACAACCATTCTCTCCTTCTAATGACAAGGATGTTAGGATCCCCATGGGTCCTCCTCCTCCTATTCATGAACAAGGAGAATCTAGCAAACAAAAAATGACCATACAAATTAAAGAAGCTAAAGTTTCCTACACATCCTCCACCTGAATGTGAATGGAGACTTCAACTTTTTTTAAACAAAGGTCTTAGACTTTTACCACCTTTGAATAGGTTTTTTATTGATCCGAAAGACTCTAACATACCATTTTGAAAATATCATCATATTCTTGGATATCAAACAGATGAATGTCAGACATTGAAGGACATATTGGATAACTATCACTTCACTGATACCGATTGTTTCCCTGTCATACCTTAAAACAATAAAAACCCTTTCATCATGCCATAATTGTAGAATTCCCTATTCTCACTATTGCATGATTCTTTCCCATCACCTACCTTGGCTTATTCTTGCCTTTACACTTTTTAGGGGGTAAGAAGTTGTTAGCCTTGTCCTTGTAATGCATTTGTCTTTGTCTCTTAACTATGTTATAATTCCTTTTCCGCTTAACCATTTAAGATTGAGAAACTAATAACTTAGTTAATGGTTGACTTGCATTTGCATTAATTTCTCCTTTTCATGTGCGTATTGTGTTGCCCCATATTGTGTGTTTGATGTTCCCTCTCTTTGCACACTTCTTCAATTTGCATCTCTATTCTTCTATTTGTCATGCATTGTCTTTTTCACTTTTGTTTTGTGTTCTCCTTTTGGGGATGATGAAAAGTGTAGAGTTTCCCTATGTCTCTTCCATGTTGACCCAAAAGGTTCATGTCTTTTTCACTTTTGTTTTGTGTTCTCCTTTTGGGGATGATGCAAAGCATAGAGATGACATATGTCTCTTCCATGTTGAACCAATCGGTCCTTTTTTCTTTTTACTTTATCTTTTCTTGTATTTTCCTTCTAAGGGTGACACAAGGCATTGAGACCAAAATGTCTCCTTCATGTTGAGCCAAAAGCTTTTTCCCTTTTCTTTCACTTTTTTGTTTTCTTTTGTTTCACTAGTGTTTTCCTTTTGGGGACAATGCAAAGCGTTGAGACTACAATGTATCTTCCATGTTGACCCAAAATAGACTTTATTTTTCCTTTTTTTTGCTCTCTTTGTGTCATTCTTCTATTTCTATGTACTTTTGGGAATGATGATAGTTTTGAGCTCTTTCATAAAAAAATTGCAGCAACAAACATACTGACCCAAAATCCATAGATCCCTTATGTGTTCAGTGTGCTCTTTTCTAAGGGGAAACTCCCTTTCTTTGTTTTTCATTTTCCTTGACATGACATGGCCTAACTTCGAAACATATGACTTGGTATAGGGATTTCCAAGTTGGCTCTCATGTCTTATTTTCCTTTTTCTTTTTCTTTCCTTTGCTACTTTAAAGTAATTGCTCATAGAATGATGTGTAGAAATTATTTTAAAGCAGGGGGCATACATTACCAATAATTCATTTGTATTCTTGGTTCTTAGTATAGCCTTGTCATTTATATGATGTGTTTGTCAATTTGTGGATGAAATTGGGTGTGATGTCCTTCATAATTGTGATCTATCTCAACATATTACATTCCTCTTGGTGGCTTGATGTGATACAATGCATCCCCTAAGTTGTGAATATATTATTCTTTGATTGGTCCTCTTTTGGAGACATTAGACACAATGTTCCCTAAGTGACTGACCTTGCGTGAACTAAACAAGAATCCTTTGAACATTTTACACTTTACATCTTTACATTACATTTTTACATTTTGCATCCTTTACTACCTTGCGTAACGCAACTTGCATGACTATGGTACCTTTCATTTTGTTCATAAAATTTTTCCTTGTGGCACCTTGTTGAAGTTATTAGTAGGTATAATTTTAACATGGTTGAGCAGGAAGCCCACCTAGCGGCATGACTTTTCCCCATAGCCACCTTTGTGTTTGTGAGTGCATATCAACTAGCATATGTATCTTAACTTTTAGGCTTTCTCACCCCACAGAAAACCAAAAGTTTTGTGGCCCCAGAGTGAGTACATTTTGGCCTTCTCACCCGACAGACCTTCCTGTGTTCTATCACCCTAAAGTGAGTATACATTCTCTTTTAGCCTAGATCTAATCCACAACTAGTTGGACTGATGATCAAAATTCATCTATTTCTCTTCTTTCATTTTGACACTTGTGTGTTTCTTTGTTCTAATGCTTAGTTTTCCATGGGATCTTCATCGTGGGGGCTTGATCATCCCTCTTGATCATTGTCATTCCATCTTGCTAACATAAGTGCATTTGAACCTTCTTCTCAATGTTCATGGTTACTTTACTATGAGTTTGAAGCAGGTTCATCCTCTCACTAAAGTGGGGGCTAAATGTGCTGTAGAAAAATGCCCCCTTATCATTTTCATGGCCTTTTAGGTCTTGGTTCATGGTGTTTGATCTATTTTTCTCTGATTTTATGTTGCAACATGGTTTGAAAATGCATATTTAGGTACTAAAATTGAAATAACGACATCTTGTAAAGGTGTTGTGAAGTGTTGTAAAACATTTCTACATTCTTCTAAACTCTATTCATTACAATTAATCTAAAAATCACCTTTTCATCATTAAACAAGTCCTATTTTGAAGTGTTGTAAAGTCTTGTAACAAGATTTCATGCTTTTCTAGGGACACCTTCACTATTTATCCCTTTCTCATGCTTTATTTGGCCGCTTTATGCCCTCATATGTATTAATTAAGTGTATTTTTGAATGTAAGCCCGAGAAACAATATTAAATGCAACATAATTCCTGACACCTATTTTCAGGCCCTAGGTGGGACCCATTCACCATGGGTGGCGAACGAGTCCCCCTTGGCTCCAAATTCAATTTTTTAAAATTTTCCTTTCGAGTTTTTATTCAAAAAAACTTGATGTCAGCCTATGATGAGGTATGAATGGTTAACTAAGGCAAAAGATTGTATAAATAAATTATTTTAACCTCATTTTACATCTCCCATAATCTCCTACAATTCTCCAACATTAACACATCATATTCAAGCATTCAAGCATCTTACAACATCTTATAAAGGAATAGTCAAGCACTTTGGAGCATCCATTGACATTACTTTAGACTTGCATTATCAAGGATTTGGTAAGTTGATAGCTATTACATGTTATTAGTTTATTATTCTCTTTCATTTCATTGTTTCATTAACCTAGTTTGATTACCAAAAGTGGGGTTTGACCAAGGAAAACCCATATTTTCTAACCTTCAACCAATTTTCTCTTATTGTATGTGTGTTTGTAGACCTAGGTATGCAGATTTAACAAAGTTTTTGGTGTTTAAGATTGGTAAACAAGTCATCTAGGTGCTTCAAGTTAACTCATTCATATTTCAAGATTGGTGAAGGTTTTCTGTCTGTTTCCTGCAGAATTGATTTTGATAACCTGACAGTTAGAGATTCCCATATATGGTATTGCAAAGTTGTCTCCTAATTTTTTAGAATTTTGGGAGAGGATTTATTCACCACCAATGGCCAATAAGTCCCACCTTAGGACTGAAAAATTTAAATTTTGTCAGATTCCGGATCCCAATAGTTAGAAACCAGTTTCTGACACTTTTAGACCAATAGGAGGACTAATTCACCACCTTGGGTGAATGAGTCCCACTGTGAAATTTCAGTGATTTTAATCAGCATACACAACATTCTAGAATCATAAAACATTGCCTATGTGTACTTTGTTTCATCTCATTTCTTTTTGTTTTGCATTATTTCTTCATTTAGTTTATTGTTTGCATATCACAGTGTGTTTTCCAGAATAGTTTAAATCCTAGTTTTGCATTGAAATTCATTCATTTAGATAACTCAATTTCATTTATTTTACTTCATTTAGCTTAGAAAACATCACACAACATAAATTTGAATGAACCCTTAGCATTTTTGGGCCTTATCTCTCTCCTTTTAGGTAAAAAACCTTATAAGAGCTAGAGAAGTCCATAGGAACCAAAAATCTATGGTTCAACACTAGATTTGGAAAGAAAGATAATTAAATTCCCACTCAAATGAAATTCAAAAATAGGGGCCTCATTAAGGGAGGACCCATTTTCCACCAAAGGTGAATGTGTCTTGGCTAAGTTTGTAGGACCAAGCTTTGGGGAGCTGAAAGAAGGCCAAAAATCCATTCCAAATCAATTGAGAAAGGGGGGTGCTATTAAGGAAGGACCCATTCTCCATCAAGGGAGAATGGGTCCTAGCTCAACTTACTAGGACCAAATTTTTTCAAATGAAATAATTTGTTATTTAATTTATGATTGTCAAGAAAGGTCTCTGAGAGGTGTCAAAATTAAGGCCTAAAAGGGAGGTTTATAACTCCAATTAATCACAATGAATTAATACCACCTAAATAAGTGTGAAAATTCTTTAAAACAATTTACAACACTTAAACAAGGTACACATTATGTACAATTTATTTAGAAAGGGGCCCATTAGGGTTAATCAAGCAAATAAGTCCTAGAAAAGTGCAAATGTGTGTTACAACACTTCACAACACCTTTGCAAAGGGACCAATTAAGGCATTTTTTAGTCAAATAAGGGCCCTAGAATAGTGTTAATGTGTACACCATATTACAACACCACTCCAAGACACCATTAGTTTAGATTTAATGTCAATTATCAAGGAAGCAAGGGAAAATGCTACTTTTTCTATTACTACACTAAGTAGCTCCCCTAAAATAGGACACCAACTGCACTCCAAGAAAAGATTGCAAATGAAGGAACTTGATCTCAATGAAGGGTTTGGTTGTCTATAGTTTGATCTAATGTTGAACAATTCTTGAGATTGACGATATTCTCATGAATCAACTTTTGAATGTAGTGCATGTGGATCTTAATTTTTTGGTTTGCTGATGATGGACCGGATTGCGAGACATCTAAATCACACTTGAGTTGTCATAAAATATGAATTTGGGATTTTGGAAGGGAATTCCAAAATTAGTGAGAATATTTTGAAGCTAGATAACCTTAGTAGTAGTATTAACTTCTCCTTGATACTCAACCTTTGTAGATGAAAGCGAAAAAGAAGACTACTTATTACTCGACCAACAAAGTGGACTAGAACTAAGGGAGATGAAATAACTTGAAGTAGACTCGTGATCATGAGAATTGCCTTGCTAATTTGAATCCATGTGTCCCACCAAGTAAAATTCCATGCCCAATGCATAGTGAATCCCATAACTATGAGACTACCAACAAGTTTTTGGTACAAAGTGCCATCCACAAAGGTGAAGGACACTTAGCCTCAAGTTTGACCCTTAACAAAAATGGAGTTGGTGTAGGATTACAATCAACCATGTGAAACCTATGGAGCATATCAAGTGCATACTTAAGATGTGCAAGATAGATACCTAAAGAAGACTAAGTGATATCAATCCCTAAGAATTAGCACAATAAGCCAAAGTGTGACATCAAAAATTGATCATGACGATTAGTTTTCACTACTCGAATGGTGGATGATGACTTTCCATGATCAACAATTCATCAACATAGATAACCAAGAAAGTGTGAGTATCATCTTGCTATAAAATGTCAACATTAGGATTAGAATGACATCAAATGAACCCAAATTTTAGAAGGAAGGAGTCAATCTTGGAATATCAAGTCTAAAGGACTTGTTTGAGGCCATAAAGAAACTTTCAAACATGAAAAACAAGTGTTCAGGATCCTGTATGAACCCTTATGGTTGCTCCATATATATCCCCTCTTGAAGGTCACTATGAAGAAAAAACTCTTCACATCCATTTGATGAAATTCCCATCTATGAGTTGTAGTGATAACAAGGAAAGGATAGATTGAATTCATTTTGGTGACTAGTGCAAAAGTCTCAAAGTAGTCAATTTCGGGAACCTAGGAGGATCCTTTGGCAATCAATCAACTGACCCATCTGCAACACTTTTTTTTTTTTATAGATCCACTTGCATTGAACAAGTGTCCTTATTTTATGAAGTGGGATAAAATCCAAAGTATGGTTTCTCTCCAATGAACTAAATTCTTCCTACATACTTGCATCCCACTCGGGGATACTCGAAGCTTCTTGAAAGGGCTGTGGATCAGAAGTTGTAGCATGGAAGAGTGGTGTAGGAGAACCAATCCATGTCAGTGATTTTTCTCTAGTTGTTTCATGAGTGGTTGATTCTTGGTGATTGAGTCTATGTTGTTTGGTTGTTTTGAGTATAAATAAGGTCTAATGAGACCATTTTGATGTATTTGGAAAACTTGAGTATCTTTTATGTCCATATTGTAAAAGCTGTAAATCATGATGAAAAGGAGTCAAGTTTGACAAAAGTTGTCAAGGAAGGTGAATTGTCAATTTTCTTGTGTGGGGTCATGTTTTTAGGATGAATAAGGTCTAAATAGACCATTTGTAATTTTTTAGGTGATTAGGAGAGTTAATTTGCAAATGATGCAAAAAGTGTTAAAAGTTGTTAACCTAAACTTGCAAAAATGCAAAATTTGTAAAGGCTTAGAAGCCTAACGGTCATAAGGTGTTTGAAAATCAGTTGGAAGTTGTTGAGTTAGTTTTTTTTGGTGGGAAAACCTTTAAAAACATGTGGAACATTGATGCAATGGTTGGTTGGTGGATGAGAAGAAAAAAACCAATCAAGTTCTCACTATTTTTCTGGAAGTTTATTGTAGTATTTATCATTTGCAGGCCTGTACGGTAACATACAGTCACTAGTTTGTCCAAATTCTTTATGAATCCTATGGTGGCATGAGTTAAATATAGTTTACAATTGGTTTGAAGGGATAAAAGTGAATTTATAAAGTTTTATTCTTGTTTCCTTGAATTTGTCTAGGTATACCCTGTTTTGGGGTTTTGTGAGCAATTAACATGTTTTGATGACCATTTCACCAACTTTAATCTTTGTGACTGGTGAAATGGGTCCTATGAAGGAGGTTTATATGTAGGATGGTTGGAAAAAGTAGTGTTGAAGGTCGGATGAGCATTTGGATGATTGTCCTAGGGAGTTTGAGAGAGTTTACACCATGAAAATGAAGGTTTTGACCTAGGATTTGATGAAATCTAAGAGGGAAGTGTTATTTCTTGACATTTTAAGCTTGTTTAGGGTTAGTCATAGGTGTTTGAGCTGGTGATAAGGTCTGGTAAGAGCTGGAAGTTGGTTTTCCAATAAACCCTAGTGTAAATTGGGAAAAGAGAGGGTTTTGAGTTTGGGATGTTGCAGGGCCTATCTTTCCCTAAAGGTTCTTGATTTGGTGATTCCTCAGACAAGTGAGTGCTTCCCAATTGAAATTTGGGTGAAAGAGAAATTTTAAAGTGCACCTCCTTTGTAAATTTGACGTAATTGAGGTCTTGGACATCGTTATTTTCATTGCAATTCAATCCAAATAATTTTAGAAGGGTCTAATGCATATTGAAGAGGGATTAAAAGGGTTCCTAGAATGGTGGTTTATTGCAGAGTTTGTTAAGGGAATCTAAGAGTTAAGTTGGGAAAATTGGGTTTGCAGACCTATAAGGATGTTTAGGTGAAAAGTTGAGAATAAGCCAATAGTGAGTTTTGAGAGAAGGAAGGTGGTTTAGAATTCTTTGTATTGTGAAGGTGAGGGGTTTTCCAACCTAGGTTGCTATAAAAGAGATGTGGAGCCTTCTAAATTGTGATCTTGTTCTTTTGTGATTTGAAGGATCCCCTACCCAATCCCCTACTGACTGCAATGTATGACTAGCCCAAAGAGGCCCTACAACGACAAAAGGTGGAGAGTCTGGAGGAAATCATCAACCTATGAAGATAGGCTATGTGCACCCTCATTATCACTATCATAATTTGAAGTGGAGGAAGAAGAATCCTTATCAAGATTAGAATAATTATGATCCTCTAAAGAACGATCATGATGATGCAAGGAATTGTAGTGCCCTTCATACCATTCTCTGTGAGATTGGTAGTTAATTTGCTTAGGATTAGACATTATGACACTTTTTTTGATGTTGGACTTACTGCTACAATGATATTTTGATGATAATTTGGTGATATTGCTATATTACTTGAGTTTATGCTCATGTTATGACTATTATATGGACTTATTTAATTATGTGGATTAATCTTATTATGATCATTGTGTGATTATCTAATCATGGTTATTATGTGATTTTTAGGTGATTATTCTTATCTTGTTTGTTATGTTACTAATTGTTATGAGTTGATGTGGTTATTTGATTGATTTTTTTGGGTGAAAGGGATAGTGTCGCATTACTCACTTGTGAGACCTTGTTATGCTGAAATTTCCTTTCATGGTGTGCCTGATTGTATGATTATGTATATGCTCGACCATTTTGTGTGCTACAGGTTGCAGGTACTAGGAATTGACTTCACCTGGATTGGCAGGTCTGAGTGTGTCTTAAACCCAATGGAATAGTTGATCAGAGATAACATTTAGTCCCCTACCCTAGCCATCATCCTTGAAGATGATGAGTATCTAGTTCGTCACCTTGTTAGTATTGTCTATTGTCTACAGTCAGTTGGTCTTGTTTTCAACCCTAATTATGGTTAGGTAATTGTTGTTAATATTTGGTTGTTTAATTTAATTTTTTTTAATATATAATATTTTTGATTAATTGATGTATTAAATAAATCATTAAGTAAAAGTATTTTAATAAATAGATATAAATATATTTATTAATGATTATGGTTTGTAATAAATTTAAAAGTGTAATGTAATATAAATAAAATAAAATAAAATTGAATTATAATGAAATGTGATAATGGATAAATAGTAAAAATAATTAAAAAGATACAAAGGTTTTTTGTGGAGCACATGCATAGTTTGAAACAGATTGTTGAAAAGGAAACTTGATGTTTTATTGGAGATTTTAGAGATTTTATCAGATTTTTGGATTTCAAAAATAAAACAACCTTCCTTTTTGTAAATAATTATCCTTTTGAGAGATTTTCATTATTATGAATTTTTGTTTTTGGGAAGAGAAGAAAAAATTGTCTGCAAGAAATTTTTTACGCTAGGGATTTTGTCTAGATTGGGAATTTCAAAGTTGTTGTAGAAGATTGATCATGGCATCAGATTCCCATCTCGACTAGTGTTGGATCTAGGTTGGCTTTGTTCTTTGTTTTTGTAGTTGTTTTGTTTCTCCGATTAATGCTATCAATTTCTCTCTCTATCTGCTTGTTGAAAATGATTGATTGATTGTTTAGATGTGTTTCAGAATGCTTCATAAATTCAATGATTTCAATTGGTTCCTTGGAAAATCTATCTTACATTCTTATTCCACAATATTGATCCTGATAATGGTGTCAAATTATTTCTCCCAGCCATTGTCTTTTCTTGAAATTTTCTAAATCCTTTTAAAGGTTGCGCCAACCCATCTATCTCCATAATCAGCGCCCTCCTTCCACCCCATTGTCATTTCTTTTGAAACCCATTTGCTGGATGATATGCACCTCATATGTTTGGTGATTTAACTCAATAGTTATTATGATTCCCTTTGATGATTTGTGTGTGAAAATTGTTGGATATGACTTATACTTGTCAGCCGATACTTGCATGGCGAATTCATATTACAATCTGTGAATTATCAAACCTCCTTACTTTAAGTTTGGGTGCCCTTCTAATGTTATGCCTAAAACTTGATTTCACATATGTTAGGAAATTTGCATGGTTGTATTTCTATTAATTTCTTTCACCTCTTCCCAGTTTTGTCTTGGGCACACCCTCCCTTCATGATTTAGTAAAAAAATTCCTTCGTTCCTTGCAGATCATGTTGCCTTAGCAACATGCTATGTATAAGGTTGTATTTTATTCATTTAAATGTTTCAAGTGCGATTTATGTCTGTGTATTGCATTGAAATTTATGTTGGATATTGGATATGCTTAGAGTGTGGATTCGATATAATTCACTATGCTTCATATTCAATTCCTTACATTGGGAATTTGATAAAATCTATAGTATCATTAGTACTCGATTTCCTTCACTGTGCTTTATTTTCTAAATTGAAGGGTTTGAATTTATATCGGTGGTTTCATAATATGGTGCTCGATGCTTTGTTTGTGATTGCATCTAGTGATATTATCTATGCTTGACATCAATACCTTGAAATAGCATACTGTTCTGCTTGGAATTTTCTACATATTTTAATGGCTTATGTTGAGAGCGCTACAATGCTACCATAGACTGCATCTCAATGCACTATATACCTGACTGTATTTCACATACTATAAATTGTGTTTCATTTTGTTGAAACCCCAATACATGGAATTTTGATGCATTTATATATATCCTTGTTTGGGTATCGATGGAATGCTTATAATTGAGTTTCAATTTATTTTCTTTATATATGGAATTCGATGCACATATATTGCTTGCAGTTCATTGCATATGATAATGTGTTGGCATTCAATTTTTATAAACATATCTATATATCAATACATAGGTATGTAAATATATATATTGCCATACTATTATTTGATACGTTATTTTGTAAACAACATTTTGTTTGTATATATATATATATATACACGTATTTATATTAAGGTCATAGTAGAAGAACTATTCTGCCTTGGTGAATTAATAGAGACTTTCAATGAGTAAATTGGGAAAAATTAAATAAGGAGAAATTGATTTTATTTATATTTAAATAATTGGAAGATTTGTTAAATAAGGAAATTAGATTATTGTCTTTGTTAATTATGAGCACCGATTTCTCTTATAATTACTTAATAGTCAAATTATAATTCCACCATGTATTTCATGTTTGCATTGGTGAGTTTTTTTACTTGTATGAAGCATTGTGTTGGTTATTGGAAATTTGGGTAATTTTGGTTATTGATCAAAAGTTGAGTTCTTTGTGCAAGTGGGTTAAGTTTGGTTTCTAGAGGTTACGAGGGAGTATTTTTACTTGCATGAGTTTTATGCTTGATTCATTTGGAAGTGGTTGGTAACGTGTTTGAGATGTGTGCAAGAGGGTCTATGCCTTGCACTGGGTATACGTTCTTGTGATTGGGATATGTGAGCGAGATGGTCAATGTCTTGCTCTGTGTGTGGGATTCATGTGATTTTGTTAAGTGTGCAAGATGGTGTTTACCTTGATTGTTGTGTAGGGTCTACTAGTTACAAGCAGGGGGAGTGGCTCTCAATGGGGGCCGACGTCAAGTGAGATATTGTCAAGACAACCCATTGGAGAGTTTCTTAATCTAGTGATAACCTAAAAATGAATTAGGGGGAATGGGTAGATTTCACATTAAACAAGATAATTGGATGCCTCACCCATGCCTGTAGTGCTTGTTTAAGCTAAGGATGGGTTGAGAAGGCCTAGTTGGCAAGATCAACTTCCTTGTCCTCATGAAAGGAATGTTGGTTCCACACATGTCACCCTATGGGGCTGGTGTCTAGTGAGATATTGTCAAGACAACCATAGATGGGGTCAACACCTAGTGGGATACTATCAGGACAACCCATGCCAGGACAATGTGATGGCATTCTTCCCTATTGTAGTCTAGCATTCCCTAGTCATGTTTTCTCCTTCTGTTGTGTGAATGCCTTTGGAAGTGATGTATACGCTTATGTGATGTTAATGTTGTTGTAGTGTTGAGTTGTAACCATGTATAGCCCTTGTCTATGTGAGTCTATTGTCTTCTTGATTGTTTGTTTGTAGTGGGACCTTATGTTATCTCCTAGCACAAGGGGTGGACCTTAGGGTTCCACATGGATAGGATATTGGTACTTTTTCCTCCATTAGGTTTCCTTGCTGCTTGTTTGTGTGCATAGAGATTGTACCTTATGTAGCGGATTCTAGTTCATGATGCAGTTCGAGAAGACAGTCTTTTATGTATATGTATTGGAATTGTATATCAGTTGTACCATTTATTGTATTCTGATATATCCTTCCTAGTTGTATTCAGGGAAGCATTATTGTAAACAATGTAATGATGCAACATATTATGATGTATTCTCATGTAATGGAATTTGTATCGGTATTTGTATCGGTATTTGTGAATTATTTATAAATGACCTTTAATATTATTTGTTATGGAAATGCATAATGCATGATCATTTAATGTGATGGAATAAAATAAACTTGATTATTATATAAATCATGATAACATATTAGATAATGAATTAATTCTAGCTCTTGATGCAAGGATATGTTAGTAACATAGTCATGGAAACTTAGAGGACTTGGGATTAGACTATATGTTATGTTATATTATGCAGTTCATTGTTATTTCTTATAAAAAAAAATTCCATTATTTAGTCTTGTATTGTGTCGTCCTCTGGGTTCCTTTGCGGGGTGTTACATGAATCCAATCTGATGGTGGTTGGAGAAATGTTAAGAGAATAACTAGAAGGGATATCCTCAAAATGAAAAACTCATGAGTGGTAGGATGAAGAATCCTATAGGCTTTGACATTATCTGGCTATCCAAAAAATATATAAATATTTCTCTGTAGATCCATAGCTTTGCATTTCTTTGCTGAAATGTGGGCCCATGTATTAGATCCAAAAACTCAAAAGTTATTAACTAAGGGTTTCTAACCATGCCAAGCTTGAAAAGAAGTTACCCCCTTCAAATCTTTGTGAGGAACTTAGTTCTGGATATAACATAAACAGTTAATGGCTTATGCTAAAAAAGGTGGTGCCAAAGACTTGGAGTGAATCATATAATTGGCCATCTCTCATTGATGAGTGTTAAGTGGACCATTCATTATCATGAGAGATGGGTTTAAGTGGGCCATTCATTATCATGAGAGATGGGTTCTTGTGAACCACTACTCATGAAACATGGTGTATGCATGTAAAATGGATAGAAATAGAAATATGCATAAAATAGCTTAAATAAAACCAAAATACATGAAAACCTCAAAAGAAATCAAATACATGAAAACCTAAAAAGATTGAATGTATTATGTTGAGTTGTTATAGATTTGAATGTGGTTGCTCATGATTCCAACAAGATGACATTAGCATAAAAGATGTTGATATCAAAATGATAATGATAGGCCTCATTTTATAGAGAGCCGAATGTGAAATGGATGATCAAGATTAAATGATTTTTTTTCTATCAATGGATGAAATTAGACGAGACAAGATAAGATAGAAATGAGACTAATAGAAGAATGAGGAAATTGATTGATTTTACAAAAATCACTTCAGTTTGAGAGAGAAATTGCATTTTCAAATAATGGAAACATTATTTAAATGCAAAGGGAAAAGGCAAATTAGCTTTTTGATTAAATAGAAATTTAATCCAAAAAGTGAGAGGAAAGATGAGTGATTCAATTAAATAAAATTTAATTAACTTGTGACAAAAAAAGCTAAAAGTGAATAATTAAATAATTATTTAATTATAGTGGAAAATGACAAATAATTAAATAAATACAAATATATTTAATTATAGAAGTCAAAGAAATTTGTGACAATTAAATAAATAACAATTTTTTTAATTAATCAAAAGAGGATGTAGCAAGATAAAATGAATTAATTAAATAATTTAGATTATTTAATTAATAGAATACTTTACGACATTAGATAATAATTAAATAATTAAGATTATTTAATTATCAAGGATGAAAAAGGGGTTTTAATAAAAGCATACATAGAAACATACATAGCATGATGGGACAGGAGGAAATGTCACAAAAACAAATGCTAATGGAAGGTGGTAATGGCACAACATTTTGGCAACCAAAAAATTTAAAAATAATTTGCCGCTTATTATAGATTGAAAATAATTGCCCCTTGCACAAGTTTGTAAAAGAACTAAAATTAAAAAAAAAATATTTAAGTAAATTTAAATTAAAATAAAAATAATTTTTATATAAATAAAATGAATATTTAATAATTTAAAATTAAAATTAAATAATTGCAAATTAAATAAAATAATAAATTTTTAATATATTATTATATGATATTTTTATTATTATAGTTATTATTATAATTTTTTTAATGTAATTAAATTTGTTTATTCTCTTATAATTATTATTTTATTAAATTATATTATAATATGATATTATTGTATTAGATTATTATAATAATTAAATAATTATATGTTATTATATATTTGTTATTGTATTTATTATTATTATATATGTTTAAACTATAATTTAAATTTTGTATTATTATTTCATAATTATTATTGCATTAAATAATAGTATACTATTTTATATTATGTTATAATAGATTATATTATATTGTATCATTATATATTTATTATTATTTAAATAAATTTATATTATTATTTTATAATTAATAGTATATTGAATTATAAATTATATATTAGTTTTAGGATGGAGTGATGGATGGTGGATAAGGATATAAGGAAGGGGAGATGGAAGGTTACTCGGATGAGAGTTACGTAATGATTTGGATGAAAATATGTACATGAAAGATGTTTAGATTAACAAATCTATATTAGCCTAAAATGAACCTAATGTATTAAGCAATGTTGATGGATCATAATTGATATGGTGCATTATGATATGTGAATGCAGGTATCATGTCATGGTACATTATATGCAAGAGTAAGGAAAGTGGAAGATGCATATGGTGTAATCACTCTATGGGACCTACGATAACTTGACAATTAAATATAAAGATATTGATTATTAATATAGAGTTTTAATTATAAATTAAAATGTGAGAAAATATTAAAAGGAAATAAAAAATAAAAAATAAAAGGTGAAATTGGAAAAATATAATGAACAGTTAGTTAAAACAATTAAAAAGATAGAAAAAGTAAATTCGAAGCACATGTGTGACATCAAACTGGTTATTGTTTGGAAACTTCTTGTTTATACGAGATTTTTATCCGCTTTTTGATTTTCAAAAAATAAAAACTTTCCTTGGTTAATAATTATGATTTATGGGGGTTTTTATCATTTTTTATTTTTAGTTTGGGAAGAGAGGAGAATGAGGTTTGAAGAAATTCTTCTGTAAAATAGTTTCATTTTTAGAAAATTTTTTGAAAAGAAAATGTGGAATTGAGTAAAATGGTTTGTTATTGAATTGTTTTGAAGAAGCTGGAGCTGAAAATTTGAGGAGCTTGACCTCGGTATCAATCTTCAACTGTGTTATTCGTTTAAACCAGGTTTCTCTCTTTTATATTTTTTTGTTTCTATTCGTTTGAAGAAAAGGCTAGAATGAAATGCTATATAGAAATCTAAATATTCTCTTAGTTACTCAATTTGAACTGCAAGCAAATAGAGAGAAGTATTTGAATCTTTTGTGTGTGTTCTACATTCTACAATTCAACTTCTTCTAGCTAGGTATTGTGCTCGCAAGATCGTCAATCTCCTATATTTTATTTTGGTATATTTCTCTGTTCTTATCATCTCCTACTTTTGAAATTTGATTCATAATTTATATTCTATTGTAGCACATATTGGGCCATGCATTCTTTTCCCTGCCACTGCATGTTTGTGTGAATCTCTTGAGCTTTGTCACCATTTGTTATCGGCGCATCAGTTTTCTGTGCCCTTCTGGCGTAGACTATATCCAACTGATTGCTTAAGCTTGGTATTCGATTTGTCTTGACATTCACTACCTTGTATTTTGTAATTGAAAGTTCCGACTTAACGCATTTGATACCCATGTATTCCCCTCCAGTTCAAAGAGAATAAGCTTTTGTGTAGAAATCGAAATATTACCTGGCTTATGGATTTTGATAGACATATTAGTTGCTAGGAGGTTCGACTATATTTTATAGAATTCAGATTCTGCTGAAATTGTTGGATTTTCTTTATTATGCAAGATTCGCTGTAATATATATTGATGCATATGATCCTTTGACAAATGAATCAGCTATTGCACCTGTGCGTCTCTTCTTCCCTTGTTATTGCTGCTTTTTGCAACTATCATTTCTTGTTGATCATCCGATTTCTCACCACTACAAAGTATTATGGATGCTGAATATTTCAATTTATTTCTATGGATAAATTTATGCTTGAAAATTTGATTCAGGGTATACTGTATTCGATGAACTATTGATTGGTTCGCCTCTCTATTTTTGTTTTAGCCTCTGTGTGCTTTGATTTCATATTGAAAGTTTTGACTTATGCTTGGTAATAAATACCTTGCATTTCAATGTAAATTTTTTATGCTAGGCAAACCATATTTGCATTACATTCCACTCGGGAATTTGATATTTGAATTCAACGAATTGGTATCCTTGTAGGAATCAATTATATTTGTTGAGTTTGTAATGTTATGGCATTTGATTTATTATAAATATATAAATAAATCAACGTGTGTGTGTGAGATTACAACCTATCATATATATATATGCATGTATGCATGGTGATAATTATGGTTGTAGAACAAGGGATGTCGGTGTGAGAATTAAGTGTAGAAAGGGTATTTAATGATTTAGAATAATAATAAATGACTTAGGTTAAATGATCATTTATGCCAATTTGTTTTAGGAGTTGAGTTTATGCTTACATTATTTTCTAATTGTATTTAATTGTAAGATTGACAACTTTTATGAAATAATCTTCATCATTATTGTACATAAAATGGGTAAGATTCTAAGGTGGATTTCTTAATTATACAATAGGTGAGGAAATGAATTACATAATAAAAGATTTGATTTGGATAGATAGTATTAAAACGAGTAGTTAATATCCCATAAAAAATGTATAGGGTAATCTAATTTTGAACATTGATTGTGTTGTAGATAGGTAATTGAGTGATTAAATAAATGAAATAGATTATCAAATGTTGATTGCTTTTATAAATAATTAATAATTAGAATGTGAATTACCTTGTAGTTTCCTGATTGGATTAAGGGTCTTGTCTGCTATTTTGAATAATGTGTTTATTTAGTGAAGATGAAAAACTTTTGATTATTGAGGTTGATTTTGATTTTGAGTTGATTTTGGGTTTTGTGTATGATGGGATATTTGTGCGAAATTGTTATGGTAATCTTCCAGAGGCCTAGGGGAGTATTCTATTGATAGAATTTTATGTTGCTCTTTTGGAAGTGCATTGATTTTATACTTGAAATGTGATTATGAGGGTTTTTAGCCTTGCACTATTTACTTGTGATTATTTTTGGGAAAAACTGTGAGTGAGATGGTTCATGCCATGCATGAGAAATGTGATTCTTGTGGCCTTGTTTCAGTGTGCAAGATGACTTACCCTATTGGATGTGTTTGGGTCTTCTAGTTGTTAGTAGTGGGAGTGGCTCTCAATGGGGGCCAACACACAAAGTGGAGTTAGGGTAACTCATTGAGATTTTCTTTAATCAGTGATAATCTAAAATGAATTAGGGGGCTGGATAGTTTTCACATTAATTGAGATAATGCTTTAATCAGGGCTCAAGTGCTTGTTTAGGATTGGGATGAGTGGGAAGGCCTAGAATGGAAAATATCAACTATCTTGTCCTCTTGGAAGGTATGTTGATCCCACACGAGTTTGTATGGGGGCCGATGATTCGGTAGAGTTTTTCAGGGTAACTCAAGATGGGGGCTGGTAGCCTAGGAAGATACACCAGGGTAACCCATATCAAACTATGTGATGAAACTCCTCCCTCATGCAATCTAGAATTCTCTAGTATTGTGTCCTCCTTTGTTATTTGTGTTCCTCTAGAAGCGATGTCATTGTTATGTTTTGTCTCATTGCACCTTGTATATTGGAGTCATGTTAGCCTTGTCTGCTTGACTACTTGTATAGTGGGTCCTTATTATCATCTCCTAGCATGGGGGTGGATCTTAGGGTTCCACATGATTGGGTGGAACATGCTATGCACTCCATTGGGTTCCCAGTTGATGTTCATGAGCATGGATGTTGTACCTTACGTAGAGATTCTAGATCTTATACTAGACTTGAGATAGTGTTGATGTTATTTAATGTATTCATTTCAGTTGTATCTTATCTTGTATCTCATGTATGGACCTTCCTGTTGTATGTTGGGAAGTATTGATGTAATTATGTAATCATGAAATGATGCACCTTTTTGTAATAAAAGAAATGAATGTACTCCTTGGGTTTAACATTTGATCATTGATGGTTATTTATTTAATATGATGTATGGATGTATGATGTACATTTACTTAATGCAATGGATTTATAATTAGCTTTTGTGGGTTGGTTAATCTTATATGTTGGATTAGAACATGTTAGGTATGTATTCACATATTTACTCATGATATCCTAAAGGACATAGTTAGATCATATGTACATGTAATTTGCATTCTTGTTTGTTGATAATATGATATATATGTTGATTCACTTTTTAAAAAATGGTGTCATAATTGTTAGTTAGATGTGTTGTTCTTTGGGGTTTTGTCATGCAAAATTACACTTGGTATCAGAGCTTAGGTTCAATAGCTAGGAACTATGGATACATATGAGCCTATTACATTGACCTAGTTGGTTGTACTCTTAAGTTTATGCTTTCCATTTTTGGTCATCCTCGCTTGGCAACCCAAGATTTATCCTTAGATGGTGTTTGTCCAATGGTGTAGAAAACTGATGGAAAGGATAGGACCATCCGTGTAGTGCATAATGCATCGATATTCTTTCTATCTGAATTGCATTACGAACCCTTGCATAGCCTTTTGATGTGATTTTCAGTGATGTGAATTTGTGTTTGTAAGTGAAGAATGTATATAAAATCATGAATATAGTGCTTAGACTCTTGAGCTTCTATTTTCTCCCTTCTATCATTCTTGCCTACTATCTAAGACTTGTCCTTCGGTGATGTTGTGTAGGATGATGCCTAGAGGTCGTGATCAAGATAGGGGTCATGGTAGAGGTCAAGGAGGTGGTTGTGGGCTTAATCGTTAGAACACCTCTTCTCTGAGTTCCGACAAGAATGATCGTGAGGAAAAACCAGGCCCTCAGAACATTTAGGGAAGCAGTGGTTAGAATCATGGCCAATCAGAGTTAGACAGAGCTTAGTTACGTCCCTTGCTTGAGGAGGTCCCCTAGTAGAAGAAATGTTTCAGCTATAGCAAGACATTTGATGGGCCTCTTGAGGGCATGTTCTCCTACCTTCAATAATCCTAGTAGTGGTCTAGAGGATGAGACTTGGATGATCAGTGTTCGGATTGGTAGGGCACCTCTAGCAAGCTTCAGGTTCTAGGGTGGTCATTTTCCATCTAGGAGAATCCAAAATTGGCTGTGAGCCCAACTTTATTGACTTGGCCAAATAGCTTGGAGCACATGGACTACAACAAGTGGAGGTAGAATCCAACAGTCTAGTGTACCCATAGAAGGCAAAGAATATGGTAGAGGTACAAGTTGTTTCTCTTCTGGCCAGCAAGGCCACATAGCTAGATAGTGTCCTTAGAGGAGCACGTCTGAATTCAGTCAAAGACTGACAATCACAGAGCCAATAGGGGATGATGCAGGCATGTCCCATAAAGTGATTACAATGGTTGATAATTGTTGGGCAGAGCATCAGGGCACAGATGTGGAGACTATAGGTAATGGACGGGTAGTTAACTTCAGGGGAGCTTGTGGGAATTCTACAGTATAGGAGACTGATGTAGTCCTCTCACGTTGCCTTCATTAGATTGATACTCTTTATGTTAGGATATATACTATGATACCTTGTTGATGCTAGTTTAACTATTTTGGATTGGTTTTGGATGATAGTTTATCATACTTTGATGTTCATGATACTATTGACTTATGCATATGTTATGATGGTTATATGGATTTATTTATGCACTCTGAAGATTAATTTAGTTATGAGTATCATGTGGTTCTATGATTATGTTTACTGTGCATTTAATTCATGATTGATCTACGTTGTTTACGACGTAATTGTTGTTATTCGTTGATGTGGATTATTGTTTGAAGTGTCTTGGTAGGAGGGATAGTGTAGAATTACTCATTCACAAGTACCCTGCTACACTATGATTTCCTCTCACGATGTGTTTGATTGTTATATATATATTGACATTTTTTTTGATGTAGATTACAGGTACCAGACATTGATTCCACCTGAACTATTAGGGCTGAGCGTGCCATAAAACCCAATGGAAATATTGTTTAAAATAGAGATGAAAAAAGGTTCCCCTACCCTAGCCATCATCCTCGAGGAGGATGAGTATCCGGTCCATTACCTTGTCAATATCATTTGATGTCTGTGGTCAGTTGGTCCTACTTCTCGACTTTGATTAAAGTTTAGGTAATTGTTTGGTATTTGGTTTGTGTGATAATTTGACGTTGCTTATATTTATGTATGTTTTATTTTACCTTGTGACTTCTAGGAGTAAGTTGAATCTTAGGGGGGAGGATGTAGTGCCCCTCCACGATTTGCCCCTTCATGATGCTTGATTAATTTTGGTTGGGTTGTTTGAATTAAATTGATTTTATAATGCTGTTTGTTTTGGTAACAAATTAAATAAATTATTAAATAAAACATTTTGATAAATTGATATATATGTTGTTCTTGGATATTTAATTTATTAAATTGAATTATTAAGTTAAAAAGTTACTCGACAATTAAATATAAAGATATTGATTATTAATATAGAGTTTTAAATGTAAATTAAAATGTGAGAAAATATTTAAAGGAAATAAAATATTAAAAATAAAATTGGAAATTGGAAAAAGATAATGAACAAACTAGTTAAAACAATTAAAAAGATAGAAAAAGTAATTTTGAAGCACATGTGTGACGTCAAACTGGTTATTATTTGGAAACTTGTTGTTTTTACAAGATTTTTATTTGCTTTTTGATTTTCGAAAAACAAAAGCTTTCCTTGGTTAATAATTATGATTTATTAGGGTTTTTATCATTTTTGATTTTTAGTTTGGGAAGAGAGGAGAATGGGGTTTGAAGAAATTCTTCCATAGAATAGTTTCATTTTTAGGAATTGTTTTGAAAAGAAATTATGGAATTGAGGAAAATGGTTCGTTATTGAATTGTTTTGAAGAAGTTGAAGCTGAAAATTTAAGGAGCTTGACCTTAGTATCAATCTTCAGTTGTGTTATTTGTTTATACATCATGTCTCAAAATGGGGATTATTCGTTATTGAATTGTTTTGAAGAAGATGAAGTTGAAAATTTGGGGAGCTTGACCTCGGTATAAAGTAGGAAATATCTATATTTCATGATCTTTCTCCACTTTTAGATTTTCCTAAGCTAGTCCAAATAGCTCAACATGATGAATTAGATCTGCATGAAGGGTTAACATCTTAAGTGGAGAAGAATATGAATCATCAACCAAAAATGCATGGGTGGTATTGGTATATAATCTTGTCAACTAGGATTGGTCAACCTATGTCTCTGCTGTCAACTTTGAGACACAAGCATCTCTCACATGGTAAAATTATTTTTCATGTTTGCCTCATTAATTTTTAATGAAGTACGATCCCATTATATCCAGATTTGGAAGTGAAGTTTTAAGGTCATTTTGGTGTCATCTATAATCAATCAAGAGATATCTCAATGAGTTTTCCAAAGTTAGCAATAATAGATGACGTCTGTTTAGTCACCTCACCCAATGTGCATCGATAATGGGAGGCCTTTGGCTTGTGTGACCATCATATCCCCATGTCAGCTATTAGCTGGGAAAGGATGCCCCCAAGCAAGCATTGGCATATTTTATTCCTTTTATCCTTTTTTGGATGTCGCAGGTGATTTTTAGTATGTCGATAATTATGAATATGTATGCTTGGAAACAAATGGTTTCTTTTCAAATTCTGAGACAATTGGAGATTCCATTTTCAGAAACAATTGGAGATTTACAACTATCCCAGGTATTTAAATCCCACTGCTATCAGTATAGGAAAAGTGTAATTCAAATAATTGGTGAAGAAGTTCTCTATCCTCAAGCTCACCGGGCCATTTTCCATTCTCAATTGGATTCTGTGTTTCTTTCCAATGCCTACAATTTGCTTCAATATTTTCCTGACATACAATTGATAGCTTCAAAAGTGGTTAAAAATGTTTTTTTGCAAGAGGATAAGTTGCTCAAAGGTGTTCAAGCGTATGAATTTTGGAAAGCAAGGGGAGATTTGGTGGCCTTTTCCCTCGACATTTTCTGTTAAATGGAAATGTTTATGTTTTCGTGCTTGATGCTATCAAAAAAACCTTGGAGATGTGTAGTTTCCATTATCTACAGTTGACTCTTGAAAGACATAGGGTTGCAATTGGTGGGGATCTTGTAGATTAAATTCAAAGGAGGACTAATGCTATCCTCACCTTGCTTAGCCATGTTCACCTCAAACCAATCATTGTGTGTCAGCCACCTCCTTAAGCAGCTCAAGCAATTCCGTTGGTGACAATCTCAGACCAAGTAAGTTCTTCTTCTTTGTGTCAGCAAGTGATTTTGAACCTTAATGTACCACTGCAAGCAAATGACCAGGGCATTGAAGGTCAGGGAAATGATGAAAATCAAGGAGAAAATGACATTGTCGAAATAGAAGAATAAGGGTTTTGTTTTGAAAAAGGTTGGTGAACGGAATATTTATCTTGCTAAGTAGGGTTTAATCCCCATTTTGAGACATGATGTATAATGCAATCTTCAAAAGTCTTAGTGGTTTGTAATTTTGATAGATTATTTCTATTGTAAAATCATGATATGGATCCCTACTATTTTGATGATTTTAAAAAGAATTTTGTATCTAATTGAACTACAACCGAAGGTTTTCTTCTTGGTTCTTTCCTACTGGTATGCTCTTCTGAACTGGGTTTTTTGTAATATTCTATTTAATTATAATATAATTTAATATAATATAGTGGCTTGCCACTTTTGCTTAAAAAGAAATCAATCTTCAGCTATGTTATTCCTTTAAACTAGGTTTCTCTCTTTTGCATTTTCTGTTTCTATTCATTTGAAAAAAAGGCTCGAATGAAATGTTGTATAGAAATCTAAATATTCTCTTAGTTACTCAATTTGAACTGCAAAAAAATAGAGAGTAGTATCTGAATCCTTTGCGTGTGTTCTACATTCTACAATTTGACTTCTTCTAGCTGGGTATTGTGCTCGCAAGATCGTCAATCTCCTATATTTTATTTTGGTATATTTCTCTATTCTTATCATCTCCTACTTTTGAAATTTGATTCATAATTTATAGTCTATTGTAGCGCATATTGGGCCATGCATTCTTTCCCTTGCCACTGCGTGTTTGTGCGAATCTCTTGAGCTTTGTCACCATGTGTTATTAGCACACCATTTTTCTATGTCCATCTAGCGTAGACTATATCCAACCGATTGCTTAAGCTTGGTATTTGATTTGTCTTGAAATTCACTACCTTGTATTTTGTAATCGAAAGTTTTGACTTAAGGCATTCGATACCCATGGATTCTCCTCCAGTTTGAAGAGAATAAGCTTTTATGTAGCAATCAAAATATTACCTAGCTTATGGATTTTGATAGACATATTAGTTGCTAGGAGGTTCGATTACATTTCATAGAATTCAGATTCTGCTGAAATTGTTGGATTATCTTTGTTATGCAAGATTTGTTGTAATATATATTGATGCATATGATCCTTTGACAAATGAATCAGCTATTGTTCCTGCGCGTCTCTTCTTCCCTTGTTATTGCTGATTTTTGCAACCATTATTTCTTGTTGATCATCCAATTTCTCACCACTGCAAAGTATTATGGATGGTGGATATTTCAATTTATTTCTATGGCTAAATTTATGCTTGAAAATTCGATTCAGGGTATATTGTATTTGGCGAACTATTGATTGGTTCACTGGCTTTGTTATTTTCTTGGAGTTTCTTTAGCCTTAAGAGGCTACGCCATCGCGCCTACTCTCTCTCTCCCTTGCTATTGCTGCCTTATTTTTTGGAATAGATTTTAAAGCTTGAAAACTTATAATAGCATCCCTGTCTGTTGGAAGCATTCAAAATGTTAAGTGTTCTATGCTGTGAGTTCATGTGAGGGCAGTTGGTATTTAGCACCGCATTTATCTCCAATGGCATCCCCTTGTACGTTTTCCTCTCTATGTTTTATTTTAGCCTATGTGTGCTTTGATTTCATATTGAAAGTTTTGACTTATGCTTGGTAATAGATGTATTTCGATGTAAATGTTTTATGCTTGGAAAACCATATTTGCATTACATTCCACTTGGGAATTTGATATTTAATTTCAACGAATTGGTATCCTTGTAGGAATCAATTATTATGAAGTCACTATGTGATTTGATGAGTTTAAAATGTTATGACATTCGATTTATTATAAATATATAAATAAATCAATATATATATGTGTAGATAGGTTTTTCTATATATGTATGTATTACAACCTATCGTTTTATCATATATATATATATATATGCACATGTATGCATGGTGATAATTATGGTTATAGAAGAAGGGACGTCGGTGTGAGAATTAAGTGAATAGAAAGGGTATTTAATGATTTAGAGTAATAATAAAAGACATAGGTTAAATGATTGTTTATGCAAATTTGTTTTAGGAGTTGAGTTTATGCTGACATCATTTTCTTATCATATTTAATTGTAATATTGAACACTTTTATGAAATAATCTTCATCATTAAATTGTACATAAAATGTGTAAGAGTCTAAGGTGGATTTCTTAATTATATGATAGGTGAGGAAATGAATTACATAATAAAAGGTTTGATTTGAATTGATAGTATTGAAACGAGTAGTTAATATCCCATAGACAAATGTATAGGGTAATCTAATTTTGAACATAGATTGTGTTGTAGATAGGTAGCTGAGTGATTAAATAAATGAACTAGTTATCTAATGTTGATTTCTTTTATAAATAATTCATAGTTAGAATGTGAATTAGCTTTTAGTTTCCTGATTAGATTATGGGTCTTGTTTGCTATTTTGAATAATGTGTTTATTTAGTGAAGATGAGAAGCTTTTGATTATTGAGGTTGATTTTGGATTTTGTAATTGAGGGGGTCTTTGTGCGAAATTGTTATGGTAATCTTCCAAAGGCCTAAGGGAGTAATCTATTGATAGAATTTTATGTTTCTCTTTTGGAAGTGCATTGATTTTATACTTGAAATGCGATCATGAGGGTTTTTAGCCTTGCACTGTTTACTCGTGATTATGGTTGGGAAAAATTATGAGCGAGATGGTTTATGCCATGCTCGGGAAATGTGATTCTTGTGGCCTTGTTTCGGTGTACAAGATGGATTACCCTATTGGATGTGTTTGGTTCTTCTAGTTGTTAGTAGGGGGGTGGCTCTCAATGGGGTCCAGTGCACAAAGTAGCGTCAGGGTAAGTTATTGAGAGTTTATTTAATCAATGATAATCTAAAATGAATTAGGGGGTTGGGTGTTTTTCACATTAATCAAGATAATGCCTCAATTAGGGCTCAAGTACTTGTTTAGGCTTGGGATGAGTGGGAAGGCCTAGAATGACAAAGATCAACTTCCTTTCCTCTTGAAAGGTATGTTGATCCCACATGAGTTTGTATGGGGGCTGGTGATTCGGTAGAGGCTGCCAGGGTAACTTAGGATGGGGGCCGATAGCCTAGGAAGATATGCCAGGGTAACCCATAGCAAGCTATATGATGACACTCCTCCCTCATGTAATCTAGCATTCCCTAGTCTTGTGTCCTCCTTTGTTGTTTGCGTGGCTCTGGAAGTGGTGTCACTGTTATGTTTTTTCTTGTTACACCTTGTATATTGGAGTCATGTTGGCCTTGTCTGCTTGACTACTTGTGTAGTGGGTCCTTAGTGTCATCTCCTAGCACAGGGGGTGGACCTTAGGGTTCCACATGGTTAGGTGAAATCTGCTATGCACTCCATTGGGTTCCCAATTGATGTTCGTGAGCATGGATGTGGTACCTTATGCAGAGATTCTAGATCTTGCACCAGACTTGAGATAGTGTTGATGTTATGTAATGTATTCATTTTAGTTGTATCTTATCATGTATCTCATGTATGATTCCTGTTGTATGTTGGGAAGTATTGATGTAATTATGCAATCATGAAATGATGCACCTTTTTGTAATAAAAGCGATGAATGCACTCCTTGGGTTTAACATTTGATCATTGATGGTTATTTATTTAATATGATGTATAGATGTATGATGTACATTTACTTAATGCAATGGATTTATAATTAACTTTTTTGGGTTGGTTAATCTTAGATGTTGGATTAGAACATATTAGGTATGTATGCACGTAATGCAATCATGATACCCTAAAGGACATAGTTAGAGCATATACATGTGTAGTTTACATTCTTGTTAGTTGATAGTATGATCTATATGTTGATTCACTTTTAAAAAAATTGTGTTATAACTGTTAGTTAGATGTGTTGTCCTTTGGGGTTTCATGGCGGAGTGTCAGATTAAAAAGGTATACTTGATTGGAAAAACAATTTAATTTTCCTCTAACCTCTTCTAATAGTGAATCAAATTCTATAAGAGAGGGAGTCTTAAATAAAATCCATGAAAGAGGAGATGAAGGCACTACAAGAAACAAGACATGGGACTTGGTTGATTTGTTGGAAACACAAGGGCAGACAACTGTGAGGGGGGGGGGGTGAATCAGTTGTCACAAAAATTTAAAACTTATTCAACTTATTAACCTTATTATTTGATCTGATTAATAACCATGAAAACATAAATCATCAACACATCAGAAACACACATAACACAAATATTTTTTATGTAGAAACTTTGTTAGGGGAAAAACCATGGTGGAGGTTAGTCCACAAGATTATAGCCTATTAAAAGTATAAGAAATAAAAATATGGGGAATGCACTTGCATTTAAGCACACTACCTAGAGCTCACTAGTCAATTACAACAAGGTTAACTGCCCAAAGGAAGACACACTGTCTTATAGAAAGAATCAGATTACATCCATAAAGATTTGAACTAATAGAATAGCATTTCCTAATGCCTAATGACAGTTCCCCTTAAGTGCATGAACACTTATTTAATCTTCTTCACCCTTTTTCACACTTCTTCACACTCTACTCTGCCTTCAAATGATTTAGATCAATATTCACACATATAAACACAAAAGAACACCTCAATTTGAATAAGAAATCGCTCTTATATATCTGTAACAAGAAATTTCATCCTTACATGTCAGCTTCAACAAAATAATAAAATGAATATAAACTGTCGGCCCAAAATACTAAAGGTTATTAATGCGAATCAACCAAGGTTGGCCACAACTTAGTGAAGACCAAAATAAACATATCCAATAAAAAAAAAATCAATTAATTACTCCTTGAAGATCCACAACATACTACAAACTCCATGTTAGCCAAGAACAAAAAAACATGAACACGCAAGAGAAAATCGCCAACCACAAGCACAACGATCAATGCAGATGTGCAAAAAAGATAGAGCATGATCTAGAAGCATCCAAAAAAATCATGAATCACCAAAGAAGAATCTATAACAACTAAACTAACTGAAATCACTTCATCTTCAATTAGGAACACAAATTGAAGCAACAAAGAAACTGTCAGAATGTAAATCTTCATAAATCAATGAAATCTTCACGCAGATCTCTAAAACTTGACATGGATAAACTAGATACACTCAGCAAAAAATCCTTTAGTCCACAACCTATAATTATCAACATACAAAACTTACTGACATATTGAACTTCACTTCACCACTCACAACCTGCAACTCATCTCATTTCAATTTTGTCAATATCCTTGACATATACAACTTCTAATGAATTAATGCTAATAGTGTTGACATCAATGAAAACCACATATCATCAACACAACTAAAATACCCAACAATCTCCCCCTTTGGAATTGATGGCGACACATGATGTGAAAAGCACAATCAATGTAGCTAACTCTTGACACTTACTCCCCCTTATGTTCTAACTCATTTTGTCCTCAACTTTTTCACATTATCTTCTCCCCCTTTGACATCAATGACAAAGATATCTTCTATACAAGCTCAGAACCACATATCTAAATATCTAAATATCTGACTACTCCCCTTGAGTAGCATCCACCACAACATCAATCCAGATCAAGATATGGCTTTGAGATGCACAGACTGATGCAATGTAATGCATCCTTAGTTCTAATTAGGAGGTGTAATCACCCATAACTTCCCTCTAAGATAATCAAAATTATCCTTAGGAAATGACTTGGTAAAGATGTCTGCAATCTACTCCTTAGTAGGCACATACTCTAGTTTGACTTCCTTTTGCCTCACCTTTTCTCTCAAAAAGTGAAACTTAATAGATATATGCTTTGTCTTTGAATGTAGCACCAGATTCTTAGAAATGTTAATAGCACTTGAATTATCATAGAATATAGCATTAGGCTCATTATACAAAACTTTGATATCCTTCAACCTCTGTTTCATCCACATGACTTGAGTACAATTGTTAGCAGAAATAATATATTTGGCCTCTGTAGTAGATAAGGAAATGACATTTTGCTTCTTACTTAACCATGATATCAAATTCTTACCCAAGAAAAATGCTTCACCACTAGTACTTTTCCTGTCATTTACATCTCTTTCCCAATCAACATCAGTAAAGGAAATCAAAGTAATATCATCATCTTTAGGATACCATAGGCCAAAATCAACTGTTCCCTTCAAGTATATGAAAATTATCTTCAAAACAGTCACATGAGATTCCTTCATATCAGCTTGAAATCTTGCAACAATACATACAACATTCATGATATTAGGCCTAGTTTGAGTTAAATACAACAATCCACCAATCATTGATCTGTATCTAGTCTAATTTTCTTTTGGAGAATCATCTTATATTGTCAACTTGCATCCATTCACCATAGGTGTACCAACTAGCTTTGAATCTTCCATACCAAACTTCTTCAACAATTCATTCACATACTTGGACTGAGAAATAAAAATCCCTTTATCTAACTAAATAATTTGCAATCCCAAAAATAATTTCATCTCACCAATCATTGAAATTTCAAATTCACTCTTCATCTCATTAGCAAAATTCATGCACAAACCATCATCTCCTCCAAAAATGATATCATCAACAAAGACTTCAACAATCAAATCTTTATTACCATTCTTGAAATACATATTACTATGAGTAGTAACTTTTTTAAATCCAAGCTTTAGCAAATACTTGTCCAATCTGGCATACCAGGCTCTACTTGCTTGAGTCCATACAATGCTTTCTTCAACTGACACACCATATCTCCCTTATCAATCAACTGAAATCCATCAGGTTTCTCAACATACAACTCTTCTTCCAATTTACCATTTAGAAAAGCTGACTTGACATCCATCTGATAAACCTTGTAGTTCTTGTAAGTAGCATAGGCAAGAAATAATTTTACAGCTTCAATTCTAGCAACAGGGGCAAAAGTCTCTTCAAAATAAATTCCTTTCATTTGTGAATATCGTTTGCATACCAATCTTGCTTTTTTCTAACCACTTCTCCTTGCTCATTCAATTTGTTTCTAAAGACCCATTTAGTTCCAATGAAATTCTTATCCTTAGGTCTACGAACAAGAATCCGAGTATCGTTCTTCTCAATCTATTTTAGTTCCTCTTTCATTGCTTCAACCCAATGCTTATCTTTACATGCTTCATTCACACTAGTAGGCTTAGTCTTTGAAATCAAGCAATATTCTTCTACAATATTTTTCCTACTTTGGACACCTTTGTTCTTATCACATATAATCTGATCTTCTAAATGATTCAATAATCTTACATACCTTAGATTCTTCTTAGGTTGTTCTTCAACTTTAGGCTCTTATGTTCTCTCTTCTACAACTTCAGTAGTTTCTTCTTCCTCTTGATTTTCTTGATCCACTGGAATGATTTGCACTTGATTTATAGTCTGAACTTGCTTTCCCCTATTTGTATTGATATTTTGATCATCAGAATCATATCCATAGGTTCTAGATGGTGTACCTAAGTCTTCATCAGCCTTGACACTTGCACTTTCAACCATTTTACTCAATCTTTTATTGTAACACCAGTAGGCCTTGCTATTAGTAGAATAACCCAGAAAGATACCTTGATCACTCCTAGCATCAAACTTTCCTATGTCTTCTCTCTTGATATAACATTTGCTTCCAAATATCTTGAAATATTTAATAGTAGGCTTTTGACTAGTCCATAGCTCAAAAGGGGTCTTACCAGTATCACCTTTGACTTGTACCTGGTTGAGTGTGCATGACAGTACTCATAGCTTCTTATGCCATAGAAAAAATGACCCTTTGCTTGATATGTGATTAATTCATGTTTAATTAGACCTAATGAGGCCTCAATATAGTGTTGTGAGGCATTTTATGCATCCACACTAGGTCTTGGACCCTTGCAAACCCCTTGCAAACTAAATAAAATGATTTTAATGATGTCTTGTGAAGGTGTTGTGAAGTGTTGTAAGACATAAATCTACATTCTTCTAGAATCTATTAATTACAATTCACCTAAAAATCACTGTTTTATTCATCAAAAAGTCCTATTTTGAAGTGTTGTAAAGTCTTGTAACAAGCTTTCACACTTTTCTAGGCACATCTTCACTATTTATCCCTTTTTCATGCTTTATTTGGCCCTTTATGCTCTCATATGCTTAATTAAGTGTATTTTTTAATGTAAACCCAACAAACAACATTAAATACAACATATTTCCTAACACACATTTTCAGGTCCTAGGTGAGACCCATTTGCCATGTGTGGTGAATGAGTCCCCCTTGGTCCTAAATTCAAAATATTTTAAATTTCCTTTCAGGTTTTTATTTAAAAACACTTGATGTCGGCCTGTGATAAGGTATGAACAGTTAACTAAGGCACATAGTTGTATAAATAAGTGTTTTTCTCCTCATTTCATATCTTCCATCTTCTAATCTCTTATCTTTCATAATCTCCTCATCTCTCAATCATCTATCTTCCATCTCAAGTTAAGCAAGTTAGGGCTTTCACATTGCAAGACATTAATTTAGCTTCCTAAGACATTCAAAGGAAGATTATACATGTTTTGTTGCAGAATTTCAAGATCAATCATCATGGAAAGGTAATTTATTCCATTATTGCATGTTTCATTCTATTCTTTCATCATTTTGGTTTAATTACCTAAACAGGGTTTGACCAAGGCAAACCCCCATGCCCTAACAATCAATATTTCTTCTTTTCTTCTTGTGTGTTTGTAGATTTAGGCCTCTTGGAAGCTTGTAAATCATTGAAGATTAATTTTCAAGGTTGTTAAAGTCCTCTCTTCATTCAAAAAGTCAAAGAATCAACAAAAAGTCACTTTTAGACCTGAATTCGACAATTTCAGAAGTGGACACTTGTAGGAAGCAGAAGTGTAGATCTAGCTCCACAGAATCAACTCTTGAATTTGCAAATTCCTATAGGTGGAATAATTCACCACCCATGGTGAATGAGTCCCATCTATAGGCCTGAAAAGTGATTTTATTAGAATTCAGTTCTTGGCAGTCAAAAACCTATTTCTTGGACTTTTCATCAGAAGTAGGACTAATTCGCCATGCATGGCGAATTAGTCCTAGTGCCCATTAATAGTGAGATTTGGAACATTCCAAAACCTTCCAACAATAGTAATCTACCTCCAGGTGCACTCTATTTAGTTTCATCAATTTTTGTTTTCATTTGTTTAGGTTTCTAGTTCATATTTGCAATCAACATTGTGTTTTCCAGCATCTTTCATTAGATTAGTTTATATTCATTTATTTGCATTTGTAAGCATTAAAACACATCCACACACACTTCACATCAATATTCCATCTATCCTTACATTAGTCTTGAGTGAAACATTGTGCATTTTGGTCCATCCTTCCCCTTTTAGGTGAAAAACCCTAAAAGAGCAACAAAGGATTTGGGCACCAAAATCCTTCGTTTCATTTTGGTGAACCTGCTATTTGAATCCCCTCTTTTCTAATTTTGGATTCTATTATTCATTCTAGCATTGCTTGCATTGTATTTTTCATTACTTAGATTACATTCTAGAGTTTCATTTTTGCATGAGTAAAAGTGCATAATGCGTTGCATTTTTGCATTAAAATGTTATGAAATTCTGCATTTTTCACTTAGGTCTGCATTTTATCACTCAGAATTCTTAAAAATCAATCACAAATTTCAAAAAAATCTATCATTCCCCTCCTCATAATCCCATCATTGATCATTCCCCTATTGGCAATGAAATCATTTTGGAAGAACATAGCCTTACTTGTCAAGAACATGTGGCTTGTTGTTCTCCTAAAAAATCTCCTCCTAGGGAGAATATCATGACCTTGGACTATGGAAAACAAGTGGTTATTGATTGCCCACACTTATCCTAGAGATACATCAAAACAAACCTGCCGAGGATATGAATGGACCAGTGTTCATTCAATCCCCTTTGATCAATGAACCGCATACATATCCCATAGGACATCTTCATAATCCTCTCATCCTTTACCCACCTTCATTCAATTTCACCCACCATACCCCTAACTCCTCCTTCACCATTAATGACCTCGAACATGATTCCTCCCACAAATTTCAAATTGTCATCTCACAAAACTCTCATGATTTGAATTCATTAGATTTTGTCTCCTATCATGAAGACGACAAAATCTGGCAATCTACACAGTCTTGTGTAGGTATGACAACTAAGGGTATGTGTAGGATCATGGTGGGCCAAAAAGTGGCAATGAGGAAAAAAAATGTCTTTCATCAACCCAAAAATGCGAAAATACTGTGTTGACTTTTTTTAGGCTCGGGTGTCAATACACACCACCAAAGCAAACACCAATCCTAGTTTTCCATATCGGATATCCGATCTAAATCGGATATTTGATTTGTAAAAAGCATATATATACAAAATCTGTCGCTGTTTTAAAGTCATTTGACAGTCAACAACCCGCAGGCACATAGTGAGGAGGTTCTTCACGTAATGAATATCCGATTTCGCCAAAATCCGATTTGAAAAGGTAAGTTTTTTTATTTTTATTTGCTTTGATTCGATTTTGAATTAGATTTGGATAATTTCAAATAGGTTTTTGTGGATTTTTTTTAAAAAACAGGGTTTTTGATTGAATTTTTATGAAAAAATTGAGTTTAGAATGGATTTTGATAAAAAAATATGTTTTTGTGGATTTTTTTCAAAATAGGGTTTTTGATTGAATTTAATGAAAAATTGAATTTAGAATGGATTTTGATAAAAAAAAATGAATGTTTTTTGTGGATTTTTTTTCAAAATAGGGTTTTTGATTGAATTTTTATGAAACAGTTGAGTTTAGAATGGATTTTTATAAAAAAATGAATGTTTTTTATGGATTCTAATTTAAAAATAGTATTGCTTATGTATTTGTATTAAAAATTAGAGAATTTTATAGATTTTTGTTAAAAAGTAGGGTTTTTTTTGGATTTTTTTAAAAAACTAGGGTATTTTTATAAAATTTTCATTTATATTGTCTAATTTTAATTAGATTAATTATTTTTTAACTTTAATTAGATTATGGCTACTGAGAATGAGAATGCAAAAATTCCACCAATTGAGAATCAAAGTGCATAAATGCCAAATGCTCCACCACCTCCGCAACCATCAATTGAAGACTTAATTCATGAAAAATTGGAGCAATTGAGAGGCATTTGTGATGTTTATAAGAAAATCCCTCAATTATCCCGTATGTCAACCACATTAATAGGAATAATTACAAATGTAGAAACCTTCTCCACCCGACATAATGCCTTTCATTCGTGGCGAGAAACCATGAGGGAATATTATGCATGTGGATTGTCTTATGATGATGTGAAAAATCTCCAAATAACAAAAGCCCAAATAGCCTCTTTATTTATTAACCCTAGCACTGGTTTGCCAGTTAATGTTAACAAACCAAAACTTTCTATAAAATGATGCATGCATAGGGGCATTGTAGATAACTTTTGGGATCATTGGTGTATGGTTTTTGATAAACCACCCAACAATAATCATGATGTACCTTTTTACTTTATTAAAAAATTATATGCTGAGTTTTTGTTAAGGCATCATGTCAGTTACTTTGACATTAAACCCTTCCAGGGTGTTGGTGGAGGTATGCCCCAGGATAGGCCAGGGGCAGCTAGAGTAGTCAGGCACCTGCATGTTCCCTATCCTCCCCTTCCTCCGCCACCTCCAGTACAACATCCAAATATTACAGAGGATGCAGCCACACAAACTATCCAGGCCATTCACTCTTTGAGTGGTCTTTTGGTTTCCCATGCTTCTTCAGTAGCTCAACCACAGTCTGGTGATCTTGGTGATGGATCCAGTGTTGCTGCATCATCCTCCTCGGGTCCACATATTTGTGTGCCACATATTTGCAATACGTGCCAACAATATGCTTGGGTCCTATTGTACAACCCCCTGAGCATCCATTAGACACTTTTGATTATGACATCCAGGATGTGGAGATTATAGCAGATCACACATAGGGGAGTGGAGCACACCCTACAGAGTTCTCTCCTTCTAGAGAGGTGGACATTGGAATAGTTACACAGGTAACATTTAAGGTGTAAATTCATAACTTGCATTTTTTGAAAAATGAATATTAATAAGAGATAGTATCAAGTACTAATATTTATTTACATAGTCTATTTATCAGTTAATTTTTGAGGAAGAGCTCACATGGGTGACTGATAGCACCCTTAGGGCCATTTCATTTGGCCTTGAAACACACACAGTATGTATTTTTACACTCACTCATTTATATTTTTTTACTGTATACTTGTCATTTGAATTGTCATTAATGAAATTATATATTAACTTATATGTTTATCTTATTCTCTGCTTGTAGGAAACACCTAGTGTGAGCGAGGTGCAATGCTCTCTAGACTATGGATGCACAATGTTAGATAAGGGAAAGGTAATTGAACTCAAATTTGATTGAATTAAGATTTATAAGATCTTTTATTGATTATGCATACATTTGACATAGATTCGTAGTTTCATATGTAATTGTCATTTTTATGTACAGGTGGTTGTGAGCTATACATCATTGTTGATAAGTGCCACAACACCTGAAGGAGTAGGTATTTGAACACCTGAAGGAGGAGGTGTTGAAACATCTCAAGGAGGAGGTGTCGAAACACCTAAAGGAGATACAAAAAAAGATCAGCCAAAGAGGTATGTGTTTATTTTATTTTGTACTTGGTAAATATGTTCTTATTACCGACAATTCTATGCTGGATCAATTTCATGTTTTTGTTCACATATATAGATTGGCATTACAAAATTTGGTTTGGTTAGTTCTTTGAGAGGGGTATATTCTAGGACTCCTGACCCTTCGAAGAGACGTATATTTCAGGTAATCAAGATTTCAATTTTAGAGTTCAATTATAATTCAATGTGTATTGATTTTTATGTTAATTATTCAATTTTAAATTATATAGTATAACTAATCTCAATTGTGGTTTGAATTTTTGTTGTCACGGCTACCTTGAGCCATGAGTGCTTCAAAGAGGCTCCATTTTGATGATCCACCAATAGTTTAGGATGAGATAGACATTTTGGCATGTAAATTTTGAATAGATACCAAGATGGCATATACCATATTGTAAAATTTTGTTTGAGTTGGCATTGATGCCATTTTGTATATGGACATACACTTGATTATTGGATAATTTGATATATATAGAAGTTGAAAATCAAAATTTAATTTCCTCCTCATGTGCATGATTAAACTCTTTGAAAATTTAATCAAGTGAGCAATGGTTAAATATCAATGTATAATAGCATAAAAAGAATGGTTAAATATTATGTAGTTTATATTCATATTGCTGATTACATTTTATTGCACATCTTTCAAACTAAAAGCATTTCTTCACATTGCATAAGTAACAACTACATGCTGATAGATGAAAAAATTTCAATAACAATATAGTTTTTACAAAGTCAACCTAAGCAGTTATGCAATTACTTCACATTACATAACTAATAACTAGGAGCAGCTATCAATTGCATTAGCTTGTCATGGAATTCTATGAGACCACATTTCTTTGAGGAAACTTGGCACAAAACTCACAAAAAAGGAAAAGAAAGCACTCAAACAAACTTTAAAGGGGTCTCAGGCCTGCTGCCCCCTCATTCCACATGCTATTCAGCCATTTACTTGCATTGTAGGGGCCGAACAATGGAGAAAACATGTAAAAATAATATATATATAGCCTAGAAGCATGAATTATGATTAGAATATCACATAACATCATATAAACAAAAAAACCACTATACACTTGAATGCCATTTAAAACATGCATGATAAATATTCATCATTGAAACTTGAATTGTGGTAGCTTGATATATAGAGTCGATTGATGCCAGGTTTCAATTTGTATGATATTGAAAAAATAAGCCAACTGAGTAGAGTTATCAACATTCTTCAAAAATCATAAGAATTCTTTTAGTACACTAGCCATTTTGACATCTTGCAATCTCAAACATTATTTTGTATCATTGTTACATTGGTCTTAGTTCAATGATGCTGAACAATTTTTGAAAAAAGAAAGTTGTGTGATGGTCCACATTCAATCCAACAAGCAAAAATGAAAGCTCAGCCTTTTGGAATGAAAATTCTTGTTTGCAAAACAAATGAATAAGATGAGGTAGTTAAGGTGTTTGAAGTTATTTAGAGGTCACTTTTAGGGTGCAAGGCTTAAAAGTTCATTTTAAATGCACTCAAACAAACTTTAAAGGGATTTCAGGCCTGCTGCCCCCTCATTCCACATGCTATGCATCAATTTACTTGTAGTGTAGGGGCCGAACAATGGAGAAAACATGTAAAAATTATATATATATATAGATGTGCAGCGTAGAAGCATGAATTACGATTAGAATATCACATAACATCATATAAAAAAAAAAACCACCATAAACTTGAATGTCATTTAAAACATGCATGATAAATATTCATCGTTGAAACTTGAATTGTGGTAGCTTGATATACAAAGTTGATTGATGCCAAGTTTCAATTTGTATGATATTGAAAAAATAAGCCAAGTGAGTAGAGTTATCTACATTCTTCAAAAATCATAAGAATTCTTTTAGTACACTAGCCATTTTGATGTCTTCTTGCAGTCTCAAACATTATTTTGTATCATTGTTACATTGGTCTTAGTTCAATGATGCTAAACAATTTTAGAAAAAAGAAAGTTGTGTCACGGTCCGCATTCAATCCAACAAGCAAAAATGAAGGCTCAGCCTCTTGGAATAAAAATTCTTTTTTGCAAAACAAATGAATAAGAATGAAGTAGTTAATGTGTTTGAAGTTATTTAGAGGTCACTTTTAGGGTGCAAGGCTTAAAAGCTCATTTTAAATGCACTCAAACAAACTTTAAAGGGATCTCAGGCCTGCTGCCCCCTCATTCCACACGCTATGCATCAATTTACTTGCAGTGTAGGGGCCGAACAATGGAGAAAACATGTAAAAATAATATATATATATAGATGTGCAGCCTAGAAGCATGAATTACGATTAGAATATCACATAACATCATATAAACAAAAAAACCACCATAAACTTGAATGCCATTTAAAACATGCATGATAAATATTCATCGTTGAAACTTGAATTGTGGTAGCTTGATATATAGAGTCGACTGATTCCAGGTTTCAATTTGTATGATATTGAAAAAATAATCCAACTGAGTAGAGTTATCAGCATTCTTCAAAAATATAAGAATTCTTTTAGTACACTAGCCATTTTGACGTCTTCTTGCAGTCTCAAATGTTATTTTGTATCATTGTTACATTGGTCTTAGTTCAATGATGTTGAAAAATTTTAGAAAAAAGAAAGTTGTGTCACAATCCACATTCAATCCAACAAGCAAAAATGAAAGCTTAGCCTCTTGGAATGAAAATTGTTGTTTACAAAAAAAATGAATAAGAATGAGGTAGTTAAGGTGTTTGAAGTTATTTAGAGGTCACTTTTAGGGTGCAAGGCTTAAAATTTCATTTTAAATGCACTCAAACAAACTTTAAAGGGATCTCAAGCCTGCTTCTCCCTCATTCCACATGCTATGCAACAATTTACTTGTGGTGTATGGGTTGAACAATGGAGAAAACACGTAAAAATAATATATATATGTGCATCCTAGAAGCATGAATTACAATTAGAATATCGCATAACATCATATAAACAAAAAAACACCATAAACTTGAATGCCATTTAAAACATGCATGATAAATATTCATCATTGAAACTTGAATTGTGGTAGCTTGATATACAAAGTCTATTAATGCCAGGGTTCAATTTGTATGATATTGAAAAAATAAGACAACTGAGTAGAGTTATTAGCATTCTTCAAAAATCATAAGAATTCTTTTAGTACACTCAAGAGTTATCGGATGTCTTCTTGCAGTCTCAAAAGTTATTTTGTATCATTGTTACATTGGTCTTGAGAGTGGTAGCTTAATATAGGTCCACAATACAAAACCTGGTTTACTTGTGCAGTGTAACAGTGGCATAGGAAGATTTTTCTTTGAAAGCAAAAATGAAAGCTCAGCCTATTGGAATGAAAATGCTTATTTGCAAAACAAATGAATAAGAATGAGGTAGTTAAGGTGTTTGAAGTGATTTAGAGGTCACTTTTAGGGTAGTTAAGGTGTTTGAAGTGATTTAGAGGTCACTTTTAGAGAAGAGAGATGTTGAAGAGTACATCAAGTCAGTGCGAACCGAAGTGTAATGTGTTCTAGTTTGTAGTACTCCTTTATTTCTCTGCAGATGTGTGATAAATTATTACTTCAATGATGTTGAACAATTTTTGAAAAAAGAAAATTGTGTCACGGTTCGCATTCAATCCAACAAGCAAAAAAGAAATCTCGGCCTCTTGGAATGAAAATGCTTATTTGCAAAACAAATGAATAAGAATGAGGTAGTGAAGGTGTTTGAAGTTATTTAGAGGCCACTTTTAGGGTGGAAGGCTTAAAACTCCATTTTAAATGCACAAACAAGAATGAAATTACTTCAAACCAAGTTTGTGAAGAAGTTAACTATGTTTCCCACTAGTTTCCCTTAAGATTCCAAAGTGCTAAAAGGCAACAATCTTTGAAGGGCTATTTCTAAGAGACCGTGATCCTTATAGACTCTCCGTCTAATCCTATGGGATTGTATTGGGACCATCTACAAAAACCTCTCTCGGTTTTTGCTATCTCAGAGGCGTTTTCCTGTGGTGATGACTTTTTAGTGGAGGGAAAAGTTGCCAGATGCAAGCAGTGTAAACTTGCAAAGTGGTACAACTTTCATTCCACAACTCGTACAACCAAACAGACTATTCCAACACGTCTAGATGGGTACATTTACACTAGGGATGGTCCTCTCTTGCACCCAAATACACCGAATCACTCCGAGCTACATTGGACCGATGATTTCCCTTAAGCGTCCAAAGTGCTAAAAAACATCAATCTTTGAAGGTCTATTTCTTAGAGACCATGATGCTTACAGACTCTCTATCTGAGGCTATGGGACCATGTTGGGACCATCTACAAAAACCTCTCTCGGTTCTTGCTATCTCGAAGACGTTTTCTTGTGGTGATAACTTTTTAGTGGAGGGAAAAGTTGTCGGATGCAAGCAGTGTAAAGTTGAAAAGTGGTGCAACTTTCATTCCGCAACTCGTACGACCAAACAAACTATTTCAACCGTTACGTATGGGTACATTTACGCTAGGGATGGTCCTCTCTTGCACCCAAATATGCCAAATCACTTGAGCTACATTGGACCAGACAATTTCCCTTAAGAGTCCAAAGTGCTAAAAGGAAGCAATCTTTGAAGGTCTATTTCTAAGAGCCGTGATGCCTCTGAACTCTTCATCCAAGGCTATGGGATCATGTTGGGACTATCTACAAAAACCTCTCTCAGTTTTTGCTATCTCGAAGGTGTTTTCTTGTGGTGATGACTTTTTAGTGGAGGGAAAAGTTGCCAGATGCAAGCAGTGTAAAGTTGCAAAGTGGTGCAACTTTCATTCCCTCAACTGCGACCAAACAAAGCTGTTCCAAAATAATGAATAGATACGTTTCGCTAGGGATGGTCCTCTCTTGCATCCAAATAAGCGAATCACTCTGAGCTACATTAGGCCGACGATTTCCTTAAGAGTCCAAAGTGCTAAAGACAACAATCTTTGAAGGGCTATTTCTCGGAGCGTGATGCTTACAGATTCTCCATTAGGATATGGGATCATGTTGGGACCATCTACAAAAACCTCTCTTGGTTTTTGCTATCTCAGAGGCGTTTTCCTATGGTGATGACTTTTCAGTGGAGGAAAAGTTGCTAGATGCAAACAACGTAAAGTTTCAAAGTGGTGCAACTTTCATTTTGCAACTCGTACGACCAAATAGACTATTCCAACATGTCGGATGGAGTGCGTTTACGCTAGAATGGTCCTCTCTTGCACCCAAATATGCGAATCACTCAGAGCTACATTGGATAGATGATTTCCCTTAAGAGTCCAAAGTGCTAAAAGACAACAATATTTGAAGGGCTATTTCTCGGAGCCGTGATGCTTACAGACTCTTCATCTAAGAATATGGGATCGTGTTGGGACCATCTACAAAACCTCTCTCGGTTTTTCCCTATTTTAGAGGCATTTTCCTGTGGTGATGACTTTTTAGTGGAGGGAAAAGTTGCCAGATGCAAGCAATGTAAAGTTGCAAAGTGGTACAACTTTCATTCTGCAACTCATATGACCAAACGAATTGTTTCAACATGCGGATGGGTACATTTATGCTAGGGATGGTCCTCTTTTGCAACCAAATACACCGAATCACTCTGAGCTACATTGGACCAAGTGAAATTAGGTGAAAAATTGATGCAGACACAAGGGCACAATCACAAACTCCTTGCAACCTGCCTATTTGAGGCACCTAACAAGATTATTTTGATCTCTTTGGATAGTCCAAAAATCCCTTAAAACTTGACAAGCAACTAAATACACATTTCCCTCTTTAACCCCATTAAACCCTTGTAATAGTGAGAAACTAGTTTTTGTCCAATTACTCCACAATTTTCCAAAACACTAGATGAACACATGACTGATTCAAACACCCATATCCAAGTTACACAACATAGATGAAAAAAACATAGACTCCTTTGGACCAATGTTGACTTCCTATACATTCACCCTTGAACAGGCTACTTAATTAGCCCAAAAATGCAAAGCAAGATACTTTCAAACACCACATAGACCCTTGAAACCTTGGGGAAGCAAATAAATTTCCAAGAAAACAAATATTTTTCAATTGGATTCCATTTGTACAAACCTATAACCATTAAATAAAAAAACCCTTGTTTTTAGTGTAATTCTTGAGGGTTTATTGGATGTAGCACTTCCACAACCTTTCAGACCTTTCCACCACCTTAGAAACCTTTATTTAGGCCCCAATATGCTTAGAAAACAAAGAAACTTCTGGTATGTTAGAGATTTTTGCAAACCCTAGGGTAAAAACTCTATTTTCAAGTGAAAAAAACCCACATATTTAGAACTTTAACTCTTCCTTTTATTTCAAAACCCAGTTCTCCATGCCTTCCACTCTTGAAATAATGTCAATACATGTAATAATGTTTCTACATAAAGTTTTGATACAAAAATTCTTGAATGGCTTGTGCATAGGCATAAAACACAAGAAAAACAATAAAATATGAACTAAGCAATTGAAACTTTACTGATTCAAAGAAAAAAATCCTTCAACCAAACCTGTCTCGAGCCCTTGAAGGCCTTAAGTACATTTATATGCCTTGGAATCCAACTCCCAATGCCTTTAACTACCAATAATAACTAACTTTTGAAACCTTAATGACCATTGAAGGCCAAAATATAAACATTTTTCACATTAATATGACTCATAATGAAATGTTGCACTTTTCCACTTCCAACTTTACTAAGACCTCACTTAATGGCTTGAAATAGCATCATTACATGTTCAAAACACTATTCTTGCTTGTCCCTAAACAAATTGACTAATTTTTCCTTCAAAGGCTACAAAGCAACAACTAGGACAAGTTGGGATCTCCATGTTTTTTTGACCCTAAAACTTGAAAAATCCTCCTAATACATGACCATTAGGACTATTAGATCCCATTAAAGACAAAAACTCAAAATATTAACACTTTAATTATTGAAATGATCCATAATGATATTGTGGTGTAGGTGCTCCTGCACCAAAAATGGTGGTTACAACTTGCTAATGTCAATGAAACATGGGGGCAACAAGATTTAAAGTTGGATCAAGCTTGTGCAGGTCCTAATAGATGTGTTTGATGAATTTATAGGGTGTGGCAAGGTTGGAAACATTGATTTCCTTAAAAACCTCATGAAAGTTGCTAAAAATGAAGTTGCACCCAAGTTGGATTTGAGAAGCAAAAGTTGCAAGCCACTAAAATTTATTATATATAAATGGGAGATATTACAAAACCTGGTTCAAACAAGCATATCGACAGGAAAGAACTAGGAATAAAACCTTCGGTTGTAGCTCGATTAAGTACAAAAATAGACCCCTTTACAAAACCTATGATTTTCCAAAATACAGATCCCTTTACATTTTAAACATACCCTTTATACAATGCCAGACATTTGACCCATATTTCAAAAAACATCACTGGGTATAGATTATGCCCATACACAATTATGACCATTTTACATTGTTTCAAATTTGAGAATTCAAATTTTACAAATTTTTCCTATTAGAGGCATTCAGGGCACAGTCTTCAACAATAGTAGTATGTTCATGTTTTGGACAGACAAACACCTGTACAAACCATCAAGGTAGCTTAGAATAACCAATCTATATTATTCTAAATGACACAAAATATGATGAGATGGTAATGCAAACTATAAAAGACGCTTAGAATTACCAATCTATATTGTTGTAATGTGTTGCATACCTCTCCAAAAGGATGAAAGTTGGCTATTGTTGCAGCAGGTCCATGATCAATCATGCCAGGAATATCGCAAAAGTGGGAAAATGAGAAATCTATATTGTCACAATAGAAAAGATGCTTAGACTAACAAATCTATATTAATCTAAAAAACTTGAATGATGATGAATTGGTGATGCAAACTATAAAAGATGCTTAGAAGAACCAATCTATATTGTTGTAATCTATTGCATACCTCTCTGAAACGATTAGAGCTGGCTATTATTGCAGTAGGTCCATAATCAATCATGCCAGGAATATCGCAAAAGTGGGAAAATGAGAAATATATATTGTCACAATAGAAAATATGATTAGACTAACATATCTATATTAATCTAAACAACCTGAATGATGACGAGTTGGTGATGCAAACTATAAAAGATGCATACCTCTTCGAAAGGATCAGAGCTGGCTATTGTTGTAGCAAGTCCATGATCAATCGTGCCAGGAATATCGCAAAAGTGGGAAAATGAGAAATCTATATTGTCACAATAGAAAAGATGCTTAGAATAACATATCTATATTAATCTAAACAACTTGAATGATGGTGAATTGTTGATGCAAACTATAAAAGACGCATAACTCTTCGAAAGGATCATAGCTAGCTATTGTTGCAGTAGGTCCATGATCAATCTTGCCAAAAATATCATAGAAGTGCATACAAAATATCACTATTAAAGACACCTGCATTGCAATAGTATATCAAATATTAGTATTAAATAAAGAACACTAATAAACTTAATCATAATGAACATAAGCCTTCTACCTTGCATTCTTGAAAATGCTATTCAAGTGTTCCTGAAGGGTCATCTCTTTGCTTAAGAGTATCCAATATTACTTCATGATCAACATTACTAAGTGTCCATAGTTGTTTTGTCTTTGGTCTAGCATGATGCTTCAACAACTTAACATTTGTTGCTATAACAAGGTGCGAATACATGATAATGGTTTTGTGTTTCTCATAGTCTTCAAATGTAGGTATGCCATTCTTTTTAATCATGTATGTTCGCAATCAAGTTCCTGCAACCACAATTGAACATATCGGATAAATGAAACCATCATCATCTTCCATCGGTTGTGTTAGCTTATGCTTTACCTAAACACATCGAGCCAACCAATAGTCTGATCTCTCTTCATTCCCCTATGGTGCAACAATTGCAAAAATATGTCCTAGCTATAGTAGATCTGAAAATAGGTCGTAATCAACTAAACTTTCCATTGTGTCATTTGTCACGGATATTGTTTGAGATAAAGGAGTTAGAAACTGTGGTACCCATGTATCCACCCACTCACTTGACTCACATTGGTCCCACTCGCACTGAATACAACTCTAACAAAAACAAGCTAACTCTCGTGTCCAAGTGGTCCATGTGCCTACATCTGAGCTTTGAAATGAATGCATCTTTGAAGAATCTTTGATTGTATGACAATCCAATCTGCCTCCCACTGTACCCTCCTCAATGAACCAAAATAATATGCGCACTGTTGAATCAAGTGTCCCTCCTTGTGACAATGCTGAACTACACCAATCAACTATAGAACATGCATCAATGAATTTTGCTCCTGAAATCTTCAATTGCTTCTTAACTAGAGCTCTCTTTATGCATGCACCTGCTCCATTATGCTCCCCTTTCCCATGTCCAGCTTCAAAAAAACTCCAAATATGAGGTAGACCCCTCTCTACATGCATTCTACTCAACCAATAAAACATAGGAGCATTCTTGAATTGACCTGTGCAATTATATGACCAAATTAGATGTCGGCCCAATGCTATATCATGCTCTATCCAATGTTTTACAATTTATGTCAAAATCAATACAAGTTTTTCTCATAAAGCAAGCCTTTTTCAATTGATGGCTTACTAGGGAAGTTGTAATGACTCTCCGAGCAGCTCTCTTATCCTTTTCCTTGTTATTTTTTCCAATAGACTTAAGAGCATTAAAAATATTTTTGACAATAATAGAATTCTTTTATGTCTTCTTGTTCACACGAATCTTCAATTTGGCTAGCAAAGGTCTCATCTTTTGCATCTTTAGCAATTGTACAAAAAGTTGGCATTGCTTAGTCAATGTCTTATCACTAAAATATTGGTTGAAAAGTCTTCTAGCCCACAACTGAACAGTTCGTGTTGACCTCTTGCCTTCAAAATTGTTCATCAAATTCAAGTAACCATTTAGGGGTTCTTGAAGGTCTTGAAATTGGAATATGTCTTTCTTCCATACAAGGTTCTTCATTTCTCATGTAATTTGGTGAAACATAATTTACACTTGCTTCAATATTATGTTCAAAATCTTCATTTCCAACATTTTCACCTTGAACATTTTCAATATCAATTTGAATAATTTCATTCCCAATTTCAATATCATGTTCAACATCTTCAAATCCAACATTTTCTTGAACATTTTCATTATCAATTTCAATATTTTCATTCCCAATTTCAATATCATGTTCAATATCTTCAACCAACATTTTCACCTTGAACATTTTCATTATCAATTTCAATAATTTCAGTCCTAATTTCAATATCATGTTCAACTTATTCAATTCCAACATTTTCACCTTGAATATTTTCAACTTGAACATCTTCAATTTCCTCTTCACTTGAAAGACCATAGGGGTTAGGTTCGCAATATTTAACATACCTTGTCTTCTCTTCCTATGACTTTCTCTATCTCTTTGTCTATATGCTTCAATTTCTTCTTTTGTAAGCTTTCTCTTACGTTTTTTCTTCAAATGACTATTGCTCCCCATTATACCTCATAAAAGATGCTAAAAAATCATTGCTTATGACAAATTTCAATAGAAGATGCTCCAAAAAGTTGATCTTTGTATCTTCCTCTCTGAAACCGCATGTGTGTCACCTACAAACAAAATGTAGGGTCTGTTGGAATGCACAAAACAACCCACATGTGGCTTTTCTATGGCCCATAAATCCAATATCCGTGATAATCTGATATCCAATTCATTTGAAAAAAATTTACGATGTTTTGTAACCGTATGATTTTAGTTCTACAAATCAGATATCCAAATTGAATTGGATATCCGATTTGTGTACACATAGAACTAAGGGTTAATGGTAGATGGTAGAGGGTTTAAGGGTTAAAGGTTTAGGGTTTAGTGTATAT
>VDFB02270651.1:360961508-361014730 GCA_007258455.2 Sequoia sempervirens
ATTCTTACATATTTTTGAAATAATATAGATAACTTATTCAAATTTTTATGTCAAGTTGCCTAACTCTAATTTTTCTGAATTTTCATTGCCACTTAAGGGCCCGTTTTTTCCATGATGATCTTGCACATACCCCTAAGCAAGATGTATCTTTAAACCCAATCACCCAACCACCTTTTCCTCTTGATCAAGAAGGTATCTTGTGAAGACTTCTTCAGGATAACTTGATCATCCTCCCTCCTAAAACTTGAAAGAAATGTTATGACAAGACTTCATTCTGCATATATCATAGAGTTCATAGACACTCCACTAATGACTACACTGCTTTGAGTCATAAAATCCAAAATTTTCAAGAGTTTGGTATGCTTCCCTATGTGGGGGAATCTCATTCCTCTAATTTCTATTGATTTTCACTCTATCATGCATCTCATTAATCATTTCAACTCACGTTTGTCCTACACTAAGTGGGGGCAAGGGGTTAAGTAGCCTTGTCCTCATATGTCACTTGTTGTTTCCTCCTTTGGCTCATCGTTAAATTTTCATAAATACATAAGAGAAAGCTTGGGATGTGGGTGACATGCCTTGAGTTGGCTTGCATATGACATACTTCTCTCTTTCATAATGAAGCTTATTGGAAACATATGGCTTGACATAGGGCTTTTCGAGTAAGCTCTCATGTCTTCCTCTTTCTCTTCTACTTTAAAGAAATTTCTCATAGTACAGGTGCTCACAACTACTTTAAAATGGGGGCATACATCACCACTCTCATTCATTTTGTGATTTTCTTTTCCTTGTGATTCCCTCTCTTGGAAGCATTAGGTACAAAGTTTCCCAAGATGAGATCTTATACTTATCCTCTCTTGGAGACATTGAACATGATGTTCCCTAAGATGAGACATTGCACAAACAAAGAAAAATCCATTTGAACAATATTTACATTATTTTGCATTAACAATGTCTATAAATATCAAAATCATTTTGTTTTCCCTTGTGGCACCTTATTAAAGTTATTAGCAGGTGTAACTTTAACATGGTTGAGTGGGAAGCCCACCTAGTGGCATGACTTTTCCCCATAGCCACCTTTGTGTTTGTGAGTGCATACCAACTAGCGTATGTATCTTGCCTTTTTGGGATTTCTCACCCTATGGACAACTAGTTCCATGGCCCCAGAGTGAGTATGTTGTGGCCTTCTCACCCCCCAGATGACCTGAAGTTCTATGGCCCCAGAGTGAGTACACCTTTTCCACCCCATTTCTTTTCCTTTCATTCTTTCCTTTGCATGATTTTGTATCTTGGGGGCTTGACCTACATGTGGATCTCTCTTGAATGTCTACTTTAGTGTGAGTTTGAAGCAAGTTCATCCTCTCACTAAAGTGGGGGATAAATGTGTTATAGAAGAACGGACCCTTTGCTTCACATGGGATTAATTCATGATTAATTATACTTAATGAGGCCTTGATCTAGTGTTGTGAGGCATTTTATGTATCCACACTAGGTCTTGGACCCTTGCAAACTAAATAAAATGCTTTTAATGATCTCTTGTGAAGGTGTTGTGAAGTTTTGTAAGACAATTCTACATTCTTCTAGACTCTATTAATTACAATTCACCTAAAAAATCACCTTTTTATTCATCAACAAGTCCTATTTTGAAGTGTTGTAAAGTCTTGTAACAAGATTTAATGCTTTTCTAGGCACATCTTCACTATTTATCCCCTTTTCATGCTTTATTTGGCCCCTTTATGCTCTCATATGCTTAATTAAGTGTATTTTTGAATGTAAACGCAACAAACAACGTTAAATACAACATATTTCCCAACACACATTTTCAGGTCCTAGGTGGGATCCATTCGCCATGGGTGGTGAATGAGTCCCCCTTGGCCCCAAATTGAAAATATTTTAAATTTCCTTTCAGGTTTTTATTTAGAAACACTTGATGTCGCCCTATGATGAGGTATGAATGGTTAACTAAGGCACACGGTTGTATAAATAAGTGTTTTTCTCCTCATTTCATATCTTCCATCTTCTAATCTCTTATCTTTCATAATCTCCTTATCTCTCAATCATCTATCTTCCATCTCAAGTTAGGAAAGTTAGGGCTTTCACATTACAAGACATTAATTTAGCTTCCTAAGACATTCAAAGGAATATTATGCATGTTTTTTGGTAGTATTTAAGGATCAATCATCATGGAAGGTAATTTATTCCATTATTGCATGTTTCATTCTATTCTTTCATCATTTTGGTTGAATTACCTAAACAAGGTTTGACCAAGGCAAACCCCCATGCCTTAACAATCAATATTTCTTCTTTTCTTCTTGTGTGTTTACAAATTTAGGCCTCTTGGAAGCTTGGAAATCATTGAAGATTAAGTTGCAAGGTTGTTAAAGTCCCCTCTTCATTAAAAAAGTCAAAGAATCAACAAAAAGTCACTTTCAGACCCGAATTTGACAATTTCAGAAGCAAACACCTGTAGGAAGCAAAAGTACAGATCTAGCTCCACAAAATCAACTCTTGAATGTGTATATTTCTATAGGTGGACTAATTCACCACCCATGGCGAATGAGTCCAATCTGTAGGCTTGAAAAGTGGTTTTTTCAGAATTTAGCTCCCGATAGTCAAAAACTTGTTTCTTGGACTTTTCATTAGAAGCATGACTTATTCTCCATGCATAGTGAATCAGTCCCAATAGCCATTAATAGTGAGATCTAGAACATTCTAGAACCTTCTAGCAATAGTAATCTGCCTCCAGGTGCACTTTGTTCAGTTTCGTCAATTTCTGTTTTCATTTTTTAAGGTTTCTAGTTGATATTTGCAAGCAACACTGTGCTTTCCAGCATCTTGCATTAGATTAGTTTATATTCATGTATTTGTATTTGTAAGAATTCAAACACATCCACACACACTTCACATCAATATTCCATCCATCCTTACATTAATCTTGAGTGAAACATTGTGCATTTTGGTCCATCCTTCCCCTTTTAGGTGAAAAACCCTAAAAGAGAAACATAGGATTTGGGCACCAAAATCCTTCATTTCACTTCTCTCTAGTAGATATGAGGGACTGTTCCTTCGAACATCATAGTTCTAGTAGCATCTTTAATTGTTCTTTTCTTCCTTTCCACAACTCCATTTTGTTGAGGGGTCTGTGATGTAGATAATTGTCTCTTTATTCCATGTTCTTCACAAAAAGAATTAAATTTACTAGAAGTGAATTCACCTCCTCTATCTAATATCAGACATTTAATCTTCAAACCTGTCTCTGTCTTAACCATAGCCTTAAAGGTCTTGAAATTTTCCAATGCTTTAGATTTTCCCTTAAGAAAGTAACCCACAACATTCTTGAATAATCATCAATGAGTAACATGAAATACCTGTAACCTTGTAAAATTTTGACCTTAGAGGGACCACACAGATGAGTATGCACAAGTTCCAACAATTCATTTGAACAATGTTGTTTTCTTTGAGATGAAATTCTAGTTTGCTTTCCTAACTAACATTCCTTGCATAAGGCATTAGTAGGTTTCACCAACTTAGGTAGATCTCTCACAACCTTAGTAGAACTTATCTTGACAATATTATCAAAGTTAACATGGCACATTCTCCTATACCATAACCAACTTTCATCAACTTGAGCAATCAAACAAATTTTTACTAGCAGAACTCAAGTGAAAGATATTATCTTTTGTTTTTGTACTTGATGCAATTACATTTTTGAAACTTGGTATTCTTCACTTTCCATCCTTGAACTAAAGATTGTATCCCTTATCAACCATCTAAACAACACCTAAAAGATTATGCTTCAAGCCTTCCACATACAGGACATCATCAGTATTATGCTTACCATCAAGAGAAATGCATCCTCTACGACAAATCACACCAGTTGTATTATCACCAAATCTCACAACACCACCATCATACTTTTCCAAGCTTATAGAATTAATTTTATCTCCTATCATATGATGTGAACATCCACTGTCAATCACCCATTCATCTTTCTCTTCAAATCAAGAAACTAGGGCTTTCTCCACATTTGTACAACTAGCAGATTCAATAGATGCAGGATTATTTTCCTTGATAATATTAAATACCCATTCATCATCACTTATATTTCCTTTATCAGATTCATCATCTATCACACCTTCATCAGTAGCATAGTAACACTTCTTTTGAAATCTAGGCTTGTTATGTCTTGGTTTAGGAGCTCTTTTCGAACACCTTGATGCAAAATGACCTATCTTATTGCAAAAAAAACATTTAAGAGGAAAATTTCCTTCATACTTACCTTTTCCTCTCGTTAGTCTTATGAATTAAGTGCTTCTAGCTCTTCCATCTCTCTTTCTTCTTCTTCAATTTGTCTGATTTCATTCTCATACTTGAATGTATTTCTAGTTGAACTCTCACCTAGATCATATATGTGTCTATCTCTTCTAGAAGTAGTAGCCTTAAATGCAGATTTAACCTTAGGAAGGGCATCACCAAATTCACTTAACTCAAAATTTGTAAGCTTACCAACCAACATGTCTCTGGTTACATTTGATATAGTTCAGAGCTCTTCAATAGCACTAGCTTTGACTTTGTAAGAATCAGGCAAGGATCTAAGCACTTTAGCAACAATCTCTGATTCATCTATCTATCCACTAGCACATCTGATACCACACACAAGTTCATTCACTATTTCTATAAAAATAGTAATGTTCTCATCATCACCCATTCTCAACTTTTCATATTTTCCTTTCAAACTGTGCAACTTAACAATCTTCACATTAGTAGCACCTTCATACAAGGTTTCCAAATTTTTCTAGATCTCATAAGCAGTCTTCAGATTCATAACATTTGTCATCTCAAAATCATTCAAGGCACTCAACAATGCTTCCTTAGCCCTGATATTATACTCAACATCTCTAATCTTAGTAGTAGTAGTAGTAGGACCATTTTGAGGAATAAAATACATTAATTTTCCAGAAGGGTTCACCAATGCATCTCAAATGACACTCCATTCGAGTCTTCCACAGAGAATAATTTGTTCCATCAAATCTTGGATGATCCTTCTTGTAAGTCCCCATCACAAATCACCTCAAGCTGTTAAACTTCTTCCAAGAAACCTTCTTTGATACCAATTGTTGGAAACACTAGGATAGATAACTCAGAGGTGGGGGGGGTGAATCAGTTGCCATAGAAATTTAAAAGTTTTTCAACTTATTAACCTTATTCTCTGATCTGATTAATAACCATGAAAGCATAAATCATCAACACATCAGAAACACACATAACACCAAATTTTTTTATGTAGAAACCCTGTTAGGGGAAAAACCATGGTGGAGGTCAGTCCATAAGATTATACCCTATTAAAAGTATAAGAAATGAAAATATGGGGAATGCACTTGCATTCAAGCACACTACCTAGAGCTCACTACTCAATTACAATAGGGCTAACCACCCAAAGGAAGACACAATGTCTTACAGAAAGAATCAGATTACATTCGTAGGGATTTGAACTAATAGAATAGCATCTACTAATGCCTAATCACAATTCCCCTTAAGTGCATGAACACTTGTTTACTCTTCTTCACTCATTTTCACACTTCTTCACACTCTACTCTACCTTTGAATGATTTAGATCAATATTCACACAAAATAATAAATTGAATATAAACTGTTGGCCCAAAATACTAAAGATTTTTAATGTGAATCAACCAAGGTCGGCCACAACTTAGTGAAGACCCAAATCAACATATCCAATGTGGAAACACTTCAAATAATTACTCCTCGAAGATCCACAACACGCTACAACCACCATGTTGGCCAAGAACAAGAAAAACATGAACATGCAAGAGAAAATTGCCAACCGGGAGCACAACGATCAATGTAGATGTGAAAAAAATATAGAGAATGATCTAGAAGCATCCACAAACATCACGAATAACTAGAGAAGCATCAACAACAACTGAACCAACTAAAATTTCCTCATCTTCAATCAGGAACACAAACTGAAGCAATAAAAAAAAAGTCAGAATGTAAATCTTCATAACTCAATCAAATCTTCATGCAAATCTCTGAAACTTGATGTGGATAAACTAGATATAGTCAGCAATAAACCCTTTAGTCCACAACCTTTGATCATCAATGTACAAAACTTACAAACATACTAAACTTCACTTTACCATTAACAACCTACAACTCATCTCATTTCAATTTTCTCAATATCCTTGACATATACAACTTCTAATGAATTATTACTAATAGTGTTGACATCAATGACAACCACATATCAACAACACAACCACAATATCCAACATGATGTAGTTGAATTTAAGGAATTCATTGGTTGCAAGTGGGTGTACAAGAAGAAATTTAGAGTAGAAAAACCATTAGAAAGGTATAAGGATAGTTGGTGTAATGGGTTATTTAGGTGTAATGAATACAATTTAGTGACATATTTTATCTATGTTGAATTTGATTAGGATGTTGTTGTCTATAGCTAAACCCTTTTATTTTTAAGTGAAAAAATAATTTTGATAAAACATTTTTGTATGGAGATTTAGATGAGAAAATCAAAATTTACCACAACTGTTACTTAGAGTAAAAATTGGGTTTCAATTTCCATACATGATGGAAAAATAAATGCACAAAATAATTGTAGGTTGGGAAAAGATGATGGGTTGTGACTTATTTCATTATGCTTCTTCAAAGCTCAATGGTGGAGAGATTAGGGAGGAGTTATAGGTGGGGATACATAAAAATAACTAAATTGACCTAAGGGGTGCCTTCCCAATTGGGTTGTTACATGTATAGGGTTTTACAACAGTATGTGGGTTGCAGGTTTTATAATGCCTAGTGTTTTCCAACCTCCAATTATACATAGATAGTATGATTGCAATGAAAACCTTTTGTTATTTAGATACCAAAAATACAATGGAATTTACCTTCCAAATTTACCATAATTATTAGTTAGAGTGAAAATTGCATTTCAATTTTTTCATATGATCGAAAAATATATGCACAAAATAATTACAAGTTAGAAAACATAGTGCGTTGTGAGTTATTTCGCTGTACTTGTACAAAGCTCAAGGGTGGAGAGTTTGGGGAGGATTGTTGGTGTAAATAAAGTCTTGTACCTAGTTAATTCATTACTAGGGGACTTATTTACATGTTATGTTTACTTAGGTCCTACGAATCTTTCAAGAAGGTGTTAGTTGTCATTAGTTGTTATCTTATCTTTTGACTTGTAACACATGTGAACCTAGGTAAGTGTGATAAGTTGTCTCATGTCATATGATTAAGACACTTGTCATAATCCTATGACATCTTGTATCTCACCTTTGCTATATAACCAAACGGTTTCTACTACATCACATATCATTGAATCATATTGATAAGAATATAGTTTATTCTTGTCACATTCAATTCTATCTCTTTGTGCTTTCCATTTGGTCTCAGGATCTTGGTAGCCATAGCCAATTCTAACATGGTATCAACGTGGGTTGGATGCCATTGGATAGTATTTTTCTAAAGAGAGATGGTAATTCTTGAAAAGTTGAGTATGCTCTTCTCTTGCATCATATGATGATCTGGAGAATTAGAAAAAATTGATAGAAATACTAGATTTGGGGAGGGTTCCATTTTTGGATCTTTATTGTAGGTTCAAATTAGAGCTTGTTGGTGCAAATCTAAGCTCACCATTACATCTGGAAGGTTTGAGAAAGTCAATTTTTCCTTTTGTTTCATTCAAGTTAAACATATGAGGCCAAATCTATGAGGGTTTGAAGCTGAAGAGTGGTTGCCAGATCTAGAAGGTAGCTACATTTTTGGAGCATTTTGGGTCAAATCTGACCCTGCCATTATGTCTAGAATGGCCAAAAACCCTAAGATTGATTATCAATTTGTCCAAATCAGAGTAGTTGTCTAGTGAGGCAATTTTTTTTCCCAAAGTGCTGTATAGCCCCCAAGTCATCATTATTGCACAGTACAATTTTTCAAAGAATAAATAATTTTTTTTTGAAAATTTGAAATCTGATCAATTGATTTTTTTTGTAAAAGTTTTTATTAAAACCAAATAAAAATTAAAAAAGGGCAATTTTTATTTTTTTTTGCGGGAGTTATTTGCAGTACCAAGTACTACTGCAGTGTATTGTAGGGTACCTGCCATTGCATAGTTGCCAAGTGGCAGCAAGGTATTCGCTTTGTAGGACCCTCTTCAAGTCAGCTAGGATGGAAATATTCATTGAATCCGACATTGTTTCATAAAAACCAATAGTCATTTCAATCGACATTTAAAAAAAAAATTTATGGCCTTCAATTTTGAAGAATCCAAGAGTTTTTAAAGATTTGGCAGGCTTTTAAAATCATTAGGTTAGTCATTACTCAGGCGGTTGGGAGTTTATTGAAACTAGAAATTTCATAAAGTAGTGACAGTTATTTAAAGAATATTTGGCGTAATCAATTCAAAATCCATTCCAAATATATACAGTAGATTCTGAATTCATTGCAAATTCTGCGGGTGAATTTGAACAAAAAATATTCCATTTTTTTTAGCATATTCCACGACATATTTTTTTTGGAAAGGAGGACCAATAGTGATGGTGATGACTAAATGGCCATCAAATTTAATATAGTGGTCTGCTAATGTCAACCTATGTCAGCGTGACGTTAACAATTTTCAAAGAAATTTTCTACCCCCCTCCATTTGAGTTTTTGATTTTGTAGCTCAACTTCAAAGCCTCATAACTAGCTCATTTTGACTCCTTTTTTCAAGGAATTTTTTTTTAGTTGAGCTAATTTTTTGTGCTCTACATATTGGCGCAATCAATTTTTTGTTTTGGTGCCTAATATTTCTAGAAATTTTAGATTCTCATAGGTGTTGCTACTTCACCCTCATTTTGGGAACTTTAGCAGGTCATATCTTGGTCCTAAGGTAACATTTTTGGATGCATTTTTTTTGAAAGTGCATAATTTTTTGTGTACTTATTAATGGTATGATCAGATTGATTTCATTTTGTACCAAAAATTGTTCTTGATTTTGTGGCCTTTTTTGGCATCTGTAAGCACTAAGATCAAGTCTAGCTTGCTATTTTTGGCATCTAGCATTTGTAAACACACTAAATATAAAGTTCCAAATCAGATATTGCTTGGGGGGTTTCTTAATTGAGTGATTTGGGGGGGTCTCTTGGTGCATTCTTTTGATCTGTTTGCTTGTTCTCTTTCATTTCCATGGATCATTCTAAGGTTTCTTTGCTCATGTCATATAATTATTCAACATGGCATCAAAATGCATGGAGTATTCTAATGACTGAAATTCACTCTCTATATGTTGAAATTAAGGTACCTAAACCTACATGTGTAGATAAAGGATAAAATGGATGATTAAACATACCAAAGCACTTGGATGTCTTCGTAGACTTGTTTCTCAAGATTTATTCTTTTAAATTGAATCATATAAAAATTCTCATGAAGCTTGGGATAAATTGAAAATATTGTATGTTACTATAGATGAAGTAAGAGGCTATCAAATTGATAATGAACTGATGAGCCTTGATCCTAAGAACATTGAAAACATCTAGGACTACATCACTAAGGTTAATGATCAAAGAGAGAAATGCAAAGCATGTGGAATTGATAAGGACATTCGGTTGGTCTACAATACAATGAAAAAACTTGGTCCCAGTTATGCTTCTTTTGTTTCTAGCTTTCATACTCATAGATTAACTATGGGGTTTGCATATAATACATCTTCATTTGCATCATTTTATGAGATGTTGATACATGAGCAAAAAAAGCTTATCTCAATGGGTCTCATCAAGAATTCTAAATCTCATGCATTGTTGGTTAGTTAGGTGAAAGAATCAAAATCAAATAAGAAACGAAAGGAAGCAAAGAACAATCAACATTCAAATGAAAGCAAAGAAAAAATCCTCTTCTAAAGGGGAAAAATATAAGAAGTAGAGGCCTACTTGTGCATATTGCAAGAAGTATGGACATGAAGAACACTATTGTTATAAGAAGGATATTGATGAGTTAAAAAATCTTCTCAGAAAGAATTAGATTGATTTTCCTTCTAGAATGTTTGAATCTCCTCCTCCTTCAAAACAATTTGACAAGGACAAAGGTCAATCATCAACATCAAGAAATAAAGGTCAAGATCTTTGTGCTTTTTTAGGTCTAGGATTAGGGAGATGGCTTCTAGATTTAGGGGCATCTCATCATATGTCATCTTTGCAGTCTATAATCTCTTCTTTTCAGCCTTGTACTATGCATCCTATTTTGATGGGAAACAATACATACATAAGTATAATTGGGAAGGGGTCTATTAGTTTTGGGGTCAACACTTTCCAAGATGTTTTGTGTGTTCCTCATTTGACGAACAATCTTCTTTACATATATCAGATTACAGATGGTGGTGATGGGAAGATTGTGGAGTTCACACCTGATTTGGTATTCATTCAAGACTTGGAGAGTAGAGAGATCATTTCTATTGGGATGGTTGATCATTCATCTTGGTTGTATACCTTTGTAGATTTTGCTTCTGATGATGACATTGTTCCTTTGGCTATTGATCACGCTTCTAGTGTGAAATATGATTGAGAGGAAACATTTGGATTCTTGAACTTGGAAGTACTCATGTCAGATCCAGTTCTTGAGTCAATAATTTCATCTCCTCCATCTACTATTGTACCTCAGGATGCTTGTGATTCCATATCTTTTTCGTTCCTTGTGATTCAGTGTAGTAGGATCCTCATTGTCTTTCAAATTTGACTACTTTGGATGGCTTCTTGATAGGTATTTTAGACTTGTTTGTGAAGTCTCATATTACATGTTTGGGGACATCATTGATGACATTTATCTTCTCTTTAATGGAGAAGATCCTTCTTTAGTTGTTGCGATGGAACACCTAGACCCTCTTGTTCAATCTCTACATGACCATTCTTTGCAGTTTGACGTGACTGTAGATACTTTTGGATAACATTTGGAGGAGGCTTGTTTGTCTTCAGAGGGGATATCACTATCTTTGGATCATGTTCTACATTCATTAGATTTTGGATTTTCCTCTTTAGTAGTGTGGCCTACAATGCATGTTTGGAGTGTGTTAGCTTTTGGCATCGACATGGAGACACTTGAGAATGCTTCAAAGACATCATCCATCATCCATATTCCTAACATCGTGCATACTATCATGGTTTTATTTCTTCCTAATGGGAGGAACATTGTTCGATGCTTTTGGATCATCAACATTCAATGTCAAGCTTCTACCATCATTGTAGGAGACTCAACATTGAAGGGGGCTGCATTGTCTCTCTTCTTCTTCTCTCTTATGGGGGGGTCTTTTTCCTCACATGGGGTTTTTTCCTTCTCATTCTTCATTGAGAGCATTTATTTTTTTGTGTTTCATCTCTCTTTTGGGGAGGATTTTTGTTCCACTAGGTTTTCTCCTTTCCTCTGTTTGTGAGATATTTCATTTCTTTTGCATATATACATGGGTACCTAACATGGCCTAGTAGCCAAGACCCATTCTTGCATCTTTGTTTCATTTGCATAATAATTTTCTACTCCCTAAGTTTCACTTAAGGGGGGTGTTGGTGTAAATAAAGTCTTGTACCTAGTTAATTCATTACTAGGGGACTTATTTACATGTTAAGTTTAATTAGGTCCTATGAATCTTTCTAGAAGGTGCTAGTTGTCATTAGTTGTTATCCTATCTTTTGAATTGTAACATATGTGAACCTAGGTAAGTGTGATAGGTTGTCCACGCCATATGATTAAGACAATTTTCATAATCCTATGACATCTTGTATCTCACCTTGGCTATATAACCAAGGGGTTTCTACTACATCACATATCATTGAATCATATTGATAAGAATACAATTTATTCTTGTCACATTATATTCTCTCTCTTTGTGCTTTCCATTGGGTCTCAAGATCTTGGTAGCCATATCCAATTCTAACAAGGATTTGCAAGTGGGGCAAACATAAAACTAACCAAATTGAGCTGAGGAGTGACTAATTAATTGGCTTGTTATTTAGAAAGGACAAATGTAATGAAAGGCACCTTGAAGATTTACCATAACTATTATTTAGAGTAAAAATTACATTTCAATTTTCTCATATGATTGAAAATATATAATGCACTAAATATGGCAAGTTGGAAAACACAATGGGTTGTATTTATTTCATTGTTCTTGTTCAAAGCTCAAGAGTGAAGAGCTCAGGAAGGATTTAGAGGTGGGGGATACATAAAACTAACCAAATTGACTTGAGGGGTGACTAACCAATTAGGTTTTTATGTTTCAATTTCCTCATATGATTGAAAAATAAATGCACCAAATATGGCAAGTTGAAAAACATAGTGGGTTGTGATTTATTTCATTGTGCTTGTTGAAAGCTCAAGGGTGGAGAGGTCGGGGAGGAGTTGCAGGTGGGGGATACATAAAAGTAACCAAATCGACTTGATGCATGACTAACCAATTGGGTTGTTATGTTTGTAGAGGGTTTTAAAATTGTATGAGGGTTGCAAATTTCATAACACCCAATCTTTTATAACCTGCAATTATACATAGACAATATGATTGCAATTAAAACCTATTGGTATTTACACAACATGAGTGTAATGAAAGGAACCTTCAAATTTGACCATTAATATAGTTTAAAATTTTATAAGTTGTGTAACAACACCTTTGAATTTCAATCTATCAAAATTATTTACAAGATCATTATAGGTAAATTGAACATTTTCTATTTAAGCCTCAAGGTGCCTGATATTAGCCTTCAAATTCTAAACTACCTCAAATTCTTGTAAACACTATTTTTCTAATGTCTCCATGCACCCTTCTTCATAAGAAACACCTTCTATTGTTCTATTTATTTTCTCAATTTCATGTCTTTTAGATTGCAGCTTTGTCTCAACAACATTAAGCTCCTTTTCTTTTGATGGTAAAATCTTCTTCTTATATTTTAGTTCCTTTTGTAATTGGTCAATTTTAGTCTTTTGTTGTTTTTCTACAGTTTCAGCACTTCCAACTATTGCTTTTGCATCTAAAATTTGATCATCTATTTCCAATTTTATTTGTTCCATGTAATTCTTAAGTTCAAGAATCTTTGATTTCATTTGTCTGACTCCACTTATAACATCATATCTCACTATTTTTTCTTGGACAAATTCAAATGCAATACAAATCCTCTTGAGTTTATCCACTTCTACATTACCATTTTCCCATTGCACATATTCCACACACTCCATCCTCAACTTCTCAAGAGTAGGAATAATATATCTTTAGTCAATACATTATCTAATTCACTTTGGCCTACTTCTTTACAAGTGTTTTTGGGTCCCTATGTCCCACAATCCATTTTGAGTCCCTATGTCCTACAATCCACCATCACATCTGAGCCCCCTCCTAGTAAGTTTATTTTGGGTCCTAGTAAGGATAAAAATGGAGGTGATTCTCATATGGAATCATATTTCATTGATGCAACCAATGCTTTTATGAAATTATCTCCTCCCCTAAAAACTAAAGGCTAGGTACAAGGTTCTAGTGCATGTTATTTAAAAAATTCTTCATGATAATAGATATGATAGTGAGATACCTACCTCTCCTTATATCCCATCACTCTCTCTACCTATATCTCCCTCTATTCCTTCACTCTTACCTCTCTCTACCTACCTTTTCATATCTCCCTCATTTCCTCTCTCTCTCTCCCTTTATCCCTCTCATGCTACCTTGCTAGACTCTCCCTCCCCCCATACCTCTATACTTCTCTCTATCACTCATCTCTCACCATCCCTTCCAACCTTCCTCTCACTCCCTTTTTCCCTCTTTCCCCCAAGTATCTCTTTCCACCTACCTCTCCCTTTATCTCCCACTCCCTCCTTTCCTCTCTCTATGCATACCTCTCCCACCCTCTCTCTATATGTACCTCTATCCCTCTCTCCTTACCACTCCCTATCTCCCTCCTTCCCCCTCTCTCTCCCTCACACACACACAACCTCTATCCACCTACCCATCCCTCCCTCCCTAACTATCTCTCTACCCACCTCTTCTACCCTACAAAATTTAGAATTTTAGTTTCATAAAGACATAATTGGTATATTTAGAATTTTCAACCTCACAAAATGGTTTAAGGGCGGATCTAAAGAAGGAAAAATAAATTTTTGAATTTCCTACACCAATGAATATATGTATTGATGGGTTAGCTAGTTTTCATAGGAATTTCATTATATATTTCTATGGAATAAATGAGATGATGAGAGCAGATAAGAAACAATTTTCAAGAACATCAAGAAAAAATAGAAGCTATGAATTATTAAAGAATAAAGTGATAGAGAAACTAGTGTTACCACCTTCCATATTTTCATAAGGTATTTTAAGTTGATTGTGATGCAAGTGGAACTATAATTGGAGCATTAATAAGTCAATGAGGAAGACTAGTATAATCATTTAGAAGTAACTGTTAATTTGAGAAATCATGAGTACTTGTTTTAATGGGCTATATGAAATTGTGGAAAAATTATAGATTGGGGTACTCAAGTGGATTTATTTAGAGCTAATGTAAATTATAACTATAATTAATACCGAAAATAGGATACGTACCTAGACGTAGATTTATTTTCCCATGTGTCATCATGCCAATGTTGTAAACAAGGAATCTACTATGGAAATAGATGATAAGGAAAAGGAAAAATTAGATCTAAGTGTAGAAAAAGATAATTAGTTGGATGGAGACATGAAGTCTTATCTAAAAGGGTAGAGAAGTCTTCTAAAGAGCTTGCTAAATGAAACATTTTACTTCTCTAATAATAAAGACAATCTCAAATCTGAGAAAGAAGTGGCTAAAAAGCTACATAAAACTATTCAAGACATTGAAAACTCTATCCAAGAAAGGGATGTTGTTTTCAGGAAGGGTTGATGAGGGAGCAACTAATATAAAGCGTCAAGTAAATCTATGAAAAAGAAGTTAGAAGATCATGAAAAGGAATAACAGGTAAATTTTGAAGGTGCCTTTCATTACAGTTGTGTTGTGTAAATTTTGAAGGTTCCTTTCATTACAATTTACATGTAGAGGGTTTTACAATAGTACATGGGTTTTAGGTTTCCTAACACCTCGTGTTTTTCAACCTGTAATTTTACAAAACATTAAGAATGTGTAATGTCAAAAAATGGGTCCTGTGACATTTCTCACACTCGTTTGGGTCATCCTTGTGGATTTTGGCTAAATCTTGCCTTGATTTAGTGTTATAATGTGGATAACACATTCAAATTAGTTCTTGGGCCCTTGTGAACTAATGGAATTTTATGGTACCTTGAAAAAGTGGTGTGAAGTGTTGTAACACACTTTCACACTTTTCTAGGGTTTTATCAATTAACTAAACATAATAAATATAATTTTAATCATAATTAATGTTATCATTACTTTATTTGGAGTGTTGTAAAGTGTTGTAACACACTTTCACATTCCTTTATGCTTTTCATCAATAATTTGGCTTTCTTATGCTTTAATTGGCCCTATTTTGCATCCACAAGCCTCATTTATTACATATTTTTAAGGATAATCCTGACACCAATCAGTAACCAATCAAAATTTAGGTGTTCCTAGCTTGCGTGGCCTAGATTTAGTGTTTGGGACTCATTCGTCACCTTGGGCAAATGAGTCCCACCTAGGTCTTTTTGGTTCCAATGCAAGTTTCACACATTTCTAGACACTTTTCATTTTTGGTCCCATACATAATGTGTAACAAGACTCATTCACCACCTTAGGAAAATGAGTCTTGTGTGACCAAAATTCAAAATTAAATCAAATTTCTGGTAGGATTTTATTCTCCTAGATCTGATGTTGGCTTGTAGTGTTGTAATTTTGGGAATTGTTGCATAATTTAGTATAAATACAAGGTTCTTTCTCTTATTTTCATACCTAGCATTCGAGAGATCACTTCAAGAGTTCACAAGAGCATTCAAGGCATTTCAAGGATAATTTTTCAAGCATTCAAGAGCATCTTCAAGTGTCTTTCATCATGTCAAGGATTTCTTGCATCATGTTGTTTTAGAGGTAACAATTGTGGTGTAGGGTTTTGTGATTCAAGTAAGCATTCCATTCAAGATCAATCAACATAAAGCTAGATTCCAAGTCCACATCCATTGGAGCCATTACTTACATATTTGCAACACCTTATTGCTAGGGTTTGGTGAGTTGCAACATTGTATTTTTTTCATTCATTATTCTCTTTCCATATTTTATTCTATTTCAAGGTTTAATTATCAACAAGGGGTTTGACCAACGAAAACCCCTATTCACTAACCCGCACAACATTTTCCCCTCTTCTTGTGTCTGATTTGCAGAGCTAGGTTGAAAATTTTCCAAGAAGTCAAGGTGGAGAAAAGTTGTCAAAGTTGTCATCAAACCTTGGAGAAGCTTGGAGAAGACCTACAGGTGGAATTCTACAGTTTCAAATCGAAAAACCAGTCAAGAAGAACAAAGTAGACTGAGAGGCACAAAATCCACTTCAAATTTTCTAGAAACACAGAAGTGGATTGATTCACCACTACTGGCGAATGAGTCCCACTGTACAGACTTGAACAAGATCTTAGCAGATTTGGATACCCTTTTGGCTAAAACCTACTCCGACACATTTTCCTAGAAACTGGACTAATTCACCCAGCCTAGCGTATGAGTCCTAGTCAACTTCAACAATAGATTTTTATGCGATCTAGAACTCCATTCTACCTTCTTCAATCCTCTAGTCATACACTTTTTTTTTCATAGCTTTTTAGTACAGTTTGTTCATCTTTTTAGGTCATCTAGCATTTGCTTGCATATCACACTGTGTTTTCCAACATTTTCTTTTCCAAGTTTACACTTGGTGGTGAACCCCTCATTAGAAATTATTCAATCCCTAGAATCTTCCCTTTGTTAGATTTCAATCTCCTTTGCATTGAAATCTTAAGGGTTTGTTCTTAAGTGAAAGGTTGAAAAATTTGTCTTTCTCCTTTTAGGTCCAAAACCCTAGAAGTGAAAGAAGCCACCACATTTTTGTTCTTTTCATAATGTAGTGAATTTTTTTTGTTATTTACAAAGTATGAATGTAATGAAATTAACCTTCATAATTAATAACAAGTATTTGTTAGAGTAAAAATTCTGTTTCAATTTCTTCATGTGTTCGAAAAATAAATGCATATAGTATAATTGAAGGTTAGAAAACATGATGGGTTTTGAGTAGATGGTTTATGAAACCTACAACCAATACATTATCTATCTCATTAAATTTGTTTTTCTTCTTTTCAAGTGTTTTTAGAGAATATTCCTTTCATTTCATACATTTTATTATTTTTTGCTCTAGTTGGAATTGACAAGATCTTAGGGGGCTTCATGTTTGAAAATTTAGTGATGCACCCTGATGCACCCTTGCATAATGAGAAAATATGGGTTGTTCATATTGAGTTGCACATATAATGAAAATGTTTTGTACACACAAGGGTTGTCAAAAGTGGCCATTGATCTAGCACTTATTTCTCCCTCCCACAACAATCTTGGTAAGATAATGTAAGGCACCTTCAAAATTTACAACTTTTAGTTAGAGTAAAAATTGTATTTCAATTTCTTCATATGATTGAAAGAAAATGATAAAAATATTTATAGGTTGGAAAATATAGTGGGTTTTGAGTTATTTTAGTTTGATGTTCAAAGCTAAGTGGTGGAGAGCAAGGGGAGGGTTTGCAAGTGGGGGATACATAAAACTAGCCAAATTGAGCTAAGAGGTGACTAGCCAGTTGGGTTGTGTGTGTTTAGGGTTTTAAAACTGTATGTGGGTTGCAAAGTTTCATAACACCTAGTGTATTCTACCCTGTAATTTTTCAAAATAGTATGGATGTAATTAAAAAAAAAATGTTATTTATATATTAGGAATGTAATGTAAGGCACATTCAAAATTTATAACAATTGTTAGTGATAGTAAAATTGTGTTTTAATTTCTTCATATGATTGAAAAATAAATGCACAAAATAATTTTATGTTGGAAAACACAATGTGGGTTGTGTGTTACTTCATTTTACATGTTCAAAGCTAAACAATGGAGAGCATGAGGAGGAGTTTCATTTTGGGATACATAAAACTAACCAAATTGAGTTGAGGGGTGACTAACCAATTGGGATGTTATGTGTTTATATTTTTAAAATAGTATGTGGGTTACACATTTCTAAACACCCAATGTTTTCCAACCTGAAGTTTTACATAACATTATGAATGTAATATTTTTTTTGTTATCTACACAATAATAATGTAATTAAAGCTACCTTAAAAATGTATCACAACTATTAGTTAGAGTAAAAATTGCATTTCAATTTTTTTTATATGATCGAAAAATAAATGTTACCTCTCTCTATTTTGTTCACCTTACCTCTACCTACCTACCTCTCCATATCTCCCTCCTTCCCTCTATAATAACATATCTTGAAAATTCAACTATACTATAACATTTTGTTGAAGATGTAGATGACTCGAGTGGTGTTGATGTTGATTATTTTGAGGACAAATTGGTCACAAATAGAGATACACAATGTTTAGAGGAGGATTCTATTTATAATTGTAGAACATCATCTTATTCAATATTAGAAATTGAAGATCCTGTTGAATCAAGTGAAATGAAGGTATTTTCTAATGGAGAATTTGATTCAAGTATTTCTATATCATCCACAAATACAGATGAACGATGTTTGGGTGAAGGTTGGTTATATATTTTGGGTTGACTAAAATTCCTAGCACTATAATTTAGAGTAAAAATTGTGTTTCAATTTCCTCATATGATAGTGTGGATGCCAAATCTACAAATGGTTAAACCTTAACATAATATCATCATGCTATTCATTTGAAACACATTAGATTAAATGTCCTTATGAAATACTTAACCATGCTAAAATATGCAAAACTAAATAGAACCAAATAACTAATTGCAAGCATATAAGAACATGATCAAAACTTTATCTCATATTGGATTGGTGCTATTGTGGAAAATAGCCCTTTCCCAACCATTGTTAATGCCAATGATGATGCTGCAATGGACAAAATCAGTTCTCAAATAAAGAGAGTGACTTTGCATAAGCTTTGTAGATGATTTGATGAGGAATCAACCCTTTATTTATAGATTTTCAAATTGGAAGAATGCTCAAAAAAGAGCAATGTTGGATAAAGATTGGACCAATGAGATGAGGCCACTTGTCACATTATGATAGGTTGAGGAATGTGCAAGTTTAAGCCAATGTGCCCAAGAGAGGGAGATTCAAATTTGAATTTGTGAATGAAATGTTGAGAGGGGGACATGAAAGAGAGAATTTATTCCAATGTTGGAAGGGACAAGTCAACTTGTCTATATTTTCAAACTTGAGGGAATATTCTATTTTTATGCCAAGTTGAAAGAAAATAAGGATTTTAATAAATCAATAAATTGATTTATTTGTGCAAGTGGCAAAAGCTAGAGGATGTGATGGGTGATTAGGTTAGTTTAATCAGGATTAGATTAGCTTAGGCGATGATTAGTTGATTTTGACCCTTTTGACTTAAATATTTTAATTTATTTAAATCAAAAGGGATAGAAGGTGATTTTAGACTTAATTAAATAAAGGTTTGATTTATTTAATCAAGGAGGGTGATGTTAAGATCAAGTTGATTTATTTAATTTAAATTGATAACTTTAGGAGATTGACCAAATAAACTTGATTTATTTGATGAATGGATGAATATGAACTAATCAAACGCATTATGCCAATTTTGCGTGTCTACATTTTTCCCCTCTTTGAAATAATGTACTTATTGCATTGATTCAAATAATAAACTTGCCGTGAACAAAATTCAAAAAAAATCTGATTTTTTCGGATGCCCCAGTGGAAAGAAGTACACTAGTACATTGCCCCCTCGAGAGATTGAGCGAAAAGATTTGATTTGAGGGTCGATCTCATGATAAAGAGGTTCAAAATGGATGGTTATGATGATGCAAATGGGATGGTTTTAAGATGCTTAGAATAACCAATCTATATTATCCTAAACAACTTAAATGATAATGTAATGTATTTGAGATGGATGATGCGATGATTCTTATATGATTATGTAATAGATGTTTTATGCAAATGTATGATTTTATGAGATGCTTAGACTAACAGATCTATATTATGATGATGATTATGCAATGCATGTGAAATGATCAGTGTTTCCTATTATGTATGATATGAATGATATGTGGCATGCTGATGGTTTGTGGATGCAGGATGGATGCATGATGGATGCATGATGGATGCATTGGTGATGATGATGAACTACTCATTACGTGATGTTAGTGTGAAAAAGAAGACACTAGATGATGACAAGAGGATCCAACAAGCCAACTTTATGAGAGATGATGATAAATGATGATGAGAAATGGATGATGATGATGATTCGCTTATCAAGGATTGGGACTTTGAAAGGGCTACTTACCTTATGTTTGATTACACATGTAGATACGATGCATCAAGGTATAAAGAACTAGGATGGCGTTGTACCTAGTGTGATGGAATTTGACTCGATAAACAGATAGGAGTATTCTTGTTCACACTTGACATATGGAAACCTTGCTAGGATGTACCTAACAAAGCTAGTATTCGCCAAGTAATTTTACAAGAATGTCCAACAAGCAAAAGAGAAAAAAGATAATGATCGTTGTCCCATTCCTATCTCTCTAAATCCTTTTTTCAGATATCATCGAGAGTTCCTTAGAATGAGCACAATAAGATAAATCAAAAGAAAATATCAAGTACGCAAACAAGCCAATGCTCTTCATACCTCTAGCCAAAGGGATTTGTTTTGATAGGATAAGAATCCAAGGTGATATCCAAAATGATGCCCATTTTCGGAACGATATATCCTAGGACATGTATTGTATAGGATGATGATGGTTTGATAAGTTGATTGATAGGCTATTGATATAAGGTTGACTGACATGTTTGAAAGTGATCAAGAGTTTGATTTTGCATTTATGGTTTGTTGCTTCGATTTTGATTTTGTGTTTGAAGTTTTCTTTTGATGATTGTTGTACTTGTTTCTATTTATGTTGCCAAAGGATGAAGGTGATGATCATTTTATTATGGATGATTGATTATTTCGAGTGGAAGTGAGATGAGACAGATGGATTTTTTTTTCAAATATTTGGATGTTTTTGACGTTTTGCAATGTTTTGAGGCTGTTTTTTGGGTTTTCAAGATTTTCAAATGTTTTGATTTTTGATTTTTTGAATATTTTGGGGTTTTCTGATATTTTATGAATGTTTTTGGATTTGATGTTTTTGGATGTTTTGATTTTGATTTTTGAAATGTTTTTGATTTTGATGTCTCGGGTTGATCAAAGATTAGCCTTGCCTATGTTTAAGCTCAAAGATGACGAGTTCGATTTCATGTTTTTGACTTTTTTTACTTTTATGATCCTGTTTTTGGATTTTAATATGTTTTGAATGTTTTTGGATTTTCTTGACTTTTTGAATTTTTTGGATTTTCACATGATTTTGATGTTTTGGATAAGGATGTGTCTAATGCTATCAGTGCCCTGTTTTGGGATTTTGTTGAAGACCAAGCTAAGGTTGACTGATCGAATCGATGGATTGATGATGATGATAACATTGTTGAGGATACACAACAATGTAAGGATTTTCTTCATCGGGATTGATGATGATAACATTGTTGAGGATGCACAACAATGCAAGGATTGATTGATCAAGATTGATGATGATAACATTATTGAGGATGCACAACAATACAAGGATAGTGTTAAGTAACACAATGATTGGGAAGGATATCCCAAGATTATGGATTGATTAGATTTGATTCATTAAGATTGTTGAAGCTTGGTTTGAAACAAAAGTTTTTCAAATTATTTGACGTGATGTTTGAAGTGTAAATTAGATGCGACTGATAGTGATTACTTGGATTGATGTTCGATAAAAGATGAAGACTGATAAGGAATGCCTTCTCGTCAAAATATGCCATGGGTTAGTAATTTGGATTTTTTCTCACAAGTGGTGGACCAATTTTATTTCATGTTTGCCAATGTTCGGATCACCACATAAGTTGGAGGATATAGATCAAGATTTATTCCTGAAGCAAGATGTAAATACCTGCCCCCAGTGTCTAGCAATGTATGGAATGCCATGGATGGATGGATATGGATTATCTTGTGATAAGATAAGGTGTTTGGATTAAGAAAGCTCATTTGGATAGTGCTTCATGGCTCATATAATGCTGCATAGGATAAGATCAGTGAAAATGACCCATGTCAAGATGTTTACCATAAGCAAGTGAAAAGTGTGCACCAAAATTGTCAAGATCAAGATAACTGGGATGATGGATGCATATGGATGAAAATGGATTAGATAACTGGTTCATGAATGCATAGGTTTATGGATAAGACAAATGGAATGATGGATTTATTATGGATGGGATGAAACACTTTCACTTGAACTAGCACACACAAATGATCGATTCTACACATGACACCTGTTTTCCAGGTTTTCATCATGGTCTTTCCCAAAGCGCCACCGTAGTGGTTTTCACTAGAGGACAATTTTTTTCTCTTTACTGTTTTCAATCCTTTTTCTAATTTTTTTTTGGATTTTCATATTTTTTGATTTTTTTGATTTTTTTGAAAGATTTTAAGCTCATGCTGAATCACAAGGTGTTGCTGATGTAGATTCCCTTGTCATAATGTGCCATCAATATCCTGCCTGAAGAAGTTTCTTTGCTAAGATACATGCACTTGAATGCAGCTTTTGTAATTCTTGATTTGCTTTGTCGACACCAGAGTTAACTTTTTCTTTGTGCACACATCGCGATAGAGTGCCTTCTGAATCCTTATGATAAAGGGTCGTTGCCAACACATGGTCAATGTGAGAATAGGATATTATGCATGGAGGCGTGGACAGAGTGTGTTTAGGAATAAAATATGGATTGGTTGACAGCTTGGAATCTTTGACTCTCCAAACTTGGGAAGATGAGCAATGATGGGTGGATACATAAGTGTGCATGGAATTAGGACCAACTGCTTGATACACTTTGTATGTCACTTGAAAATCCTACTTTTTCTTTTGTGGACATCTTTGATGGACACTTTTCCCTTTTTAATTTTTCCCCATAGTTTCTTTGACTGATGGAGTTTGATAGGGATGATCTTTCTTTGTATATTTTGGTATCCATCCATATTTGATTTGTCCATTGTGCTTCTCAGCTTCTCTTGCTTTGATAATGTTCTTTTTTCTTTGATTCACATCCTTCATTTGATGTTGGTCCCAATTCATGGATGGGGTTGATGAGTGGAAGAAGATTCATGATGTGACTGGTTGTAGTATTGGCATCGGTTTCATCATAAGGATTCTTTGTGCTCCCTATGTTTACATTTGCTTGAGACAAAGTTTCCCCCAGTATGGTGGTAGTAGTATCTTCATGCTTTGATTCCGCCTGTTCTGAGAGCTCTTGTTTAGAATGCACTCTCTGATAAATGAGCACTGCAAATGATGTTATTTCAATTTGTTGCTCTACTAACTTTGAAATATCTTGTTCTATCTGACCTGCTTCCTTGAGTGGATAATGTGGATATCTTCATACATGATGTCTTCAGTCTAGATTTTGGATATATTTGATCTTGATGTTGACAACTTTGTTTGACTGTAGGAATCAATAACATGATCTTTTTGCATAATACTATCAGGAGTAAAGGAATCATGTTCTGAATGAAGATCATCTACATGTCCATCCACAAAAAGCATCTCATGGGTAGATGGAGGAGTATGTGCTACATGGATATGATCATCTTGCATAGATAGGAGAGTGTCCATTAGATTATTGTAGTATCTTGAAGATACAAATTATTGATCTTGAATGATTTTGGAGTTGCTTTTGACACACTTTGGATCAGTTTCTTGACATGGGTCATTTTCAAAGGATGGATTACTTAGAAAGGGTTCTTGGATGTCATCATTAGGCATGGGGAATGGATCAATACACCCAAGTGTCAAGTTCAGGGTTCCTTCAATATCTGTAAGCATGAGGTCGAAGGATGTCAATATGTCTTGGAAAGGACCATTGCTAGACTTTGGTGAAATATTTTGATCATGCTTCGGAATAAATTCTCGAGATATGTCCTCTAACTCATAAGGCCATGTAGAGACATTTTCAATATGATCATTGGTCGATGGATTGTGCATTATGTCGATAGGATCGAATAATCCTAACACTCCTTGAAATAAATCGCTAAAAAGTGGCTCTTGATGTATGGTGAGTTGATCATCGGATGGAGTAGAAACATCCTCAATGTGCTCCTTAATTGAGAGATTTTGAACATTGTTTTCAACAATTGTGGAAAAGAGATTGTGAATGTCTTCAACCATAGGGTCAAGTGATGTTGACATTTCTTGAATTGGATCATTGTTGAGTATTGTTGGTGGATTTTGATCATGATTGAAAAGTGATTCTTGATGTATGTTAATTTGATCATTCGATGAGGTGGAAACATCTTCAAGGTGTTCATTGATGGATAGATCTTGGTCATTTCCCTGAATAGTTATCATTTTTCATGTTTTTTCTTGTGTTTGTTGGGTAGCTTGAGAGGCTTGGGAAGCTTGAGAGGCTTGTTGCACTTGTTGAGCTCGTTTTGCTTGTTGCATGGCTAGATATTGTTGGATGGCCTTTTGGTAGGCCTAGTGAGCTTTTAGCGCAATGTTATATTGTCTTACTACATTTGGTTTTGGTGGTAGTGGTGGTGGATTTGGAATTATGTTGGATGTAGTGACAAGTCATTGAGATACGTTTGGAGTGATCATGAGGGTTTGAGATATGATGGGTGAGATAGGGGTGGTTGGAGTGATAAAGGTGATAGGAATGGTCAGAATGACTGAGGTGATAGGTCCTTGAGAGACCATATTTTGTTTTATCGGGATTGATGTTGTCCTTTGATTAGATACTATCTGTTGGTGCGATGTCAATGGTATATTCAAAGGATTTGATGTGATGGCTTGATTGGTGTTATGTGGATTGATTTGGATGGAATGACTGGTGCTAGTGAAAGGGGGAAGCCTTAAACCAAGGAATGATATTGATATGGGTAATGGTTGTGGAGATGTCTCTTGGCGCAATGACTCAACTATTTTGGTAAGTGTAGCAATTTGATCTCGCTAAATTTGATCTTGATTTCGATCTTGACTCCCTTGATATAGTTGAATTGGTTTTTGTTCAAGAAAATTTCGGATGCATACTTGTGTTTTTTGAATGGGATCATGGACAAATTGATTTTGGACAATGTTCTGATTTGGGATGACGTTCAGATTTGGCATGATAGGTTGAAATTGAACATTGTTGATGTTGGGAATCACATTGCCTTGATTTAAGTAACTTTGATTTTGCATGGTGTCACCTTGTCTTGGAGTCGTTAACATTTTTTTTGGACTCTGAAAAACATTTGTATGATTTGAAAACATATTTATCCCAAAGTTTGTTGGATTCATGTTTGGAAAACTTGTACTTGGTACATTCTTATTTTCCATGTAGGGATTTGGTGGGATGACATTGTTCGTTTGAAGGCTCATGCATTGATTGTTCAGTTGATGGATTTGTAGGTTTGGACTTGGATTTAAATCTACCATTGGGAAAAGGTATCCCAAACTTTGATTTGGGCATACTCACATTTGTTGTACTATTGACATTTTTCGAAGGTAATGATCCCATGTATGGTTTGTATAGATGTGAGTGTTGATAATCAATTGGCGTTGTAAGGCTTTGATAGCTTAGTTGACTTGGATTACTCATGATGTATGGATCAAGTTTATATTCCATGTTCCTCTTGTGTTTTGACCTTGTTGCAAAAGTTACCTCTAAGGTTCTTAGGACTAATGACGAGATGAATGATGAAAGGTGTAAATGATATGAGTGTTGAACGTTTGGATCAATGCTAGACTTAGGGTTTAATTTTGATTGTTTTGATTGGATAATGAACTCGTAAACCCTACGATGTTAGATGTGATCTTAGGATGAATTTGTTCAAAGGATTTCTGATTTAATTAAATGTATGAAAAAGGATGCATTCCCACACACCTAACTAAACAAATGACTTTGATTTGATTTAAGGATGTACCCAAGTCTAGAATGATGTTTCCAAAGCTCTAAAGTTGTTTGGTGGGATGGAGATGATAAATGTTTGGATGGATGAAGTGTTTGATTTGATCCTAAATGAACCTAGGAAGGATTTTTTTACAAGACCAAGATAGTTAAGAACATGCTTTTCTCTAAAAGTAATTTGAAATCAAAAGATCAATGTTTGCATGAAAACCATACAACCAAAAGATTCCAAGCACATATGTGGGGTCCAATTGATTTAATCTTTGCTTAATGGATTCTTTTTATCAAAAACACTTCTTGATTAGCTTTTGAAACTAGATGTCCAATGTCCTAATTCTCTTTCATCCCACAAAGTGCATTATGTGAAAATCAAGGAAATCAAGACAAAGGTTACCTAAAGTTGACTTTAGTAGGAGAAAATTGAGATGAAATCCAAATACTTAGAAGCCTCTAAGGATATGAATCCCAAGGGCAAGCAATAACATGTGAATTTGTTCAAGGATATTTGCTTCTCCTAAAGGGTTTGAGATTTGATGCTCATGTTGAATGTTGGTTTTCCAATGTTTTCGATCAAAGCACTATGTTTTCAAATTGACTCACAAGAAATATAACACCCTAGCTCAATTGGTACGTTTTTCCTGGTGGGCTTGCCTCATACCCTTCGTAGTAGAAGAGATGATTTTACACGCAATCAAGGAAAAAATATAAAGATATGTTAAGAATGAAGTCTTAACCTCTATATTTTAACCAAGATCGGACATGGCAAGTAACTTATTGGAATCTAAGTTCCAATGCACCACTTCGATAAACTCGTTGAATGGACCGGTTGGTTACTACAAACAAGAGTTTTAGTTCAAGATTTTTGTTCGTGGAGATTGACCCATACGACAAGAGTCCCCTTTCAGATCCATCTCGTTGAAATCAACTGCGTGATATTGGCATTTCTTCCAATACCCACATTTATATCCTGGTTGGAAATACTCTTGGCTTTAGAGTGTTACCGGTTGAGTCGTTCCCTTGGATGAGTACTTTTTCCCCAAGGCAGACCCTCTAAGATAGACAAAAGTGAGTAAACATATTCATAGTTTGATCAACCTTCGTTTAGAAACAAAGGGAGAACACATGCAATAGGTTTACTCACACTCACAAAAGATTTTGTTCAATTTTAAACCCAAATCAAAATATGGAGGCAATCTTTTATGCAACTTAATGTCATCAAAAAGACTTTTGATTCTCAAGATCCCTGTGAAGTGCGAGAGAAGTGCATACACCTTTTTAGATGAGATTATTTTCAATAAGAGATTACGAAACATGAAAAACACATTCATTTTAAGCCTCAAAGGAATGATGAATCCATTTAAGCATCAAAAGGAAATGTGAAAATTTCTATGTGCAATTTTATCCGAAAAAACAATGTCTAGTCAATTTCTAGTGTTCAATTTTAATCCAACTTTGAAAACAAACAATGATCTAGTTGGCTTAAAATACAAAATTAAAGTAGTAAAAGGAGGCTCCAAGCATTAAAAAATGCTTTATAAACTTTGAATTTAATGTTCTATTCTCCAAGATTCCTCCAAAGATTGCTTCTTGCAAGCTCCTTGTGCAAACGAGAATCGCTCCTTGCTTTTCCTTCATTTTCGTTTGACACCTTTGTTTTCCTCATTTTCACCTATCAAGAAAGAGAGAAAAACATAAGAATCAAGTTGTCATTTTAAGCCTTACTTTAAACAATAGAATGATTTTAAATGAAAAAGACTAATGGTTCTTTTAAGTAATGAATGAAGAATTCATAAGAATCCTGATTTCCACCAATTTTTAAAGCAAATATTAACCAAGAACAAAAACTTTGTCAACAAAGATCAAAGTCTCCAAAACACTTCATGGCGCTTATGTCAATTTTCTTGCATTGATGCTTTCTTGATGTTTGCATTTAATGTAAATACGGGTTTATAGTATTAAATCTACTTTTCAAAAGGAGCACATGAAACACCATTTTTCATTGTAAGACTTCTTAAATATTTTTCAAAAAAAAATTCAAACATCACATCAAAAGTGAAGGTCAACATATAGCTTTGAGGGAATCTATTTGAAAAGGTCTAAATTTTAAGCAAATGCACTGGGAAAGTATAAAAGATGCGCGTGAAAGTTAAGCAAAAGTGGTTCTACCACTCCTTCTCTTAAATGCGTTGTTCTTACCCTCTTGTCTTGATCTTTGCACAAAATAACGTAGAAAAGATCTTTGTTGATCTTCCTTCTAGAAAACTACTTGAAAGAAACGTTGATCTCATGGAACACAATAACTCCTATGATTTTGAAAGCTGGCTGGCATTGTAAGCCATATGACATCGAAGTTATCATCATTAGTGAACATTAATATGGTTGAGGAGGTGTCCACGCAACTGCAAGCATTGCAACATCAATTTTCCCTACGTCCTCACAAATCCGACATTTAATAGCAAAACATCTTAACAAGTCACATGAGTGAAAGATTACGAAATAACATCAAAGTTGAAAAAGAATAAATGCGTTTAGAAGCTTTCAAGCTAATGTGAATGGCAGGTGAAAAGCAAACACCCAAGGATCTTTGATCAACATCCCCTCAGCCATCGAGTGGGAGCAAAGAGAGAGCCTGCGAACTTTTTGACATAATGCTTAAAAAAACACGTTAATGCCTGATTCAAGACTCTCTTAAGGCTGAAGAAAAGAATCATTTATTAGCCACCATTCATTTGGCTTCATCCTAAGCATGATGATAATAGTTCCATGAATAGTTCAGTAAGGATAATAGTGATCTAATGTGAACAAGACGATTGGGGCAGAGGTTCAATCCAACCATAAGAAGACGTTATCAGATATGAGCTTAACTTTGCTGGCTCTACTTTGTGCGACCTACCTATTGTCAGTCAAATTTTTTGTAAACGTCTAGTTATTTAGGGAAGAAAGCTAGTTTAGTCAGTGGCCATAACACTAAGAGAACTTCAGTCATAAAGCTTCTAATAAACAATAACAACCACACTTTACAGACATGGTATTTTCCATTTCTTATAGACTAGTCAACACAAGCAATTAATGTGAAATAGAGCTCAAAAAGAATTACAAGTGATAAAGAAAAAAGAGAACCTTATTTCCTCGGTGTTAAAAAACAAGATGCCTTTTAAATGCATCCTATTACTATCTTTGCTTAGCCTTTAAAGTTTCAAGATCTTTTGCTTCTATTGACCTTTTACTTCTCCAATCTAGCGAGCAGCAGCAAGACATCAGGAAACTTAAATGCTTTGAACAGTGCCGACATAAAGCAACAAGGTTACAGGATATGCACAAAATGGATTTGTTGAAAAGGCTTTAAACACTTTTAGGAAAATGCTATCGACAGGTGTAAAGACAACAATCACATGTATCAAAAATATTTTAATGCTAAATGCAATCAGCAAGCATAAATTTGAAAAGACAAACTTTCAGGCAAATACATTTGGAAAATACAAAACTGTGCCATAAATGCCAAAGAAAGTTTTCAAGCCAAATCAAATGGCAGATGTAATAAGTAAATGCGAATGGAAGATGTATGACATCAACAATGAATAAAGTTTTTCAAACAAATGCATTTGGTAGGTGCGGTTTTAGAAACCTACAAGTGAATGCTATTAGTAGGTATAAAGTCGTAATCTCCTCAGACAGATGTCACATCCTCCTCTCAAAAGGACTGAATGCCATCAAGGATATTGATAGTGACTACAATTGAACTATGGCACACCAAATCTAATGCCTTTAATGGATAGTTACAGCCTATAGCCATGCACTTGATGCAACAATTAGCTTTTCTAGAGTAGTGTTAGCCTAAAATAAGAGCCTACGACCAACTTCTTTATTCCTGTAGCTCACACATCAGCAAATAGTTTCAAGAATAACAACTATCACATGCAATGATCTTACTGTCGAATGCAATAAATTAGACGTCAATCTAGAATAAGGATCCCTTGATTTTGAATACATGAAGATTTACAATGCAACAACCACTGACAAAATTTTGAGTACCTGTATCATGCAAAGTTAATGGAAGTCTTTGAGAGCATTTAAAATGGTCTATAAGAGAAAATCTAATCTCTTAATTAATGATCCAACAAACTAGAAAAACACCCAATTCCTTTCACACATTGAACACTCCATCTTTGTAGCCGATTCAATAAAGGTGCTCAAGATTCACTAGTGCACCTAGAAACAGTTGACGCTTAAGATTTCATTCTGATTTGAGTTAGATGCTCCTTTCCCATGGAGGGGGGACTCTATCTAGGCTCGTACTTGTGAAGCTATATATACTGTGTACAGGCCGGATCTTATACGCTTCATGATGCATCAGAATGTGGTTTCAATCACAAGCCAGAAAAATATTTGGTAAGCGTAGAGTTCATCCAACACACATAAACAACCACTAATAGAGAAAATAAGATTCCAAGCAAATGCAATCAATAGGTGTAAATCCAAATCCCACAACCATTCCAGCATCCTCCTTGCTTGCGCACAAATGTTATATGACAACAATACTAGTGAGATAAGCAACAGTCTACAATGAAAATGGAATGAATAGTGCATAAATTTAATGCTCGAGGACATGAATCTTTAAACAAAGGTCCTCCAAAGAAGAAACTAAAGGCATCTTCATCTGACAACAATGACTCTGAGTCTGAAAAAGAGGAAACACTTTGAAAACCGAGTGCTTTGGGATAAAAACGGGTCATTGGCAGCAAAGAATGGGTCAGTAGCAACTTTTTAAAAAGAAGGTGAACAAGAAACAAGCGAGGAGGAGTCTTTTGATGAGGAGCCTATAACTAAAATTATTTAGCTATAAAAAAAAATCCCTCTCTTTAGGATCTAAGAAGAATACTTCAATTCCAATTAAATCCATTCCAAAGAACGTGCTATTGACCTATTATGCACCTGAAAGATCTCTTAAATAACATGCCTGAAGGTCGTGGGGTGTAATGGACTATACAGAGCAAGTGGAGTTTTTGGAAATAGAACCATAAAGGAGCCATGCCAAAAAATCAAGATGACTACACTCGAATGCTTTCAAAATAGATAGACATGGGATTATGCTAATCTTGAGATGTCAAATCTATTGATATGATTCAATTCTTATGAGTCTAGGTCTGGGAAAAGCATCATTTTTAACAAAACAGTGATTCCATTAATGCCTAAATAAAATCCGCATTCAAATCAAATTATGTGACAGATTTAACATTCAAAACATGATGATTTAAATAAAATTTGCATTCATAACACAAATCATTTGAAAGATTTAGCTATCACTACAATGATTCCATCAAATCCCAAAGACCTCCTTCTAGCGCCATTATGTGGATGCCAAATCTGCAAATGGTTAAACCTTAACATAATATCATCATGCTAGTCATTTGAAACACATTAGATTAAACGTCCTTATGAAATACTTAACCATGCTAAAATATGCAAAACTAAATAGAACCAAATAACTAATTGCAAGCATATAAGAACATGATCAAAACTTTATCTCATATTGGATTGGTGCTATTGTGGAAAATATCCCTTTCCCAACCCTTGATAATGCCAATGATGATGATGCAATGGACAAAATCAGTTCTCAAATGAAAAGAGTGACTTTGCATAAGCTTTGTAGATGATTTGATGAAGAATCAACCCTTTATTTATATATTTTCAAATTGGAAGAATGCTCAAAATAGAGAAATGTGGGATAAATATTGGACCAATGAGATGAGGCCACTTGTCACATTATGATAGGTTGAGGAATGTGCAAGTTTTGGCCAATGTGCCCAAGAGAGGGAGATTCAAATTTGAATTTGTGAATTAAATGTTGAGAGGGGGACATGAAAGAGAGAATTTATTCCAATGTTGGAAGGGACAAGTCAACCTGTATACATTTTCAAACTTGAGGGAATATTCTATTTTTATGCAAAGTTGAAAGAAAATAAGGATTTTAATAAATCAAGAAATTGATTTATTTGTGCAAGTGGGAAAAGCTAGAGGATGTGATGGGTGATTAGGTTAGATTAATCAACATTAGATTAGCTTAGGTGATGATTAGTTGATTTTGACCCTTTTGACTTAAATATTTTGATTTATTTAAATCAAAAGGGATAGAAGGTGATTTTAGACTTAATTAAATAAAGATTTGATTTATTTAATCAAGGAGGGTGATGTTAAGATCAAGTTGATTTATTTAATTTAAATTGATAACTTTAGGAGATTGACCAAATAAACTTCATTTATTTGATGAATGGATGAATATGACCTACTCAAATGAATTATTCCAATTTTGCATGTCTACTAATAGAGAAATAAATGAACAAAATAATCACAAGTGGATTTCATTATATCTACATGTCAGAAAACACAATGTGGGTTGTTTGTTATTTCATTTTGCATGTTCAAAGCTAAATAGTGGAGAAAATGGAGATGAGTTTCATTTAGGGGATACATAAAACTAACCAAATTGAGCTAAGGGGTGTCTAACCAATTGGGTTGTTATGTGTTTACGGTTTTAAAATAGTATGTGGGTTGCAAGTTTCATAACACCCAGTGTTTTCCAACTTGCAATTTTATATAAAATTATGAATGTAATAATTTTTTTTTGTTATTTACACAATAATAATGCAATGAAAGTTACCTTCAAAATATATCACAACTGTTAGTTAGAGTAAAAATTGTATTTTAACTTATTCATATGATTGAAAAATAAATACACAAAATAATGGCAGGTTGGAAAATTGGTGCAGGAGCACCTATTGGTTTTGTTAAGCCTCCCTCAAACATTTTTGTAAAATTTTAATTTTCAAATGTAAAAGCATTGTAAAAGGTCATGTGAAGGTAATTTCCAATATAATCGAGTCTTTGATATGTCTTTAGGTGGTCAAAATAGTGAATAGTGCAAAACTTGCAAAAATTGCAAAGTTGTAAAATTGGAAAAATGTACAAAAAGAAAGAATATGAAGAATCAAGTGGAAAATGAAGAGGAAGTTGCATAACCAATGTAAACATTACTATGAAGCATGGAAGAGGTGAGAAAAAGGCATTCATTGAATCTTGTAACCAATTCTATAATAAAAAGTACCATATTTTTCTGAAACAACATTTCCTTTGTGATTTTTCTAGATTTTTGGGTTTGTGCAACATTACTAGGCTTAGTTCTCTATTTCTTTGAATTGATTAAGGTAGAAAAAATTCAAATAAAGTGGGTTTGAGAATATCTAAGTGAATCTAAAGGTTGTTCATAGACTTCTTTCTTAAAACAGTTTGTAACCCTTGAACAAGGGTTTGAGAGTCTTTTAAGTTTTTAGCCACCATTCCACCGATGGAGATTAGTTAGATCAGTGGAAAGGGATATTATAGGTTTCTCTTTATTATGTGAATGCGTGCAGGTGTAGGGGAAGTCATGGTGCAAGGTGTTGGTGTTGTCTTCAATAGAAATTCTGAGTTTTTCCCTTGAAAGTTGATGGTTACAAGCATGGTTATGGTGAAACAACATGTGTAAGGGCTTGGTGATGGTAGATTGAGCTTGGGAAGTCATAATATATCATGTTTGGAGTGGTGGAAGGGTGGCATGAGGTTTGCAATACTCTTTTCAATAAAACCTCACTCTTTTAAGCATTGTGGAACCTAAAATCAAGGGTTTTGTTGTTGGTGCTTATATGGTCCTTCTATTAATTTTCATGATCTTATAACTTATTTTTCATATGTTTTACTTGAAACTTTAGATCAACTACTCCCTCATCAGCCCTTAGGATAGTAACATCCCTTTCTTGGATAGATTTTTCAATGCCTCAAATACTTTTATGTAGCTTTGCAACCACTTTTTGTGCATATTTGAGAGTATCCTCATGATTAGAGAATGATTTTTTTTTTGTTTTAACAAGTTCTTTACAAGACTTGTCTACCTCTTCAGATAAGAATTTCATGTCTCCACCCAACTAATTATCTTCTTTCACACTTAGATATGGTTTTTCCTTTTCCTTATCATTTATTTCCAATTGTATTTGTTCCTTGGAATTCTTAAGTTCAAGAATATTTGACTTCATTTGAGAGGGGACAGTGTGCTTTCCAACATTGGAAATAATGTGAATATTTGTCATAAGGAAATAATTGACACTGTAGCGAAACAATAGAAGACTAAAATTAACCACTTAGAAAAGGAAGTAAAATATAAGAAGATTTTATCATCAAAAGAAAATGAGGGTAATACTCTAAGTAAAAATTGTGGTAAATATTGAAAATTCCTTTCATTATATTCGTACACTCTAAATATAAAAAGGTTTTCATTAAAACAATTGCAGGTTGGAAAAAAATGGGTGTTATGAAACCTACAACCCATATATTACTGTAAAACCATCTACATGTAGCAACCCAATTGGTTAGTCATCCCTCAAGTCAATTTGTTTAGTTTTATGTATACCCCACATAGAAATCCTCCCCAAGCTCTCTACCCTTGAGCTTAGAACAAGCAAAATGTAATCACTCACAACCCACTGTGTTTTCAAACCTATGATTATTTTCTGCATTTCTTTTTCCATCATATGAGGAAATTGAAACACAATTTTTACTCTAGGTAATAGTTGTGATAAATTTTGAAACTTTCTTTCATTAAATTCATACTCTCTAAATAGTAAAACCTACAACCCACATATTGTTGTAAAACCCTCTACACGTAACAACTCAATTGGCTAGTCTCCCCTCAGGTCAATTTGATTAGTTTTATGTATCCCCCACCTAGAAATCCTCCCTAAGATCTCCACCCTTGAGCTTAGAAAAATAAGAATGCAATCACTCACAACCCATTATGTTTTCCAACCTATAATTATTTATCTATCTATCAATTTCTCAAGAGCGGGAAGAATCTCTTCAGTCAATACATTATCTATCTCATTTTCGGTCTACTTCTTTTCAAGTGTTTTTGGGTCCCTATGTCCCACAATCCACCAACACATCTCCCCTCCTACTAAGTCCATTTTGGGTCCTTCTATCCCTCCCACCCTACCACTCCCTATCTCCCCACTCACCTCTCTCTCTGTCTCTCTCTCCCTAGAGTATGTTTCTTTCTATCCTTAATCATAGTGTAAGTATTCTGTTTATACAAATGTATGAATTTATTTATTTGAATATTCGAAAGATACTTATATAATTTATTCTTGTATATATTTCTAAAGATACTTCTCCTTTGTACTAGTTCTTTATTGATACCATCTTTATTTAAAAAAACTCATTTCATGATCAATGACACACACACCACCTCTCTCTACCTCTCCCACCCTACTTAGATCTCTCTCTCTCTACCTACCTCTCTCTATTATGTTCACCTTACCTCTCTCTACCCACCTCTCCCTATCTCCTTCCCACACAACCTCTCTCCACCTACCTCTCCCTCCCTCCCTACTTCCCCCCCTCTCTCTCCACCTATCATCTATTTTGAATTGTATTTGTTCCATGGAATTCTTAAGCTCACAAATTTTTGACTTCATTTATTCAACTCCACTTATAACATCATCTCTCATATCTCATTGATGCAACCTATGCTTTCTTGAAATTCTCACCTCCCCTAAAAAGTAAAGGATAGGTACAAGGTTATTGTGCATGTTATTTAAAAAATCCTTCATGATAATAGATATGAGAGTAAGATAGGAATGATAAGTAATTAAATTTACCACATAGTACAAGAGTTCAGGTACATAAGGAGCTCATGGTGAAGATGAATGAAATACAAAAAAAAAAACCTCAAATAAAGTAAGTTATTGGATTGATAGAACTAACTACTACTTATGTACTCATCATGGTTGAAGGTACTCTTATTGGTACTCATATCTTACCTATCTACATGTGCTCCTTTGGATTGCCAAATGTGAAATATATTTTCAATTTTCTGATTCAATTGATTTTATTTTGTATCAAAAGAAAGATATAAATATCCCTACCACTCCATCCAAACTCATGGGATAAACTTAAATAAATTTATGTAAATTTCAAATATTGGAGATATAATTAGATATTTCTATTTTTATAAATTATCACAAATATGTTACAACCAATATGGCAGAATTAGTATTTTATTCCCAAAAAAAATATTAAGAAACTTTGATATAAACATGATGAAAAACCATATAGTGACAATTATAATATATACATGGGTTGTATTCAATAAGAATCCCTCTCTCTACCTAACCCTCTCTCTCTACCTCTCCCCTCCTCTCTCAAAATCACACAATATATGAGATAATGAAGGGTAAAGGATTCTATTTGTAGACTCTTGTTGTGAGGAATGCTGTAATTCAAAGATCAAGGGATCACAATATATGAGAGACATCAAGAAAGAGGAAATAACCAAGTGTCAAGAGGAGGTTTATTGTAAAGGGTGGCTAATGATATGGATTGGACAAAGAAAGGGGAGATCTTTGTAGGATTTCCAAAAGAGGAAATATTTAACTTTTTACTACTCCAAGGAAGGTGAGAGATTTAAAATTAGGAATAATTGGAAAGATGAAAATTTCCTCATGTGAAATTATATGTCCATATGGATTTTTTGTAAGCTATATGACTTTCTTGTAAGCTATCTTACTTTCTTGTATATATGTTATACTTTTATCGATATATAATAATGTATTCCTATATGAATTTTTAGTTAATACATATTTTTTTACCAATATTGTCCATATTTGCATTATAAATGATTAATGAATAAATTGAATAATGAATTAATGAAACTATAAATGATTAATGTTAGACCTCTCCCCCCTAACCCTCTATATTTCTACTCTAAAAACACTTGAAAAGAAGTAGACCAAAGTGAATAAGGTCTAGATAATGTATTGACTAAAGAGATTCTTCCCACTCTTGAGAAGTTGCATGTATTGACTAAAGGTGCATGTGCAGTATGTGCAATGGGAAAATGGAAATTATGCAAAATTGGAGCAATAGGTACTAGAATGTATGAAATGAAAAAGGAATTTTCACTAAAAACACTTGATAAGAAGCAAACCAAAGTGAATGAGATAGATAATGTATTGACTAAAGAGATTATTCCTCTAAAAACACAATTTTTACTTTAAGAACAATTGTGGTAAAATTTGAAAGTGTCTTTCATTACATTCGTACTCTCTAAATAAGAAAATGTTTTCATTACAATAATTATAGGTTGGAAAATACTAGGTGCTATGAAACCTACAACCCAAATGTAGTGTTGTAAAACTCTCTACATGTAACAACCCAATTAGTTAGTCACCCCTAAGATAAGTTTGTTTAATTTTATGTATTACCCACCTGTAAATCATCCCTAAGATCTCCACCCTTGATCTTTGAACAAGAAGAATGCAATCACTCACAACCCACTGTGTTTTCCAACTTGTAATTATTTTGTGCATTTCTTTTTCCATCATATGAGGAAATTGAAACACAATTTTTACTCTAAGTAGTAGTTGTGGTAAAATTTGAAAATTCCTTTCATCACATTCATTATCTCTAAATAAGAGAAGGTTTTCATTGAACAACAATTGCAAGTTGGAAAATACTAGGTATTATGAAACCTGCAACCCACATACTATTGTAAAACCCTTTACATGTAACAAACCAATTGGCTACTCACCCCTCAGGTTGATTTGATTAGTTTTATGTATCCCCCACTTGAAAGTCCTCTCCAAGCTCTCCACCCTTGATCTTAGAACAAGTACTCCACCCTTGATCTTAGAACAAGTACAATCATATCACTCACAATCCATTATGTTTTCTAACCTACGATTATATTTGTAATAATTGGAAGTATTAAAATTGTATCAAAACAATAGAAGACTAAAATTAACCACTTAGAAAAAGAAGTAAAAGATACAAATATTTTATCATCAAAAGAAAAGGAGGTTAATTTTTAAGGTTCCTTTGATTACATTCATACTCTCTAATTAAGAAAAGGTTTTCTTTCCTATAATTACATGTTGGAAAGCACTAGGTGTTATGAAAGATGTTCTAAAATTTTAAGCTGGAATTCATTACATTGTTGGTGCGTACAAAACAAAAACTTTTCATATGGAAATAAGTGATAGGGGATAGTGTGTTTTCCAACACTACAAATAATGTGAACTTTTTTTTGTTTCAATCACATGAAAAAAGTGAAATAGCATTTTTATTGTACCAAATAGTTATTCTAAAATTTGAAGGTGGAAGTCATTACATTTTTGGTGCATACGAAACAAAAAAATTTCATAAGGAAATAATTGATAGTGGATAGTGTGTTTTCCAACACTACAAATAATGTGAGTATTTTTTTGTTCCAATCAGATGAAGAAAGTGAAATGCCATTTTTGTTGTACCAAAGAGTTGTTCTAAAATTTGAACATGGACTTCATTACATTATTGGTGCGTACGAAACAAAAATTTTCATAAGGAAATAACTAACAGGAGATAGTGTGTTTTCCAATACTACAAATAATATGAGCATTTTTTTGTTCCAATCACATGAAGAAAGTGAAATGTCATTTTTACTATACCAAAGAGTTATTCTAAAATTTGAAGGTGGAATTCATTACATTTCTGATGCATATGAAACAAAAACTTTTCATAAGGAAATGACTAATAGGGGAGAGTGTGTTTTCTAGCTCTACAACTAATGTGAGAATTTTTTTGTTCTAATTAGATGAAGAAAGTGGAAGTCTATTTTTATTGTACCAAAGAGTTGTTCTAACATTTGAAGGTGGATTCATTACATTCTTGGTGCATAAAAAAAAAACTTTTCACAAGGAAATAATTGATAGGGGACATTGTGTTTTCCAACATTGTAAATAATATGAAACATTTTTTGTTCTAGATAGATGAAGAAAGTGAAAGTGACTTGAGGGGTGACTATCCAATTGACTTGTTACACATAGAGGGTTTTACAATAGTATGTGGGTTGTAGGTTTCAGAACACCCAGTGTTTTCCAACATGCAATTATAGTAATAAAAACCTTTTCTTAATTAGAGAGAATGAATGCAATGAAAGGAACCTTAAAAATGAACCTCATTTTATTTTTATGATAAAATATTCTTTTTATCTTTTACTTCCTTTTCTAAGTGGTTAATTTTAGTCTTCCATTGTTTTGATATAGTTTCAACACTTCCAAATATTACTCATATAATCACATGTTGGAAAACATTGTGGATTGTGAGTGATATGATTGTACTTGTTCTAACCTCAAGGGTGGAGTGCTTGTTCTAAGCTCAAGGGTGGAGAGCTTGGGGAGGAGTTACAGGTGGGGGATATATAAATTTTTTGAAATTAACTTGAGGGGTGAGTAACCAATTGGGTTGCTATGTGTAAAGGGTTTTACAATAGAAGACTACCTTTCTCTTTCTCCATTCATCTTTTTCTCCCTCTCTCTATCTCTCCCACCCTACCACTCCCTATATCCCTCCTTCCATCTTTCTCTCCCTCTATCCCTCCCACCCTACAACTCTCTATCTCCATCCTTTCCTCTTTCTCTCCCTCCCTCTATCCCTCCCACCATACCACTTCCTATCTCCTTCCTTCCCCTCTCTCTCTCCCTCCCTCTATTATGATCTAGTAATAACAACTTTTCAGATCTCTCTCCCTCCCTTGCTCACTGACTAGTACCTTATGCTATTTCTATAATTGTGAAATTTCATATGGACTTGGATATCCTAACCTTTTCAATTTTAAGTTATCAACCATCTCTTTTGGTGCTAAAATATATTTACTAACATTTTTTTTTATGAATTTACAGCACTTATGTTTAGTCTTGTATATATTTCTAAAGAGACTTCTCCTTTGTACTAGTTCTTTATCGATACCACAAATGTTTGAAAAAATCTAGTCGCTCTATCAATTTCTTATTTAGTAATTCATAGCTTCTATAAGGCATTTGAATATTTCAAAATCTCATCCACATGCCTTAAAAACACATTTGAGGAAAATTATGAGTAATTAATTTTGATGATTGCATCAATTACATAGTAAAAGTGAGCCTTCTTCAATTGTTCAATTAATCAATTATAGTGTAAATACATGGATAACATTAATCATTTATAGTTTCATTAGTTCATTATTCAATTTATTCGATTAAACATTTATAATACAAATATGGACAATATTGGTAAAATAAATGTATTAAATAAAAATCCATATATATAGCATACATCATTATATGTTGATAAAAGTATAACATATATACAAGAAAGTCATATAAGCTTACAAATAAGCCATATGGATATATAATTTCACATGAGGAAATTTTCCTCTTTCTAGTTAGTCCTAATTTTAAATCTCCCACCTCCCTTGGAGTGGTCAAAAAGTTAAATATTTCCTCTTTTGGAAATCCTACAAAGATCTCCCCTTTCTTTGTCCAATACATATCATTAGCCACCCTTTCCAATAAACCTCCTCTTGACACTTGGTTATTTCCTCTTTCTTGATATCTCTCATTTATTGTGATCCCTTGATCTTTGAATTACATCATTCCTCACAACAAGAGTCTAAAAATACAAGCCTTTACCATTTTCTAGTAGGTGTGTGCTACCATTTTTCTATTAAACATCATCCAACTATACCAAGATTATGTTGGTTTAAAAAGAAATCCACATTCCATTAGTTGTATTCAATCAAGCATCTAAGAGACCATATCAAAAAGAGCAAGGGTGCACTCCATTTTAACTCTATTTAAGGAGCAAGGTTATTTAACATAAAAGGTATTGCCTATTTTCTTTATCTTTATGTTTATTGCCTTATTTCATTTTCTTGTCTTTACAATAGAAAAATGAATGAATATATTTTAATGGTAGTGATTCCCATAAGAAAATAAAATACCTTTGGTTTCTTGTGAAAATGTATGTAGATCAAAATAAAATGGTTGAATAGGTACTAGAATCATTTCCATCCAAAATAAATCTTTTGGATTTAAGATTAGATTTGGTTAATGAGATGGGAGATATGTAATTATTAGGATGGAAAGATGCATGAATAATGAAAGAGCTATGATGGATCATGAAAGATGCTTAGATTAATAAATTTATATTAGCCTAAAACGAACCTTATGGATTAATGTAATAATGATAGATGTTAGGTTTAGGGTTTAACCTAATGTATTAATGCAACGATGATGATGGATTAATACAAAGAGATAAATAAAGATGGTGTTAATAAGTGAGAAATGTTTGTTAAATTTAAGATATGTGCATATTGTGAGGAGATATTGCATCATGTTAAAGGACATATGCCATTTATTTTTGGGAATCTTGGCTATGGTAGTATGAGAATAAATTCATACATTTGTATAAAGAGAATACTTACAGTATGATGGAGGACATAAAGAAACATACTCTAATTGCATTAAAGGAAAAAGATAAGCAAGTATGTGGAAGTACTAGGATCTATTTAGTAGATGGTAAGAAATTATAAGACATGAGAGGCTATTTTTTATATTGATTCTTGGAGTAAATGGTAGTATAGGTGGAGAGGCACCATAAAAAATAAATTTTAGAATTGTTAAAAAGCTTTAATGATTAAATTTAAACATGCTAAATGGATTACCATGAATAAGAAGTATAAGGAAAAATATATATTTGATCCAGGGAGAAATTTTACCAAATAAATTTGTGCACATAATGATGCTAGTGTATATAAAGTGTTGAAAAACCAAGTGTATGAAAATATTATGTAAATCCTTTTTATTAGTAATCTATAATCAATAAAAAAATTTGGAAAACCAAGAGCACAAACTATTTAAGATGAGATTAATTACAAAACATTTAAGTCCATGTGCAATATGTGTAGTAGTAAAAAGAAAGAAATAAGATCATAATTAATTATATATTACCATTTCTAGGGATGGATGATTTGATAAAATATTTTACCAAGATGTAGATTTGAAAGTAGTTATCACATTATTTGCAGTGTTGGAAAATAGTACACTGTCCCCTGTTAGTTATTTTCTTATGAACAATTTTTATTTTGTACTCACCAAGAATGTAATGAAGTAAATCTTCAAATTTTAGAACAAATATTTGGTACAATTAAAATGACATTTCACATTTTTCATCTAATTGAAAAAAAATGCTCACATTATTTGTAGTGTTGGAAAACACATTATCCCTTGTCAGTTATTTCCTTATGAAAAGTTTGTGTTTCGTATGCACCAACAATGTAATGAAGTCCACATTCAAATTTTATAACAAATATTTGGTACAATAAAAAATGACATTTCACTTTCTTCATATGTTTGGAACAAAAAATTGCTCACATTATTTGCAGTGTTGGAAAACACACTATCCTTTGTTAGTTATTTCCTTATAATTTTTTTTGTATGCATGAAGAATGTAATGAAATCCAATTTAAAATTTTAGAAAAAATCTTTGGTATGGTAAAAATGGAATTTCACTTTCTTCATTTGATCAATTGGAATAAAAAAATGCTCACATTATTTGCAATGTTGAAAAACACACTGTCCCCTATCAGTTCTTTCCTTATGAAAAGTTTTTGTTTCGTATGCACCAAGAATGTAATGAAGTCCACCTTAAAATTTTAGAATAACTCCTTGGTACAGTAATATGGCATTTCACTTTCTTCATCTAACTAGAACAAAAAAATTCTCACATTATTTGTAGTGTTGGAAAACACAATGTCCCTTGTTAGTTATTTCTTTATGAAAAGTTTTTGTTTCATACGCACCAACAATGTAATGAATTCCACCTTCAAATTTTAGAACAAATATTTGGTACAGTAAAAATGTTATTTCACTTTCTTCATCTTATTGGAACAAAAAAATGCTCACATTATTTGTGGTGTTGGAAAACACACTATCCTCTGTCAATTATATTTCTTTATGAATTTTTATTGTTTTGTATGCACCACGAATGTACAATGAAGTTCAAATTTAGAACAACTCTTTGGTACAATAAAAATCGAATTTCACTCTCTTCATCTAATTGGAACAAAAAAATGCTCACATTATTTGAAATGTTAGAAAACACACTGTCCCTAGTCAGTTATTTCCTTATGAAAAGTTTTTGTTTTGTACACACCAAGAATGTAATGAAGTCCACCTTCAAATTTTAGAACAACTCTTTGGTAAAATATAAATGACATTTCACTTTCTTCATTTGATTGGAACAAAAAAATGCTCACATTATTTGCAGTTTTGGAAAACACGCTATCCCTTGTTAGTTATTTCCTTATGAAAAGTTTTTGTTTTGTATGCATCAACAATGCAACACTAGTTGTTCTTGTGTAAGATAGGGGCTTGCATGTGTGAAGTAAAACTTATATATAGTAGCACTTTCCCTAGATGATAAGATTCTTGAACTTGATAATTCCATGGAACAAATACAATTCGAAATAGATGATAAGAAAAAGGAAAAATCAAATATTAGTGTAGAAAAAGAGAATCAATTTGGTGGAGACATGAAAGTCTTATCTAAAAAGGTAGAAAAGTCTTGTAAAGAACTTGAGAAAAGAAAAAATTGTGTTCTCTAATAATATAAAGGCACTATCAAAGCCAGGAAAAAAGTGGTTGCAAAGTTGCATAAAAGTATTCAAGACATTAAAAAATTACATTTAACACTTCATTATTTCTTTGAAAAAATTAAAAATCCTGTTTCTTGGATCATACATCAAATGATATCTTCTAATCTTCATCCCCCATTACTAAATGTCTCAAACCAATATGTTTCAACCAATCTTGTAAAAACAATAAAAACCCACAATTCATTTCTACACGGTTTTCATGATTAATGCAAGACTAGAACTTACATTCTAGGACTATGAATGACTTCCATAGGGAGGCTCAAAAAATTTACATATTTACATATAAAACATGTACATCTCATTTACTTTCAATGTGTCAATAAAGCATCAATTTTTATCCTTGTAAGAAAGACAACCAAAAGTGTGAATCATCCATTTTTCTATCATTACGATCCACATCAACATCCAAATGCATGCCATTGAACTGGAGTGTTTCATTTGCACACTGATCAAGATTGAGAGGTAGACCAAGCTCATCATTTTTGGCTTTCCCTTTGTATCAAATCTCATGAAGATTGAAAAATAAATAAAATTTATAGTTTTCCAAACCTAAAAAATTTACCATCACCCATGCTCTATGGTGGACATGACATCATAACAAAAAAGGGCATGATAGCATCCTAAACAAGATAAGAAAGAAGATAAGATTTAGTAGCAATTGGAATAAAGCATCACAACCAAATAATAAGATGAAAGAAAAGTGGAATTTTGATTGAGGTCTTTCTCTACTTTAAGCCAAGAGGGCACATTGCTTCTATATCTTGTTGCAAGAATTAGTGTATCAAAATCCTCCTCTTTCTCATCTAGGAATTTGGCTCCATGATATGTGAAACTTTCTATTGCTGGAAATACCTATAAAAATGCAAATGCATAAACTCATTATATTCCATTTCACAAATTCATAATGTGCAATCAAAGAATGAGAGAAAATACAACAAAAATAGGTTGTAAGCCTACCAGCATGGTATCCTAACAGACTGGTGAGGAATGAGAAACGGACTCGCTGGGTGCATTTTGAAAGTCTCCCATACAACAAACTAGAGCTATTGCAACTCACCTTGATTTTTTTGTAGGGAAAACAAATTTCCCTTTTTGGTCCTTGGAGTTATGAAACACATCTGTTGGATTTATAACATGATGGTTAGACCTAAAAAACATCTATTGAAACAAAATTTCTAAGCCCATATTCATAATTATATTGTATGAAGACTACAATAAAAAATACACACATGCCTAAAGACACATGGTATCCATTCAGGCATAGAACTCAAAATACCAAAGGAGTAGTGCGGAGATCAACAATACCATTTTCTCTCCCCCATGAAATGCCATTTTCACCCCAATATATGTTAATAAACCTAATATAGAATTAGTTTATATACAAAATCTAGTAATATAGCAGGAGGAGTAGAGAAGAAGGTGAAAATAGTATACTCATACTTGTATGTCTAATCCAAAGCTGGCTTTATTTCTTTTTCAAAATGTTGAACAATTCAAGGTGTTGCACTAGATGAAAAATGAAGAACCTTTCCAGTAAGTCATATGAAGAGGGACTCATTTCTCTCTCTTCAACAAGATTGTTAAACATATCTGACTTTATCTCTTTAACCAAGCTTTCTACTCTCTCAATACAATCCATTAATAACTCTACTACATAAAAAAAGTATCAGTTTTACATAAAATTCAGATTTGGCGTCGTTCACCCTTGCACATTTAGGGTAAATGAAAAAAAATATTGACAAATATTAATTAGAAACTAACCTAAAATCATCACCATCAGATTATATAACCCATGTTATACTTATAGTGCATTGTAGATGACAGAGGGGTTGGCATTATGGTTTGAAAGATCTGCCATATTCCTCCTTGCTTGCTTCCTCCCTTCTTGCATGAAAAATGTTTTTTTGGAATGCATCCATGAGATATACAAGACCATTTCAAATTTCAAATATGTTGCTTTTAAAATTGTCATTCTTTTTTTTTTAAATTAGAACCACTATCTGTCTATCTAAAATTGTTGTTCATCCATCCAATGTTGTCCATATCCATTAGCATCTTTCTATTAGTCTTTCTATCAGTGCATTTTTTCTAGCATGTGGGATGGGGGATGGGGTGTTATGTTATAATGTTACATACATAGGTTCATTTTTTTGGGAGATTAGCTTCTCGTAATTAAAATTACTTCCTACAACCAATTTCTTTTGGGAATTTAAACCCCACATAGAAACTATCACCAAGCTTAAGAAATCCATCAACACTCCTGCAACCATCATACACATTCTTATGTACAATGTAATTTGTAGCTAGTTAAATGCATGTTAAATCAACATCCAACTTAAGAATGAATTATTTTCTCAATGTAATATAATATGTACCTTGGATTTGGATAGAGAAAAAAAGAGATATATGGTGCAGAAGTAGCACTTGAGAAGGACAATGGTATTGATAGCCATGACAAGAGATTTATCCCACCCATTAATAATCATGGGAGAGAAATACCAAACATAGGGTAACCTTGACATATCTCCACTTGTCTTGTTCAACACGACTCTCCTGAAGGTGCATCTGGAATCTCAACATTAACACATCTATTCATTATGTTTATTACAAAAAAATTATGGCCATTGCTCATGAATATTACTTCATTGGGATACCAATTGATGTTCCAACTACTATAATTGTTTTCACCTTGAACATGAACACATTTCATTAATGCTTTTGGCCCCACAATTTGTAAAGAAAACTTTTCTTTTTAATCTTTTTGGTTTTTAGATTTTACCTTTTTCAACTTCGGGAAGAACCAAGAATTAATAAAGAGAAGACTACTCTAAAAGGTGTGCAATGTGCCACGTGGTGGCTATGTGGCTTTTGTATATCGCTTTCCCTTTTGGGTGCAAGTCGAGACACATGTCAGCTTGGAGGGGATTTTATTCAAATCCATTCTCATAGTTTTGAGATTTCCTACCCACTTGAAATGTCATCTATTTGTTCGAGCAGTTTTTATTTTTGTGGAATGATCTCTTCAAATGGAGCTTGTCAGAATGTGGTGGATGTCTTGTCTTTAGGGTGGAACCTTCTAGTCATCACCATCAATCTGTATGATTGATCGATCAAATTTTTCCAAGCTATGTTAGAATCTAATTGTTTTTTGATTTCAATCTTTGCTAAATATATAAGCCATTAATAAAGCAACTAGGATTTAATGAGCAAATATTGTTGTGATCTAATCAAGATCTAAGATTGGATCATGGGCTATCAAGTGTAGACACTTGGTTGTTTCTTCTTCTAGAATGTTGGTGGTAGTGTTCTCTTCTTCTAGCTATAAATAGGGGTTGGCAGCATAAGCAAAAAAGTTTTGAAGTTTTTTCAGAAGAAAAAGTTACTTCAAAAACCTTTTCGAAGCAGATAGATCTAGTTAGGGAGTTTTATGTTTTCAAAAGTAGAAATTTTTACAGAATACTGCTACTCTATGGCATGTTAAATTTTTAACTCAAATTATCATTGGATTGGCATTCAACCTTTTTTTTTCAATTCATTTAATATTGAAGTTTGATCTATTTAGAAGAAATATTTGAAAATGTGCATGTTATGTCCTTTGTCAAATTCCTTCTTATATTTTTGTCCATGTTAAAAACATTGTGTTAAGCTTATTTTGATAGTTTGGGTAGCTAATTTTCATGTTGTAAGCTTCAATGTTGAATAATAACTTTTGGAAAATGGATTATGTCTGTTGAAATTTTCCATTTTCTATAAAGGTTGTTATTTTTCATATCATGTCGTAAAAGGAGAAAGGGTTTCTAGGATTCCTGGATATTTTTGTTAACCTCTAGAGTTTTCTTATGTTGGATTGGACCTTAATGGGTGCTTCCCATGGGGAGATTTGAAAGACTGCACTTGCTTTTTACTTAGCCTTTGTTGCTTGTTCTCTTCCCAATAATGAAGGGTTTGTGGCATTATGTGTATTATATCATTCATATGAAATAAGTTGAGGTTTGAAATGTTGTAAAAGCTTTGTCACATCACCATTTTCATGTTTTATTTGCATTTCCTTCTACCTTTTCTAGCAACACAAAGAAGAGTTGGATTTCTATAAAAATCTTGGAGGTTATTCAATGAGGCACAAATTGATCCCCCACTCGTTGAATTTCCCATAAGAGTATTAGAGAGGCACAAGCTTTGATGATCAATAGTTTTTTTTCTGGAACACCAATGGGACTTGAACCCACAATCACCTGATTAGAAGTCAAAAATATTTCTAAAATTAGACCAAAAAAAGAAGTTGGAATTTCCATGCCCAGAATCCAAACAAGAGCATCCTCAAGAGGCCATTTCCAATGCTCCCAATTACCTACCTCAGTATCAAGAAGAGGAAGACTTATAGGTTCTATATTACCTATAAGGAGCAATAGGGTAGGAAGTTATAGCCCAAGATCTAGAGCTTTATCCACTCCACTAGGAGGCTAAACTTTACAAATAAAAAATACTAGTATACCTTATCCATAGGAATCTATTTTTGATGGCTCATCTAGTTTCTCCAGCTCCTAGAAATTTTGTAACCTAGGATAGTAGTAGTCTGATACAAATTCCTACGCCCCCTGATATATGGCCTGTGATACTTGCCAATGCCCTCAAATCCTTCCCAAAGTTTTTTGGGGAGGATTTGAAAACTCCCTCTAAACATCTCTAAGATATAGTGGAGGTATGCAGAGTACATAACATAGCGGAAGAAAATATTTCTCTTAGGTGGTTGGATGCATCTTTCAAAGGAAAAGCTCAAGATTGGTATCGACCTTTGGCTTTTGGTTCTATCCACTCTTGGGATCAGCTCAAAGAAAGGTTGTTCAATTGTTTCTCAAAGAAAAGGAGATTGCTCCTCATTGCTGCATCAATTAATCACCATCAAAAGGGCCTCACAAGAGGCCATTAGCGACTTCAATACCAGGTTTCACAAAACCTGGAAAAGAATTCTTATGACCACCTAACCTCCAACCACGATGGAATTTATGTTTTACATAAAGGCTTTCAATTTAGAAATAATGATCATCATAACCTCTATGGGAGGAGATATTCTTCCCGATGCATACGATCTGGTTGTGCATGCAAAGAACATTCTGATTGACACTGGGAAGCTTCCACCATGCTCATCAATACTTGTGTTTGAAAAAATATCAGACACGATCCTCAAGAAGCAATCACTCTGAGCACTTCTGCTCCACAAGCAACCACATCGGTTGTACTACCATCCATGTACATATACCCCACTACACAACCAAACACATTGGGTTCCTCTTCACTAGTAGTAGATGTCAATGATATGAAAAGTCTCATGTGATCCTTTCCTAATAAGCTAGTCCTCATCTGACGATAGCAAGAAACACCTCCGAAGAAAACCACATAGACTTATCAATGAAGAAGGCCATGTTATCAACAAAACATGTACTAGGGAGCCTCAAATGGAAGAGGTCAACAACCGATGTCCATAAACTAGATAGTCTTGGCTACCATGCCACTTGAAGCTTTCAAGAGTAGCCCAAGAAAGGATTTATTCCCAAGCCAAAACAACTTGGTGGAGGATGAGAACGCATGGTGCTTCCCGTATAATGATAGTCATATGCACTAGAACTACTCGAGGGGAAATATGCAACAAAAAATAGTTGAGTAGAGGAACTAGGGCATGTTCTCAAATACAAAGGAATATCAGTCTCTCAAAAATGGAGAACACTAGCTTCAAAGCACAAATACAAGGAATGTCTTTATAACAAGAGTTGGATATTGTACCAAACCAAGTGCTTTTCTCATGGATGGAGGAAGAGGACATAGTATTTGCAAATGATGCTTTGATGACTAATTCCCTAAAAGTACAATCAAAATACAACAAAAGGTCTAAAAAAGGTTCAATGGAGAATACGTGCAACAAACTTCATCACATCTGCAACTACGTCAACCACAACCTCAAGAAAAAAAAGCTCCAAAAGTCATCACTCAACCTACTCAACACTTGCAAGCTCCACCATTGCCAAAAAAGGAGATGAAAAAAGCATCGAGTCTACTCACATTAGATCAAATCCTCCTAAAGATGAGAGAGATATCACCATTCAAACCAAAGTCCCCATTAGTCGGAACACTCAATGTGGTCAAACAATTAAAGAAAGCACCCGCTAACGTATCCCTATGGGACGTAATATCCATTCTTGAACAAAATATGTTGCTCTAGGAAGTGTTAAAAGAGGAACAAATACCATGGATGGATGTGATTCCATCCCACGATCAAGTTAAAGATAAAGGGCTCACATTGGAATCCCAACCTTCAAGAGCCACGAATTATGTGAATGTCGCAGATAATAAAAAGGAGAAAGAGGTAAGCAAGCCAAAACCCACACCTTTCTTTTTAACACTTATTGTGGGAGATAAAATTTTGCATAATAACGTGATTGATCCGGGAGCTAGTACAATGGTCATGTTGAAACAAGTGGTCGATGCTTTAAAACTCAAGTATGGGCCCCTTGAGAAAGGAATCAGGCAATTAGATGGGAAGAAAATTTGAACCATCGACCGTATCAAAGATATATCTTTGACCCTCTTCTCATGTCTGAGCCAAATAGTCACACAAGAAGTAGTTGTGAATTATTCGAGATGTGTCTTTCAAGGGACTTCACAGCAAAGCTTGGAAAATATTTAGTGCTCGATTGGTCTCATCTGATATTGTGAGCCAAGCATGGGGTGAAGATTAAGATCTTGTCTGAATCCTTGCACCCGGAACACTTAGCAGATAATGCAGTCCTATGCTTTGAAGCAACACATACCTCCTTCTCACAAAGGGATAGGTATTGTGTAGAAATGTTAGAATACAAGGAATATGCAAATGATCGAACCCTCGAAGAAGAGGTCCTCCTTAACTAGTTTATTGACTCCAACCCATACAAAAAATTTAATGCTACTACGATAGGCACCTATGTGATCTTAGACGATGATCAAGATTTCCCAAAATTGGTAAAAAAATGGGAAGAACATAATGGTATGGGTGACAATACTCTATGGAAATTATATTTTGATGGCACCAAATGCAAAGCCAGTTCTAGAGGAGGTGTCTGACTAGTATCCTCAAAAGGGTTAGAGGCCTTCAAAGCTTTTCATTTCTAGTTCCCATGCTCAAATAACGATGCAAAATATGAAGCCTTCGTACATGGTTTGTTCCTCACAGAATAGATGGGCGTAAAGAGAATATGAGCATTTGGAGATTTAGAGTTGGATGTAATTCAAGTCCATGGGAAGGTAGCTGCCAAAAATATAAGAATGAAGTCGTATAGACACAAAATATGGAATCTTATCAAAAGTTTTGAGGCTTTTAACATTTGGGTTATCCTGTGTTCCCAGAATGATGTTTCCAATTGGATGGATTTGATTGACTCACAATTTGAACCAATTTCTAACTCAACAACAAAGCAGAATATGATATAGATCATCATCTAACTGACGATTCTAGATAATGATTAGAACTGGCAGGTATTTGAGGATGACGTTCATATTGCCACTTTTTTATAGAAATTAGGAAAGGCTCCCAACCATTCATAGTTGAGGAAAATCCCCCCAAAGGGAAAGTAATCCAATTAAAAGGCAATAAAATCCCTCGAGGTTTAATCTCTCTTGGAAATCTATTCGATAGTGAGGATGTAAGGAATAACAAAGGTTCACTACTGATGAGAAAGACTATGAAGATCTCGATGTTGGAAATGATAGAAAATTAAAGGTCAAAAGGGATGTTCCATAGAAGGACAAAGAGAGATTAGAAGGGCTATGTTCTAGATACGATCGAGTCATAGCTTGGACCTATGATGATCTTAGGGGATATGAGCTCAGCATAATTCAACATACTATTGACTTAGTCGAAGGCTCAAAGCTTGTCTGACAAAAGAAAAGGTTGGTCAATCCAAAGGTTGAAGCATAGATGGCACAAGAGCTCACCAAATTAATCAAATCAAGTATCATATACCCGATTAAGCATTCTACTTCGGTGTCTAATCTTGTGCCAATTCGAAAAAGAATGATGATATTTGAATTTGTGTAGATTTCAAGGATTTAAATAAAGCCTTGCTAAAAGATCACTACCCTTTTCCATCAATGGAGCAGATTCTGTAGACTGTGGCTAGATTGAAAATGTTTTCATTACTCGATGGTTTTTTTAGTTGTAACTAGGTCTATGTCAAAGGAGGAGATCAGCAAAAAACAACGTTCACTACTAAGTGGGGAACATTCACATACTCAAAAATGTGTTTTGGATTCTCCAATGTTGGTGAAACTTTTCAACGAGCGATGGATATCACTTTCAGAGGTTTGATTAATCAGATTATTCTAATATATCTAGATGACCTAATAGTCATTTTAAAATTGAAGGATGATCACTTTGATCATCTAGAAAAGGTCTTCCAGAAATGTCAGTAGTTTGGGATTTCCTTAAATCCCAAAAAATGTGTTTTTAGAGTGCTCCAAGGCAAGCTACTTGGTTTTGTGGTATCAAAGGAAGGAATAGCAATAGATCTTGAAAGGGTGAAACCTATAATGAAGCTACCTCTACCATTCAACTAGAAGGGGTTGTAGTCTTTTTTTGGGAAGATTAATTTTGTTAGCCGGTTCATTTTAGACCTCGCAAGCATCATGAGACCTATCTTGCTGATGCTTAAAAAGAATTTAATATTCAAATGGACCCTTAAAGGCAAGAAAACTTTCCAATAGATAAAGGCATCCATCTCTGTGGCCCTGGTGTTATCTAACTTAGACTTCTCCAAGGGTTTCTTTCTCTATGTTTACAATGACTAGCACAACACAGCTTTGGTGCTCACTCAGAAGGATAAAGATAATAGCAGAGAGCATCCCATTACATTCCACTCTAGGAATCTCAAAGAATATGATGCCAGGTAAAACTTTGTTGAGAAACAAGTTTTTTCCATTGTTAAAAGCCTGAAGAAATTCCAACACCTGGTATCAACCAACAAAATCACCATTCTTGTCACCCATCCTAATGTTTGGGAGTATATAACTGAAGGTGAAATAAATGAGAAAAGGACCAATTAGATCACCAATATCCTAGAATACAATGTGGATATTAGATCAACCAAGTTGGTTCAAGGAAGAGGTCTTTGCAAATACCTTGCACAAGAGTTAAGCTCTTTAGCGGAGGAAGAGAAAAAACAAGCTTACACAAACTAGTTCGAGTTTGACAAGCCATGGGTAACTGATTAGATGCACTATATGCAAAAAGAGCAATACCAAATCAACATTTGACCTCACAAAAGGCGATACTACCAACTACAAGGCACTAGATATGTACTAATTGAGGGTATTTTGTTCCAAAGAAATTATGATGGTGTCCTGCTCCAATGCTTAGATAAGCCATAAGCATAAAGAGTTTTGAATGAATTTCATAGCAATCTTGAGGGTGAAAATTTCTCTGACAAGACTACTTCTTTGAAGATAATGTGGGTAGGATACTACTAGCCTTCCATGTTCTCTGAGGTGCACCATTTGGTGCAAGAATACACTCGGTGCCAATATTTTGTTGGCAAGTGGAAGAATTTTTCCATGCCT
>VDFB02270651.1:361014830-361092087 GCA_007258455.2 Sequoia sempervirens
AATTGACACAAAAAACCCAACCCACTCATAGGGATAACACAACTGGCCAGGCTCTAATACCACTTGTAAGGAAAGCAGAGGTGCGGAAACAACTTTCCTAACGTCAAAACCACAGGGAAGAATGCAGATAGTACTTTTAATTTCCAAATTACAATCCAATTAAGACACACATGAAATATTTATAGAAATAGAAAAATACACAAAAACAAATGAACACCAGATTTACATGGGAAAACCCTTTCAGGAAAAAACCCACCACACCAAGCTGAATCTCTTTGTATTTGAGTAATCAACAAATTACATACAATGTAGAGACACAATTCTCTGGTATCAGTTTTATAGTTTTTTTCATTCACTGTTCTTCCTCTGTTACAAAAATGCTCTCACAAATTCAATGCCAATCCAACTCAGAATGATGATCTTCGAATCTTACCACCCGCTGATTTATCCTCTTGTTTATCCTTATCTGCAATTGCCCATCATAGAAAGTTTCCATTCCTGTGTAGATTTTTCCTTGCATACAATTCAGCTCCAACTTCGCAACTGTTGAAAAAATCCAACCACCAACCATTTGAATTTTGCTTCCTCTAATTGGTGCACAAGACACCATATAGGATAGTCATCAATCGGTCAAGGGCATTCAACCTATGTTGGAATGTCGGTCAGACACTAACCGTGTCTCCTCAATGCCAACACAACCAGCATTCGATATCGCCAAGAGTCCTTACTATCGGCAAGAGGTTACACTAAGTCCAAAAAGCTATTGCTAAGACTTCGCCTTGTCGCCAAGACCTCATACCGATGATCATCACTTGTATCGCTATCGCCAGGACTTATCGCTATCAGTGAGACATCATACCGAAGCTCCAAAGTCACATCGAAATGTCCTACCATCGGCAAGACTACCGTCTTTCGCCAAGACATCATACCAAGCCACCATGTTATTCCGAACTGTTCATCAGTCGGCAAGACATACCACTATCACCAAGAGGTCATAGTAAAGTTCACACCTATTGGTGAGAGAACACACTGTCGACAAGACTTCTTACCGAACATCCAAGTCTCCCTGAGGTCAACATTCGATGAGACCAGCACCTGTCACCAAGACTTCACACCGAAGCCTTACGTTACCCCGAAGACCATAAACAATGGTGAGACTTCAACTGTCGTTGAGAGGTCTTACCGAGTGTTCAAGACTCTCCCTGATGACTCCTAGTGAATCACTGTCGGCGAGACAACCCTCCATCGCTAAGACTTCATGTCGAAGAAAATGTGTTACACCGATGACTCCAGTCGCTATGAGTCTCTCTGACATCCGCTAGGCACCCGATAACAAACACATGTAGCTCTGTCGGCGAGACATTTCATATCGGTAAGACTACATACTGAAACCCTTGTGTTACTCTGATGACTTTAGTCGGTAAAACATCAGCAAGGTCTTGGCGACCAAACTTTTCACAAAGATTTAGAAAAGCTAGTCGGCTAGACATCAATAATGTCACATCGACTTTTCCCTTTAGGAGTTACATGCCAGTAAGAATTGAGGCACATTTTCCAATAGCCTCCATTATTTCTCTGGTTCACAATTTATGGAAACTTCCACACCTCCTTTGCTTACTAAACAATGTTTAATTTTCCAATATTATTTTCTTAATCATTTGAAAATAGGTTTTTTTCTGGCTATTCATATGGTATCAATCCACGCCGCCGCCCAATACCATAGCCAAATTGAGAATTTCAATAGAATAAATGAAAGGTAGAGTACTTTGATGCATTGAAAAGAGAGAATTAAATGTCTCAACCACTGATTTTTGAGAATCTAAGGGTTCTAGTGTTATTTCAGAGGTTTTATTTCACAAGTCTAGTGCTTCAAGGATTTACTTCCAGAATGCATCTAGAGTCATCCATCGAAAATTCATCAAACGGTCCCTCTTTGAAAACAATCTTTATGCATGGGCATAATTTAAAATGGGGACATCACTAGGCTAGCGAGACTTGACCCTCAGGATTAAAGAGTTAATATTTAAGGATTTGTCATAAAATATTTTGGTCTGACTTAGGAAATATTGAACAGTAAACAAGAGCAGGATGACCGACAGACCTAAATAATTAATAAAATCTCAACCATTGATTTCTAAAAATCTAATGGTTCTAGTGTAATTTTGCAGGTTTCAATTCACAATTCTAGTGCTTGAGAGATATACTTTCAAAATGCAACTACAACCATCCATCAAAAATTCATCGAATGGTAATGGTCCATAATGTCGTGTAGTCACTGAAACTTGGAACCTTAGAACCAAAGTCTAAAGTTTTGAAGTTTTTGAAACCTTCGACCCATCGACTACAAAGATGGCCAAGAAAGACTTGCAACTAAGGTTAGGAAAATTTGCACCAACACTTCGCCATTGCATTTTTTTATTAGTTTCATATTATGTTTAATTCACCAATGTTTTTTCTTAATCATTTGAAAATAGTTTTAATTCACCAATGAATTTTATTTTTTTTGGTTTGAAAACAAGTTTAATTCGCTAATGGAAATATTTCATTGGTTTGAAAATAGATTTTAATCGCCAATAGAAAAAATTTAGTGGTTTTAAAAAATTTGCATTTCACCAAGATTTTCCATACACTTCTAACGATTAGAAAAGATTTGCCAATGGACTTTTTTTTTCACGAAAACCAAAAAAATTTGCCACTAAAATTAAATTTTTTATCAGGAAGTATACAAGATTCGCCAGGATTTTACACCTTCGCTAAGGGAGGAGTTTCTTAAAGTTTTCCCTATTTAAAACCCTTTAGAAGTAACAACTCAATTGGTTACAAACACCTCACCTCACTTTTGTTAGTTTTATGTCTCCCCCACCTGCAACTTTGCTCTCCAACCTTTTGCTTTTAACTTGTTGAATGAAAAAGCCGACAACACAAAGTGTTAATGGTTGTTCGAAAACACTGGGTGTTTATAAAATGGTGCATCTGATTACATTCCTATGGTCATAATAACAAAATCTTTTCAATACATTCATATTATTTTCTAAAATTCCAAGTTGCAAAACATTGAGATTTATGAAACCTACAAATCACATAATGTTCTAAAAAACCTTAAAAACAACAACCCATTCAAACCCTTTATGAGTAACAACCCAATTTGTTACAAACCCCTCACCTCAACTCGATTGGTCGTCTCCCCGATCTACAACTTCGCACTTTTCCCCCTTGCTCTCCAACATTTCACTTTCAACTTGCAAAATGAGAAAACCCAGAATGCAAAGTGTTTTCCAAGAACAGTATTTGTTACAATTTAAAACACATGTCTTGATCATGTTAGCGCCCCTTCCCGCCCGCGGTGAACGGATAGCTTCTTGTGTAAGGCAAAAATGTCAGCATAATTCAAAATGATGGGAAACACAAGCCAATGCTCTCTTAGCTCCTTGCTTTCCTCATCATTACATTTCCTCTTGTTTGTCGGTTTCGTCACTTTTATCATTCATCTGACGAGCGTCCCACAACTGACTTTGTCTCATCATCTGATTACATTCCTATGGTCATAATAACAAAATATTTTCAATACATTCATATTGTTTTCTAAAATTCCAAGTTGCAAAACACTGAGATTTACAAAACCTACAACTCACTTAATGTTCTAAAAGACCTTAAAAACAACAACCCATTCAAACCCTTTATGAGTAACAACCCAATTGGTTACAAACCCCTCATCTCAACTTGATTGGTCGTCTCCCTGATCTACAACTTTTCACTTTTCCCCCTTGCTCTCCAACATTTCACTTTCAACTTGCAAAATGAGAAAACCTAGAATGCAGAGTGTTTTCCAAGAACAGTATTTGTTACAATTTAAAACACGTCTTAATCATGTCAGCACCCCTTCCTGCCCACGGTGAACGGATAGCTTCTCGTGTAAGGCAAAAAATGTCAGGTTGCTCCTTGGGGTCGATTTCGTCACTGACGACTTCGTCTCATCATATTATGTATGTTGTTATTATGTCGAAGGCATATCCTATTTGAAATGAACCAACCTAATTCTTGCCATCAATGGTGTGCAATGGAGAAAAAGGGTTAGACAATGAGACTGATCTCATCCATCCATACAAATATTTACCAAAAGAGACGTGGGATACGGTGAAGCGTAGTTGGGAGGCAATACATAGGGATCAAGGTTATTGTTTGTCATTGTCGGTTTGCTTTTATTTGTTCACGTTTCTCCATTTTTTTTCATTTATCATGTTTGTTCACCATTCACATCATTTTTTCCCTTCTTCCACCATTTCGGCATGGCCAAGCATCTACAACTACACTATCCTGTCACTTGTAAATGTCCTAGTATTTTATGAATGTATGGGCTAAACACCGTTTATAGATAACCATACACACTTCTTCCATGCAAATGCGCTTGACATTTAAACTAAACCCGCTATAACTATAACTACAGGGTTGTGATGGGTAGGTGTTACTGAATTCTGCACAATCACAAAATGCAGAGATGGTGGCATTTCCAAATCTAAGTTTGAGAGGATTCGAAATAATTAACAAAGCCAAAGCTATTGTAGAAAACTCAGTGTTCGAGAATTGTTTCATGTGCTAATATTCTTCCCCTTGTTGCTCGGGATGTTGTTCACAAGGTAAAACTTCCAATCTGAACGTTACAGTCAAGTCTACATACATGTTTCTAATTACTTTCTCATCCAAGTTTCTTGCTTTTGGATCCCCTTTCATATGCCACGTGATATTGTTATGTGGACCGCAAGGATAAACTTCTAAGAAACCTTTCATCAAAGGCTGCCATGCATCAGTAATCCACTTGTGCAATTCTGGGGACTAGAGCAAAAGTGATTAAATTACTTGATTAAACCATTGATAGCAAAAAAAGTTACACTTTTAATTACTTCTTCTCTAATCTCCTTAGAGAACTCGAGAGTTGGAGAATATTTAGAAGGCCTGAGGAGGTTAATCTTGTTGATGGGTAAATTTTCCCCATCCCCTAAAGGATATGTTCACTTGGTTGGGTGTGAATCCCATGAGGTGCGTTTGACCCTTTTGTTGAGGGTTTCGCAGGCATCGCAGGTTCTGAAGAAGGCGCCCTTGGAAATGATGGAATTTTTATTACCCATATTTTGTTCTAGGGAGACACTTGCACAATTTTCATAGGAGATTAGAGGAATGGAGTTTCTAAACGCCGTTTGTTTGCTAGCATGAGGAACTACCGTCCATAGATGAGCCATTCGCAGAAACCCTAGTCGCGCGACAGTTTGAAACTTTGAGATCGCCATTTTTAGTTGACAAATATTTTTATTTGGTGTTCTTATTGAATCTAGAACTAGCACTTGCACCAGGGAGGGTGCAAGGGTTACACCGATAGGGAAATATATAGAATTAAACATAAAGAATAAGTGGTGTAAAACATATACAATGTTGGTTGAATTATATAGAACATAAATCCAAAGCTTGCTTTATGTAAATGTGAAAAGTTGCATTAAATTTGAAAGAAGTTGTTTTTGAGTTAATTATATACCGTTTGGATGATCACATTTGATGTTGCACAAGTATACGAATTTCTAATATGGAAAATTTAGACAAATAAACCTGGAAAATAAATGTTGTGTAAAATATATACAATCTTGTTTGAAATATATACAAAATGTCTATAATATGAAGATAACATCTTTATCATATTTTGTATACTCCTTTATTGCATGAAAATAATCTATGTATGTTTAAACTAAGATGGCAAAATCCCCTAATTATAGAAATATTATTTAAAGAATGATAGAAGAACTGTAGTGTAAACTGAAATTCAAATAACACGGAAGTTTATAATATTTTATAATTCCTGTTTGAATTGGCCTAAATAATTTTAAGTTAATGACAAATCTTTTCCAATCACCACTAAGTCTTTGTTTGGGACATTTTGCTTTGGCACTGGAGGGTTGTATCGTATTTACAAATGAAACAATTTCACAGGGGACTAAGTTATGACTGATGAGTGAAATCATCATTCACAGCAACAAGGAAAAAGTTTAACCCACTTCATCATGCCATATATGTACATGATGATTTGATTCTAAATTAACTATGTCAATGTATTAATTATATCATACATTTAGCAGGAATTAATGGATTAGAGAAATAAAAAGTCTTCAAATCTCCAGGCTAAGTAAGCCAGCTATTGAATTATATATATTTATATGGACTACAAAATATTCTGGTTAAGATGGTTTCACATAGCAAATGACATTACTAATGCTGGAATTAATTTGACAACTGGCAATCATTTAATAACTTTCAAAAATAAATTTGTATGAACAAATGAACTGTATAACCTCCAATTTTTGGAAAATTTATTAAAAATTTCGTGATATTTGCCAAATCTAAATAAATCACAGGAAAATATTTTTTTTTAGGGCATTCATTTCATCTGATTTTTTTGTTTCTATTGAATTTGTTGACAGATGCACTGTTGATCTCACAAGTGTAGGAAGCAAGTCTTCCAATAATTGAATTAAACTAAAATTCTATTTGTAATATATATAGAAAAAAGTAGCCTACAAAATCCAAAGGGATGATGATTGAAGACATACCCAAAGACTAAAGAAAGGAAAAATGGAGCCCAAAAGAAGATTAGTCAAATGTCTCGCAAGCAAAGATACACTGATTGCACAATTGTAATAAAGTAATTATTCAGAAAGTCAACACTGGGCTTTGCTTTTTTATTAGATTGTTCAATCTTAAGTTAATAAGAGGGACCAAAATAGAAGTAAGATGCATAATGTTTAATTATTAATGAAAGTAGTAGAATGGGATAATTAAGTAACAAGGTACAGGAGAAGATCACTGAAAGATATGGTAAGATTTCAAGATTCTTGAGCTGAGCTTTTAATTATGTAATAAAATTTATAAGGTGGAATTACCAAATCGCATTCATGAAGAATTCCAGGTTTAGAAAAGAATTGGAAAGACAACTGCTAAAAAAAGTATATGTTTCATAATAGAGGAATACCAAACTAATGGTCAATCAATAGTGAATTCCAAATCCTAACAAGTGTGGTTACATGCATGGAAAAATTAAATTCAATTGGAGGTTTTTGTAAAAACTGGGTATAAGTGCATATCACAAGCACCATCGAAAAATACGTTTTCCTGAATCAAAAGCAAGGCATATCCAGCATATTATGCAGGAACTGTACTTACTAGTTAGTATGATTTTGGAGTCTATAACCAAACTTTATGTAAATCAAGGAATTATGATCCAAAATTAAGTCTAAATTCCAAAGAGCACATTTGGTGGCAACCAAAAAGAAATTAATATCTATGGAAAGACTTTGCAAATTTTTAATAAAAAATGTGATCCAAACAGATTCCAAATCCCAGGTTACCAGGATGAGATTTGACACTTTCCCATTAATGTTCCACTGTCTACCACAGGTTAAGTTTATTAAAAACCCCTGTCTCTATTTTGTTAGTGACTGCAACGACGCTTAACTTTTGAGGGAATAGGAAGGAGGCCAAAAGTTGTAACCCAAGAGAACAAAGAGAAACATTGGCAGAGATGTTGGAGAAGAATATGGTAGAAAAATAGTGTAGAATGGAGTCAAGGGAAAAGAGTTTGTATCCAAGTTCAGTCCTAAAATTGAGAAGAGGAAGAAAACTAAATTATTGCAATTCAAGAGAATGAATAGAGAAAAAGTGGAAGAGATAGTGAATAAGAATTAAAAAGAAAATGTCTGCAACATGGAGTTACAGGCGAAAATCCCGTATCCAAGTTGATTTGTGATGAGATTGAAAAGCAAGATAAAGACCCAGAGATTGCAATTCAAGAGAATAAAGAAAAAATAGTGGTACAGAAAATTTATCCTAGGAATGTAGTCTCGCACCAGAAAAGTAATCTCATGCCAGAAATATAAAAATGGTGACAAAATCTGGTAGTGTTCTATGTTGTTTTCTCCAAGTTTAGATGAGCCATATGAATCTGACCAGTAGTACTAGTGAATCATGAAGCACACCCTGGTGAAAAACCCCTGTTTCAGTTTACAAAGACAAAACAGCTGAGCTCTGAAGTCTCCTCCTATAGATACAACTCTATGCACAGAATAAGATGCTCAAATGAAATATGAGCATGCCTTGGAATTAAACATTGTACCTGGAGAAGTTAAATCTATGTAAGCCTCAGTTTTGATATTTTATACTTATTTTCTAACCCATTGATTTTGGCCCTTTGGCAATCTAATTTCAATGGAAATCAATGTTTATGTACTCCTCATTCTGGCATATAATGGTAGTGTTATTTTTTCTGGCATTTCCAATTTATTTTCTTAAAGAAAGAATTATTAAAATCTGAATAAATTATTAAAGTTGCCTAGGAGAGAGACGAGAGTCGGGCCATCAAATGTTCATCCAGTAAATTTCTAAAACATTAATAGCTGATTTTTTGAGTAGTGTTGTGAGCAGACTACAATCTGACCATATTACAACAAAAATAACCTTGCATACTAATTGTGATGCTAGCATGGGAATACATCGCAGTTGTGACAATGCAGTATGAGGGTAAAAATTGTTGGCAAGTAATTTCTCCCGTGGTCAAAGTTGTGTAGTGTAGAATCTAGAATCTCCCCACCAACAATTCTAGAAAGTTCTCACGACCATGGCAATTGGCATATGATTTTACTTTCCATAATCTGGAGAATTCCTAAGCCCTCTATAAATAGAGAAAATGTGATATGGCTACTCACTCTTTCAGGTCCAATAAGCTGTTAGGGATATTAGTCTAAATGTAAGAGTTGCAGCTCTATAAATCAATGTAATGTTTTATTTTGTTTAATATAAAACTATCTTTGGTTTTTTGTTCTCCCCTGTTTCCAATAGTGGTATCAGAGCCGTAAGGTCAGGATCACTAGAATTTGCTGCCAAAGGTCATTGCTAGAGTTTGCAGATATTGGAGATTTGATTGATGTCTGGAGCAGTCTGGAAGTGTACGATTTGGAGCTACCGATTTGATGAGAGATCATAGAAGTCACATGAAGGATTTTGGTTTGAAGAGATCATTGTTTTGACATCGAAAAAGGTATTGCAGTATTGGAGGAGATCTCTAGTTTCAAAGAAGGCATAGGAGCTTTTAGAATCCTAAAGGTTGTTTGAATGAAGAGCAAGGTCCAAGTTTGCAAGATGATCGCTGATTTTATAAAGCAAAAAGGTCACCTTTTAAAAGACTGTTGTTTGAGAGGGAGCCATCTAATTCAATGTTTGATGCCAAGCATATCTCTATTCAAGGGATTGCCCAGTCAACAAGTGTCAGAAAAGATCAGAAGAAAAGGTTGTCGATCAAGTATGAAGGTTGAAAAATTCATTGCAGTCTAAGACATTGTCAGAAATTTGATGGCAAGGAAAAACTACCGCAGCAGTAAAAGGGGAGATTCACTAGAGGCTCGAGCCAAGAACCCGTGGTAAGTAATTTTTGGTAAAGATTGAAAAGAGTCCAAAACAAATGCTATTGAAGATTGAAGATTTGGAAGATCGCAAGTTGTAAATTTGATAAGAGTTGTAGTATGTTTTGCAGAGGTTGGACAAGTATGTGTCTAGGTTGAGAGTCAAAATTGTGAAGGGCATTTCTAAAGTTTGTAAAATGATGTAAGAATGAAGAGTTGACAAGTGAGGTGAGAACATCAAGGAGGATAGTAGATGTTTGTTATGAAAAGAGAAGTGAAGTTGTTAAAATTGTTGAATGCGTTCTATTTTTGTATGAAAGCAATGTATGAGGCCAATGGGCCCATTAAAACTAGGATCCCTAGCACCCACAGAGTGACTCAATGGGAGTGTTGATAAAACAAGTGAATCACACCTGAACCTACGATGGACTGTAACCAAGAGGGCCAGAGCTTGGTTAGAGCATCCCAACTTAACATGGGATTTCCTAGGTTCGATCACTAGATTTAGAAGATTTTAGATGCCGCATTTAAAGAGACTAAGATTGTAATGTGAATTCTGGTAGAAATTAGGGGGGAGTGTTGGCAAGTAATTTCTCCCGTGGTCAAAGTTGTGTAGTGTAGAATCTAGAATCTTCCCCACCGACAATTCTAGAAAGTTCTCACACCATGGCAATTGGCATATGATTTTACTGTTCCATAATCTGGAGAATTCCTAAGCCCTCTATAAATAGAGAAAATGTGATATGGCTACTCACTCTTTCAGCAGAGTCCAGCTCCAGTTAGGGATATTAGTCTGAATGTAAGAGTTGCAGCTCTGTAAATCAATGTAATGTTTTATTTTGTTTAATATAAATCTATCTTTGTTTTTTGTTCTCCCCTTTCCAACAAAATAACTTTTTTAGCCTCATATATAACCATGTTTATGTACAGGCTATATACTATTTGCAGATGAAAGATATATGCAGTTACAACTTACAATCTTTGATGGAACTTTCAAGTACCTAGAGATGAAGAAAACAACACTAAATTTATAAAAAGTTATTTTGAACTATCTGAAAGACAAACTGCCTCATTTGCAAAACAAATAGCAAACTTGAGTAGGTGGTATATTTTGTTGGTAGAAGAGAGGCCAGTCCCAAACAGAGGGTCCAGTTAAATATATTAGGCTATATCCGTTATTTCAATAGAATATACTAATATAATTGTCCATTTTGTGATCAGATTTGGTGTTTTATTACTAGTAGTAGCACTATCATTTTTCAATTTCAATGTAGCTAAAACATGGTGAAAATTAGGTTGTTATTTTAAGAGTTGTTCCTAATTTTTTGACCAGTAGCATTTTTTCCTTATAGAAAAACCACGGATTCTATTCAATGGGGCCTCTACCTGCAAAATTAGTATCTCCCTTATTTCAATAGAATATAAGTTTCCATTCTGTGATCAGATTTTGGTGCCTTATTTTCATCTATTCCAATAATTACGCAGAAAATTCAACAACATGGCGTGGAGTCGAGAGACTATAAGAAAGAGGCTTAAAAATAGAGCTATAAACCTGTCAATGCTTCTTGGCTACTAACTGTTGGACAGCTTTCTCATCAATATTTTGTGTGTTCCAAATTTTTTCCTTCTTTTCATTGACTCGATGAAAACAGAGCATGTAGAATGGAGTCTGTTGAACAGAAGCAGGAAAGATGGCAGTGAATTATTAGTGGGAGGAAGGAATAGATGATGCTATCGTAGGAGGTGATGATACAGTGGTGGAGCCACATCACTTGGAAAATTAATTAACACAACAAAATAGTAATCAAAGCAGAATTGTACAAATATACAGAAAGAAGTAAAGATGAAACAACATACAGGTTTTAAAACAAGACCTTCTGTTAACTGGAAGAGAGTAGTAAGTAGTATCTACTGTAACCCAACGAACTTGGCTAGATATTGAAATTTTTTGAGTAAAAGAAGGCAGGTCTGACGTTTTAAACGTTAAACCAAGGTATTTTTTTGCATTGATTTATTCAAACCAGCACATGCAAAAGACGACATTACTCCCTCACATGCAGCTTCAATTGTTGGAAAACAGAGCAAATTTAGGCAAATTTTCACGAGGCAAGGGCAGTTTGTGCCGCCCTCCATTACACTCCATTAATAAAACATGTCTGCAACCACCGACAATAGAGGGAAACATTATTAATTCCATTTAAATGACAAAATGTCATTTAATAAATCACTTTGATTTTTAACATGTATGATCCAATTTCAATGGTGGCACAGTAGATATTAATGCCCACCACTAAAATTGGAATGCAAAATGCCAATATTTAGCCGAATTCAATGCCTAAACATAAAGGCCCCTAAACTAAAGTGACTTCGGCCAAACTGTTGCATACATCCGGCTAAAAAATGGGACAAACGTAAAAAAACGAAAGCAGCGGACGGAATAAAACTTACGAGTTCCCCCGATGAATATTTTTCCAGTGTGATGAATATTATATTACCGGGTCAAGACGGATCTTTCTCCGGGAGCTGTTTACCGACCAAACGGATTATTTTACGAGACCTGTTTACCGACAAAAAAAGAGTGGTATACCGATGAAAAAGGCGCTGTATACCGGCGTGAGACAGGTTTCAGCTCAATCATTCATTCTATATATAGCCTATCGGCTAACTATCAGCTAATTAAATTATTTATAAATGATATATTATCCTTGTTCATAATAATTTTAGCTCTCAAATCAAAACTTCTTTTGTTTGGTTCACATATGAGGTATATGCTTGATTTGATTTGGGTCTTAGACGTAGTTTTCAAACACTACTATCAATATCAAAATTAATCATGGGACTAAGCTAGCTTAGTTCCAACTAGCTAAATTACTCACTAATACTTGTAGAAAAAGTTCAAATTGTTTGTTCAAGACATGTATAAAATTATAACACCCTTTCATCATTTCAATCACATAGGATCATCCACCATCAATTGGAATTAATTTCTCAAAACACTCATAATCTTATAATCACTCATATTCATGTCATAGAACTCTTCTATATTAGCTATTCTAATTACATCAATCTCTTATAAATAAAATTCAAAAGCATAGTTCTTACACTAGGTCATTATATCACTTATTACACTTTTGTCCAAGACTCAAAATACTCATTAACACAATTGTATGATTATTAGTTGTATTTATTACTTAGTGTCTCTTCCAATTTTTTGAAATTTTTGATATGAACAATGTATTGACTAAGGAGAAAGGTGGGAAGGTTGTCAATTTCATCTCCTAGCATATAAATTTTTGACAATGGACCCTGATTATCTTCCTAATTCAAAGGTTTTGGTTCAGTCCTGTTTAAATCCTTGTAAGTCGATGCATAGTTGACTTGAAGCTATCATTTTTTATTGAGACCTTTAATGCACAAACAAAATCATTTGATAAATGACCTACCAAATGATCTCATGTACTTCATAAATAAATGTAAAAAAAAACCAAAACTTTCCCTAAATGAACTTCCACACATATTTGACGTACCCATTGCACACCAAGGTGCGTTTGCTAGTGTATATTTTTATGCATTTTTGTATGTACATAAGATGCATTTTGTCAAGAGATTAGCCACATCGAGGGGGGAAATGGTTATCCAGCCCCGTGGATGCACCGGAGGCATCCATGCAGACATACATCATAACTGCATAAATGCAGTTTTTTTTTTAAATAAATCATTAAAAAAAACATTTTTTTCCATGACTGGGGCATATGATGTATGTCCCCATGGATGCCTCCGGTGCATCCAGCCGTTCCCTCGAGGGGGTGGGGTAGATGAGAAGGCCAGCTAAATCCAAAATTTAGAATATTTAAGTAAATTTTTATGAAGGTTATGTCGTCCAATTTTGACCGTGGAACTGGTCGTTGTTTGAGGAGAGCCATCATTTACGGAATTTAATGGCTATATATATTGTAATCCTTGCGCCTCTTGGCTGTGTATATCTCAATGACTTAAGAGTTCTGAAAGTTGAAAATATGAATGGGCCAGCAGCTGATAAGTGCCACGATGGAGAAATTTGTGATGACACGAGCACAAATATGTTCGAGAGCGAGGAAGAAGAACTAGCAGGACAAGCAGAGGCATGGAAATTCACATTTGCGTTTGTGGAGTCTTTGGCAGTAAAGTCCGTCGTTTTGCTCGGTATCCCCGACATGATTGCGCTGCGCGGCCCCAAAGCAACGCTTTCCCTCTCAGAAATTGCAGCAGAGCTTCCCAGCCAAAAGCCCGACGTCAATTGCCTTTTCAGGATCCTGCGCTTCCTGGTTGCCAAGAACTTTTTCAGGGCCGACACGAGCGGAGGGGCGGGTGAAGTGAGATACGGTCTAACGCCCGCTTCTAAATGGCTGCTGAAAGACGGCGCGACGGCACCGTCGCTCTCCTTGACTGCCATGCTACTTATGCAGAACGACGTGACGAGCGTTGCGCCGTGGCACCATTTCAACGAGTGCGTTCTCGACGGCGGCGTGGCTTTCGAGAAGGCTCACGGCATGTATGTTTGGGACTATGCCGCGGCGCACCCTCACCACAACAATCTCTTCAACCAAGCCATGGCCTGCAACGCCAACATCGTGATGAAGGCCATCTCGTCTAAATACGAGGGTTTTCAGGGCTTGAATTCCTTGGTGGACGTCGGAGGCGGCATCGGAGCGACCGTTGCAGAGATTGTGAAGGCCCATCCAACTATCAGCGGCGTCAACTACGATCTCGCCCACGTCATAGCTACGGCTCCCCATTTCCCGGGTATAATTTAACTGTATTGCTTGTAACAACAAAACGGCTGGCCTAAAATGGACTCTCTTTCTCTATTTTATTTGGATTTAGTAGTTCTTTTTCTTAATGCAGGGGTAAAGCATGTTGCAGGAGACATGTTCAAAGAGGTGCCATCAGCAGACGCTGTATTCATGAAGGTCGTTGGATCGAATTTGGTGCTTCTTTTTGTGTGAAGCAGGGGTTTTTCAGAGGAGGGTTGTTTAATGGTTTTTTTCCTTTTTTCTTGAAATTTTGCAGTGGATAATGCATGATTGGTCGGACGAGGACTGCATAAAGATTCTGAAGCAGTGCAGAAAGGCGATTCCAGAGACAGGGAAGGTGATCATTGTGGATACTGTTCTGAACGCCCGAGAGAAGACAGCGCTGGATCCTACTTTGGGTCTTGTGAGTGATCTGGCCATGCTTGCGAAAACCTCTGGTGGGAAAGAGAGAACTGAGGAGGAGTGGAAAGGTCTGTTAAAGGAAGGAGGATTTCCTCGTTTCAATGTTATTGCCATACCAACATTGCAGTCTGTAATTGAGGCTTTTCCTTATTAGCCGCTATGTATATGTACAGTGAAATTACTTGCCTCACTTATTAGTGCACCGCTTGCAGCTTTCTGCCTCACAACCCCACTATCGAAATAGAGGCATTTTATCAACTAGAAATAATAATCCACGCGTATCATGATTTAGCCGATATATATTTACTGTCAGCTTTCACCGGGGAAGTTGTCTCACGCCGGGATTATCTTATGCCTGAAAATAATCTCACGCCTGAAAACATACTTTTACTCGTAATTTCTTCCACACCACTGAGCGCACTATGATATTGTTGGAATACTGTTTATTTGTCTACGCAGCAGTAGTAGGTAAAACATTAATGAAAGAACTTTCCAGTTTGTATCCTACAGATTTCACTCGAAACTTCTATCTTCCAGAGAATTCTTGCACCGACCTCCTGTTCTTGCGTGTATTTCCTGTCTTCTAGAGATCTCTAAGAGATCTATAAATTCAGCTTCTTCCTGTCTAGTTTGTAAGCTAAGAAAATAGCTGTATGCTGCTGCATAAATAAATAACCATTCTGTCTTTCAACTGCGTTCCTTTCTATGAAATATGCTCTGTTTTTTATGCTCTGTTTTCATATGCTCTGTTTTTTTTAGTTTATCAGGTATGATTCGGTCTTATCATAGTCTCATCTCCGAATAAAATCAGATTTCCAATGGACGATCAAATCCAATATTTAAAGACAAGACAAAAATCCAATATTTTCAGATCTACACGCTTGTTATAAATAGATTGAATCAGTGGTGATGCACTTGAAAACGGTGTTGTATAAGCTTAAATAGTTACAAATTTTTGAGAGATAGAGATGTTGTGATTAGTATCTTCCTGGGATAAAGACACAACGTTCAGCCTTTTGCAGTCATTCTTTGTAATTCTGTTTGCAATTTATATATTGTTCCACCTGAAATTGTAGGAGCTCCATCGACAGGGTCTTCCTGCCCATAGCGTTCACAATCTTGGGTTTTTGTGTTTTGTACAAATTGTTAAGTTTGCAGAGGGGAAATGGAAAGACATCTAGATTGCCACGCCATTAGCTTGGTCCATCATAGGAAAATGCATCAATTGGGGGAGCTTCCTCACCGTTATCTTCAGGACTTTACTAAGCAATATGGTCCCTTATGTTTTTGAGATTGGGTGCTGCTCCTACTTGGTGGTCTCTTTCTCAGAGATGGCCAAATAGTTTTTAAAGACCCACGATTTGCTTTCTGCTATCAGGCTTGAGATCGCTAATGTAGATTTAAGAATCGAGATTATTTTCAGTCATAATCTATCTTTGGACATTATTATTTGGTTTTCAGTTATTCTGTGTAATTGGTCAACTGAAGATTGAATTTATCGGGGTTTATGGTTTCTTGTTTAAGTTTGTTAAGATTTCAGAAACCTTGAATTGTTAATAGAGATGCATCTTTATGTGTAATTATCATGCATGCCCAGATTGTCCAAAGTTTTGCTTTTCTTTCTACAGGCATCGCCCAGACTGCCTTTGTGAAAAATATTTTCGAAAACTCAACATGGGACACTGACTTTAGCAGTTGCAGTGACTTGTGGACATATCCGTCACGCCATCTTCGCTAGAACAGGGCATTTGGTCATTGTATTTTTTTATGGTCCTTGCTATTTCATATGGCATCCTAGGCGAAGGCGGCCATCGAGATAACAAGCGGCAGATCGATGGGAACATAGATAGGAAGGAGAACAAAGGAAAAATCTTTGATAACGATTTTGTGAACAAACAAAGGAACTTTATGCTTACGTCATGTTAGATTAGGTGATTGGGTTTGAAGTATGGAATAGTAAATATAATGGGAATAGTAAATATTAGTCAACACCTTCCATCCCTTTCCTGGTGTGATGGTATCAATAAAATAAATAAATCTCTTTCTGGGTGTTTACAGACATGAAATATAGTTTTTCCTTCTTTTATCATACAGACCACATCTGATATAGTAAAAATTGGTCAACACCTCCCATTCCTTTCCTGGATTAGATGGTATCAATAAATAAATATTATGGGAATAGTAAATATTAGTCAAACACCTCCCATCCCTTTCCTGATGAGATGGTATCAATAAAAAAATAAATCTCTTTCTGGGTGTTTACAGACATGAAATAGAGCTTTTCCTTCTCTATCATACAGACTGCATCTGATATAGTTTAATAGACTTTTGGGTAAAGAACAACATGAAATTTTTTTATCTTGTGGATTACTAGTCAATAGTCCAGGCAATTTGTTTTAACACCAACATTATATTGAAACAAACAAATTCTAGAATGGGTGACACAAAACAGGAGGCTATGTCATGCTGTTTTGATCAACTGATTACTTCAAGGGCTAGTTTGCTATGGTCTAGGCAGTACAACTTGGTTGTTGTGCATTTTACACATATAAAAGCCTTATTTATTTGAGGGTGTAGGACCAGAAGAGTTACATTGAAACAAGACTTCTACGAATTTGCTATGTAAAAATTTTGCTCAAACTGGAAGGATATCCCATTTCGTCTGTTTCAACAAAAGCACAATGAGTTGACTCTATTTTCTCCTCCATGGGCAAACAATCTCCTGGACTGCAATAGAAATAAAAAACATAAACTCTGCTCCTCTCCTGCAAGCTCTGAGTCACTTAAACAGAGGGTCTCTTTGTCCTAAACATATACCAAAAGGGTATATAGCTCAGGAAACCACTAAAACATAGCAGAACACTGACTCTCTTGTATACCCATCGGCTATTCTAAACTCTGGTTAAAATTTCAGTGACACCAAATCTACTGCATCCCTAAATCTGCAGTTAATTAGTTTCTTCCCATTTGAGAGAATCTTTGCTTTGTCAAAAATAACACGTACCCTTGTCTTACCTATTCTAATGCTTGCTGACAACCATAATAGATAAGAGAATTTTTCTTGCGAGTTATGGGGGGATTTGTTCAACTTGTGGACAAGGATGGTAGGATCTTGATTTATTACTTACGGGTGGTCGATGGGTCTCGCAATCAAATATTCTTTTATTTATCACTTCATTAGATAGGTGACACTTTGAGCAGTCATGATATTAGGGATGCCTTTTCCTATACTTTTTTACTGTGTTTTCATTTCTGTACATTTTCAGCAAGGATGTTTTTTGGCATATTTGGTACGCTCACCTGTAGTTTTACCTTTCTAACAAACAGATAGGTGTGCAAACTGATCATTACTGAATTGTTGGACATCATTGAACAACATAAATTTCCCAAAGATGAAGAAATAGTAGTATTGAGTTTCAACTATTTAGATGATATATCAATGACATTATTAGGAATGGTTTACTCCATGGCTACTCACAATTTACTGTTACAATCCCTAATTTCAAATCCTTAATGCTCTGATTCTGGATTCAATGTCTTGGCTCTTAACATCTGTATCATGTGATAAAGAGTCATGACATGATTGAAACAATTCCATATTTTTATTTTTATTATTATCTTTGGCATGCAAACCTTATCATTATCCCTTTCCTATTGGGCCAATGCTGTTAATCTTTTTGTTGTCTCCTTACATCTGGGTTGTTTATGTTTGATTTACATAAACAAATTTACTCCGAAACATTTGAATAAACAGTAACAGCTTCCGTTGATCTCATAATATGTTATTTTCCTTTTAGTTGAACCTTCAATCTCAAAGACATTTGTGCAATAATTTTTGTCATCAAAATCTATCTGCACCATTTAACATGTGTATGAGACTCAACCCTCAATTGTACATAGTTGTTGGCTCCATGGTAAGTAGGGAAACTTATAAAATATTTCCGAATGATCCCCATCAACTGTGTAAAAACATTCCCACATCAACATATAAGCCACCATTGTCCTGACTAGCTACCATTAATCAATTGAATTTAATGTAAACACTACCAATCATCTTAACCACCCAAAACATAGCAAAACTAAGATCAAGCGAGACTAAAGAAGATAAGCAACCAAAATTATATTGAAGGCTAAATTTACTAAATTCACCAAAACTAATAAGAGCAAATGAGACTATAAGAAGATAATCAACCAAAATTATATTGAAGGATAAATTTACTAAATTCACTCTTGAAGAGCTTGTAAATAGGCACGATAAATAAAATTATCCACATCTATTGCTATTCTTGGCTTCTGAGGAAGAAAGAAGGCAGATTTAGAGATGTCTTAAGCATAGAAAAAATCTAATATATTCACTTTTACAAACACCGAAACATTGCAAAACTGAAGACAAGCAACAAACATTATTTTGCTAAAAGCTACATTTGGTAAAATCAAAATTGAAGAAGCTTGTGAATTTAGACCTCTCATTATAATACACACAAACTTCCCTTTGAAGGTAGAGACATAGGCTCTAAACTATAACCGCTAAACTACCTTAAAATGATTACTTCCAACTTCTCATAATAATTAGAAGATAAGAGAAGTCCTTGCTATATGCCCCATAATGAAAATTTAAAAATGAGCAGATTCTCCTAAATTAACCTATAGGTCACAATCAGATAGACCCATGGACATTTTAATAGACCAAAAAACCAAACTTGATCCTCTTCATACCCAATTCTTTTCAGATTCTGTTCACAATTTTGAAAATATTTGGAATTACCTTTAAAATTTTAATTGTTGAAGGTTTGGAAAATTTGCCTTATTGTTTTCCATATTTTTTTTATTTAGGAATTTGGATAATAATTGATTTAGTTAGTAAGAGCACTTTATGAAAGAAAAAAAACACCAATCTATTCATCAATATCTCTTTTAACATAGAGGGGTAAAAATTTATTAAAACAGGAAAAAAAAACAAAGCAAGGCCATTAAAAAGCCTTATCAAGCTCTACCAAATGGTCTAATTGTTGGGACAATCCAGGGGACAATTGACCCTAATCCACCAAGTTACAATCCTAAATATGATTAGAAGCCCATTTAGCTAAACAATCAGCAACACCATTCCACTCCCGAGGAATATAAGTGAAAGTAACAGACTCCAAAGAAGCGCAAAGAAAGAGAATATGTTCCACAACCAAAGCCAAATGCCAGCTAACATCATCTAACTGCCGCCTATTCAACAAGTTCACCACAATTTGGGAATCAGATTCACATATGATCTAGCGCCAACCCAGCTGACTAGCACGCTCCACTGCTAATAAAATTGCCTAAGCCTCCATAAGATTATTAGTATAAATACCCTTATAAACAAAGAAAAGAAACTGCACATTCCCAGAGCTATCCCGACCAACCCCACCAATGCCAGCATGACCAAGGTTACCATGAGAAGAGCCATCAGTGTTAATTTTAAGAACTCCCTGAGGAGGAGGAGACCATCTTCCCTCTCTATTCACCTTCGGGGTAGGATGTCAACATCTGTTGTGCATGAGCTGCCGTTGCAGAGGAGGGAGATGAAGCCGATTAAAACTACCCACATCACTAGGAGCAACAGGAATGGACATATCACATTTAGCAGCAACCGTCTCTCCTAAAGAATGAAAAATCTTCCCCCACAAACGCGGGGCCACCAACTGCACATCCTAAAAAATACGTCAATTCCTCTCCAACCACAGATTCCAAAATATGAAGGATGGGCCAATAGCCCAAGTAGTTTGAAGAAAGGAGGTAGAAACAGGGGCCCTGCCCCACCAATCCACAAACTCAGCCAAAGAGGACACATGCCCATAGGGTATATTCCACACCCCCCACCAGAAATTCCAAATCTCCTGAGCATAAGAACATTGGAAAAAGAGATGAGAGACACTCTCCTCTGCAACACGACATAGAACACAGATTAAGGGACCATGGAATCCACGCTTGCATAAATTATCCCAAGTAAGACACCGATTCTGAGCCAGTAACCACATGAAGAAATTGCACTTGGGCCAAGACAACTTGTGCCAAACTTGCTTCCACCAAGGGACCTCCATATCCCCCAACAACTGCCTACCTAACTGCTTATATCCAGTAGACATAGAGTACTTCCTAGACCTGTCCGGACCATCCCAAGCCAAAATATCAGGTTCCCTCAAAGAATTGCAAGAGCAAGAAGCCAAAAGCTGAGCAAGCTCTTTCCTATCCCCCTCAGACCCCCCAGGAGGCCACTCAGAAGGGTGTTTCCAACGAAAGGTAACAGTAGATCCACAAGGCTCGGCGATCTTGTAATGCTCCATAGTATCCTAGCCAGCCATAGTAAAGATATCACAAAGGGTCTGAAGATGAGGAAAAGTAGACAGAATAGGCGGATGACCATCCCAAGAATCCAACCAAAAGAGAGCTTGTGACCCCAAATGACAAATCTAGAAAAGTGCACACTTAATCAACTGCGCTTCCACTTTTAAAGTATACCAAATCATAGAACCACTCCCCTCCAGAGGATAGCAAGGAACCTCAAAAGAAGCAACACCATGAAGATACTTGAAGTTGAGAACACGGGCCCAAAGCTGGTGTTGATTAGTACACCAACGCCAGTAAAGCTTTGCTGCAAGAACTTGCCCATTCAAAATAGAAGAGCGTAAACCGAGACCACCCTCCTACTTTGGTCTACACACAAAATCCCATTTAACAAGGCTCCACTTAGAAGTCATCAAGTTACCACTCCAAATGAATTGATGAGAAAGAGCATCAAATTCCTTAAGGAAATACATAGGGGAAGATTGAACAAAACACCTGTAGGTGGGGAGGGCCTGGATAACAGACTTAAGGAGAGTAACTCTAGTAGCTATAGACAACCACCGATGAGTCCAATGAGTTACCTTTTTCCTCAACTTATCAAGCAACATCTGCCAAGAGGATCTGGGCTGACGACCAACGGCAAGAGGAATCCCCAAATAGACAAAGGGGAGAGACCCAATTTGAAACCTCAAAATAGTAGCAATCCTCCGTTGAATGGCTTGAGGAGTATTAAAGAAAAAAATAGAGGACTTCTGCTCATTGACTTTCTGACCCGAAGTAGCAAGGTAGATGTCCAAATCTTGCTTAAAGGATTTAGCTTCACGAATACAAGCCAACCCCATAAGAGAGGTGTCATCCACAAACTAGTGATGAGAAAGAGTAGGCAAACCCATCCCCCACTGCCAACCATGAATCCCACCCTGAGAGACCCGAGATTTAAGAAAGCAACCTAGCCCCTCAGGGATAATAATAAACAGATAGGGAGAGAGCGGATCCCCCTGACGAAGGCCCCTAGTAGCACCAAAAAGCTCAAAAGGTTCACCATTCACAATAACTGAAAAGGAGGAGGAAGTCACACAACTCATAGTCCAACTCACCCAATCAGAAAAAAACCCAAAGGCCAACAGAATCTTCTGAAGGAAACTCCATTTAACTCTGTTGTAGCCATATCCAGCTTCATGAACATAGACCTTTCCTTAGAGATCGCCATGGAATGAATGACCTCAGAGGCGATCACCACCCCATCCAAAATTTGACGACCTACCACAAAACCTCCTTGCTCCTCTGAGATAACAATAGGCAAGAAAGATTTAAGCCGCTCCGCAATCAGCTTCATAATAATCTTATATATCACATTACAAAGTGCAATAGGTCAAAAGAACTCAAACCTATCAGCCCCCTCCTTCTTAGGAATGAGGACAAGAAAAGTAGCATTCAAGGCCCGAAGCATCTGCTTGTTATGAAAAGATTCACGGACAACCTCCACCAAATCCAGCTTCACAATTTCCCAAAACTCTTGGAAAAATTCAATTGGGAACCCATCAGGGCTAGGAGCCTTCCCCTTATTCATCCCAAAAATAACCTCCTCCACTTCAGACAAAGTAATCGGGCACAAAAGAGAAGCATTCAACTCATTAGAGACCAAAGAAGGAATACAAGAAAGAATCATATTCTCATCAACATCAGAAGGAAGAGAATCCTCAGTAAATAGAGAGGAGAAGAATTGGCGAGCTTCTCTAGATAAAGCCTATTGTGAGGATAAAGCTAAGCCTTTAGAATTAATGAGGGAAGAAATATAACACTTATTCCGATGAGCCTACACAGAATGATGGAAGAAGGAAGTATTCTTGTCGCCCTCTCGAAGCCAATCAATCTGAGCCTTCTATTTCTAGAATATCTCCTCACGAAGCTCCCACTTCTCCACTGATTTCAGAGCATGGGACTCAACATGCCCAAGAGCCTCTGAAAATCCCAAATCCCTAATCTGGCGAGTAATAACAGCAAGACGCTCCTGTGCTTCCCTTTTCTTGGCCCGAAAATAGCCAAAACATAGCCAATTCCAACGCTTAAGATGATACTTGACACTTTACAGCTTCTTAACAAAAGAATACATAGCTGAGCCATATGCAGGGCCTCCATCCTACCACCACTGCTCAACAAGATTATACAAAGAGGAATCATGAAGCCACATAAGCTGAAATTTGAAAGGAGGATTCTTTAGATTAGGAAAAGGAGAAGCTGAAAACTTAATTAGCCAATGATCAGAGCCACACCAATCAAGAATCTCAGAGCCAATAACCAAGCTGCCCCCAACCCAAAAACAAGAAACAAGAAACCTGTCCAACTGCTCAAAAATCACCTCTAGCCCACTCTGCCTATTATTCCAAGTAAATAAGCCATCAGCAGGTTTAACATCAACAAGAGCAAGAGAATCCACATTAGCCTGAAATAGATCAGAAGTAGGACCCAGTCTCAGCAGCCCCCCTCTTTTCTCCTCCAGACACAAGACAGAATTGAAATTACCAGCTAGGATCTAGGGCAAGTAAGGTGCATAGGACCTAACATACTTGATATGGGCCCAGAGCTGTCCTTTACCCCGGATGTCAACCGGAGCATAAACATTACTAACCAAAATAGTCTCACCAGAGTCCAAAACCGAAGCCACCATCGAGATAGAGGAATGGCTAGAAATCCACCAGCAAGGAACAACCTTACGAGGATCCCAAAAAAGTGCCAAACCTCCAGAACTTCCCTTAGAGCCAATACACTGACACTGACTAGAGAACCAAATATGAGGAGCATACTAAAGCATGAAGTCCACCTGAAGCTTGGTCTCCTGAACACAAAAACTATCTGGAGAATGAACCCCAATCATATCCTAAATAGCTTTCTGACGGGAGGCGCTATTCAGCCCCCTTGCATTCCATGAAAGAATAATCATGAGGAAGGTTGAACAAAGTGGGCACCAATGGTCTTAACAGACCCAGACTCAACCAACAAATCCCCAGTAGATTTAATCTTGTCTGCATCCTTTTTACAACCGACTTTAGAGGAGTGCTCAAAATGCCCCTTCTTGAGAGGGCGTTGCAACACCCCTAGATAAGAGGCCCCCCACCCTTTACCCAAGGACAAAGCCTCCTTAGCTAAATCTACTAAAAAGATATCATCCTGTAAACCAGCACCAACATTTGAAATCCCATAAATATCCTTTTCTAAAGGAAAAGAAGTGTTCTGAACAACAATTGCCTATTCGAGCCCTATATCCATACTGGTAACCCCAGGTAAAATCTCAACAAGAATCCCCTCCTCTATGGCCTGATTATCTAAGACCTCAAAATGATTAAACCCTTGGTCACTCTATTTGTCCTTAAAGGGTTGTTTTTGACCTCTCCCCTTAGCTTTTGACTTGATAGGAGTGAAGCCATCCTTATCAGGCCCCCCTTCAGCCACAGGCACCTTGCTTTTATCTCCCTTATCCACCGAAGGCCCCGAAGCAGGAGCAGAAGAAGCCCCAGCCGATCTGGAGGCTCGAGGGCATTGGCGATGAAGGTGTCCATAATCATGACAAAATCAACATCGAAATGGAAGGGACTCATAATCTATCTGTTAAATCCATGAAGCAGAGCCAATACAAATTTCCAAAGAGTCTGGCAAAGGATTATTTAGGTCAATTTCAACACAAATGCAGGCAAAAGAAAATACCTTCTTAACCAGAGTAGCCTGAGCAATGGCAACCGGCTTCCCCAGCAGAGCAGCAATTCGTTGCAAAATATCTTCTCTCTAGAATTCCAAGGGCAACCATGGCAAGCGGACCCACACCAGAACCCGAGAAGGAAAATCCTCTATAGCATTGAAACCCTCATGCCAGGGTTTCATGAATAAACCCACCTGATTGTAAAAATATGGGCCTCCCTCAAAAACTCGATTACGATCCGAAATGCAAGAAAAATCAACCAAGAAAAAGCCATTCCCAGCCACCAAAATATAAAAATCACCCTGAACCTGCCAGGTACGATGCATCCAAGACTCCAAAGCCAAGAGGGGAACATGGATACCCAAAAACTTACAAATCAAAACATGTTGAGTCCAATAAGAGAAGTCCTCATGCACCGATTCCGGAGAGAACTAGAACTGGATGATCATGACTCCTCGGCAAACAGCCATTCACTTTCTTAAGCTTAGATCTCTCACCCACAAAAGGGGAATCCATGCATTGTGCATGCACGCCTGCAACATTTCCCAGAGATGCCTTCGCACCTGCAACCACCAAGCTCTTGAGAACCCCAGCCATACCACCACACCCAACCCCCTCCACTACTTGGAAGCAAAGAGAAAACCCCACACCACACAACCAAAACCCACACTAACCACCTTAGGCACCAGCCACTACACCCCACGCAGTAGACCCCACACCAGCCTCCTCACGCACCAACTCCACGCAACGCACTGCACACCAAACATATAAAGAACTAGCAAAAGGAGAATGAAAGGGCACCCGCACACCAAAGAAACCCTCCCCGCAAGCCCAGAACACCCCCCACAGGGAGATTAAAACAAAGACAAGCAACCTCACAGGCCGCAGCTTGCAAGTCGCACGCACCAGCCACCAGTGCTCGCACTCATTACATTCCCCCCAATTGCTTCCATTAAAGAATAATGAAGTCCACGATTAAAACTTTTAGATGACATGGCACAACTTCCTCCATTATGGAAAATCCAATCTATGCATCCCACTCAGATGCTATATTCCTATGGGAACAATTCACTACAATTATTGCATTGCAAACATTTTTTTGTCGACAAGGTGACTCCCAAACTCAAATTGCCTTTTGTCACACATTACAAAATATACATAATGTAGAAATGGTTGAGGAAGATTGAGAATTACTAATGAATCACACAAACAAACATCTATCAAATGATGAGCAAAAATATTTTGACCAACTAATGCACTTGTTCTCTACAAATGATTTACTAGGGCTATATAACAAAAAAAATACTGAAACTACTCAACCTTCCTATTGCACTTAGTGTTGTAATACAAAAACATATGAAATCAAATTTTGATAATGATACCGAAAAATATCCAAAAGAGGTCCTACTATGTACATGCCAAAAAATCATGTTAACAAACTTCTAGATTTAAATAGGTCGTGTAAATGGGTCTCTTGGAGAATTACTAGAAATTGTGTAGCCAACTAGCTCTAAACCACCAGACTTACCTTCATATGTAGTGTTGCACTTTGATGACTAGAATGGCCTATTACTATACATAAATCTCAAAGCCTTACCCTTTAAAAAACTACAATTGATATTGGTAAAGTTGAAAGGCAAGGGTTAACTTTTACAAATTTGTCTATAGTCAAATCAATATAGGATCTTTGAATAAAACCACCATTTTGAGCCTTTGATTGCTATTCTTGAATGAGAAACAACCCTGAGGTCATAAGATTTCATTTTAAAATTTGACTGATTTATTTTATAATGTGTAATAGGTAGGATAACAATTTTTCTTAGAGCATCTATTAAATTTATGAAATTTCTAGATATACTTTTTATTAAGAGAATATTTGTGAAGTTTATATATATTCTCTATTGTCATATTAATTATTTTCTATGATTTACCCAAAAAATAATACTAACATATAGATCTTAATTATTTTCTATGATTTACCCAAAAAATACTACTAACATATAGATCCTCTAATTCAAATATTCCTTCATACATAATGTTTATCCTTTTACATAACATCAATCATACATTTTATAATATGCATTATTTACTCTTTTTTCCAGTGTGTAGACATAAAATAACTGCAACATACAATTTTTTCAATCTCCTATTCTACAAGTAAAGCTAAATGGTAAGTGTTTTTATTTAAATGAGAATCATTCCTTCATTCGATGCTATTGTAGTACGATTAAGAGAGTCCATTTGTTTGCTTCTTTGGTGTTGAATAATTGAGCGATGAGTAGGTTTATTGATTAACTTGCTTTGTTTTTTTTTTTTCTTTGCTCAATTTTGTTTGGGAAGTCATTGCAAGTTAATGGAATTTCCTTGATATTGATAGATGCTTAACATTCCATCTATTAAGAAAGTGCATATCTCTCACAAAGACTCAACTAGATAGTCTCTACATATTTAAGACTCTCCTAGCAGCCTAAATTTTCCTACTTCTATTAACTTTTCATCCAATTCAAGATACACTATCAAGAACTTGAACATGATGCTTCAATGAATCCATCACAAACTTTATTACTATGATCAAAGGAACCATTCCTATTACTTCAAAAGATTTTTGATGTAGAACCATACTTAAATACATATATTTTTCAATTGGCATATTCCTTACACCCCCTCTAGGTGCAAGTGCTAGTTTTTAGCCCACCGAAATTCAGTATGTCTCACATCGTTGAACTGAAAAAAATTCCTCGTGGTTGAAACTCTCTCATGCCTGAAAACAAATTTGGACTCACATTTCTCAAACCTGAAATAGTATTCACACCCAAAAATAGATTTTAACTCCTATTTAATCTGATGAGATTATATCAAATCAAATTCAAATCAAAAGAAATCTCTACTTTGGTTTTGCAATTAATTTTTTTTGTTTAAAACACTACAAAAATATTTTCAAACTCAAAATCAAATTGGATTTGAGTTTCCACACACGTGAATTCTTGTATTGAGCTCAAACAATCTAATATCCCTAAAACCCCAATATTTTGAGATCCCCTTTTCATTTTCTATGAATAGATGAGTAGCAACAATAGTATGTAGCTAGATTGTTTTTCTTCATGTGTTTTATTTAATTCTAAAATAAGTCTTATTATTTGTTAAATGAAGGAATTGGTTTTATTTGGCATTTTTTCCCTAGATTTTATGAAGCAATTTTTTTGTAGTGGAAACTGTGCGATTATTTTAGTTCAAGGTTTTGAAAAGGCACAATTTATTTTCCTAGCACTTGGTATGGCTCACCCCTGACTATAGCTTCAACATTTCTTTTGATGCCTTGTGATTATGAGGTACTTTTAGACAAATCCATGTCTAGCTTTCTTGGATGGAGCACCTCTTCATGAATCTCTAGAGTTGAAGAGCTTGGATGGCCTAGTAGAGGTATTTCTCCCTCAATTTCCTTCATAGGTTTTTCTAAGGATTTCTCAATCATAGTCTCAGTATCACTGAAGTAGATTGGTTTTGCAAGATCTTCCCTATCAAGTGCTTCCCTTCTAAATTACCTTCTATGGAATTCTCTTCTACACTTTTCAAGGTAGCTTCCTCCCCAGTTTTCTCTGATATTTCCTCTTTATGGGCCATATTTTCTAGTTCCTTCTCTAGATTCATTTCAACAATATGATTGAATTCATCAATGATGGTTGTTGCTTCTTTGTTTTCAATTTCTGCACCACTTCCCTCTTGTGGGTTGGTGTGAAATACACACTCTCAGGAAGTATATCATTTCTAATTCGATAACGAATATCATTGAAGTCTTCCACATTGGATTGCTTTTCCTCTTCTTCAATCATTTCCACAATCTCTATCCTTCTTCCCTGAAGAGTTTCTAAATCAATATACCATCTTGCAAAGAAATCATCTATACCTTCCTCGAATATTCACCTAACCACCTTTGTGATAGGAACATCTATGACAACATAATTAGCATCATCATGATCATTTATTATTTGAAGTAGTTGATGATCATCAGCAATTTTTTCCTTGATGATGTTAATGCTCTTCTTCTTCTCATCCTCATCATCCTCAAGGACTTTTCTTGATGCTTCTAAATTATCTTCTTCTTCATCATCCAAATCATCAATCTAAGGTATATGTGGTTTCCCAAGGCTAAGCAATGTTCCCAACAATAGAAGAATTGAGACAAGAACAGGGGAAGACTACAAAGTAGGGATGACATGAAAGGATACTTTCTAACAAATCTATAGCAATATACTGATAGTACAGTAATACCACTCATCAAAAAGCATGTTTCTTTCTTTGTATGTAATGTCATTTCCTCTGTTTCTCTTCTAAAACCAACCTCTACCACTAAGTCAATTCTAATACAATACAACCATTTTCCTACTAGGATCTTCAAGTTCTGGGATAAGAGCAACAAATAAAAAGTTGCCTCACTCTCACTCAACTAAAAGTCCAAATGCAAGTACTACTACTATACATGACAAATCACCCCAAACCCAGACAAAACAAAATACAAAGGAGCCAACCAAAACTTACATGAAAATCTCCTAATTCAGCTAGTGAGCTTCTATGTGATCTTTGATACAGCCCAACCAAAGATCAGGAATTGACAACAATGAAAATAATTCTCAATCAATCTCAAATAACATGAATAACTAAAATTCCACAATGCCCACTTTCAGAATCCACTCCTAAAATGCATCATGTATGTCATGTTCAAGGGCCAGCTAAGGAACTTGTTTGGAACTGTTGATCATCAAAGCTTGCACTTCTCCAATAGTATTATGGGAAATTCAGCGAGTGTTGGACCAATTTGTGCCTCACTAAATAACCTCCGAGATTTTTATAGAAAGCCGACTCTTCTTTGTGTTGGGAGAAAAGGTAGAAGGAAATGTGAATAGAACATGAAAATGGTGATGCACCAAAGCTTTTACAACATTTCAAACCTCAAATTATTTCCTATGAATGATATAATAGACACAGAATGCCACAAACCCTTCATTGTTGGGAAGAGAATGAGGAACAAAGGCTAAGTAAAAGCACAATGCAGTCTTTCAAATCTCCTCGAGGGAAGCACCCATTAAGGTCCAATCAAACATAAGAAAACTCTATAAGTTAACAGAAATATCTTATAATTGTAGAAACCCTTTCTCCTTTTACGACATAATATGAAAAATAACAACCTTTACATAAAATGGAAAAGTTCAACAGACATAATCCATTTTTTGAAAGCTTTTATTCAACATAGAAGCTTACAACATGAAAATTAGCTACCCAAACTATCAAAATAAGCTTAACACAATATTTTTAACATGAATGAAAAGATAAAGAATGAATTTAACAAAGGCCATAACATGCACAGTTTCAAAGATTTATTCTAAATAGATCAAACTTCAATATTAAATGAACTGAAAAACAAAGGTCAGATGTCAATGCAATGATAGTTTGAGTTAAAAATATAACATGCCAGAGAATAGAAGTATTCTATAAAACTTTCTACTTATGAAAACATAAAACTCCCTAACTGGATCTATCTACTTCAAAAAGGTTTTTGAAGTAACGTTTTCTTTTCTGAAAAAACTTCAAAACTTTTTTGCTTATGCTGCCAACCCCTATTTATAGCTAGAAGAAGAGAACACTGCCACCAACATTCTAGAAGCAGAAAATTCCAGATACCTACATTTGATAGCCCACAGTCCAATCTTAGATCTTGATTAGATCACAACAATATTTTCTCATTAAGTCCCAAATGCTTTATTCATGGCTTAGATATTTAGCAAAGATTGCAATAAAAAAACAATCGGATTCTAACACAGCTTGGAAAAAATATAATGCAGGAGCATCCTTGGTTCTTGGCAATCTTGCATCAACCAAAAATATTTTCTTCATTTTTTGTTCTTGTTCAATTCTTGTTTAGTTCAAGTTGGCAGATTCATCATATTTTCTCACCAAACCTCGCAGATCTATTTTTTCATCGTGGACATGTTCATTTTCCTTATTCCAAGATTTGAGCATGATTGGATCTATTTCTGGAAAGTTATTGCTTCCAGATTTAGTGGAAATTTAATGAACCGACACCAGAATAATTTTCTAACTAATGGCTAGTTTGATCACTTGTGTATCTTTCCCATAACTTGCGGATCTTGATGGTGTGATTCAATTTGTTCTGTGGAGTGTCCCTGACCTTAATTATAGGTCAACACTTCATCCTATGCTCTTGTTGAGGAGAAATTCAAATTTGAGGCCAACCTATTTCATGCGCACGTTACATTTCCTTCATCGAGCATTGTAATGATCTTTGGTTGATGCGGATGATTCTAGATCTCAAGATGTGAAATAAATCATTGTAATAGATCATTAGGAAGGAAAATTGCAGGAAGATAGGTTTTGATGTGTGATATTTTCACTCGCATTAAGAAGCATATAGGAATATTGTATTTTGAGCATGTCGCATCAGGCCTGTGATCCAAATTTGCAAGCCCAAATGTTGCCAACCAATTGTAACTGAGATTTCTAAAAATATGAATGTTTGAATTTGTATTTTCCTCCATATTTTTTGTTGCTTCTATTGTGTGACTCCATATACATGGTCTGGATTGTTCTCTTTGAGGACCCTCCTACTATGGTTGCACCAGATTGGTATCAGAGCGAGATTCGATCTATGAGAGATTGCTAGAATTCACAGAGTCCTATTGAAGATTTGTTGTGGGGTGACAGACTGAGGATTCGACCTGCAGTTGTAGAGGACTTGTGTAAGGTGGTAGGAAGAAGAAATGTTAGAGGAAATGGAGCGTGTCGAAATGTAGACCTAGCTTTAATGGAGATGTTGAGAGGAATTGCTGCTAGATTAGATGCAATTGAAATGGCCTAGAGGAGAGGTCAACCAGTTGATGATGTGATTGATGAAGAGGTAGAATTATAGGAAGAAAGGGAAAGAGAAGATCAACCTCACCTAGATCAAGGAGAAGAGAGGTTCATAAGAGCCTTAACTTGAGAAAACACAAACCACATTTCAATCCACCAGATTATAGTGGTAAGTTGGATTTAGATGAATTGCTTGATTGGATAATAGAGATCGAGGAGTATTTTAATTTTGAAGGTACCACTGAAGATAAGAAGGTGAAATTTTCTTGTACAAAGTTTAAAGGACATGCATCCCTTTGGTGGGAACATTTGCAGAAAGATAGGAAAAGAAGAGGAAAGGAGAAGATAAAATCATGGGATCGGATGGTGAATAAGTTAAAAACAAAGTTTATGCTCGCAGATCATCAAATCAGTTTGTTCCAGAAGTTGTAGAATTTGAAGCAGAAGGAGTCAAGTGTGATAAAGTATACTGAGGAGTTCTACAAGTAGAATATCAGATCTAGACATTCAAAAGAGGAGATCGAGCAAGTAGCCAGATATGTGAATGGCCTGAGGTTGTCTATACAGGATGAAATCAATTTGATCAAGTTACAGAGTGTGGAGGAGGCATATCAATGTTCCCTAAAAGAAAAAGAGAAGCTAAATAAAAGGCATGAGTAGAGATAGAGAGGAAGAGGTGGAAGATTTAAGAGAGGAAGAACTTTTATTGGAGGAGGAAGAGGACCTTTTATAGATCAGAATAAAGATAAGGAAGTTAGTAAGAATGATAATTTGTACCATAGAGGTGATGGAAATTCTTACCAAAGAGGGGGGTATGGTGGTTATCGGAATGAGGATTATAGAAAAGATGATAGACGACAAGAGAAAAGAGTATTCAAGGGGACTTGTTTTAAATGTGGTTGAGAAGGATAGAGCATTTGAATGTAACTAGAGAGAGACAAGCAAAAAGATAGAGAATTGTACAAGAACAACCTTTATTGAAGAGGATCATGTTAGATAGTCTAATAAACCAAAAGATGGAGAAGTGTTGGTGAACAGAAGAGTATTATACATGTCAAAGTGAGATGGAGCAGGAACCGTTGCAGAGAAAGAATTTGTTTTAGACTAGATGCAAGGTAGCTGGTAAATGTTGCAAAGTGATTTTCGATAGTGGAAGCTCAGAGAACCTAGTTTCTTAAGAAATGGTGACCAAATTGAAGCTGGAAAGATTGAAACACTCAAAGCCCTATTAGATAGCATGGATTCAAGATGAGCATAAGATACTGGTAAGTGAACAATGTTTGCTGAAATTGAAGATAGGAAATTATCATGATGAATTTTTGTGTGATATCATGCTTATGGATGTATGCCATGTTTTGTTGGGAAGGCCTTGGTAGTATTCTAGAGAGGCTATTCATGATGGAAAGAAGAACACATATACCATTGTTGCTAATGGGATAAAGCAGACTTTGTTGTCATTGGAGGATGTTACTAAAGTTGAGGTTTGTATGAGTGCTAGAATTTGTTTGGTTGATGGAAGGAGATTTTTGGATGGATTCAGACATGAGAACATGTGCTATGCCTTGGTTCCTAAGAAGGATGAAGACTTGAAGTATGTAGAAGAACAATTGAAGGAGATAAAGGAGTTGCTAACAAAATATGAAGAGATCATTTCAGATAATGTACCTGATGGATTACCACTTTGAGGAGTATTAGTCATTACATGCATTTGATTCCTGGAGCTAGTTTGCCTAATAAAGTAGCACACCGGATGACACTTGCAGAGAATGAAGAATTGAATAGACAAGTGAAAGAGTTTTTGAGGAAGTTTTTGATCAAAGAAGGCTTAAGTCCTTGTGTAGTACCTTTTTTGTTAGCACCTAAGAAGGATGGAGAATGGAGGATGTGTACATACTCTAGAGCCATAAACAAGATCACGGTTAAGTATAGATTTCCTTTGCCCCAAATGGATGACATTATAGATTTTTTGAGTGGAGCTAAATACTTTACAAAGATAGATTTCAAGAGTGGATATCATCATATCATAATCAGAGAAGGGGACGAGTGGAAGACAACATTCAAGACAAATGAAGGATTGCATGAGTGGTTGGTGATGCCTTTTGGACTAAAAAATGCACCAAGTACTTTCATGAGGCTGATGAATGAGGCATTGAAGAAATTATTGGTTAAGTTTGTGATTGTTTATTTGGATGACATCTTAATTTTTAGTAGGACTAGAGAAGAACATTTGTTGCATATAAAACAAGTTTTGCATAGGTTGAGAGAAGAGTAGTTGCTGATAAAAATTAAGAAGTTTAGTTTCATGAAGGAAGAATTGGTATATCTGGGATTTGTAATATCTATGGATGGATTGAAGATGGATCCTGAGAAGGTAAGAACAATTGTTGAGTGGCCTACACCAAATAGAATTGGAGAGGTAAGATTATTTCATGGATTGGCAAGTTTGTACCGAAATTTCATTAGGAATTTCAATTCTATTTACAATCCTATGATAGAAATAATGAGGGGACAAGAAATATTTTAGGTGGACATCTAGAGTAGATTGGAGTTTTGAGTTGTTGAAATAGAAGGTGACTGAGCAACCTGTGTTGGCTTTACTAGACTTTGATAAGGTATTTCAAGTAGAGTGTGATGCAAGTGGAAATACAATTGGAGCAGTATTAAGTCAAGAAGGAAGACCACTAGCTTATTTTAGTGAGAAATTGAATGATGCTAGGAGAAGATATTCAGTGTAGGACTAGGATTTTTATGTCATAGTTCAAGCCTTGAAGAAATGGAGACATTAGTTGTTTCCTAGGGAGTTTTTTTTATATATGGATCATCAGGCTTTGCAATATTTGAACAGTCAAGGTAGGTTGAATGAGAGACACATGAGATGGGTGGAATTCTTGCAGAGTTATACTTTTGTTTTGAAGCATAGTAGTGGAAATTCAAATAGATTTGTCGATGCTTTGAGTAGAAGAAGTAATTTGTTGGAAAAAATGAGAGTGGAGGTATTAGACTTTGATGAATTGAAGAACTTGTATGAGGAAGAACCAGATTTTGAAAAACCTTGGAGAGCTTGTAAAGAACTAGTTTTGGAGGATAGGAGTTAGTGGTTGGATTATTTCATTCAGGAGGATATATTGTTTAGAGGGAACCAGTTGTGTATACCTTGGATTTCAATGAGGGATAACTTGGTGAAAGAAAAATATAGTGGAGGATTGTCAGGACACTTTGGGATTGATAAGATAGTAGCATTGGTAAGTGAAAATTACTTTTGGCCACAGATTCATAAGGATGTTAGGAAATTTGTGTAGAGTTGCAAATTTTGTCAGGTTGCAAAAGGTAGTAGTCAGAATGTTGGACTATATAAGCCTTTGACAATTCCAGAGAGACCTTGGGAGGATATCAGCATGGATTTCATACTTGGTTTACTAAAGACACAGAGAGGTAATGATTCTATATTTGTGGTGGTAGATAGATTTTCTAAAATGATACATTTCATACCTTGTAAGAAGACAATAGATGCAGTACATGTAGAAAACTTGTTTTTCAAGGAAGTGGTCAGATTGCATTGGTTACCTAGGAGTATTGTTTCAGACAAAGATACAAAGTTTGTTGGTTACTTTTGGAGGACACTTTGGAAGAAGCTAAAGTTTTAGTTCTACTTTTGATGGACAAAAAAAGGTAGTAAATAGGAGTTTGGGGAATTTTCTGGGATGTTTGGTTGGAGAGAAAACTAGAAGTTGGGATTTAGTCCTTGCACAAGAGGAGTTTTCTTACAATAACTCAGTGAACAGGAGTACTGGAAAAACACCTTTTGAGATTATTACTAGAGTTCATCCTAGAGATATATCAAAGTTGAGAGACACCAGTATGGAAGATAAAAGGAGTGCAGAAGCAGAGGTATTTGTAGAACATATGAAGAAAGTGTATACTCAAGTAAAGGAGCAATTGGAAGATATGAACTAGAAGTATAAGGAAAAAGTAGATGAAAAGAGGATACATAAGGAGTTTGAAGTTGGAGATGAAGTGATGGTGTATTTAAGGAAGGAAATATTTCTAGTTGGCACATATAATAAGCTCAAGATGAGGAATTTTGGACCCTATAATATTTCAAAGAAATTTGATTTAGGAAATGCATATGAAGTGGAGTTACCAGATGACATGGGTATATCACCTATATTCAATATTACAAATCTACATCAGTACCATGAAGCAGAATTTAGTGAAGGCAGTCAGTTTCCTAAGCAGCGATTAGATTATTGGATGTTGTGGTTGTTTTCCTGATATGTGGTTGTCATTTATGTCAACACTATTTGCATTAATGTCTTAGAAGTTGTATATGTCGAGGTTATTGAGAAAATTGTAATGAAATAAGTTGCAGGTTGTTAGTAGTGAAGTGAACTTCAGTTTGTCAGTGATTTTAGTATGTTGATGACCAGAGGTTTGGATTAAAGGGTTTCTTTTTGAGTATATATATTCTATCCACATTAATTTTCAGAGATCCGCATGAAGATTTGATCGTGTTATGAAGATTTGTATTCTGACAATGTTTTTGTTGCTTCAGTTGGTATTCCTGAATGAATATGATGCAATTTTAGTTATTTTAGTTGTTGTGGATGCTTCTCTAGTGATTCATGATGTTTGTGGATGTTTCTAGATCATTCTCTATCTATGTTGCACATTCACATTGATCGTTGTGCTCACGATTCAAGATTTTCTCTTGCGTGTTCATGTTTTTCATGTTCTTGGCTGATAGGGTGTTGAAGCATGTTGTGGATCTTTGACGGGTAATTTTTGGAGCTTTTTTCATGTTTGAGAATTTTATTTTGGGTCTTCACTATGTTGTGGCTAGCCTTGGTTGATTCACATTAATAATCTTTAATGTTTTGGGCCGACAGTTTGTATTCATTTTATTATTTTCTTGACGCTGACATGTAGTGATGTAATTTCTTGTTGTGGATATATAAGAGCAATTTTTTTATAATTTGAAGGCATGAGTATGCAAAGTGTGTGAGTCTTGTGTGTGAATAATGTTTATATCATTTGAAGGTAGAAGCAAAGTGTGAAGAAGAGTGAGAAAAGTGTGAAGTGTTCATGTGCTTAACCAGAACTATAGTCAGACATTAGTAGATGTTATTCTCTCAGTTCAAATCCTATGGATGTAATCCAAATATTTTGTAAGACAGTGTGTCTTCCTTTTGTAATTGAGTAGTGAGCTCTAGGTAGTGCACCTGAATGCATGTGCATTCCCCATTCATATTTACTTATGATTTTAACAGGGTATAATCTTGTGGACTGACCTCCACCGTGGTTTTTCCCCTAACAGGGTTTCCACGTAAAAAATATTTGTGTTATGTGTGTTTTTTATGTGTTATTGATTTATGCTTTCATGATTGTTGACCATATCTGAGAATAAGATTGATAAGTTGAATAAAGCTTGAAATTTTGTGACAACTAATTCACACCCCCCTCCTCAGTTGTCTTCCCCTGTGTTGCCAACATAAATGAGATTGAAGAAATTTTGGATATCAGAGATGGGAGGAAAACTCGTGGAAGACAGTACAAAGAATATCTCATGAAGTGGAAAGGTAGACAAGTGGAGGATTCTTCTAGGATTTCTTAATCCTTGGTTCTTGACAATCTTGCACCAACCAAAAATATTTTCTTCAATTTTTGTTCTTGTTCAATTCAAGTTGATGGATTCATCATATTTCCTCACCAGACCTTGCAAATATATATTTTCATCGTGGACATGTTCACTTTCCTTATTCCAATATTTGAGCACGATTGAATCTTTTTCCGGAAAGCTATTGCTTCCGGATTTAGTGGCAGTTTCTGAACTGATATCAGAATAATTTTCTAACTAACAGCTAGTTTGATCGCTTGTGGATCTTTCCCGTAACTTGTGGATCTTGAAGGTGTGATTCAAATTGTTCCGTGGAGTGTCCCCGACATTAATTATAGGTCCACACTTCATCCTATGCACCTATTGAGGAGAAATTCAAATTTGAGGCCGACCTATTTCATGCGCATGTTACATTTCCCTTATCGGGGATTGTAATGATCTTTGGTTGATGCAGATGATTCTAGATCTCAAGATGTGATATAAATCATTGTAATAGATCATTAGGAAGGTATATTGGAGGAAGATAGGTTTTGATGTGTAGTATTTTCGCTTGCATTAAGGATCATATAGGAATATTATATTTTGAGTATGTCATATCAGGCTTGTGAGCCGAATCTGTAAGCTCGGATGTTGTCGGTCTATTGTAACTGAGATTTATAATAATATGAATGTTTGAATCTTCATTCGCCTCCATATTCTATGTTTCTTCTATTGTGTGACTATTGTTGCATGGTCTAGATTGTTCTCTTTGAGGACCCTCCTACTGTGGCTGCACCAAAATCTAATCAATCAATCATACAGATTGATGGTGCTAACTCGAAGGTTCCACCCTGAAGACAAGACATCCACTACATTCCAACAAGCTCCAGCTGAAGAGATCATTCCACAAAAATAAAAATTGCTCGAACAAATAGATGACATGTTGAGCGGGCAGGCAATCTCAAAACTATGAGAATGGCTTTGAAGAAAATCCCAACCAAGCTGACATGTGTCTCAAGTTGTGCTTGAAAGGGAAAGTGATATACAAAAGTTGTGTAGCCACCATGTGGTGCATTGCACACCTTTCAAAGTAGTCTTCTCTTCATTAAGTGTGGATTCTTCTTGAAGCTAAAAAAGGTAAAAGCCAAAAACCAAAAAGATTAAAAATAAAAAAAATTCTTTACAGTTCTGGCAACTCACAAGGGGCCTTTACTTGCGGAGGCGCAAACCTCGAGCTCTAGAAACTCTTGGAGTTTGAGGAAGGTGGAGTGTTGTACTTCCCAATCCAAATCAGTGGGCTAGAATAGAGTGCAAAACATCTTGTATGGTTGATCCAACTCAAAAACTTCTTTATAAGAAACTCCACCCCACCTTGATGAAATAGCCCCAATGTGGTAATAGAGCTGAGAAAGGGGAAGGATATCCTTCTCTATTTTGAAAATTGTGGGTGACGGGCTTATACCTAGAAGTTTTGTAGAAGGTTGTACCTTATGTCTAATTACATCCGCAATATGCTCGATTGATAGTGCTCCTCCATCTGGTGAGAAAAGGGTGGGAAATTTGAAATCAAGAAGAAAATTGAAATCCTTTTTTATCTCATTGACCTTTCTATTCAACACTTCTCGGTGTTCTTTTCTTTTTTCCGCGACCTTGTAGCAATTGAAAAATTCACTTGCTTTCCTTGAAGCAACCCTCTAATCTGAAATTTATGCACCTCTTAAAGCTTCTTCAATAGCTTTACATAACCTGGAAATCAAGTTTTCTGATTCCACAACTTGGGGAGCATAAATATGTAGAATTTGGTCAGCCATCGAGCCAACCTTCTCGTCTAATTCCCGAGCATCCCTTAGAAATTGCAAGACTAGCTTTTGAGCAACAATTGCAACTATGATCCTTTCTCAATGCATGGATATCATTCTTTTTAATATTAGGAGGATCCTAGATCGTTGCACGGTAGCTAATTCCTGATGGAATTGAGATTCTCTTTCCTTCATATTCTCCTCCATCTGGCTCTTCTCCTAAAGGATGTTTTTTAGTTTGGAGTTCAACCTTCTAACCTCTCGATTGCGAGCCTACAAAATAGACTCAATCTCCTTCTTACCTTGCTTTTCCCTCTCTATTTTTTCTTGGGCCTTTCATAGATTGTTAGAATATTGAGATCAAACACTATCCAATTCTTCCTGCATGTTCTCTTGGATACATTGGTATCCTGCATTTGTTTGTTGTTCAGCAACAAGCTCAACCCTTAACTTTTCTACCTTGGCATAAAGCCGACTTTGTTCATTTTGGGCCTCCTCAATCAACATAGTTGCTTCTCCCTATTGTTCCTATATTTTCCTTACACAAGACATTTCCATCTTTTTGGCCTTGATTTCCTCTTGTATCGTGCTCACTATGTCCTTTACATTTACCAGCTCATCCTTGTGCTTCTTCAATTTATTTTCTAGCTTCTCTTAATTAGTAAAGGCCACTTTCTAGGTAGCCTTAGCTAGAACCACCTTGTCACGTGGGTGAATTTCATTTAAGTCCAGGACCATAGCTATGATGTCATAATCTTCCATCTATATTTCTCCCTTTGGCTTGGATACTAGCGGCTTCATGGTAGCAATCAACAATGAATTCTGCTCTTCATTGAAACAAGCCTCATTCTTCTTAGTAGTTGGTTGTGTCTTGCTTTCAATATGCAGTTTTTTTTCTAGCTTGTCGAGCCAACTTTGTTGCATTGAAATGACCTCAGAGACTCTATGGGATTTTGATGCTTTGTGCAACAAAGGAAACACCTAGAGGGAGACTGAATAGGGTGACAGAAGGAGAAGCCTCAGCTATATGGGATTGCGGAGAGGCAAAGGGGAGTGTTATCATTCAAAATGGTGAGATACCATATGGGAACTATAGAGGGGGAACACCCATCAAAGTGAAAGGGGAAGTGGGCAGAAAAATTGACATTTTCCCAAAAGTAGATGGATTCAGTGAAATTGGAAACATGGACACTTCAACTTTTTCAATGGGGACCCTTGACAGGGTGATTAAAGAATCAATTATAGCCAATGTGAATGATGTTTGCTCGGCACACGGGGGTTCTTCATGGGGCTCATTGTTGAATATAGCAATGGATTCATTTAGAATGAAAAGATCAAAATTTTTGGATGGACTCTTTTCAACAGAAGGGTGCGGAGGAATGACTAAAGATGCAGAGGTAGAAAGAAGAGGGGGAGAAAAACTTATCTGGGGAACCAAAGCTGAATATCCTGGTAGAGCGGAATCCACTTATTCCTATCCTCTTGTTGGTGCACTAGATCCACCTAGGTCATGGACTTGTCTCCTCTTTGTATGAGTAGAACCGACAGACTTAGATCCCCTGGCAGCTAATCCCACTGAAACTTGTCCTTCTATACCTGTAGTGGACTGCTTTGGGGACCTTCTAGTCCTCTTTCCCTTTCCTTGGGTACTAATGGAGGATGTGACCCATGAGACCTTTTTTTTTTACTCCTTTCCTCTGTCGGGCTTCTAAAGCTAAGAAGTGTAGAGTGTAAGCTCTCCTTGTTCAATCTCTTGATTGGTCTTAGGATTACTATCCTTAGTGTCAGCCTCTTTATCATAAAGTTCTTCATCATGTGGTTGGAGCTCTCCATACATGGTGTTGAGGCTCTTCATTTCCTATGGAACCTCAAGAAATTCACCATCTTTCTCTCTGACCACCCTAGGCACTTTAATTGTGTACTTAGAGACTTTCCCATAAGAAGGCTTGGATGATACTCCATCATCTTGACATAAAATTCAAGCCATGGTGGTTGGTTAAATGGTATGTAGGCCAAATTGATGTACAATTCTAGCCTTTCTTCGGTCATCTTCTTTCTTGATCAAAAATTTTCTCGACTCTCATGCTTCACAGTCGGGAGGTACCTTATCGAGTTGTACTCTCATGCATCACAAATGAGAACCAAGCCCAAGTGCGCCAATTTTTTAGTAAGCACCTCCTCTACCTTCCTTTTTATCAGTGTTACATGGTTGTTGGAAATGGCAAGGGGAGTCAGGTAAAGCCATGTCTTATGCCTTCTGATGCCATAGGCATTGTCAGCAATAATTACCTGACGATATGCCTCCAAAGAAGAAACCCTATCTATTACAAATTCGGGGAACCTGAAAGGATCCTTGATAAAACCATGAAATTTGAAGAATGTGAATTCATCTCTCAGAAAATAGTCCACTGGAGTCTGCAAGGTTTTTATCCATTGCAATACTTTAGGAGAGAAGCACCCTAGAGGGCATGGGGACAAGTTCCTGAGCACTGGGTTCATAAAATAATCCACAAACCAATAATAATCCCATGTCTTTGAGAGCACATGGGTCTATACTAAAATTTCCTAGTATGACCCCTTTACATCAAACTTAAGCAATGACAAGTGGGTGATCCCACAATACTAGTTTACAATTGTTGGCCAAACTATACACTGAACTATGTTTTTCTAATTAAATCTTCACTTTCGGGCACCCATAGCAGCTAAACCTTGAGGAATTTGAAGATGATGCAAACTAGTGATTTGTGACAATTTGTCTATAGATTCTAAATATATTTTTTTCATTTTTTTTGGAATCATATTGCACTTCTTTTTCCATCTCCTTTGAAAACTTTTTTTTTTTTAGTAAACACCATTTTTAAGGAGTGATTCGCATCGTATAACACAAATTTTTTTCCATGAAGGATAAAATTATATTTTTTTCAATTTAGATTTGTAACTACTGATATCTAGTTCTTCCAATTGGTTTCATAGTGTTTTACTTGAATTTTATTTCCTTAATCAATTTTTGAAGTCAAACCAATTACAATTCAAACATAGGCGTATAACACAACTTTTTTGTATGTATCAAAATTCAATTTTATTTTGTTTTGTTGGATCAAGGACTTCAATATGATGCACTTATATTTTGCATTTTTTTATAATATTCTATTTTTCCACATGTGCAGAACAAAGAGCTTGATTTTTGGTGAAAAACCTACATTCACAAGAAATAAAAAATAAATATAATAATAAAATTATATTTATTTAAAATTATACTTTTTGGGAAGCTTATAATGAGGACTACATACTTACAAAAAAAAAAAAATTAAATTAATTCATTTGATCCCTGAAAAGGTAAATCAAAAGTGGTTTTTTATCAGCATTTTGATAGGTGTAAAGGAGACTTTATTATAGGTATGGTTTAAAACTAGCGAGGTTCTATCCAAGGGGATTTGATCTAAGGTAGTTTTATCAAACCCTCTTCAATTGGAATGCTTTAAATAGAACTTTTTAAGGCTTAAATTATTATATTTTCTAAAAATATGTGATTTCAACAAAAATTAGAATCTTCCAAAAATTGCAAACCAGCTTTGTGGGATCACCCAAGTGCCTCTCAAGGAACTCATAGTTTTGGTGTAAAATCAAATGTACCAAAAATGAAGAGTACCTGAATTTGCATTCATTTCCATAGTTCCTCAACTGTTCCAACATCTTTTCAGCTATTATTTCTATGAAATCATAATATTTCTAGCTCTTTTCTCTTTTGAGCATAAAGGCCATACCCATCTGAAAGGGATAAACCATTTTATCATCATTGTAGCCATAGACATATGCCAACATTGTGAAAACAGCCTGAAGATATGTTTTCAATTTCCCGCGTGGTATAGGGGAGGGGATTTGACCTCTTTTTGGCTTCTCCTTGGTTTCATCCTCATAAAAAGCCAATTGTCTAGTTCTGGTGTTCTATAACTCTTCCATTACTTCCTAGTTGAAACTCTTGGTGACTCAGTTTGTAGGTACATAACATATCCCGAATGGTTGTTGCATTGATTGTAACCCTTATCCTGTCACCGACTATAGCTCATGTTTCTTTGTCAAACCTCCTAGTACATGAATCTACTAGCTTTAGGCATGGGTGTATGACATACAACATGAATTGTGGAAAACCACAATTCTAGAGCCATGATGCAAAACCTTCAATTGCTCCATGTTTGATCATTCTTTGAAAATCCCCTTCTCTTAGGCTTTTAGGGTTTGCCACCACCTTTGGGTCAAAAATGTTATCTGCAAAATCTAGCATGACATCTTTCTTTATATGGTTGCTTGTCGATACCAGTTTCGTATGGGTGAAATGTCACTCTTCTGCCCTGGAGCATTTGTGAATGACTCTCTCTCAAAAATATCGACATAGCCTAGTCTTTTAGATGAGGTTCCAACCTTTCTACCTGAAGTCGATGTTTCCACCATTGTTATACTTGAAAATTTGCAAAGAGCTTACTCAGAGAAATGGCTACTTGTGTTTTTTCACTCACCAAAAATTTATTTTGGGTGCATTCAATTCTTCTTGCATGCACATGCATTAAGGCATTGTCATTACCTTTGGCTTACTAAATGATGCTACCGAGGCAATACATGTGGATTTTCGATCCATATCCCTCAGGAATGTTGAACTCACCACGAGAATGGAATTAATACATTCTCCTCACTTCCTCTTTCATAAATAAGCTTTATGTTTTTGGAAAGAATTCTTTTAGCCATGGGAATCATGCTTAAGCGGTGTAAAGTACTCCAAAAAGACATGCACATTTAATTTTTTAGGACTTATCATGTTAATCAATGTCTTTTCACGTAAACAAGCAAGCTGGCTTTGATGACAACAATGGATACATGGCAACAACCAGAATATGCAAACATTTACTCCCAACACCAAAATTTATTTCTCTAGGATTGATGACAAATTTTTCGTATGATTCAATTCTCGTCATCCGATTGCTTTGATTTTTTTTTTTGTCATCCGATGGGCAACAATTTTTTATTGGTTGAGCTTGCTAGCACACCCTTTTCTATAAATAGCTATGCCACCTTAGTGAAATATTCAATTTTAAAGCTTTTTTAGTTAGCAAGCTTTCCTTGTTTTATCTCGTTCCACTAGCTTTAGCCTGTTTACTATCATGTCGCCTAGCCTAGGCACTCCCATTCGGATCCTGCCATGAAGGCCACAATACTCCTTCGAGGGAAAAATTACAAGTGACTGAATTAAACACCTAGCAAGGAAGAATGACCACCTCACTTTGGTGCTGTTCAAGTTGGTGCTCAGCAAGGACTATGTGAAGGGAAAAAAACAATTGTGTTGTAACTCCAATGTTGTCTCCTGCTTTGTGTCCTCCCTTCTCGACTTGGATATATCCAAGGCTTGGATAATTGACTTGTTTCATGCCATGTTTGACTGTCTACATTTGGATGGGCTTGGTGAAATTGTGCAAGTGGTCATCCCCGATGGTGGTATTCCAAACACCATGGACCTCCGCAGGCACATCAACTATGGGGAATATGTGGTCTAGCTACCTCTACTTACTAATTTTTGAACCATGGACCTTGAGAGGCATTGCTCACTATCTCATCCTACAACTACCTTCCTTTTGAGGGAGTTTTGCGTGGAGTGTGTTCTTGGTTTGGACTACAAAAATCATTTCGATTTTTTGGTTTATAGTTGTGGGAATGAGGACTAGGGTCCTTGGTGTGCCGAGCTTGCCTGTGTTGTGTGTTGACCCCCTTTTCCACCCTATCGAAGAAGAAGAAAAATAATAAGAACTCAAAGAAAAAAAAACCAAAGAAGAACCTAATGAAGTGGTGTTTTGATTGCCTAGCAACGTCCCAGAGGCTTTAAATTTACTATCTTTTTTTAGCGTGCTTCCTTCTTTTTCCTTTATTCACTGCACTTTTTTTCGTTCACTCGAGAAAGCTTCAAGCTTCTCGAAGCCTCTGGCTTGTACTATATTGTAAAATTTTCAATGAACATAATATATAATATGTTTTTTCTTCTTCCTTGTGTTATTCTCATGGCCTTATTCACAAAACTAAATCGTATTTTACAAAAAAAATTACATATGGTACATAGCTATGAAAATTTTAAAAAGAACATGTGCACTTTAATGGAACAGTTTTAGATGAATATCGTTTATCGGTATATCCAAAATGTTATCATCCATGTCTTCTAGCTCATAGACATTTTTTTCTTTGCATGCATGAATCTGGAAGGGACCCTTCCATAGGGCTTTGAATTTTGCATGTTTCCTTGGTTTTGCAGTACGCTCATCGTACTTTAGCACTAGGATCCCTTCTCAGAAATCTAGGTCGGAACCCTTTTTGTCGAACCATCGTTTAACTATCTGTTGATAATCAATCATGGCTTCATAGGCCTTTTTCCTCTTTTCTTCAAGGTTTAGGAGTTCTTCCAACCTTACTTACATTATGCTACTTTGTTTGACTTCCAAAGCCTTTAACAATTGCATGTTGGAATCTCTATAGAAATGGGTAAAACCACCTCCTTTCCATATACTAGCTCATAAGGGAAAGCCTTCAAGATTTGTCTAGAAATTATTCTATCAGCCCATAGAGTGGCTTGCAGGTGCTTGTGCCACACTCTTTGTCTTTCTGACCCGATGCACTTGATTAACCTACTTAGGTTTTTGTTGGTTGATTATGCTAGCCCATTTCCTTACAGGTAGTAATTCAACGAAGTCTTAAGGTAGGCCCCATGCTTGAGAGTGAAATTTGAAATTCCATAACCCACAAAAGCTCACGTGTTATTGGATATGACATTTTTTGGTAAACCAAACCTTGCCACTAGCTCCTCAAGAAAATTGAGAATTTCAATTTCTGTAGCACTTTTTAGAGCAATGGCTTTTGTCCATATTATAAAATAGTTAGTTGCCATAGGTATTAACTTATGGCCCACACTAGAAATAGGATTTATCACTCCAATAAAATCCAAACCCCATTGAGCAAAGGGTTCCCCAGTTACAATTGGGCTTAGAGGCATGGAAAAATTCTTCCACTTGCCAACAAAATATTGGCACCGAGTGTATTCTTGCACCAAATGGTGCACCTCAGAGAACATGGAAGGCTAGTAGTATCCTACCCACATTATCTTCAAAGAAGTAGTCTTGTCAGAGAAATTTTCACCCTCAAGATTGCTATGAAATTCATTCAAAACTCTTTATGCTTATGGCTTATCTAAGCATTGGAGCAGGACACCATCATAATTTCTTTGGAACAAAATACCCTCAATTAGTACATATCTAGTGCCTTGTAGTTGGTAGTATCGCCTTTTGTGAGGTCAAATGTTGATTTGGTATTGCTCTTTTTGCATATAGTGCATCTAATCAGTTACCCATGGCTTGTCAAACTCGAACTAGTTTGTGTAAGCTTGTTTTTTCTCTTCCTCCGCTAAAGAGCTTAACTCTTGTGCAAGGTATTTGCAAAGACCTCTTCCTTGAACCAACTTGGTTGATCTAATATCCACATTGTATTCTAGGATATTGGTGATCTAATTGGTCCTTTTCTCATTTATTTCACCTTCAGTTATATACTCCCAAACATTAGGATGGGTGACAAGAATGGTGATTTTGTTGGTTGATACCAGGTGTTGGAATTTCTTCAGGCTTTTAACAATGGAAAAAACTTGTTTCTCAACAAAGTTTTACCTGGCATCATATTCTTTGAGATTCCTAGAGTGGAATGTAATGGGATGCTCTCTGCTATTATCTTTATCCTTCTGAGTGAGCACCAAAGCTGTGTTGTGCTAGTCATTGTAAACATAGAGAAAGAAACCCTTGGAGAAGTCTAAGTTAGATAACACCAGGGCCACAGAGATGGATGCCTTTATCTATTGGAAAGTTTTCTTGCCTTTAAGGGTCCATTTGAATATTAAATTCTTTTTAAGCATCAGCAAGATAGGTCTCATGATGCTTGCGAGGTCTAAAATGAACCGGCTAACAAAATTAATCTTCCCAAAAAAAGACTACAACCCCTTCTAGTTGAATGGTAGAGGTAGCTTCATTATAGGTTTCACCCTTTCAAGATCTATTGCTATTCCTTCCTTTGATACCACAAAACCAAGTAGCTTGCCTTGGAGCACTCTAAAAACACATTTTTTGGGATTTAAGGAAATCCCAAACTACTGACATTTCTGGAAGACCTTTTCTAGATGATCAAAGTGATCATCCTTCAATTTTAAAATGACTATTAGGTCATCTAGATATATTAGAATAATCTGATTAATCAAACCTCTGAAAGTGATATCCATCGCTCGTTGAAAAGTTTCACCAACATTGGAGAATCCAAAACACATTTTTGAGTATGTGAATGTTCCCCACTTAGTAGTGAACGTTGTTTTTTGCTGATCTCCTCCTTTGACATAGACCTAGTTACAACTAAAAAAACCATCGAGTAATGAAAACATTTTCAATCTAGCCACAGTCTACAGAATCTGCTCCATTGATGGAAAAGGGTAGTGATCTTTTAGCAAGGCTTTATTTAAATCCTTGAAATCTACACAAATTCAAATATCATCATTCTTTTTCGAATTGGCACAAGATTAGACACCGAAGTAGAATGCTTAATCGGGTATATGATACTTGATTTGATTAATTTGGTGAGCTCTTGTGCCATCTATGCTTCAACCTTTGGATTGACCAACCTTTTCTTTTGTCAGACAAGCTTTGAGCCTTCGACTAAGTCAATAGTATGTTGAATTATGCTGAGCTCATATCCCCTAAGATCATCATAGGTCCAAGCTATGACTCGATCGTATCTAGAACATAGCCCTTCTAATCTCTCTTTGTCCTTCTATGGAACATCCCTTTTGACCTTTAATTTTCTATCATTTCCAACATCGAGATCTTCATAGTCTTTCTCATCAGTAGTGAACCTTTGTTATTCCTTACATCCTCACTATCGAATAGATTTCCAAGAGAGATTAAACCTCGAGGGATTTTATTGCCTTTTAATTGGATTACTTTCCCTTTGGGGGGATTTTCCTCAACTATGAATGGTTGGGAGCCTTTCCTAATTTCTATAAAAAAGTGGCAATATGAACGTCATCCTCAAATACCTGCCAGTTCTAATCATTATCTAGAATCGTCAGTTAGATGATGATCTATATCATATTCTGCTTTGTTGTTGAGTTAGAAATTGGTTCAAATTGTGAGTCAATCAAATCCATCCAATTGGAAACATCATTCTGGGAACACAGGATAACCCAAATGTTAAAAGCCTCAAAACTTTTGATAAGATTCCATATTTTGTGTCTATACGACTTCATTCTTATATTTTTGGCAGCTACCTTCCCATGGACTTGAATTACATCCAACTCTAAATCTCCAAATGCTCATATTCTCTTTACGCCCATCTATTCTGTGAGGAACAAACCATGTACGAAGGCTTCATATTTTGCATCGTTATTTGAGCATGGGAACTAGAAATGAAAAGCTTTGAAGGCCTCTAACCCTTTTGAGGATACTAGTCAGACACCTCCTCTAGAACTGGCTTTGCATTTGGTGCCATCAAAATATAATTTCCATAGAGTATTGTCACCCATACCATTATGTTCTTCCCATTTTTTTACCAATTTTGGGAAATCTTGATCATCGTCTAAGATCACATAGGTGCCTATCGTAGTAGCATTAAATTTTTTGTATGGGTTGGAGTCAATAAACTAGTTAAGGAGGACCTCTTCTTCGAGGGTTCGATCATTTGCATATTCCTTGTATTCTAACATTTCTACACAATACCTATCCCTTTGTGAGAAGGAGGTATGTGTTGCTTCAAAGCATAGGACTGCATTATCTGCTAAGTGTTCCGGGTGCAAGGATTCAGACAAGATCTTAATCTTCACCCCATGCTTGGCTCACAATATCAGATGAGACCAATCGAGCACTAAATATTTTCCAAGCTTTGCTGTGAAGTCCCTTGAAAGACACATCTCGAATAATTCACAACTACTTCTTGTGTGACTATTTGGCTCAGACATGAGAAGAGGGTCAAAGATATATCTTTGATACGGTCGATGGTTCAAATTTTCTTCCCATCTAATTGCCTGATTCCTTTCTCAAGGGGCCCATACTTGAGTTTTAAAGCATCGACCACTTGTTTCAACATGACCATTGTACTAGCTCCCGGATCAATCACGTTATTATGCAAAATTTTATCTCCCACAATAAGTGTTAAAAAGAAAGGTGTGGGTTTTGGCTTGCTTACCTCTTTCTCCTTTTTATTATCTGCGACATTCACATAATTCGTGGCTCTTGAAGGTTGGGATTCCAATGTGAGCCCTTTATCTTTAACTTGATCGTGGGATGGAATCACATCCATCCATGGTATTTGTTCCTCTTTTAACACTTCCTAGAGCAACATATTTTGTTCAAGAATGGATATTACGTCCCATAGGGATACGTTAGCGGGTGCTTTCTTTAATTGTTTGACCACATTGAGTGTTCCGACTAATGGGGACTTTGGTTTGAATGGTGATATCTCTCTCATCTTTAGGAGGATTTGATCTAATGTGAGTAGACTCGATGCTTTTTTCATCTCCTTTTTTGGCAATGGTGGAGCTTGCAAGTGTTGAGTAGGTTGAGTGATGACTTTTGGAGCTTTTTTTTCTTGAGGTTGTGGTTGACGTAGTTGCAGATGTGATGAAGTTTGTTGCACGTATTCTCCATTGAACCTTTTTTAGACCTTTTGTTGTATTTTGATTGTACTTTTAGGGAATTAGTCATCAAAGCATCATTTGCAAATACTATGTCCTCTTCCTCCATCCATGAGAAAAGCACTTGGTTTGGTACAATATCCAACTCTTGTTATAAAGACATTCCTTGTATTTGTGCTTTGAAGCTAGTGTTCTCCATTTTTGAGAGACTGATATTCCTTTGTATTTGAGAACATGCCCTAGTTCCTCTACTCAACTATTTTTTGTTGCATATTTCCCCTCGAGTAGTTCTAGTGCATATGACTATCATTATACGGGAAGCACCATGCGTTCTCATCCTCCACCAAGTTGTTTTGGCTTGGGAATAAATCCTTTCTTGGGCTACTCTTGAAAGCTTCAAGTGGCATGGTAGCCAAGACTATCTAGTTTATGGACATCGGTTGTTGACCTCTTCCATTTGAGGCTCCCTAGTACATGTTTTGTTGATAACATGGCCTTCTTCATTGATAAGTCTATGTGGTTTTCTTCGGAGGTGTTTCTTGCTATCGTCAGATGAGGACTAGCTTATTAGGAAAGGATCACATGAGACTTTTCATATCATTGACATCTACTACTAGTGAAGAGGAACCCAATGTGTTTGGTTGTGTAGTGGGGTATATGTACATGGATGGTAGTACAACCGATGTGGTTGCTTGTGGAGCAGAAGTGCTCAGAGTGATTGCTTCTTGAGGATCGTGTCTGATATTTTTTCAAACACAAGTATTGATGAGCATGGTGGAAGCTTCCCAGTGTCAATCAGAATGTTCTTTGCATGCACAACCAGATCGTATGCATCGGGAAGAATATCTCCTCCCATAGAGGTTATGATGATCATTATTTCTAAATTGAAAGCCTTTATGTAAAACATAAATTCCATCGTGGTTGGAGGTTAGGTGGTCATAAGAATTCTTTTCCAGGTTTTGTGAAACCTGGTATTGAAGTCGCTAATGGCCTCTTGTGAGGCCCTTTTGATGGTGATTAATTGATGCAGCAATGAGGAGCAATCTCCTTTTCTTTGAGAAACAATTGAACAACCTTTCTTTGAGCTGATCCCAAGAGTGGATAGAACCAAAAGCCAAAGGTCGATACCAATCTTGAGCTTTTCCTTTGAAAGATGCATCCAACCACCTAAGAGAAATATTTTCTTCCGCTATGTTATGTACTCTGCATACCTCCACTATATCTTAGAGATGTTTAGAGGGAGTTTTCAAATCCTCCCCAAAAAACTTTGGGAAGGATTTGAGGGCATTGGCAAGTATCACAGGCCATATATCAGGGGGCGTAGGAATTTGTATCAGACTACTACTATCCTAGGTTACAAAATTTCTAGGAGCTGGAGAAACTAGATGAGCCATCAAAAATAGATTCCTATGGATAAGGTATACTAGTATTTTTTATTTGTAAAGTTTAGCCTCCTAGTGGAGTGGATAAAGCTCTAGATCTTGGGCTATAACTTCCTACCCTATTGCTCCTTATAGGTAATATAGAACCTATAAGTCTTCCTCTTCTTGATACTGAGGTAGGTAATTGGGAGCATTGGAAATGGCCTCTTGAGGATGCTCTTGTTTGGATTCTGGGCATGGAAATTCCAACTTCTTTTTTTGGTCTAATTTTAGAAATATTTTTGACTTCTAATCAGGTGATTGTGGGTTCAAGTCCCATTGGTGTTCCAGAAAAAAAACTATTGATCATCAAAGCTTGTGCCTCTCTAATACTCTTATGGGAAATTCAACGAGTGGGGGATCAATTTGTGCCTCATTGAATAACCTCCAAGATTTTTATAGAAATCCAACTCTTCTTTGTGTTGCTAGAAAAGGTAGAAGGAAATGCAAATAAAACATGAAAATGGTGATGTGACAAAGCTTTTACAACATTTCAAACCTCAACTTATTTCATATGAATGATATAATACACATAATGCCACAAACCCTTCATTATTGGGAAGAGAACAAGCAACAAAGGCTAAGTAAAAAGCAAGTGCAGTCTTTCAAATCTCCCCATGGGAAGCACCCATTAAGGTCCAATCCAACATAAGAAAACTCTAGAGGTTAACAAAAATATCCAGGAATCCTAGAAACCCTTTCTCCTTTTACGACATGATATGAAAAATAACAACCTTTATAGAAAATGGAAAATTTCAACAGACATAATCCATTTTCCAAAAGTTATTATTCAACATTGAAGCTTACAACATGAAAATTAGCTACCCAAACTATCAAAATAAGCTTAACACAATGTTTTTAACATGGACAAAAATATAAGAAGGAATTTGACAAAGGACATAACATGCACATTTTCAAATATTTCTTCTAAATAGATCAAACTTCAATATTAAATGAATTGAAAAAAAAAGGTTGAATGCCAATCCAATGATAATTTGAGTTAAAAATTTAACATGCCATAGAGTAGCAGTATTCTGTAAAAATTTCTACTTTTGAAAACATAAAACTCCCTAACTAGATCTATCTGCTTCGAAAAGGTTTTTGAAGTAACTTTTTCTTCTGAAAAAACTTCAAAACTTTTTTGCTTATGCTGCCAACCCCTATTTATAGCTAGAAGAAGAGAACACTACCACCAACATTCTAGAAGAAGAAACAACCAAGTGTCTACACTTGATAGCCCATGATCCAATCTTAGATCTTGATTAGATCACAACAATATTTGCTCATTAAATCCTAGTTGCTTTATTAATGGCTTATATATTTAGCAAAGATTGAAATCAAAAAACAATTAGATTCTAACATAGCTTGGAAAAATTTGATCGATCAATCATACAGATTGATGGTGATGACTAGAAGGTTCCACCCTAAAGACAAGACATCCACCACATTCTGACAAGCTCCATTTGAAGAGATCATTCCACAAAAATAAAAACTGCTCGAACAAATAGATGACATTTCAAGTGGGTAGGAAATCTCAAAACTATGAGAATGGATTTGAATAAAATCCCCTCCAAGCTGACATGTGTCTCGACTTGCACCCAAAAGGGAAAGCGATATACAAAAGCCACATAGCCACCACGTGGCACATTGCACACCTTTTAGAGTAGTCTTCTCTTTATTAATTCTTGGTTCTTCCCGAAGTTGAAAAAGGTAAAATCTAAAAACCAAAAAGATTAAAAAGAAAAGTTTTCTTTACAAATTGTGGGGCCAAAAGCATTAATGAAATGTGTTCATGTTCAAGGTGAAAACAATTATAGTAGTTGGAACATCAATTGGTATCCCAATGAAGTAATATTCATGAGCAATGGCCATAATTTTTTTGTAATAAACATAATGAATAGATGTGTTAATGTTGAGATTCCAGATGCACCTTCAGGAGAGTCGTGTTGAACAAGACAAGTGGAGATATGTCAAGGTTACCCTATGTTTGGTATTTCTCTCCCATGATTATTAATGGGTGGGATAAATCTCTTGTCATGGCTATCAATACCATTGTCCTTCTCAAGTGCTACTTCTGCACCATATATCTCTTTTTTTCTCTATCCAAATCCAAGGTACATATTATATTACATTGAGAAAATAATTCATTCTTAAGTTGGATGTTGATTTAACATGCATTTAACTAGCTACAAATTACATTGTACATAAGAATGTGTATGATGGTTGCAGGAGTGTTGATGGATTTCTTAAGCTTGGTGATAGTTTCTATGTGGGGTTTAAATTCCCAAAAGAAATTGGTTGTAGGAAGTAATTTTAATTACGAGAAGCTAATCTCCCAAAAAAATGAACCTATGTATGTAACATTATAACATAACACCCCATCCCCCATCCCACATGCTAGAAAAAATGCACTGATAGAAAGACTAATAGAAAGATGCTAATGGATATGGACAACATTGGATGGATGAACAACAATTTTAGATAGACAGATAGTGGTTCTAATTTAAAAAAAAAAGAATGACAATTTTAAAAGCAACATATTTGAAATTTGAAATGGTCTTGTATATCTCATGGATGCATTCCAAAAAAACATTTTTCATGCAAGAAGGGAGGAAGCAAGCAAGGAGGAATATGGCAGATCTTTCAAACCATAATGCCAACCCCTCTGTCATCTACAATGCACTATAAGTATAACATGGGTTATATAATCTGATGGTGATGATTTTAGGTTAGTTTCTAATTAATATTTGTCAATATTTTTTTTCATTTACCCTAAATGTGCAAGGGTGAACGACGCCAAATCTGAATTTTATGTAAAACTGATACTTTTTTTATGTAGTAGAGTTATTAATGGATTGTATTGAGAGAGTAGAAAGCTTGGTTAAAGAGATAAAGTCAGATATGTTTAACAATCTTGTTGAAGAGAGAGAAATGAGTCCCTCTTCATATGACTTACTGGAAAGGTTCTTCATTTTTCATCTAGTGCAACACCTTGAATTGTTCAACATTTTGAAAAAGAAATAAAGCCAGCTTTGGATTAGACATACAAGTATGAGTATACTATTTTCACCTTCTTCTCTACTCCTCCTGCTATATTACTAGATTTTGTATATAAACTAATTCTATATTAGGTTTATTAACATATATTGGGGTGAAAATGGCATTTCATGGGGGAGAGAAAATGGTATTGTTGATCTCCGCACTACTCCTTTGGTATTTTGAGTTCTATGCCTGAATGGATACCATGTGTCTTTAGGCATGTGTGTATTTTTTATTGTAGTCTTCATACAATATAATTATGAATATGGGCTTAGAAATTTTGTTTCAATAGATGTTTTTTAGGTCTAACCATCATGTTATAAATCCAACAGATGTGTTTCATAACTCCAAGGACCAAAAAGGGAAATTTGTTTTCCCTACAAAAAAATCAAGGTGAGTTGCAATAGCTCTAGTTTGTTGTATGGGAGACTTTCAAAATGCACCCAGCGAGTCCGTTTCTCATTCCTCACCAGTCTGTTAGGATACCATGCTGGTAGGCTTACAACCTATTTTTGTTGTATTTTCTCTCATTCTTTGATTGCACATTATGAATTTGTGAAATGGAATATAATGAGTTTATGCATTTGCATTTTTATAGGTATTTCCAGCAATAGAAAGTTTCACATATCATGGAGCCAAATTCCTAGATGAGAAAGAGGAGGATTTTGATACACTAATTCTTGCAACAAGATATAGAAGCAATGTGCCCTCTTGGCTTAAAGTAGAGAAAGACCTCAATCAAAATTCCACTTTTCTTTCATCTTATTATTTGGTTGTGATGCTTTATTCCAATTGCTACTAAATCTTATCTTCTTTCTTATCTTGTTTAGGATGCTATCATGCCCTTTTTTGTTATGATGTCATGTCCACCATAGAGCATGGGTGATGGTAAATTTTTTAGGTTTGGAAAACTATAAATTTTATTTATTTTTCAATCTTCATGAGATTTGATACAAAGGGAAAGCCAAAAATGATGAGCTTGGTCTACCTCTCAATCTTGATCAGTGTGCAAATGAAACACTCCAGTTCAATGGCATGCATTTGGATGTTGATGTGGATCGTAATGATAGAAAAATGGATGATTCACACTTTTGGTTGTCTTTCTTACAAGGATAAAAATTGATGCTTTATTGACACATTGAAAGTAAATGAGATGTACATGTTTTATATGTAAATATGTAAATTTTTTGAGCCTCCCTATGGAAGTCATTCATAGTCCTAGAATGTAAGTTCTAGTCTTGCATTAATCATGAAAACCGTGTAGAAATGAATTGTGGGTTTTTATTGTTTTTACAAGATTGGTTGAAACATATTGGTTTGAGACATTTAGTAATGGGGGATGAAGATTAGAAGATATCATTTGATGTATGATCCAAGAAACAGGATTTTTAATTTTTTCAAAGAAATAATGAAGTGTTAAATGTAATTTTTTAATGTCTTGAATACTTTTATGCAACTTTGCAACCACTTTTTTCCTGGCTTTGATAGTGCCTTTATATTATTAGAGAACACAATTTTTTCTTTTCTCAAGTTCTTTACAAGACTTTTCTACCTTTTTAGATAAGACTTTCATGTCTCCACCAAATTGATTCTCTTTTTCTACACTAATATTTGATTTTTCCTTTTTCTTATCATCTATTTCGAATTGTATTTGTTCCATGGAATTATCAAGTTCAAGAATCTTATCATCTAGGGAAAGTGCTACTATATATAAGTTTTACTTCACACATGCAAGCCCCTATCTTACACAAGAACAACTAGTGTTGCATTGTTGATGCATACAAAACAAAAACTTTTCATAAGGAAATAACTAACAAGGGATAGCGTGTTTTCCAAAACTGCAAATAATGTGAGCATTTTTTTGTTCCAATCAAATGAAGAAAGTGAAATGTCATTTATATTTTACCAAAGAGTTGTTCTAAAATTTGAAGGTGGACTTCATTACATTCTTGGTGTGTACAAAACAAAAACTTTTCATAAGGAAATAACTGACTAGGGACAGTGTGTTTTCTAACATTTCAAATAATGTGAGCATTTTTTTGTTCCAATTAGATGAAGAGAGTGAAATTCGATTTTTATTGTACCAAAGAGTTGTTCTAAATTTGAACTTCATTGTACATTCGTGGTGCATACAAAACAATAAAAATTCATAAAGAAATATAATTGACAGAGGATAGTGTGTTTTCCAACACCACAAATAATGTGAGCATTTTTTTGTTCCAATAAGATGAAGAAAGTGAAATAACATTTTTACTGTACCAAATATTTGTTCTAAAATTTGAAGGTGGAATTCATTACATTGTTGGTGCGTATGAAACAAAAACTTTTCATAAAGAAATAACTAACAAGGGACATTGTGTTTTCCAACACTACAAATAATGTGAGAATTTTTTTGTTCTAGTTAGATGAAGAAAGTGAAATGCCATATTACTGTACCAAGGAGTTATTCTAAAATTTTAAGGTGGACTTCATTACATTCTTGGTGCATACGAAACAAAAACTTTTCATAAGGAAAGAACTGATAGGGGACAGTGTGTTTTTCAACATTGCAAATAATGTGAGCATTTTTTTATTCCAATTGATCAAATGAAGAAAGTGAAATTCCATTTTTACCATACCAAAGATTTTTTCTAAAATTTTAAATTGGATTTCATTACATTCTTCATGCATACAAAAAAAATTATAAGGAAATAACTAACAAAGGATAGTGTGTTTTCCAACACTGCAAATAATGTGAGCAATTTTTTGTTCCAAACATATGAAGAAAGTGAAATGTCATTTTTTATTGTACCAAATATTTGTTATAAAATTTGAATGTGGACTTCATTACATTGTTGGTGCATACGAAACACAAACTTTTCATAAGGAAATAACTGACAAGGGATAATGTGTTTTCCAACACTACAAATAATGTGAGCATTTTTTTTCAATTAGATGAAAAATGTGAAATGTCATTTTAATTGTACCAAATATTTGTTCTAAAATTTGAAGATTTACTTCATTACATTCTTGGTGAGTACAAAATAAAAATTGTTCATAAGAAAATAACTAACAGGGGACAGTGTACTATTTTCCAACACTGCAAATAATGTGATAACTACTTTCAAATCTACATCTTGGTAAAATATTTTATCAAATCATCCATCCCTAGAAATGGTAATATATAATTAATTATGATCTTATTTCTTTCTTTTTACTACTACACATATTGCACATGGACTTAAATGTTTTGTAATTAATCTCATCTTAAATAGTTTGTGCTCTTGGTTTTCCAAATTTTTTTATTGATTATAGATTACTAATAAAAAGGATTTACATAATATTTTCATACACTTGGTTTTTCAACACTTTATATACACTAGCATCATTATGTGCACAAATTTATTTGGTAAAATTTCTCCCTGGATCAAATATATATTTTTCCTTATACTTCTTATTCATGGTAATCCATTTAGCATGTTTAAATTTAATCATTAAAGCTTTTTAACAATTCTAAAATTTATTTTTTATGGTGCCTCTCCACCTATACTACCATTTACTCCAAGAATCAATATAAAAAATAGCCTCTCATGTCTTATAATTTCTTACCATCTACTAAATAGATCCTAGTACTTCCACATACTTGCTTATCTTTTTCCTTTAATGCAATTAGAGTATGTTTCTTTATGTCCTCCATCATACTGTAAGTATTCTCTTTATACAAATGTATGAATTTATTCTCATACTACCATAGCCAAGATTCCCAAAAATAAATGGCATATGTCCTTTAACATGATGCAATATCTCCTCACAATATGCACATATCTTAAATTTAACAAACATTTCTCACTTATTAACACCATCTTTATTTATCTCTTTGTATTAATCCATCATCATCGTTGCATTAATACATTAGGTTAAACCCTAAACCTAACATCTATCATTATTACATTAATCCATAAGGTTCGTTTTAGGCTAATATAAATTTATTAATCTAAGCATCTTTCATGATCCATCATAGCTCTTTCATTATTCATGCATCTTTCCATCCTAATAATTACATATCTCCCATCTCATTAACCAAATCTAATCTTAAATCCAAAAGATTTATTTTGGATGGAAATGATTCTAGTACCTATTCAACCATTTTATTTTGATCTACATACATTTTCACAAGAAACCAAAGGTATTTTATTTTCTTATGGGAATCACTACCATTAAAATATATTCATTCATTTTTCTATTGTAAAGACAAGAAAATGAAATAAGGCAATAAACATAAAGATAAAGAAAATAGGCAATACCTTTTATGTTAAATAACCTTGCTCCTTAAATAGAGTTAAAATGGAGTGCACCCTTGCTCTTTTTGATATGGTCTCTTAGATGCTTGATTGAATACAACTAATGGAATGTGGATTTCTTTTTAAACCAACATAATCTTGGTATAGTTGGATGATGTTTAATAGAAAAATGGTAGCACACACCTACTAGAAAATGGTAAAGGCTTGTATTTTTAGACTCTTGTTGTGAGGAATGATGTAATTCAAAGATCAAGGGATCACAATAAATGAGAGATATCAAGAAAGAGGAAATAACCAAGTGTCAAGAGGAGGTTTATTGGAAAGGGTGGCTAATGATATGTATTGGACAAAGAAAGGGGAGATCTTTGTAGGATTTCCAAAAGAGGAAATATTTAACTTTTTGACCACTCCAAGGGAGGTGGGAGATTTAAAATTAGGACTAACTAGAAAGAGGAAAATTTCCTCATGTGAAATTATATATCCATATGGCTTATTTGTAAGCTTATATGACTTTCTTGTATATATGTTATACTTTTATCAACATATAATGATGTATGCTATATATATGGATTTTTATTTAATACATTTATTTTACCAATATTGTCCATATTTGTATTATAAATGTTTAATCGAATAAATTGAATAATGAACTAATGAAACTATAAATGATTAATGTTATCCATGTATTTACACTATAATTGATTAATTGAACAATTGAAGAAGGCTCACTTTTACTATGTAATTGATGCAATCATCAAAATTAATTACTCATAATTTTCCTCAAATGTGTTTTTAAGGCATGTGGATGAGATTTTGAAATATTCAAATGCCTTATAGAAGCTATGAATTACTAAATAAGAAATTGATAGAGCGACTAGATTTTTTCAAACATTTGTGGTATCGATAAAGAACTAGTACAAAGGAGAAGTCTCTTTAGAAATATATACAAGACTAAACATAAGTGCTGTAAATTCATAAAAAAAAATGTTAGTAAATATATTTTAGCACCAAAAGAGATGGTTGATAACTTAAAATTGAAAAGGTTAGGATATCCAAGTCCATATGAAATTTCACAATTATAGAAATAGCATAAGGTACTAGTCAGTGAGCAAGGGAGGGAGAGAGATCTGAAAAGTTGTTATTACTAGATCATAATAGAGGGAGGGAGAGAGAGAGGGGAAGGAAGGAGATAGGAAGTGGTATGGTGGGAGGGATAGAGGGAGGGAGAGAAAGAGGAAAGGATGGAGATAGAGAGTTGTAGGGTGGGAGGGATAGAGGGAGAGAAAGATGGAAGGAGGGATATAGGGAGTGGTAGGGTGGGAGAGATAGAGAGAGGGAGAAAAAGATGAATGGAGAAAGAGAAAGGTAGTCTTCTATTGTAAAACCCTTTACACATAGCAACCCAATTGGTTACTCACCCCTCAAGTTAATTTCAAAAAATTTATATATCCCCCACCTGTAACTCCTCCCCAAGCTCTCCACCCTTGAGCTTAGAACAAGCACTCCACCCTTGAGGTTAGAACAAGTACAATCATATCACTCACAATCCACAATGTTTTCCAACATGTGATTATATGAGTAATATTTGGAAGTGTTGAAACTATATCAAAACAATGGAAGACTAAAATTAACCACTTAGAAAAGGAAGTAAAAGATAAAAAGAATATTTTATCATAAAAATAAAATGAGGTTCATTTTTAAGGTTCCTTTCATTGCATTCATTCTCTCTAATTAAGAAAAGGTTTTTATTACTATAATTGCATGTTGGAAAACACTGGGTGTTCTGAAACCTACAACCCACATACTATTGTAAAACCCTCTATGTGTAACAAGTCAATTGGATAGTCACCCCTCAAGTCACTTTCACTTTCTTCATCTATCTAGAACAAAAAATGTTTCATATTATTTACAATGTTGGAAAACACAATGTCCCCTATCAATTATTTCCTTGTGAAAAGTTTTTTTTTTATGCACCAAGAATGTAATGAATCCACCTTCAAATGTTAGAACAACTCTTTGGTACAATAAAAATAGACTTCCACTTTCTTCATCTAATTAGAACAAAAAAATTCTCACATTAGTTGTAGAGCTAGAAAACACACTCTCCCCTATTAGTCATTTCCTTATGAAAAGTTTTTGTTTCATATGCATCAGAAATGTAATGAATTCCACCTTCAAATTTTAGAATAACTCTTTGGTATAGTAAAAATGACATTTCACTTTCTTCATGTGATTGGAACAAAAAAATGCTCATATTATTTGTAGTATTGGAAAACACACTATCTCCTGTTAGTTATTTCCTTATGAAAATTTTTGTTTCGTACGCACCAATAATGTAATGAAGTCCATGTTCAAATTTTAGAACAACTCTTTGGTACAACAAAAATGGCATTTCACTTTCTTCATCTGATTGGAACAAAAAAATACTCACATTATTTGTAGTGTTGGAAAACACACTATCCACTATCAATTATTTCCTTATGAAATTTTTTTGTTTCGTATGCACCAAAAATGTAATGACTTCCACCTTCAAATTTTAGAATAACTATTTGGTACAATAAAAATGCTATTTCACTTTTTTCATGTGATTGAAACAAAAAAAAGTTCACATTATTTGTAGTGTTGGAAAACACACTATCCCCTATCACTTATTTCCATATGAAAAGTTTTTGTTTTGTACGCACCAACAATGTAATGAATTCCAGCTTAAAATTTTAGAACATCTTTCATAACACCTAGTGCTTTCCAACATGTAATTATAGGAAAGAAAACCTTTTCTTAATTAGAGAGTATGAATGTAATCAAAGGAACCTTAAAAATTAACCTCCTTTTCTTTTGATGATAAAATATTTGTATCTTTTACTTCTTTTTCTAAGTGGTTAATTTTAGTCTTCTATTGTTTTGATACAATTTTAATACTTCCAATTATTACAAATATAATCGTAGGTTAGAAAACATAATGGATTGTGAGTGATATGATTGTACTTGTTCTAAGATCAAGGGTGGAGTACTTGTTCTAAGATCAAGGGTGGAGAGCTTGGAGAGGACTTTCAAGTGGGGGATACATAAAACTAATCAAATCAACCTGAGGGGTGAGTAGCCAATTGGTTTGTTACATGTAAAGGGTTTTACAATAGTATGTGGGTTGCAGGTTTCATAATACCTAGTATTTTCCAACTTGCAATTGTTGTTCAATGAAAACCTTCTCTTATTTAGAGATAATGAATGTGATGAAAGGAATTTTCAAATTTTACCACAACTACTACTTAGAGTAAAAATTGTGTTTCAATTTCCTCATATGATGGAAAAAGAAATGCACAAAATAATTACAAGTTGGAAAACACAGTGGGTTGTGAGTGATTGCATTCTTCTTGTTCAAAGATCAAGGGTGGAGATCTTAGGGATGATTTACAGGTGGGTAATACATAAAATTAAACAAACTTATCTTAGGGGTGACTAACTAATTGGGTTGTTACATGTAGAGAGTTTTACAACACTACATTTGGGTTGTAGGTTTCATAGCACCTAGTATTTTCCAACCTATAATTATTGTAATGAAAACATTTTCTTATTTAGAGAGTACGAATGTAATGAAAGACACTTTCAAATTTTACCACAATTGTTCTTAAAGTAAAAATTGTGTTTTTAGAGGAATAATCTCTTTAGTCAATACATTATCTATCTCATTCACTTTGGTTTGCTTCTTATCAAGTGTTTTTAGTGAAAATTCCTTTTTCATTTCATACATTCTAGTACCTATTGCTCCAATTTTGCATAATTTCCATTTTCCCATTGCACATACTGCACATGCACCTTTAGTCAATACATGCAACTTCTCAAGAGTGGGAAGAATCTCTTTAGTCAATACATTATCTAGACCTTATTCACTTTGGTCTACTTCTTTTCAAGTGTTTTTAGAGTAGAAATATAGAGGGTTAGGGGGGAGAGGTCTAACATTAATCATTTATAGTTTCATTAATTCATTATTCAATTTATTCATTAATCATTTATAATGCAAATATGGACAATATTGGTAAAAAAATATGTATTAACTAAAAATTCATATAGGAATACATTATTATATATCGATAAAAGTATAACATATATACAAGAAAGTAAGATAGCTTACAAGAAAGTCATATAGCTTACAAAAAATCCATATGGACATATAATTTCACATGAGGAAATTTTCATCTTTCCAATTATTCCTAATTTTAAATCTCTCACCTTCCTTGGAGTAGTAAAAAGTTAAATATTTCCTCTTTTGGAAATCCTACAAAGATCTCCCCTTTCTTTGTCCAATCCATATCATTAGCCACCCTTTACAATAAACCTCCTCTTGACACTTGGTTATTTCCTCTTTCTTGATGTCTCTCATATATTGTGATCCCTTGATCTTTGAATTACAGCATTCCTCACAACAAGAGTCTACAAATAGAATCCTTTACCCTTCATTATCTCATATATTGTGTGATTTTGAGAGAGGAGGGGAGAGGTAGAGAGAGAGGGTTAGGTAGAGAGAGGGATTCTTATTGAATACAACCCATGTATATATTATAATTGTCACTATATGGTTTTTCATCATGTTTATATCAAAGTTTCTTAATATTTTTTTTGGGAATAAAATACTAATTCTGCCATATTGGTTGTAACATATTTGTGATAATTTATAAAAATAGAAATATCTAATTATATCTCCAATATTTGAAATTTACATAAATTTATTTAAGTTTATCCCATGAGTTTGGATGGAGTGGTAGGGATATTTATATCTTTCTTTTGATACAAAATAAAATCAATTGAATCAGAAAATTGAAAATATATTTCACATTTGGCAATCCAAAGGAGCACATGTAGATAGGTAAGATATGAGTACCAATAAGAGTACCTTCAACCATGATGAGTACATAAGTAGTAGTTAGTTCTATCAATCCAATAACTTACTTTATTTGAGGTTTTTTTTTTTGTATTTCATTCATCTTCACCATGAGCTCCTTATGTACCTGAACTCTTGTACTATGTGGTAAATTTAATTACTTATCATTCCTATCTTACTCTCATATCTATTATCATGAAGGATTTTTTAAATAACATGCACAATAACCTTGTACCTATCCTTTACTTTTTAGGGGAGGTGAGAATTTCAAGAAAGCATAGGTTGCATCAATGAGATATGAGAGATGATGTTATAAGTGGAGTTGAATAAATGAAGTCAAAAATTTGTGAGCTTAAGAATTCCATGGAACAAATACAATTCAAAATAGATGATAGGTGGAGAGAGAGGGGGGGAAGTAGGGAGGGAGGGAGAGGTAGGTGGAGAGAGGTTGTGTGGGAAGGAGATAGGGAGAGGTGGGTAGAGAGAGGTAAGGTGAACATAATAGAGAGAGGTAGGTAGAGAGAGAGATCTAAGTAGGGTGGGAGAGGTAGAGAGAGGTGGTGTGTGTGTCATTGATCATGAAAAGAGTTTTGTTAAATAGAGATGGTATCAATAAAGAACTAGTACAAAGGAGAAGTATCTTTAGAAATATATACAAGAATAAATTATATAAGTATCTTTCGAATATTCAAATAAATAAATTCATACATTTGTATAAAGAGAATACTTACACTATGATTAAGGATAGAAAGAAACATACTCTAGGGAGAGAGAGAGAGAGAGAGAGGTGAGTGGGGAGATAGGGAGTGGTAGGGTGGGAGGGATAGAAGGACCCAAAATGGACTTAGTAGGAGGGGAGATGTGTTGGTGGATTGTGGGACATAGGGACCCAAAAACACTTGAAAAGAAGTAGACCAAAAATGAGATAGATAATGTATTGACTGAAGAGATTCTTCCTACTCTTGAGAAATTGACAGATAGATAAATAATTATAGGTTGGAAAAAACAATAGGTTGTGAGTGATTGCATTCTTATTTTTCTAAGCTCAAGGGTGGAGATCTTAGGGAGGATTTCTAGGTGGGGGATACATAAAACTAATCAAATTGACCTGAGGGGAGACTAGCCAATTGAGTTGTTACGTGTAGAGGGTTTTACAACAATATGTGGGTTGTAGGTTTTACTATTTAGAGAGTATGAATTTAATGAAAGAAAGTTTCAAAATTTATCACAACTATTACCTAGAGTAAAAATTGTGTTTCAATTTCCTCATATGATGGAAAAAGAAATGCAGAAAATAATCATAGGTTTGAAAACACAGTGGGTTGTGAGTGATTACATTTTGCTTGTTCTAAGCTCAAGGGTAGAGAGCTTGGGGAGGATTTCTATGTGGGGTATACATAAAACTAAACAAATTGACTTGAGGGATGACTAACCAATTGGGTTGCTACATGTAGATGGTTTTACAGTAATATATGGGTTGTAGGTTTCATAACACCCATTTTTTTCCAACCTGCAATTGTTTTAATGAAAACCTTTTTATATTTAGAGTGTACGAATATAATGAAAGGAATTTTCAATATTTACCACAATTTTTACTTAGAGTATTACCCTCATTTTCTTTTGATGATAAAATCTTCTTATATTTTACTTCCTTTTCTAAGTGGTTAATTTTAGTCTTCTATTGTTTCGCTACAGTGTCAATTATTTCCTTATGACAAATATTCACATTATTTCCAATGTTGGAAAGCACACTGTCCCCTCTCAAATGAAGTCAAATATTCTTGAACTTAAGAATTCCAAGGAACAAATACAATTGGAAATAAATGATAAGGAAAAGGAAAAACCATATCTAAGTGTGAAAGAAGATAATTAGTTGGGTGGAGACATGAAATTCTTATCTGAAGAGGTAGACAAGTCTTGTAAAGAACTTGTTAAAACAAAAAAAAAATCATTCTCTAATCATGAGGATACTCTCAAATATGCACAAAAAGTGGTTGCAAAGCTACATAAAAGTATTTGAGGCATTGAAAAATCTATCCAAGAAAGGGATGTTACTATCCTAAGGGCTGATGAGGGAGTAGTTGATCTAAAGTTTCAAGTAAAACATATGAAAAATAAGTTATAAGATCATGAAAATTAATAGAAGGACCATATAAGCACCAACAACAAAACCCTTGATTTTAGGTTCCACAATGCTTAAAAGAGTGAGGTTTTATTGAAAAGAGTATTGCAAACCTCATGCCACCCTTCCACCACTCCAAACATGATATATTATGACTTCCCAAGCTCAATCTACCATCACCAAGCCCTTACACATGTTGTTTCACCATAACCATGCTTGTAACCATCAACTTTCAAGGGAAAAACTCAGAATTTCTATTGAAGACAACACCAACACCTTGCACCATGACTTCCCCTACACCTGCACGCATTCACATAATAAAGAGAAACCTATAATATCCCTTTCCACTGATCTAACTAATCTCCATCGGTGGAATGGTGGCTAAAAACTTAAAAGACTCTCAAACCCTTGTTCAAGGGTTACAAACTGTTTTAAGAAAGAAGTCTATGAACAACCTTTAGATTCACTTAGATATTCTCAAACCCACTTTATTTGAATTTTTTCTACCTTAATCAATTCAAAGAAATAGAGAACTAAGCCTAGTAATGTTGCACAAACCCAAAAATCTAGAAAAATCACAAAGGAAATGTTGTTTCAGAAAAATATGGTACTTTTTATTATAGAATTGGTTACAAGATTCAATGAATGCCTTTTTCTCACCTCTTCCATGCTTCATAGTAATGTTTACATTGGTTATGCAACTTCCTCTTCATTTTCCACTTGATTCTTCATATTCTTTCTTTTTGTACATTTTTCCAATTTTACAACTTTGCAATTTTTGCAAGTTTTGCACTATTCACTATTTTGACCACCTAAAGACATATCAAAGACTCGATTATATTGGAAATTACCTTCACATGACCTTTTACAATGCTTTTACATTTGAAAATTAAAATTTTACAAAAATGTTTGAGGGAGGCTTAACAAAACCAATAGGTGCTCCTGCACCAATTTTCCAACCTGCCATTATTTTGTGTATTTATTTTTCAATCATATGAATAAGTTAAAATACAATTTTTACTCTAACTAACAGTTGTGATATATTTTGAAGGTAACTTTCATTGCATTATTATTGTGTAAATAACAAAAAAAAATTATTACATTCATAATTTTATATAAAATTGCAAGTTGGAAAACACTGGGTGTTATGAAACTTGCAACCCACATACTATTTTAAAACCGTAAACACATAACAACCCAATTGGTTAGACACCCCTTAGCTCAATTTGGTTAGTTTTATGTATCCCCTAAATGAAACTCATCTCCATTTTCTCCACTATTTAGCTTTGAACATGCAAAATGAAATAACAAACAACCCACATTGTGTTTTCTGACATGTAGATATAATGAAATCCACTTGTGATTATTTTGTTCATTTATTTATTTCTATCATATGAGGAAATTGAAACATAATTTTTACTCTAAATTATAGTGCTAGGAATTTTAGTCAACCCAAAATATATAACCAACCTTCACCCAAACATTGTTCATCTATATTTGTGGATGATATAGAAATACTTGAATCAAATTCTCCATTAGAAAATACCTTCATTTCACTTGATTCAACAGGATCTTCAATTTCTAATATTGAATAAGATGATGTTCTACAATTATAAATAGAATCCTCCTCTAAACATTGTGTATCTCTATTTGTGACCAATTTGTCCTCAAAATAATCAACATCAACACCACTCGAGTCATCTACATCTTCAACAAAATGTTATAGTATAGTTGAATTTTCAAGATATGTTATTATAGAGGGAAGGAGGGAGATATGGAGAGGTAGGTAGGTAGAGGTAAGGTGAACAAAATAGAGAGAGGTAACATTTATTTTTCGATCATATAAAAAAAATTGAAATGCAATTTTTACTCTAACTAATAGTTGTGATACATTTTTAAGGTAGCTTTAATTACATTATTATTGTGTAGATAACAAAAAAAATATTACATTCATAATGTTATGTAAAACTTCAGGTTGGAAAACATTGGGTGTTTAGAAATGTGTAACCCACATACTATTTTAAAAATATAAACACATAACATCCCAATTGGTTAGTCACCCCTCAACTCAATTTGGTTAGTTTTATGTATCCCAAAATGAAACTCCTCCTCATGCTCTCCATTGTTTAGCTTTGAACATGTAAAATGAAGTAACACACAACCCACATTGTGTTTTCCAACATAAAATTATTTTGTGCATTTATTTTTCAATCATATGAAGAAATTAAAACACAATTTTACTATCACTAACAATTGTTATAAATTTTGAATGTGCCTTACATTACATTCCTAATATATAAATAACATTTTTTTTTTAATTACATCCATACTATTTTGAAAAATTACAGGGTAGAATACACTAGGTGTTATGAAACTTTGCAACCCACATACAGTTTTAAAACCCTAAACACACACAACCCAACTGGCTAGTCACCTCTTAGCTCAATTTGGCTAGTTTTATGTATCCCCCACTTGCAAACCCTCCCCTTGCTCTCCACCACTTAGCTTTGAACATCAAACTAAAATAACTCAAAACCCACTATATTTTCCAACCTATAAATATTTTTATCATTTTCTTTCAATCATATGAAGAAATTGAAATACAATTTTTACTCTAACTAAAAGTTGTAAATTTTGAAGGTGCCTTACATTATCTTACCAAGATTGTTGTGGGAGGGAGAAATAAGTGCTAGATCAATGGCCACTTTTGACAACCCTTGTGTGTACAAAACATTTTCATTATATGTGCAACTCAATATGAACAACCCATATTTTCTCATTATGCAAGGGTGCATCAGGGTGCATCACTAAATTTTCAAACATGAAGCCCCCTAAGATCTTGTCAATTCCAACTAGAGCAAAAAATAATAAAATGTATGAAATGAAAGGAATATTCTCTAAAAACACTTGAAAAGAAGAAAAACAAATTTAATGAGATAGATAATGTATTGGTTGTAGGTTTCATAAACCATCTACTCAAAACCCATCATGTTTTCTAACCTTCAATTATACTATATGCATTTATTTTTCGAACACATGAAGAAATTGAAACAGAATTTTTACTCTAACAAATACTTGTTATTAATTATGAAGGTTAATTTCATTACATTCATACTTTGTAAATAACAAAAAAAATTCACTACATTATGAAAAGAACAAAAATGTGGTGGCTTCTTTCACTTCTAGGGTTTTGGACCTAAAAGGAGAAAGACAAATTTTTCAACCTTTCACTTAAGAACAAACCCTTAAGATTTCAATGCAAAGGAGATTGAAATCTAACAAAGGGAAGATTCTAGGGATTGAATAATTTCTAATGAGGGGTTCACCACCAAGTGTAAACTTGGAAAAGAAAATGTTGGAAAACACAGTGTGATATGCAAGCAAATGCTAGATGACCTAAAAAGATGAACAAACTGTACTAAAAAGCTATGAAAAAAAAAGTGTATGACTAGAGGATTGAAGAAGGTAGAATGGAGTTCTAGATCGCATAAAAATCTATTGTTGAAGTTGACTAGGACTCATACGCTAGGCTGGGTGAATTAGTCCAGTTTCTAGGAAAATGTGTCGGAGTAGGTTTTAGCCAAAAGGGTATCCAAATCTGCTAAGATCTTGTTCAAGTCTGTACAGTGGGACTCATTCGCCAGTAGTGGTGAATCAATCCACTTCTGTGTTTCTAGAAAATTTGAAGTGGATTTTGTGCCTCTCAGTCTACTTTGTTCTTCTTGACTGGTTTTTCGATTTGAAACTGTAGAATTCCACCTGTAGGTCTTCTCCAAGCTTCTCCAAGGTTTGATGACAACTTTGACAACTTTTCTCCACCTTGACTTCTTGGAAAATTTTCAACCTAGCTCTGCAAATCAGACACAAGAAGAGGGGAAAATGTTGTGCGGGTTAGTGAATAGGGGTTTTCGTTGGTCAAACCCCTTGTTGATAATTAAACCTTGAAATAGAATAAAATATGGAAAGAGAATAATGAATGAAAAAAATACAATGTTGCAACTCACCAAACCCTAGCAATAAGGTGTTGCAAATATGTAAGTAATGGCTCCAATGGATGTGGACTTGGAATCTAGCTTTATGTTGATTGATCTTGAATGGAATGCTTACTTGAATCACAAAACCCTACACCACAATTGTTACCTCTAAAACAACATGATGCAAGAAATCCTTGACATGATGAAAGACACTTGAAGATGCTCTTGAATGCTTGAAAAATTATCCTTGAAATGCCTTGAATGCTCTTGTGAACTCTTGAAGTGATCTCTCGAATGCTAGGTATGAAAATAAGAGAAAGAACCTTGTATTTATACTAAATTATGCAACAATTCCCAAAATTACAACACTACAAGCCAACATCAGATCTAGGAGAATAAAATCCTACCAGAAATTTGATTTAATTTTGAATTTTGGTCACACAAGACTCATTTTCCTAAGGTGGTGAATGAGTCTTGTTACACATTATGTATGGGACCAAAAATGAAAAGTGTCTAGAAATGTGTGAAACTTGCATTGGAACCAAAAAGACCTAGGTGGGACTCATTTGCCCAAGGTGACGAATGAGTCCCAAACACTAAATCTAGGCCACGCAAGCTAGGAACACCTAAATTTTGATTGGTTACTGATTGGTGTCAGGATTATCCTTAAAAATATGTAATAAATGAGGCTTGTGGATGCAAAATAGGGCCAATTAAAGCATAAGAAAGCCAAATTATTGATGAAAAGCATAAAGGAATGTGAAAGTGTGTTACAACACTTTACAACACTCCAAATAAAGTAATGATAACATTAATTATGATTAAAATTATATTTATTATGTTTAGTTAATTGATAAAACCCTAGAAAAGTGTGAAAGTGTGTTACAACACTTCACACCACTTTTTCAAGGTACCATAAAATTCCATTAGTTCACAAGGGCCCAAGAACTAATTTGAATGTGTTATCCACATTATAACACTAAATCAAGGCAAGATTTAGCCAAAATCCACAAGGATGACCCAAACGAGTGTGAGAAATGTCACAGGACCCATTTTTTGACATTACACATTCTTAATGTTTTGTAAAATTACAGGTTGAAAAACACGAGGTGTTAGGAAACCTAAAACCCATGTACTATTGTAAAACCCTCTACATGTAAATTGTAATGAAAGGAACCTTCAAAATTTACACAACACAACTGTAATGAAAGGCACCTTCAAAATTTACCTGTTATTCCTTTTCATGATCTTCTAACTTCTTTTTCATAGATTTACTTGACGCTTTATATTAGTTGCTCCCTCATCAACCCTTCCTGAAAACAACATCCCTTTCTTGGATAGAGTTTTCAATGTCTTGAATAGTTTTATGTAGCTTTTTAGCCACTTCTTTCTCAGATTTGAGATTGTCTTTATTATTAGAGAAGTAAAATGTTTCATTTAGCAAGCTCTTTAGAAGACTTCTCTACCCTTTTAGATAAGACTTCATGTCTCCATCCAACTAATTATCTTTTTCTACACTTAGATCTAATTTTTCCTTTTCCTTATCATCTATTTCCATAGTAGATTCCTTGTTTACAACATTGGCATGATGACACATGGGAAAATAAATCTACGTCTAGGTACGTATCCTATTTTCGGTATTAATTATAGTTATAATTTACATTAGCTCTAAATAAATCCACTTGAGTACCCCAATCTATAATTTTTCCACAATTTCATATAGCCCATTAAAACAAGTACTCATGATTTCTCAAATTAACAGTTACTTCTAAATGATTATACTAGTCTTCCTCATTGACTTATTAATGCTCCAATTATAGTTCCACTTGCATCACAATCAACTTAAAATACCTTATGAAAATATGGAAGGTGGTAACACTAGTTTCTCTATCACTTTATTCTTTAATAATTCATAGCTTCTATTTTTTCTTGATGTTCTTGAAAATTGTTTCTTATCTGCTCTCATCATCTCATTTATTCCATAGAAATATATAATGAAATTCCTATGAAAACTAGCTAACCCATCAATACATATATTCATTGGTGTAGGAAATTCAAAAATTTATTTTTCCTTCTTTAGATCCGCCCTTAAACCATTTTGTGAGGTTGAAAATTCTAAATATACCAATTATGTCTTTATGAAACTAAAATTCTAAATTTTGTAGGGTAGAAGAGGTGGGTAGAGAGATAGTTAGGGAGGGAGGGATGGGTAGGTGGATAGAGGTTGTGTGTGTGTGAGGGAGAGAGAGGGGGAAGGAGGGAGATAGGGAGTGGTAAGGAGAGAGGGATAGAGGTACATATAGAGAGAGGGTGGGAGAGGTATGCATAGAGAGAGTGAGAGAATGAAGGAGGGAGGGAGAGAGAGGAAAGCAGGGAGTGAGAGATAAAGGGAGGGGTAGGTGGAAAGAGATACTTGGGGGAAAGAGGGAAAAAGGGAGTGAGAGGAAGGTTGGAAGGGATGGTGAGAGATGAGAGATAGAGAGAAGTATAGAGGTATGGGGGGAGGGAGATGTCTAGCAAGGTAGCATGAGAGGGATAAAGGGAGAGAGAGAGGAAATGAGGGAGATATGAAAAGGTAGGTAGACAGAGGTAAGAGTGAAGGAATAGAGACATAGGTAGAGAGAGTGATGGGATATAAGGAGAGGTAGTTATCTCACTATCATATCTATTATCATGAAGAATTTTTTAAATAACATGCACTAGAACCTTGTGCCTAGCCTTTAGCTTTTAGGGGAGGAGATAATTTCATAAAAGTGTTGGTTTCATCAATGAAATATGATTCCATATGAGAATCCCCTCCATTTTTATCCTTACTAGAACCCAAAATAAACTTACTAGGAGGGGGCTCAAATGTGATGGTGGATTGTAGGACATAGGGACCCAAAATGGATTGTGGGACATAGGGACCCAAAAACACTTGTAAAGTAGGCCAAAGTGAATTAGATAATGTATTGACTAAAGAGATTATTCCTACTCTTGAGAAGTTGAGGATGGAGTGTGTGGAATATGTGCAATGGGAAAATGGTAATGTAGAAGTGGATAAACTCAAGAGGATTTGTATTACATTTGAATTTGTGCAAGCAAAGATAGTGAGATATGATGTTATAAGTGTAGTTAGACAAATGAAGTCAAAGATTCTTGAACTTAAGAATTACATGGAACAAATAAAATTGGAAATACATGATCAAATTTTAGATGCAAAAGTAATAGTTGGAAGTGTTGAAACTGTAGAAAAACAACGAAAGACTAAAATTAACCAATTACAAAAGGAACTAAAATATAAGAAGAATATTTTATCATCAAAAGAAAAGGAGCTTAATGTTGTTGAGACAAAGCTACAATCTAACAGACATGAAATTGAGAAAATAAATAGAACAATCTAGAAGGTGTTTCTTATGAAGAAGGGTGCATGGAGACATTAGAAAAATAGTGTTTACAATAATTTGAGGTGGTTTAGAACTTGAAGGCTAATATCAGACACCTTGAGGCTCAAATAGAAAATGTTCAATTTACCTATAATGATCTTGTAAATCATTTTGATAGATTGAAATTCAAAGGCGTTGTTACACAACGTATAAAATTTTAAACTATATTAATGGAAAAATTTGAAGGTTCCTTTAATTACACTCATGTTGTGTAAATACCAATAGGTTTTAATTGCAATCATATTGTCTATTGTATAATTGCAGGTTATAGAAGATTGGGTGTTATGAAATTTGCAACCTTCATACAATTTTAAAACCCTCTACAAACATAAAAACCCAATTGGTTAGTCATGCATCAAGTCAATTTGGTTAGTTTTATGTATCCCCCACCTACAACTCCTCCCTGAGCTCTCCACCCTTGAGATTTCAACAAGCACAATGAAATAAATCACAACCCACTATGTTTTTCAACTTGCCATATTTGGTGCATTTATTTTTCAATCATATGAGGAAATTGAAACATAAAAACCTAGTTGGTTAGTCACCCCTCAAGTCAATTTGGTTAGTTTTATGTATCACCCCTCAAGTCCTTCCTGAGCTCTCCACTCTTGAGCTTTGAACAAGAACAATGAAATAAATACAACCCATTGTGTTTTCCAACTTGCCATATTTAGTGCATTTTATTTTCAATCATATGAGAAAATTGAAATGTAATTTTTACTCTAAATAATAGTTATCGTAAATATTGAAGGTGCATTTCATTACATTTGTACTCTCTAAATAACAACCCAATTAATTAGTCACTCAACTCAATTTGGTTAGTTTTATGTTTTCCCCACTTACAAATCCTTGTTAGAATTGGATATGGCTACCAAGATCTTGAGACCCAATGGAAAGCACAAAGAGAGAGAATATAATGTGACAAGAATAAAGTGTATTCTTATCAATATGATTCAATGATATGTGATGTAGTAGAAACCCCTTGGTTATATAGCCAAGGTGAGATACAAGATGTCATAGGATTATGAAAATTGTCTTAATCATATGACGTGGACAACCTATCACACTTACCTAGGCTCACATATGTTACAATTCAAAAGATAGGATAACAACTAATGACAAATAACACCTTCTAGAAATATTCATAGGACCTAATTAAACTTAACATGTAAATAAGTCCCCTAGTAATGAATTAACTAGGTACAAGACTTTATTTACACCAACAACCCCCTTAAGTGCAACTTAGGGAGTAGAAAATTATTATGCAAATGAAACAAAGATGCAAGAATGGGTCTTGGATACTAGGACATGTTAGGTACCAATGTACATATGCAAAAGAAATGAAATATCTCACAAGTAGAGAAAAGGAGAAAACCCAGTGGAACAAAACTCCTCCCCAAAAGAGAGATGAAACACAAAAATAAATGCTCTCAATGAAGAATGAGAAGGAAAAACCTCATGTGAGGAAAAATACCCCCCCATAAGAGACAAGAAGAAGAGAGACAATGCAACCCCCTTCAATGTTGAGTCTCCTACAATGATGGTAGAAGCTCGACATTGAATGTTGAAGATGATCCAAAAGCATCGAACAATGTTCCTCTCCTTAGGAAGAAATAAAACCATGATAGTATGTATGATGTTAGGAATATGGATGATGGATGATGTCTTTGAAGCATTCTCAAGTGTCTCCATGTTGATGCCAAAAGCTAACACACTCCAAATAGGAATTCTAGGCCACACTGCTAAAGAGGAAAATCCAAAATCTAATGAATGTAGAGCATGATCCAAAGATAGTGATATCCCCTCTGAAGACAAAGAAGCCTCCTCCAAATGTTATCCAAAATTATCTACAGTCACGTCAAACTGCAAAGAATGGTCATGTAGAGATTGAACAAGAGGGTCTAGGTTTTCCATCGCAACAACTAAAGAAGGATCTTCTCCATCAAAGAGAAGATGAATGTCATAAATTATGTTACCAAAAATGTAAGATGAGACTCCACAAACAAGTCTAAAATACCTATCAAGAAGCCATCCAAAGTAGTCAAATTTGAAAGACAATGAGGATCCTACTACACTGAATCACAAGGAACGAAAAATATGTGGAATCACAAGCATCCTGAGGTACAATAGTAGATGGAGGAGGTGAAATTATTGACTCAAGAACTAGATCTAACATGAGTACTCCCAAGTTCAAGAATCCAAATGTTTCCTCTCAATCATAGTTCACACTAGAAGCATGATCAATAGCCAAAGGAACAACATGTCATTATCAGAAGAAAAATCTACAAAGGCATACAACCAAGATGAATGATCAACCATCCCAGTATCAATGATCTCTCTACCCTCCAAGTCTTGAATGAAGACCGAATCAGGTGTCAACTCAAAATCTTCCAATCTCCACCATCTGTAATCTAATATATGTAAAGAAGATTTGTTCGTCAAATGAGGAACACACAAAACATCTTGGAAAGTGTTGTCCCTAAAACTAATAGACCCCTTCCCAATTACACTCATGTATGTATTGTTTCCCATCAAAATAGGAGACATAGTACAAGGCTGAAAAGAAGAGAATATAGACTGCAAAGATGCCATATGATGAGATGCTCCTAAATCTAGAAGTCATCTCCTTGATCCTAGACCTAAAAAAGCACAAAGATCTTGACCTTTATTTCTTGATGTTGATGATTGACCTTTGTCCTTGTCAGACTATTTTGAAGAAGGAGGAGGAGGAGATTCAAACATTGTAGAAGGAAAATCAATCTGATTCTTTTTGAGAAGATATTTCAACTCATATATATCCTTCTTATAACAATAGTGTTCTTCATGTCCATCCTTCTTGTAATATGCACAAGTAGGCCTCTACTTCTTATATTTTTACCCTTTAGAAGAGGATTTTTTCTTTGCTTGATTTGAATGTTTATTATTCTTTGCTTCCTTTCGTTTCTTATCGATTTTGATTCTTTCACCCTAACTTAACCAAAAATGCGAGATTTAGGTACAGTGAGACCCGATGAGCTAAGCTTTTGTTTCTCATGTATCAACATCTCCTTAAAAATTATGCAAATGAAGATGTATTATATGCAAACCCCATAGTCAATCCATGAGTATGAAAGCTAGAAACAAAAGAAGCATAATCAAGACCAAGTTTTTTCAATATATTATAGACCAACTAAATGTCCTTCTTATCAATTGCACATGCTTTACATTGCTCTCTTAGATCATTAGCCTTAGTGATGTAGTCTTGGATGTTGTCAAAGTTCATAGGATCAAGGTTCATTAGTTCATTATCAATTTATTAGCTCTTGAATTCATCCTATAGTAACATACAATATTTTCAATTTATCCCAAGCTTCATTAGAATTATTACACGATTCAATTTGAAATAACAAATCTTGAGAGACAAGTCTACAAAGATATCCAAGAGCTTTGGTATGTTCAATCATCCATTTTATCTTTTTATCTACATCTATAGATTCAAGTGCCTTATTTTCAACATATAGAGTGTAACCTTCAGTCATTAGAATACTCCATGCATTTTGATGCCATGTTGAATAATTATATGATGTGGCTTGAAGGAACCTTAGAATGATCCATGGAAATGAGAGCACAAACAAACAGATCAAAGCAATGCACCAAGAGACCCCCCCCCCAAATCACTCAATCAAGAAACCCCCAAGCAATATCTGATTTGGCACTTTATATTTAGTGCATTTACAATTTCTAGATGCCAAAAACATCAAGCTAGACTTGATCTTAGTGCTTACAGATGCCAAAATAGGCCACACAATCAAGAACAATTTTTTGTACAAAATGAGATCAATCTGATCATACCATTAACAAGTACATAGAAAATTATGCACTTTAAAAAAAAATGCATCCAAAAATGTTACCTTAGGACCAAGATATGACTCGCTAAAGTTCCCAAAATGAGGACAAAGTAGCAACACCTATGAGAATCTGAAATTTCTAGAAAAATTAGGTACCAAAACAAAAAAATGATTGCACCACTATGTAGAGCACAAAAAATTAGCTCAACTAAAAATAGAATTGCTCGAAAAAAGGAGTCAAAATGAGCAAGTTATGAGGCTTTGAAGTTGAGCTACAAAATCAAAAGCTCAAATGGAGGGGGGTAGAAAATTTCTTTGAAAACTTTTGACGTCACACTGACATAGGTTGACATTAGCAGACCACTATATTAAATTTGATGGCCATTTAGTCATCACCATCACTATTGGTCCTCCTTGCCAAAAAAATATGTAGTGGAATATCTCGATTAGTGGAATATGCTGAAAAAAATGGAATATTTTTTGTTCAAATTCACTGGCAGAATTTGCAATGAATGCAGAATTTGCTGTATATATTCGGAATGGATTTTGAATTGAATACGCCAGATATTCTTTAAATAAATTTCACTACTTTATTAAATTTTTAGTTTCAATAAACTCCCAACCGCCTGAGTAATGACTGGCCTGATGATTTTAAAAGCCTGCCAAATCTTTAAAGACTATTGGATTCTTTAAAATTGAAGGCCACAATTTT
>VDFB02270651.1:361092187-361220074 GCA_007258455.2 Sequoia sempervirens
TTTCGCAGACCAGAGCTTTTATCCATAGGGCGAATGGAGTTAGAGTTTGGAAAGAGCAGCTTGCAAGGGTGACCATTCACTTTTGGATGGTTTTGCCATGCTGTGCAAAAAATTTTGTGCCCCACGGAGATCAATAGCTTCCTTGTGAGGCAGCACTTTAGGTAGGTCGGCGCCTGCTTAGATATGGAAAAGTAGCTGCGAGAGTGGATGAATGATCGCCTCAATGTCGGCTGCCGTTGGGGAGCTACTGAACTCCCTGAATGTCTCCGGGTCATTCTCCTTCTACTCAATAACCTCAGTAATCTATGGAGCCATCCTCGAGGAATGGGGACGGTAGCCCCATTTTGCCTAATTCAGAGAAACTTCCTTGAATGCCATCTAGTGCCTTACCAAAAAAAGTCGCTGCTGCCTTAGTGCACTGGAAAGCGGAGTGAAAATGAATGAATTTATTTGCTGTTTGAGCAGCAGTGTTCTGATCTTCGATACATGCCCCAGCCAGGATTTCATCCGAGACTAAGTATAACTTGTTGAGCAAGTCCCTTGCCTCAGGAACCTTCTTTAGGATGAAATGTGGGAACTACTCAATTGTGTCATGTGCCTCTTGATTGAGCCTTGATGCCTTGTCGATAAATCAGAGGATAGGCTGCAGTTTTAGGAAAAAGATCTTGACTTTCTCCCAGTGAGAAATGTACAATTTTCTAACCAGCGGAATGACATCAGGTTGGGCAGGGGCAGGCAATAGAGAGGCTTTAAGCGAAGAAATCTCCGTGTCTCTTGAATAAGGGCCTCGGCTAACTTTTCCTTCTTCTTTTTCTCAGACGCCAACTACTCCACATAGCTACTTATTTCTTTATTCCAATTCTGTTAAGCTCGAGAGTGGTTCGTAGATTGCTCTTCCAGAGAAGCCTTTGTCTCTCGGAGTTCCTCTTCTAGCTTAGCCTTCAGGCCTTTAAATTCGGCCTCTTTCTCTTGTATTTTTTGCTCATACTGCTTTTGTAGGCACTCCAACTCCTCACCTTTTTGTACCATCCCCTGACTATAATCAAGGTGGATGCGTTCAAGCTCTTCCTCTTTTGACTGTAGGCTCTGTCGTGCCACCTGGTTCTGGCTTTGCAATTCTTTTATTAAGCCTGGGTCGACAATCTGGGTCTTCGCAATTTCACCCTGAAGTCTGTTTCTCTTATTCTCTGCTGTCAGTGCCCTTTCAGTCATTCGGGCGATATCTGCCTCTAATGATTTCTCCTTTGTCTCTAGAAAACTCACCCTCTCCTTGGCTGCCTTGAGCTGCTCATCCTTCTTTTTTAACTGGCGACTAGTTTTGAGGAAGTCAGAAGTGACCATCCGTTGTGTTTCCTCCATGATCTCGACCTTATCTTGTGGACGGGCTACTTTCATGTCAAGTCCAATAGCATATATCTCATAGTCTTCGGGTTGTATTTCTCCTTGAGGTTTGCTTGTCCTTGGGTACATGGTTGTGAATTTTAATTCATGTCGGACCTCATCATACGAAGCTTGTACTCTCGGCTTGGGCATTGTCAGACCTCATCATACGAAGCTTGTACTCTTAGCTTGCGCGTGCCTCTTTTCCACAATCTATCTGTACTATGAATTCGGCTGGTGATAAAACTAGCCCACCTACGAAAGGAACACCAGAAGGTAGGGCATAGGGATAGGTAATTTTTATGGGTGCACGCATTTGCTTCTTCTGGAGAGTAACTATTTGTGGAGAAAAGTGTGGCACATTCCATAGCTTGACCTAAGAACTATTGGTAGGGCTAGGCATTTGTAGTGACTGAATTGGGGATTCAGTCATAAGGCTGATTGGCCAGGAAATGGTAGTTGTTGGCTGGGTATCAGCTTGTTGCAATGGAAGAGGATCAGTAAGCATAGTGAAAAAAGAATGGGGGCCAATGGGGGGAACATTTTTTGAAAGCGAGGTAAGGAAAGTCTGAGCGGCAGCGGTAGGCGTAAGCATACTTGGAGGAGTAATTATAAACGGTTGGGCCTATGAAAACTAGGCAAATCCAACTGAATGAGCTGGACCAGAAGCAGAGGGTGGAGGGCTTGGACCTATGGCAGGAGTTGCCAGTGAAGCAGGGATGGATGCGAAGGAATGAGATGTAAGAGAAGGAGGAATGAAATATACCTGTTGACTGGTCGGCAGTGGCTCCAAGATCACTCGTGACTCCCCCAAAACTCTGGTATCTGGCTAGCAGTGGGCACCTCTCCTACGACAGGTTCTTGCAAAACACCTCACATAATACTTTCCATGCGCTGCCTTTTCACAAGCGGACACTCACTAAACTCGGTAGTCGGATCCTTCTGCTGAGGCATTAGCCTAACTGATTTAGCGGCCCAAGTGCATGTATGCGAACCTCTTGATATATTAAAGTGTACGTTCATGGCCACATAGGCGGTCTGCTTGGAAGCTTCGCCCTTTTGTGTTGAGGAGGATGATGCCGCCGCTTCTTCTTCCTGCTCCTCAGATCCCTCTCCCTCCTCGCTTCTATCAACACTAGAGCTCGGGCTGGGGTGGCCTTCCTTCCACCATCTATCAAATTCTAGGTCATCCTTCAATTGATTATAAGGAGCATCCAACTATGCTATTTCCTGGCAATATTTCCAGAAGGCTCTTATTTTTTCATCACTCTATTCCTCACCCCTTTTCAACTTGTTGTACATGCTGCGCTCCATCAAAAAATTATCTTTGGCCACAGCCACTGAAAAGTGGAATTTGTGCCATGGGCTCCTAGTGTCCGGCGTAGGGATTTGTGCTAATTCCACAAAATCTTCCTCTCTATCTGTCTGCGGATTAAGCCGTTTTTCCCAGTATGTTCAAAAAATATGGGTAGCTTTCATATGTGGCTCAGGTAAGTCGTTGAAAGGGTTGTACTCCCACTTATCATTTATCAGTACCAACCCTAAATATGCCAGTTTCTCTTCTAACAACTTGTGCGATTATTTTTTAACCAGGTCACTAACTTGAAACTCTTCAAATAAGTGAAGAATCCCTTCCTCTTGACACTTCCACTGCTATAGAAAGTGAAATCAATGACACACACCTATTGAAAAATTTTCAGCGTGAGCACTCTATCGGTGACACAAGCCGGGAGCAGGAAAGGTTTTCCAGTAAAGCCCCGCATTCAGAGGATTGTAAAATCCCTGCCTAAGAACCAGTCACAAGCAGGGGTGTAGCCTTGCATAAATCTGGTCTGCTCCTGGGTGAGTCAGATGATATCACCTTCTCTGATTAAATCATTTAAAATTGGGGCTATGAAATAGTCCGCGAACTCATAATAGTCATATATTGTGGAAAGGAAAGGTGTCCATGTACACACTGGCTTTCTTTTATTCTACTCATCAAAAATTGATAGCAGAAAAAATCGGGCGAAGAAATCCAGATTCTGATGCAGGAACATGTGGACCAGGTAGGAAAGAAATCTAAACCTCTTTTCCACTTGATAATTCTCCATTTGCTGTCTCATTTCTTCAACCATGAACTCAGCAAAATCATACCAGAAGAGTTCATGCTGCTTGCGAAATTGTATTGCAGGTCTCAGCTAAAAAGCCTCTATCTTTTCATCAGAGTCTCGGCCACAAACAAATGCCAGCATGGACATGGAATCCTGGAGATCATCATGGAATGACCCATACGATAATGGGATACTTGGTGCTTTAGCGGACATGATACCTTTCTTGCCAGTCTCTTCTATCAAGAAATCTGAGCCGGTTTTCATCTTCCTTCATATTTTATCCCCCTTGCTTGGGCGAAAAGGCTTGATAGTCTCCTTCCTTCTACTTGGATCTAGGATACATAACATGTGCTAGATGGCTTCTGAGCTGATATGCACCCTTAAGTTGCGACCTTCAATATAGTGGGTATCTGGGTTATAGCGCTGAATAGCTGCATCGAGTACCTCCGGGCAATAGTGCACCAATGGGACCATGTATTGTGGGAGACCTCTATACCAGACTCTACTTGCCATGGATTGGTCTGTCTTTGTTGCTGATAACCTTGCACAAGCTGCCTTTCTGAGGGATTTAGGGTTCTTCGCGAGCTTTGGGTCATAGATATTGTTCCATTCTTCTTTAACCTTTTTCTGGTTATTCCACTCCTTGGGTCTATCCAACTCTTTCGTGTGGGCTCTTCTTGTCTTAACGGGTATACCAGGTATGGTGTATGCTATGTCCTCGTAGACATATACCTCAACTGAGGAATGAATAGCCGTGAATAGCTCCTGGCTAATTTCCTCCTGCATCGGCTGAGCTGAAGATTCTGACATTTTCCTTTTTTGGAAGAATTTGTAAGCTCCTAGCTTGCGAATTTGCTTACTCTAGATAGACAGACAAAAAACAACTCTGCACTTCCCTTGCATTTGAAATTTTTTTTTTGAAATATTAAGCCTTTTCATGCAATAATAGCAACCTTTTCCAAGGTGGTAGGCGGGAGCAAGCCTTTTGCATTTAATTTGGCATGTACCGTTAATCTTGCAACTCATGCAAGATGAGCTGATTGTTATTCCGAGGCGGCCAGATTTTATTATTGCATTTACGTGATCGTGTGATACGCTCTAATCTTCTTAGAAATGGAGCTTGCAACTGGCCTTCAAACCTTGCGTTAGCATGTGCTGGCAATTAATATCCTGGCCGGAATGATTACGCCAAGCAAACGATCACCGCCTGAAAAGATATGAGTATCCCCTTGGGCTCTGGGATGCGCTTGAGAGGTGACACAATAGCCTATGGCCATACGTCTCTTCACCAACAAGCGCCACCTTTTTAAGACTAATTAATCAACTTCATTTAATTAAGCATGCCTTGAGTCGTGCTATCATGGATGTAATGGCCCGAAAATGTGAACAAACATAGACTCAGCTTTTGAGATAGCAGCTAGCATAACATCACATTTTTTAGAGGTAGATTAGCGTGTGTCTTGTCAATTTTTTTATAAATAGGCCAGTCGATAGTGAGCAAAACATACTTAGGATTTAAGAGGTGATAGGTTAGTAGCAGAGTGCTAAGTAAGTCTTTTCATAGGTTAGGTGGTGAGCAAATTCAGCATTATCTTAGAAGACTAGTGATAGTGTCAAAACTATAGATACCCCAATTCGCCTAACCTCGTTTAAGTCACAGACGCGTTCTTAGGTGAGATTTCCACTAGGAGGCTGAAAAGGATGACAAAGAACAAGCATTCGCTGGTTCTGATAGCCATTAATTGGGTCCTAGGCAAGGATTGCATAGAATATGAGGATAAGTATAGGGTGAATACCGACATATGCTCCCACTTTGTAGCGTCCATGCTAGACATTTGCGTTACCCAGCCACTTATCCTGAAGCTGGTTAAAGAAATCTTCCTGAAGAAATACCTGAATGGGCTTGGTGAGGTTGTTGCACATGCTGTATATGGAATAGGCCTGCCAACAGCCAGCGACCTGCATCATTTTATTGAGGAAGAAGTCATCGTCGTTTGGCTGCCATTCCTCAGCGGATTCCACCTGCAAACCCGTGATCAGCACCAGCAGAGGGTTACTAAGGCCCTCCACTTCCTATTTCAGAGCTACAATGTGATACCTTTCTACAACGTAGACTGGTATACTAACTTCAGGAACCTGGTGTTTCCACCGCCAACAACGGTTGTGTCAAATGATGCTGCCAGTGCCACTGAGGAGCCTGTGGATGAGGAAGAAGTGGATGCTGTAGTGAATGCGTCGATTGCTGCCAGTCATGCCTTTGGATAGATAACCCCTTTGCCTACTTGCTTAAAATGTAACTTTCCTACTTTAGATAAGCCTGATAAAAAGCTATTGTATATAACACCTTGATACTTGTACATTTTGGAAATTGGCATCCCAGCCATTTTGTAACTAAAGAACATATATATAAATATATACTTCTCGTTTTAAGGAAAATCCATGATCTTTTTTGCTTCTGTGTTTAAAATTTTTTGGGTTTGCAAGTTTTGTATGCTATTTCTCCATGCATGAGTGTATTTTATGTAAAGCAACTTCGATGTTTTACCTACCAATGACAATGAGAAAATGCGTAGAAAGACAACTGATTTTAGAAAAAGAACAACCATACACAAGAAAGAAAATAAAAACACAATTTACATCTGTACAAGGTAGAGCTTAATGCCTAATGGAACAACTTAAGATGAATCCCATTGACCGGGATTCCTAACGGCTCTTATTCCATATTTTCCAGCTCAAAAGCATTGTGTTGCTTGCACCAAATGATTTTGAAGGGTCCCTCCCATAGGCTATCAAATTTATCATGTTGACCTAGCTTTGCAGCCCTGCTGTCATATTTTAGCAGTAAGTCTCCACTTTTCAGACCTTGGTCAGAAGCCTTCTTGTCAAACCATCATTTGACCACCTATTGACAGTTTTTCATTGCTATTAGGGAATTCTCCCTTTTTTCTTGTACTTCCAACAATTTGGCGAGCCGAACCTCCATGGCTTCATTTTGTTCTATCTCAAGGGATTTCAACAACTGTATTACTGGGATCTCCATGGAGATAGGTAATAGCGCCTCTTTCCCATATACCAGCTCATAAGACGAAGTCTTAAGGACTTGCTTAGGAGTTATGCAGTTTGCCCAGAGTACTTTTCAGAGATTTTTATGCCATTCCCTCTGGTGCTCTGAGCCAACCTTTTTAAGGAGTTGGACTAAGCTTTTGTTTTTTGACTCGGCTAGGTCGTTTCCCTGTGGATAATAGTTTGATGAGGCTTTAAGGAATATGCTATTTTTTAATACAAAGTGACATACCTTTGTACCTAGAAATTCTCTGGCATTGTCTAAAATGATTGTCTTCGGAGGGCTGAACCTTGTCACTAGTGCTTCAAGGAAGTCTACAATCTTTGTTTCTGTTTCCCCCTTAAGGGGAACAACGTTTGCCCACCTTGTGAAGTAGTCTGTAGCTATTAGAATCCACTTATGTCTAGCACTAGAAACTGGGTTGATCATTCCGATGAAGTCCAATCCCCATTGTGCAAATGGTTCATCTGCCATGATAGGTTTGAGGGGCATCGCTGAATTCTTCCTTCTGTCAGAGAAGAACTGACATTTTTTACAAGCCCTTACCAGAGAGTAGGAGTCACTAAAAAGTGTAGGCCAGTAATAGCTAGCTTGCAAGACCTTGATGGCGGTAGTTTTGGCAGAGAAATGTCCACCCTCGTCGCTATTGTGAAATGCGTCGAGGATCCTTTGCACAATTCTGAAGCCGATAATAACTCCTTTTTTGGGATGAGAGGCTTGGCGGATACCTTCCAGTTTGCATGAAGTTCATTCTATCTATCAGCCAATCATCTTCCGATCCTGATCCATTTATCAGGATGAGCTCTGGCTATTCTTCCTTGGCAAGTACCTCCTCAATCTGTGCCATATACTCACACAGTCCTCTACCTTTAACAGTCTTAGTAGGCCGACCTCGATGTCATACTCCAGGATCTTGGTGATCTTAGCTTTTTTTGTAATCTCTCCTTCCATGATGTATTCACATACACTAGAATGTGTGACATATACCAGAACTTTGTTATGGGAAATTAAATGGTAGAAATTTTAAGTTCTTTTACTATTGCAAAGGCCTATTTTTTGACGTTATAATTTACCTCATATTCTTTTAAGGTTTAGAATAGAACGCCACTGGATGCTCTCCCTTTCCTTCACTATCCTTTTGAGTCAGAACAGTAGCAATACTAGACTTGCTACTGAAGGAATACATTATAAAATCTTTGCATTGATCTGGATTAATCAGCACTGGTGCTGTGGAGATCGCTTCCTTGACCTTTTCAAAAGCCTCCTGAGCTTCCGTTGTCCACTTGAAACTTTGATCATTTTTCAGCATTAGGGTGATCAGCCTAATCATTCCCGCAAAATCAGAAATAAATTTGTTGACAAAATTTACCTTACCTAGAAAAGACTGGACACTTTTCTTATTTACCGGAAGGGGAAGCTCCTTGATAGCCTTCACTCATTCGGGGTCAATTGAAATACTTCTTTACACACAACATTCCCTAACAGCTTACCCTGCGGTACTCTGAATACACATTTATTTGGATTTAAGGAAACCCTGAACTCCTGACATTTTTGAAAAACTAATTCCAAATGATCAAAATGATCATCTTTAGATTTAGAGAACACAGTAAGGTCATCCAAATAGATTAGAATAAACTTATTGATCAGTTCGCTGAATGCGATGTCCATAGCTCGCTGGAAAGTTTCCCCTGCATTGGATAAACCAAAAGGCATTTTAGCATATGCAAATGTTCCGCACTTGGTGGTGAACATAGTCTTGTGTTGATCTTCTTCTTTAACTTGAATCAGGTTATAGCCAATGAAGCCATCCAGCAGAGAGAACATTTCTGATCATGCGACAGTTTGGAGGATTGACTCCATAGAAGGCAATGGATAGTGATCTTTCAGAGATGCTCTGTTCAGGTCTCGGAAGTCCATGCATAAGCGGATATCGCCATTCTTCTTTCTGACTGGTACCAGGTTTGATACCCAAGTACTATGTTTGATTGGGAAGACAATACGTGAATCAATGAGCTTGGTTAGCTCTTGTGCCATTAGGGCCTCAACTTTAGGGTTGACTGGCCTCTGCTTCTGTCGGACTAGTTTTGCACCTTCTGTTAGTTCAATAGTGTGCTGAATGATGCCAGGATCATAACCCTCCAGATCATCGTAGGACTAGGCCACTACTCCATATTTTTCGCAGAAACTGATAAGCCTTTCTCTATCTTGCTGTGGGACATCTTTTCTGACCTAGAGATTCCTGCCATTGGAGACCCGAAGGTTTTCATAATCACTTTTGTCTGCCACAAACTTCCGCTTATCATTTCGGGCGTCATTATAATCAAATTTTTTTTCGAGAGTAACTAATCCTTTCGAAAGTTTATTTGACTTGAGCTGCATAATTTTTCCTTCATAGGCCTCAGCGATCTTTGGTTGAAGTTGATTAGCAAATTCCCCTGAGTGATAGATAAACGAGGCAATGTGCTCATCGCTCTCAAAGACTTGCCAACTCTGATCATTGTCAGGAATCGCTGGTCGAACAAGCACTCGCACTGAATATTTGTTCTGAAGCAAGTCGAAGACAGGATCAAACTGAGCACCAATCACCGCCATGCGATCTGCATCACTATTCTACATTTGGGGAACGGTCAGAATGTTGAAAGCTTCAAAACCTTCAATCAGGTCCCAGATTCGATGCCGATAGGATCTCATTCGGACATTCTTCACTGTGGAACTTCCCCGGACTTGATTAATTACTAGTTTAGAATCTTCGAACACAATCAATTGCTTAATACCCATTCGTTCTGCTAGGCTTAGGCCCTAGACTAACCCTTCATATTCAGCTTCATTGTTTGAACAGGCGAATTGGAATCAGAAAGACCTCAACAACTTTTCATTCTGCGGGGATATTAGACATACCCCTTCTCTAGCTCCAACTTTGCTACTTGCTCCGTCAAAATACAATGTCCACAACTCATTTGCTTGGTTATCGTCAGTTTCTTTGGCGACCTTCAGAAGAACTTGGTCTTCATCATAAATCACATATGTGCCCAACCTGGTAGCATGATAATTCCTGAAAGGATCATTGTTTATGTGTTCACTCAACATAGCATCTTCCTTATCATTTCGGTCTCCACTCACCTTTTCTTCCTCTAGCAGTTTGACAGTATACATGTCCTGCTTGGTGATAGAGGTATGTGCGGCCTCAAAATTGATCAGGACCTCATCCACCACGTGTTCAGAATGTAGAGCCTCCGATTCTATCTTCATTTTTGTGCCATGCTTGGTCCTAAGTATTAGATGTGACCAATCTAAAGACAAATATCTGCCCACCTTTGAAGTAAATTCTCGAGATAGACAGAGACCAAACATAGGAGGAACATCTATGATCACTGTATCTTGCGGGACCATGATACTTGGGCAGACAAATAGAGTTAATGGAAGTGCTTTGATGACACCTACAGTATCAACTTTATTTCCATCCAGCTGCATCACCCCCTTCTTCATAGGTTTGTAGCTGAGTCCCAAGGCTTCGGCTATTAGTTTTGGCATAACCATTGTACTAGCACCAGAATCAATCATAGCGTTGTGTAATAGCTTTTCCCCTACAATGAGAGTCAAGAAGGGTTGAGGTTTTGGCCTACCTCCGCCTTCCGTATGGGATTCCTTCATTTTGTTTGCAAGAACCTTAGCTAGTGGCATTTGATAAACCACCTCTGTACTGGCAGACGGCTTTGTTGGTGCTGAGTTGATCTCTTGCTGAAGCGCCTTCTGTAGCATAGTCTTCTATTATGGGATTGCTAGGATGTCCCATAAAGACACATTAGTAGATGATTTCTTTAATTGCTCCACCACATTAAAAGGTGACGATCTCGAAGATTTCTGCTCCTTTTTTTTTGTTATAATAATTTCCTTCCGCGGTTGAGGAGGTGAAGGGACGGTTGATACACCAGGAATTTGATCAGACACGCCTTTACGTTGCGGGTTGTCCAGAAGTGAAACAATAGGCTCACCGGTGAATCTCCTCTTTGAGCGCGTGTTATAGTCAGATTGCACCTACGATGTTTTAGATATGGATGCATCATTAGCAAACACTTTTTCCTCATCTTCCATCCAAGAGAAGAGTGCATGATCCAAAGCAATGTCGGACTCTTTCTCTAAAGACATTCCTTGCATTTGCGAGGTAAGGACCACACTCTCCATTGGCGAGGCATAAGCATGTCTTCCATTTTCTGCTGTAATACCTTGACTGCAATGCTCTGCCACATTCTATTGTAAGTTGCCACATGGACAATTTCGGGGCATATGTGCATCATTGCAAGGGAAACACCATGGATTGATATCATCAATAAGATTGTTGTCCCATGGTTAATTCCCTACTCGAGCTTGGCGACGCACTCATGAGCGGAGTAGGCACCGAGACCATTTGGTTGGTAGTCGGCACTGGTGGATTAGTGCGAGGCGCACTCTGATATTGATTTTGTTGATAAGCAGACCGCCCACCATGATAGTTTTGATATGTGGGCCATGGAGGCGTTGCTTGGTTCTGCTTGAGAGTTGTTATGTCATTTGCCATAGTTTGTAACATCTCCTTGATGTCGCCTATTTCATCCTTGGAAGAACCCGATGTAGAAGCCAAGCTTTCAGGAGCGGCCGCATATGAGTACATCGACTGGGGAGTTGTTGCCGCACTAGTCGATGTGACATTTTGTACAGAGTTTGATATTTTAGGAAATATCAGGATAATAGGTCAAGGAGACAACTTTCTGCAATCTATCAAATGATTCTTAGCTTTGATAGCGATAGCATAAGCATTTGGTAGAGTGGCTCCTCCCAAAGACTTAATCATCATAGAAATGTCGGGGTTAATAGACTTCAGATAAAATATGAATGCTAGTTCTGGAGTCGAGCGGATGGTCACAGGAATCCTCTGCCAATTTGAGTGAAATCGGGCATTGAAATCCGTTAGAGCCTCCTGGGGTGCTCATCTTATGACGGATAGCTGATAATATAACGAAGAATGATCTCCATCATTTGAGAACCTTTCATAGAATGGATCTCCGAGGTCATCCTAAGTGCGAATTATATTAGGAGTCAGTATTCGGTACCAATCCAGAGCCTTACCTTTGAAGGACACAGTGAGGAGCCTTAAGGCTACATTTTGCGCTATAATACCATGTACCAGACATACATCTGCTACATCCTGCAAATGCTCTACTAGCGTTTTTGTGTTGTCTCCAACAAATTTGGGAAGAGCTTTCAGGGCCGAAACCAGGATAGCTCCCCAAACAGCAGGCGCTACCGGAGCTACCAAGGGACTTCCAGCATCCCATGCTACATAGTTTCTATTCACGGCCGGCAACATAGTGTGAGGAAAGGGTGGTGGGAATGGAACGGTTACTAACTGATTCACGGCTTGGACTGTCCCTAGCGGAGGTACTAGTAAACCTGGGTTATTTGTAGTCTGGGATCTAGTTACAGGCCGATGGCTCATACACCCCTCTACAAGGCAATTTCATTAGTTCAGGTCCCACCAGGCATGCCAAAAAAAGGACAAACTGTTGACGCCAAAAATTGGTGAGGTAACAGTGTCTTATGGGAAACTCAGTTCAAGGGGGACCCTTTATGCCAAACTGAGTGACCTCCAGATTTTAAAGAAGCCGACTTCTTCTATAATGGTTTTTTGGAAAGGGAAAAGGAAACAGATATAATGAAGCAAAATCTAATCTAAGGTGATGCGCCAAAGTTTGCTGAGAGGCATGATAAATCATAGATTTAAGGGCCTGAATGGTGTTGTCACATTCCAAAATGTTGGAGACTTAAAGCTATAGCATAAACAATTCATTTATTGACATAAAATAGTATTGCATACATCCTTACTACTAAGAAGAGTCATTTAGACATGATTTAGATAAGCAAGTTTGTATTCAATATATAGAAGTTCTTTCAAATGAAATGCTTAAGACAATATAAAGCACAGTTTACAGTTTAATCAAAACATGAAAAATAGAAAGGCCGAACAGAGGGCACAGTCTGAAAGTTTCTTGCAAATAAACATGTAAAAGAGAACTGATGTCTCTTGCTAAAACTAGTATCCCTTTTTTCTAAAATTTCTTGGACCCCTTCTCTCATCGACAGAGAGAGTATATATAGCCGGAGAGAAAAACTCCCACCGCCTTGGAGAGCTATAACAGAAAAGATCCGACAATCCCCTGCAATGATGTTAGAATCAGAAGATTCCCAATGCCATTACAATGGCAATGAGTTAGAACACAGCATCTGGTCATCCAGTTGCAGGCGCGCCCTTCGTAATAATGGCAGTGGTCCCAGCCAGGCTCGAGGCGACAAGTGTCATCCATCGCTTCAAACGACCATGACGAGTGGCACCCAATATCAAAAACTCCCTCAGCCAGTCTATCGCCTGTTTCAAGGATCAGTGTAAGGAACATGGCAGCCTGTCGCTGCCCGACTGAAAACTTCTCTCATTGCTGCCGAGAGATTGCAAAGAAGCAACACATGTCTAATGGGCTGAGGTCCTTGTTGTAGTGGAGAGAAAGTTGCATCAACTGGGTGCGAAAGACGCGTGGTAGCGTTTTGCAGCCCGTAGTTGTTCACCTCCCTGCTGTGTTGAAAGATCTACAAACGATTTCCACCTAGCAGAAGGTAGGGCCCACCAACACCTTTTAGAAAGTAAAAAGAAAACCCCACGCAAGCACTACGTAGCCCGTATTTGTTTATTTCATTTTCGCATGAAAAGCTTGTGATACGCCGCCACGTAGTGAGATACAGGTCCCTCTGACAATCCTTAGAAATGGTGGCCTCCACAAAAGGCCTTCGCAACCCGCACGAAGCCCTTAAGGAAACAAGAAAAGCCTTCCATTTGTGTGACACGTGGATGCCCAGAACAGCCTCTCGGGACCCGAAAGGGAAGCCTTTACCCAAAGTTGCGAAGAGGAGATGAGCAAAGCGGTAGATCAAAACTTTGATGGAAAGCCGAATAAACTCAGTGATGCAGAGGCTGGCAAACACAATTACAAAAGAAACCCGAAGGGAGCTGTTTGAATATTTATTTAACACTCACTAATATGGAATGTCTCACCAATGAAGATACAAGTGTTGGTCATCGAGGTAACACTAGGGTCTCGGGGAGAAGTCCTAGTGACTGAAGAGTGTCTCACCGATAGCACATGGTCATCGGGATAACACAAGGGTCTTGGGGAGAAGTCCTAGCGATTGATGAAGGTCTTGCCAATGGGAATATAATTGGTGTCTTTGTAGCGACAAAAAGACTTTGGTATGAAGTCTTGGTGACTTGGAATGTCTCACCGATAGTATATGGTGTCATCGGTGTAACAAGGGTCTTCAATAAGAACTCTCAGCGAAAGTGATAAGTCTTGCCGACTATTGTTTAGCACTCGGTATGACTTGAGACTCTGATGTAACCTCTTGGCGAAAGCGAAAAGTCTCGCCGATTGGTGAATGCTTCAGGATGACATGTTGAACTCGGCGTGAAGTCTTGGCAACTTTGAGAGTCTCACCGATAGGTGAGATCTTTGGTATAACATGTTGAACTCGATGTGAAGTCTTGGCGACTTTGAGAGTCTCGCTAATTGGAAAAAGGGCTACAGTATAACATGTGAGCATCGGTATGAGTCTTGCTGATGAGGAAACTCTTGCCGATAGGAATTAAATGGATGTCGGTAGTTTTGGTATGACTTGTGGCATTCGCTATATCATCTTGCCGACTATTGGAACTTACGCCGATATCGTTATGAAGCTTTTGAGCATCGGGGAGACACTTCTTGTGTCTCACTGACATGCGAACTCAATTGAATGTTTCCTTGACCGTTTGACTATCCTATGTGGTGTCTTGTGGACCAATCAGAGGAAGCAAAATTGAAATGGTTGGCAGTTGGATTTTTGCAATAGTTGCGACGCTAGAGCTCAACTGCATGCAAGGAAAAATCTGCAAAGGAATGGAAACTTTCTACGATGGGTAATGGTGGATAAGGATGAATAGAAGACAAAATTCAGAATGTGACAAGATTTAAGGAATCAATTCTAAGTTTGAAATGATCAGATTGTTGAGAGCATTTCTATAAGGGATTGAATAGTGAATGAAGTTACTATGAACTAATACCAGAGAGTTGTATCTCTGCATTGTATGTAATTGTTTGTTACTATAATACAAAGAGATTCAGCTTGGTGTGGTGGGTTTTTTTCTTGAAAGGGTTTCCCATGTAAATCTGGTGTTAATTTGTCATTGAGTATTTTTTCTGTTTCTGTAAATCTTTCATGTGTGTCTTAATTGGATTGTAATTTAAAAATTAAAAGTATTGTCTCCTACTTCCCTATGGTTTTTCCATTAGGAAAGTTGTTTCCGCACCTATGCTTTCCTTACAAGTGGTATCAAAGCCTGGCCAGTTGTGTTATCCTTGTGATTGGGTTGGGTTTTTTGTGTTAATTCTTTTTCAGTGGGAGTCTGGTAGAGGTCTGATAGTTTAATTACAAATTAATATGGAAAGCACATCCAGGAAGATGGAAATAGAGAAATTCAATGGTAGCAATTTTGAGTTGTTGAAACTCAAAATGGAAGATCTGTTAGTGGATCATGATCTGTGGCTTGTTGTGTCTAGAACGATGCCTCAAGGCGTGAAGCAAGAGGATTGGGACCTTGCAGATAGAAAGTCTAAGGGGATGATAAGGCTTTGTTTAACAAACTCTGTTCTTCTGAATATTCATAAAGAAAAGACTCCATCTTCCTTGTGGAAAAGACTAGTTGCTATTTATTAGGGAAAGTCCTTAGTGAACAAGTTGTTCTTGAGGAAGAAGTTGTACTCTTTGAGAATACAGGAGGGAGAATCTGTTGTTGATCACTTGAATGCTTTCAACATGCTAATTGCACAGTTAACATTTGTTGGTGTGAAGATTGAAGATGAAGATCGATGTATGCTCTTATTGTGTTCTTTTCTAGATTCTTGGGATCACCTGGTGATGGCTACTAGGAGTACGACATCCACTTTCAAGATGGAAGATTTTGTTGCTTCTTTGTTGTCAGAAGAGATTGGTCACACCCACAAAAGGATATGAAAATCATGGCAAAACCTATCCTGGGAATTGGACATTCCAGCAAGCGACTAATATCTTTTCATGGTCGTTCATTTACTTGTCAAACCAGGGAATGTATACTTGAAATGGAGCAGCATTGTATGTGCACTAAGAACCAATTTCAGTCAAAATCTATCATAAATAAATACTTGGAAAGAATTCTACCTACGTTACAAGAAGGTAATGCAACGTTCTCTTAACTCAACCATAATTTAACCAAAGCAGAAATCATAACAGCTACGACTGAGATACAAACTATGAACTGGACTTATGCTATAGGGAAAAACATAGTGATGGACTCCCGATGCTGCAGGAACAATATAAGATTGAGTTTGCATAGAAACTTCAAGAATGAAATCTAACTTTGAATCAACAAAGGATAAACAACTACTCACCTACAAATACTTACTAAGTGGGCCCCCTTAGCAAGTATCAACTAATTATGCTAGTATTGAAATCAAAACTTCATCAAATTTTATTCATAAACTCATAATGGTATACATTGTTTTGCTTCAAAAATTTAACAAAAACTCTAATTATTATTATAACTCTAACTCTTACATGATCTACTTTCTATCTTGTTATGCTTTCTCACTCGCGTAGGAGGAACACTTATTTAAATCAAGAAAACAACTAACTAAATAATCCTAACAGAGAAAGACATGGATGTAAATGTATCCTGGAATCGAGGAACAGACTAAATAAATGAACTTATCCACTCAACACGATTAAGAGAGAATTCAGCATTCCACTCTTTCTAAATTAATTGACATTTAAATTTCTTCCCAAAAATTTCAGTCAAAGAGTTCTTGCCAGAATAACTTCCTCGAAGTCATGTATGAAATGGACTTTACTACAAGGCCGAGATTAGCTGCGCTTGACTCGTTCATACTTTCTTCAACAACCTGTGAAACACCAGGCAATAGAAGCGAAAGGAAACATGCATGGAAACTACATGATATGCATTTATTAATCACATATCAAATTTACTTCATTATTCAAAAACTACATGTGTTATACCAGTCATTTGGGAAGTCAACAGGGTAATAAATATAGACATATCAATATGATAGGCTTTAAGAATATAAAAGTGTATTGCCATAGGATATCCCCTAATAAAAGGTTTCTAAAGAGTTAAACAACCTTGAACAACAAAAGTAAGGGTATTAAAAGTACACCATGATATCCAAATTATGAGCATATTTTGGGCTCATCATTTTCTCCCTACTTAATCTAATGCTGGTCCTCCAGTATTAAACTTTCTGGTGGTCTCTTTGAAATTAGTGGTTGAGGCATGACCCTGAAATGAAGTTCAGAATCTGTAATAAAAACCTTTGAAACTCTGCCACCTTTCATACCTACGAGCTTCTATATCTTCATTAATATTTGTAGCTTGGTAGGGATAAAGAGGCCACATTAGCGCAGGAGGTATAAATGTCAGGGGCAACCATAATTCAAACCTCTTTTGAAGGCCCAGCTGTATGTATCTGTTTGATCTTTTGACAGCTGCCCTAAAATTCAGGGGACTGTGAGGCTCAGACCTTCTTAACCCAACAGTCAATCTCTCCCACCTCTTCTCAATTCTGGAGTATGACAACTTCTAAAATGAGTGTGTCTATTCTTGAAACTCATCATACACCTATTTTCTGAGATCAAATATTTTCATCCTGACTGTATCATTATTAAAGCCATATGCCACAGTAAGCCAGGTTTTCAACATTGTATAGGGGTCTAAACTCTCAGGGCGCAATGGAATAGGCTCATTCCTTTTGGCTTCTTCATATGCTTCTCATTGCCTACCATAATTAGCTTCGTTTTCCACCCAAGACATGAGTGATCTTAAATGAATGTCGCCAATGTACAGAAGTGGATTCCACTCCGTTTCAAAGGGAATTATAAAGCCATGTAAATAAAATTTGCACAAAGAATTCCTTAGCCAATTAGGAGCCACCTAGTATGCATCATAGAATTCTTTAGTAGTATGAATAATAGGATCTAGATTCCTAGAAATTCTCATTAACTAGAACCACAAAAATTGTTCCTTGAGACACAGAGCATAAACTATGGGCAGTGGTCTACACTCCATAATCTTACCAGTTATTGTCATCATTTCATTCATTTTCTCCTTTAGCTCTTGAATTTTCTGTTTCTGCATTTCAATTTCTCTTATCAGTTTCATCTTTTCTTCCTCCCAAAGACTTTGTTGCATTTCAGTCTTGGCTAGGTGGCGGAAACTCAAGGTCTGCAATGTGACCCATCTCCATGTGCTTCTAAGATATTCCAAGAATTCAATCAAAAATTTCTTTTTGTAGACAACCATGGCTTGACAAGTTTCAGGGGGTAATGAAGCTTCATTGGCCACTTCCAAATATTCAGGTTGTTCTTCCTCATGCTGCAGGATGAATTCGAGACTTGGTACCCCCCTTTCATTATGCTCAACTTCCCTTGTCTCAATTTGTTCTTCTTCAGGAATAACAAATGAATTTTGTGCAGCATTCTCAGATACATCCCTAGAAACATTATGTTCAGAACCTACAGATTCCTCTGAGATTATGATAACTTTAGGTTGAGGTGAAGCAAGGGAGACTTTACATTGTTTTCTTGTGGAAACTCTTCTTGGCAATGTTGCGGCTACCGGAAGTGCTCTCATAGCTTTTCTATTTCTGAATTACCTAGAGGGCTCTGCCTTATTAGAAGATGATGGTGAACTTGTGGTGAAAATAGGCGTTTCTATAGGAGAAGATGTTGTAGGAGTAAAGCATTGTCTTTTTTGAGGATGAGGGTCAGATTATGGGGTTTGTTCTACCCCAGATGACTCTCCTACCTTTGTTTTTCCTTTTTCTCTCCTACTGGCAGACCTAGTTTGCACCAAGGTAGAGGATTCTGGTGTGAAGGCTACAAGACTCAGCATTGCAGGAGCAGATGACCCTTGCCTTGCTTTCCTACTAGTAGATGCTATTTTTTTTTCTTTTTCTTAGACCGTGGAGCAAGTACCCTAGGGGGTTCTGGAAGTTACAGGCTCTTTTGGGCAACAAATTCTTGCCAAGAAAGAGGTGACACATCCTTCAAAGAACGCTCAATCAATAGTTTAATAAAGGCATGATGGGCAATTGCATTATCCCTTCCCCTCTAGGTTTCATGGGCACTTTGTTTTAACAAATTTAACAAAAAATTTGGGACATTAACAGCTAACCCATGCCTCATATGACTCAGCAATTTAAAATGGTAGGAATGTAGGTAAGAAAAATGGCCTTCACATGTTAAGTACTTGATTATAAAAGCAACATATTCTGGATACGAGGGAGGCAACGACACTCGCTTGCATCCTTGCTTAGAGACTTCCAGGGGTCCATCAGTTGGTATTGTAAATTCTACCCTAGCAAAAATAGCATTTGAAGAAAAATTCTCTCCTACAGCTGGAAGCCTGGTTACCTCAATAATTATTTCCTCAATTACAACCACTGTTAAACCCCATACTATAGCCTCTCCTTCAGAAAGGGTTCTTAAAAGTTTGCCTGCGGCTTCCTCATTGAAAGCATCCAACCTCAAAAAATAGTTCAACCAACCACAGAGGCTGAATGCTTGAACTGTTTGAGGATTCTGTGTCAATATCTCATGAGCTACAGGCTCATGTCTTACCAGTTGACCACCCATATTCACAATTGTCTTAGCTGAAACCTAAACTCTTTTATGAAAATACAAAGAAAACTTTTTCTTTTCTGCTCTGCTTTTTCTATCTTGCCGTCACTTTTCTTCCTTTCCAAGAATGAACTCCGAAGAAATTTGCATGCAATGATTGTTACAACTACATAAACAAGCAATTTTAATTGCGATTTAGGATGAAACATGCAGTTTGGAAAGTACAAGAAAATAATAAAGAACAATATCTAAACAATTGTGACAGCATCGTAAGTGAAATGGATTATCTCGCCTCCTACTTAAAATATGACATGTGTCCACACATGTACTAAAGAATAAGTGGAGATCAGGTAATAATGAATGATATTGACATAGTATTAAATGAATAAAATGAAATAAATCAATGATGCGAAAATAAAAGATATCGCGTACCTTTCAATAAATGCGCGCACGTGTCGAGAAAGATGACAGCTTTAGCTTGAGATGACTGTTGGGAATGAAATCATAATTAAGGGCAGTGTGGATGAATGAGGTGGATAGATGACGTGGATGGATGAGATGTATGGATGGAATAGATGGATGGGATGGAAGATAAGGAAGTGAGATGTGGTGATGAGTGGGAACGAAGAAAAAGGGTTTCCTTAAAAAGGAAACCTTTATTATGAGCATGCATTGTAATATTATGGTGAAGCTGCAGTAGAAAGGCTAAAGCCTTTCACTGCAGGAAGATTAGTGGTAGGATCCTGAACAAACTGCTGCTTGAATTCTTCTTTTAAGACTGGCTTACGATACAACCGAAGTCAGTGTCCATTAACTAGTAGCTTGAATTGAACAAGATCAATTGTGACTAATTGAACTAAACCATTATCAAATACATTCTAAATTTCATATAGGCCAAGTCATCAGGTGGTGATTTTACCTTGATTTTCTTTATACCTCAAGTCATAGAGCAACGCCCAATCACTAGTAGAGAATTGCTTAGTTTTGATATGTCGGTCATGCCACTTTTTCCTTTGTTGCTGTATGATTTCAGTATGCTGCAAGGCTACTTTTCTAATTTCGTCTAGTGTATTCAGCTGCAGGAGATGTTCCTTTTGGGCTTCAGAAATGGCAATATTAAGCTCTAAAGTAGTCCTCAAGGTCTTATGCTCAAATTCTATTGGCAACATGGAAATCTTTCCATAGAGTAATTCAAAAGGAGTAAACCCTGTAGTTGTCTTCCACATTGTCTTATAGGCCCAGACGGCTTCAGGAAGTCAACTGCTCCAGTCTTTCTTGTGTAGCTAAACTATCTTTGTGAGTATTGCCTCAATTTCTCTGTTGGTAACTTCTGCCTGACCATTGGCTTGAGGGTGATAAGGGCTAGACTTCCTATGTTAGATCTTGTAATCATTCATTAGTGCATTGATTAAATTGGATGTAAATTGAGCTCATTGATCTGTGACAAGTTCTCTTAGGACTCCAAATCAAGTAAAGATCTGCTCATACAGGAATTCAGCAACCTTGTTATCATAGGCATGAGTCATTGCTTTCACTTCCACCCATTTGGTTACATAATCAGTACAAACTAAAATATATGATTTCCCATTAGATGGAGGATCAATGGGTCCAACAAAATCCATGCCCCACTTATCAAAGGGACTGACTATCATCTGAGGATATAGGGGCATTTCATCAGACCTTGTTGGTCTTTCCATGCGTTGACACTTGTCACATTTCCTAGTATAAGCTACAACATCTCTGTGTAGTGTAGGCCAATAGTATCCAGTAGTAAGCACCTTCATAGATGTTCTTTTTGCTACAAAGTGCCCACCGCATGGCTCATCATGACAAGAATGTAGTATGTCATAGGTTTCTTCTTCCCTTACACATCTTCTCATGACTTGGTCAGGTCCTGTGTAGAATAAACAATCTGCAATCCATGAAAAGTTAAAACTTTTCTCTACCAACAATTGTTTTTCCTATGGGGAAAAATGGGCTGGAATCTGGTTGACTGCCAAGTAATTTGCAATATCTGCATACCATGGGGTGCGAGTAGCAATGAAAAATAAATGTTCATCAGGAAATATGTCATCAATTACCTCTAGTGTGCCAGGTGTAGTCGTTTGAAGCCTTGATAAGAAATCAGCCACTACATTAGCCTGTCCTAGTTTATCAATGATTGTGATATCAAATTCCTACAATAGTAGGCACCATCTTGCTAATCTGCGAGATATTGCAGGCTTATTCATGAGGTACCTTATTGCTGCATGGTCTGTATGAACAAATACTTGGTAACCAGTAACATAGTGGCAGAACTTGTTTAAAGCATACACAATTGCTAACAATTCTTTTTCTGTGATAGTATAATTTAACTGAGGACCTTGCAAATTTTTGCTAATAAAATATATAGCATGCTCAATAGAATTGTGTTTTTGTCTTAAAACTACCCCTATTGCATAATCAGAAGCATATGTGTATATATGAAAAGGAAAACTCTAGTTCGGTCCTTGAAGAACACGTACCTGAGTAAGTAGGTTCTTAAGCTGCAGGAAAGACTTGTCACAAGCTTCAGTCCAACTAAATTTAGAATCCTTAGTCAACAAGGCATATAATGGACTGGCTATCTTGCTAAAATCTTTGATGAATCTTCTATAATATCCAGCATGTCCTAGGAAGTTTCTAACATCCTTTTGCTTTGTAGGTGTTGGAAAAGTTAGAATAACTTCTATTTTCGTAGGATCAACCTGAATTCCTTCTTGAGAGATATGATGGCCTAAAACAATTCCCTCTTGCATCATCATGAAACACTTCTCACTGTTCAAAGAAAATTTTTGCTCCTGACATCTTTTCAACACTTTTTCCAAATTGGCTAATACTTTTTCATAAGTAACTCCATAGGTAGTGAAGTCATCCATGTAGATTTCCATAGAATCATGAGAAATATCAGCAAAAATATTGATGACCGCCCTTTGAAATGTTGCAGGTGCATTACACAATCCAAAAGGTAAAACATAGTAGGCAAAAGTGCCCTATGGACTGGTAAAAGTTGTTTTTTCTTAATTTTCAGGGGTGATTCTAATTTGATTATAGCCACTATATCCATCCAAAAAGGAGAAATACTTTTTCCCAAACAATGAGTCTAATACTTGGTCAACAAATGACAATGGAAAATGATCCTTTTTAGTTGTTGTGTTCAGCTCCCTATAGTCCACACAAACTCTCCATTTTCCACCTTTTTTGGGGATAATCACCAATGGAGATACCCATTGACTTTCTAAAATGGGGTAGATAAAACCAGCATCAAGCAATTTTTGAAGTTTTGTTTTAACTATTTCCCTAAGTGTTGGATTTATCCTTCTTTGAGGCTACCTAACAGATAAACAATCTTCCTTAATATAGATTCTATGAGTACAAAATTGAGGATCTATTCCCTTCATATCCCCATAGTCCCATGCAAAAGTTGTGTTATTCTTGCAACATTGTGACTAGGGCAGCTTGTTGAGATTGAGGCAGCTTATTATTGATATTCAGACAACATCCTGGAGACACTTCTACTTGTTTGATAAGTTCATTCATGGAGGTTGCTGATAATGGTGGTATTTGTATTTCAGATAGAAGCAAATTTTGATAAATGGCAGGAGATTCAGGTGACAGGTTCTCAGAATTCAGTTACTGTAAGTAATACTGCTGAAGACAATTATCTGTAGCAGATGGGCTACTCGGATTAGGATTGGACTATAAAATATTGAAAAGTTGGTCATCCTCACTCTGAAGTTTGGAAAACGAATTAGTTTGCAGCATCATTAGCCGAGCCAATAAATTGACTTCTTCAATTTCTTCTCCTAAATCTGGCTAAATTGGTTGAGACAAATCTGGCTGAGGCTGAGCAGGTGGGTATAAAGCTAATTTCTTTCTTGACTGGCCATTAGAAATTGTCATATCTCCAGAATGACATCCTATAAAAGCATCAGTTGTGGCTAACCATGGTCTTCCTAGGATGATAGGATATCCTCGCAAAGTGGTCTTAGTGGATAATATGGTAAAATATGCTGGGTATTCCCAAGACTCAAGGATGACAATAACATCTTCTACCATTTCATCAAGTTTTATTGTGGAACTATCAGCAAGCTATAGGACAGTAGGTGTAGACCTAATGTTTAGAATATTTAAATACTCCATTGTATTCTTGGTCATTACATTGATGGCTGCACCAAGGTCAATCAAAACATTCTTTATTATTTGGACATTAATATTTATTTGTACCATAGGACTCCCAAGGTCAGTATATTTTGGAATGACTACCTTCCCTAACATAATATCTGCCAACTGTCCTAGAACATGGATAGTTTGAGGATCCTTTTTCTTTCTTCCTGGTTTCTTCAAACATGCCTCCTTAATGGCTTTTCCATAAATTGGGACATCCTTAATGACTTGAAAAAGGGGTATTTGAATGTGTACATTCTTCAACTTATCTAAAATATCAAAAGTAGGCTCTTCCATAGAATTTGATGTAGTAATGTGCAATCTCTAAGGAAAAGGTGATTTGGCCTGATTCTATAGGACAGGCTCCTCAGATACAGTATTTGATACAGGTATATGTTCTGCAGAATCAGTTGGTTGTTCAAAGACAAAGTCTAGAATTTCTGTAATTATAGGCGGCTATGGAGCAGGAAGTGTGGTTCCAGATCGGAGATGGATATCATGAATATTCAGGGCATAAGCTGGATATTGATTGACTTCTATAGAATACATAGGCTATTGTTGCTCCTACTTATTATTAGGATTTGGCAATGGTTGAGCAGGCATAGGCATTTGTTTTGGGGGGCTAGTATTTGCTGCGGGTGTTGTAGGAGGTGGCATGAGGGCCTGTGGTTGTGGCTGCTGAGGCTGCAGGAAGGCAGGGGATTAGTTCTGCCATTGCTATGGACTTCTCCATTGGGGGTTCTGCTATCAGTTATCTGGGGGTGGAGTCCATTGTCCTTGTGGCTACTGCCAACCTCCTTGAGGAGATTGTCATTGAGGATTCTGAAAACTAGGCCAGTGAGGTTGAGAAGTATTCCAAGGTTGTGATGGGCCATATGTAGGTTGCCACTAGTTATTGTAATTAGAATAAGGATTACCAAAAGTCAAAGGATCTTGAGGCATACCTTGTCTTCGAGCCCACGGTCACCTTTGTACGATAAAGAATACTTGGTCATCATCACTTTCTACCACCGTAAATTCATTATGTAGCTGTTTAACCTCCAGGTTAGCCACCATCTTACATCTACAGTCACGTTTCTTCAGTTTTTAATGTGGACAAAACTCAGCCAAGATTTCCTCAGCTTCCTCATGTTTCTTCTGAGCTTGCATAGTATCCAACTGTGTAGCCATGTTGTTTATGATATTCTGCTTGAAATTAGACAGCAAATTTGTGATCTCCATCTGTGAAACTCCATTAATAGAATACTTTCCCACTGTGGCCTGATGACCTCTACCTTTCTTAACAATTTCTCAAGAGTAGTTGAGACATATCTTCTTGATATCATCCCAAGGCAGTTGGGTTACATCACCTCCTCCCATCAGGTCCAGGGCATCTATGCAGGTATCACTGATTCCCCTAAGAAAAAGTAGTTTATGAGATTCTTCATTGAGAGTATGGTTTGAATTCTTTTTCAGAGAAAATAAGAATCTTGAGATATAGTCCTCCAGGCTTTCATCCTCCTTTTGTTGAATTTTGAATATATCATCTCCCTTACTACCACTTTTACAATATTCCTTGTACTTCTCAATAAATTTTGTTTGCATGACTGCCCAACTATCGACAACATCCCCTTCCAGACTTATGAACCATCTAAGAGCTCCGTCCTTCAAAGTAGAAGGAAATAACTTTAGCTTGTGAGCATCTGAAGTGTAATCATAGCTGTGACAGAGGATGTCAAACTCGAACAAGAAAGTGTCTGGGTCCTCTATAACTAGTCCATAGAATTTGGGGAGTAAAGAGGAAGGAATATTTTTAAGGTTATTAGTATCTTGCTGAGCAATGATGGGAAACCGAAAAGCAGGAGGTCGGTTAGGTGGATTTTGTGCCATATTTGCTTGATGGAGTATCAGAACAAATGGATTTTCCTCAGATTCTTCATCAGCTGGGTCAAATGACAATTCAACAAATAGGTTTTCAGCAAATGGATTGATATCTTGGTCTCCTTCTTTCTCAAATAGATTATAAGCTGGTTCAGGATTATTATCAATGAATGGAAGGTCACGACGGAATCTTTCTAGAGCGTCTCTTCTTCTATGCATGCAATAGAATGAATGGTGAATTGAAGGATTTGAAAATTCTTGAATAACAGACTAAACTAATGCTAAAAATGACTTCTGACAAGTTCTTAGCTTGACACCATCCTCAGCAATGGTGCCAAAAATGGTTGCGCCCACAAAAGGATATGAAAATCATAGTGAAACCTATCATAGGAATTGGACATTCCACCAGGCGACTAATATCTTTTCATGGTTGTTTATTTACTTGTCAAAGTACAGAACATATACTTGAAATGGAGCAGCACTGTATGTACACTAAGAACCAGTTTCAGTCACAATCTATTAGAAACAAATACTTGGAAAGAATTCTACCCACGTTACAGGAAGGTGTAAGTGGTAGAATGAGTTAAACAATCTAAACATGCTTCTACACCTCTAAATAAGACATTGCATCTAAGATTTAAGGAATTTAAACTAATTTAAACTAGAAATCTTCAGAAATCTATCATATTGCTCTCTAACTCTAAAGATCTCTCTAATCTACTTTGCTCTCAGATTTAGAAGCTAATTAAACTATTGAAATGACACTTAGAGAATGAGAAATGAACTATTCTATTCCTATATGATTAAATATGCAACTAAAATGATTCTATAGCAAAGCTTCTAAGAAAGAAACTACTGTAGACTACCATGATTAAATAAATTAAGATGCTGAATGGATGTTGAGTGAATGCTGAATGCTTAAATGATGAATGCTGGATGCTTTGAGAAACCTATAGAGTAAGATTGCATAAGTTGGGATCCATTTACTGTAGCCAAAGCGTTGTATTTATAGCTTTCACGACAACACATTTGCACATGGATACGGGATAAGGGGTTGTGATTCAATCTGGAGAATTGAATGGCATGGGATGAGAAGATGGAGCTGATCATGGAGGATTGTTTCTCCCCATTAAAACACCAGGCAAGAAGAGATGGAAGGTGGGTGGAAGGTGGTTGAGAGAACTTCCTGCAGGTTTGTCCCCGAAGCTCTTCCCGTGAATGACAGTATAATTAATTAAATTTTTGAAAATTTAATTTTATTGGTGAGTGAATAGTGGTAAATGATTTATGCATTAATTTAAATAATTTTAATTTATTTAAATTTAGCAAAAAGGGAATAAATAATTTAATAAATCAAACTATAGAGTTTGTTTATTAAATTAAAACAAAAGGAAAATGATAATTAAATAAAAGATTTTAGATATCTTTATTTAATTAAGAAGAAATGTGATGAGGTAATTAAATAACACAAATTATTTAAGTTGTGTATTTAATTTTATGATAGAAGTATAAAAGAAGTAATAATGATAATAATTAAATAAAAAAAGTTTTAATTTTGTTTATTTAATTAAGAGAAATAATATGATGTAATGATAATAATTAAATAAAACAAAATTTTTTTAATTTTGTTTATTTAATTAGGAGAAAATAGAAGAATTAATAATGAACTTAATATAAATAAATATTTCTATTTATTTACTAAGTGAATGAATTTAAGATTAATTAATCAAATAAGTCATATTTAATTAATTAGATTCTCTAGACCATTTTTAGGTGTCTACATTTTGCCTCTTTGAAGTGATGTGTTTGTTGCTTCAAAGAATGATTTCCTCGGTTAATCGATTGATGAAAGTTTAAAATACCCTTGATTTGCCCGGATGTTGAATTTTGAAATGATAGTGATATATGCCCCCACGGGAGATAAATTGATGAATTTTTAAATTTTTTTATGATTTTTCAAGAATTTTGAATTTTTATGATGATTTGATGATGAATTGGTGAAGAAACAATTTATCTCCTGACAAAATTGTCCAAAAATGTCCCTATGATAGATAAGAATTAATTCCTCAGAAGGAAAAATAAATAAATCCCATGAAAATCCCACAAAAATAACCTATAAATGATCAAAAGGTCATTTTCAAAAGTCATTTGTGCATTTGACTTTGACAATCTTGTGATAGAGACCCTAAGAGTGCTAGAGCTTCAGGATGCCGATCCCTTACCACACCCACCGACTCGAGCGTGTGCGACATCACCAGCGTCCGACCGACTATGGACCTCTAGTACGTACCCCAAATCCTCCTCGTGATTTGCGCCCGTACTTTTTATGTCTTTTTGCATGTGTTTTTCTGTTTTAGTGCGCGACATAAGCAGTTTAGCGCGTCGGTAGTCTGTTTTAGCGCGCCATAGTTTTAGTGCGCCCATTGAATTCTGTAGCGCGTCCATAGATTAGTGTAGCGCGTCATAGTTTTAGCGCGCAGGGTTAAATCTGCAGCGCGTCAGTAGGATTTTATAGCGCGCCAGACTTTTTAGCGTGTTAGGTTGATTTTGTAGCACGTCAATAAGATTTTGTAGCGCTTGGAGGCATAGATTGATGAAAAATTATGCACTTTGTTTTTTATTTCGTTGATTTGTTGTTGACTCCATTCATTTTAGTTTGATCTAACTAAATAAATGGTAAACGATCTCCTGATGAGCGAGATCCATTGAATGATAATAATTACCCTTATGATAGGCGAGGAATAATTTAGAATGTCTGAAGGAATGAACCTGATTGATAGATGAGGGTTCCTTCTTGATAAATTGATCGTTTGATAGGTAAAGCATAATTTTTAGTAATTGATGACCTCATGATGTTTGATATTCTGATTGATAACGTATTGATCTGTAAAATATTCTTTTTTTATGATAACAGGAGCGTTTAGATGTTATTCAGGTGTAAGAGCAGTTCCCTTGGCCCTTTGATATGATACCATGACTTTCACCAGACGAGAGACAGCATATTATTGATTGCGATTTAGCAACATTATTGGATATGCCCCATATTAGACTTAATAGGGGTCTACTGACAGCTTTAGCAGAGCGGTGGCATAGTGACCACAACACCTTCCACTTACCTACTGGCGAGATGACCGTGACGCCAGAGGATGTATGACGTATTTTTCACATTCCTTTTGTTGGGGAGATTGTGGTGCATGATTCAGAGGAGGTTGGTGGGGTTGAGTCTATACGGAGAGTGGATTCCATGGGTAGAGATGCATGATTCATATGCTTCACTTCCTTCAGTTTTGGCCAGCATTATTGGTGGATTCCTTTGTCCTGATAAGAGGTCAAAGGGTCTATCTCTCGGATGGGGTCGGGTATTAGAGGGTCTGGTAGTACATAGGATGAGATATGCTTGGGGCATGTGCATGCTTGCTCAGCTCTATCATGATTTACATTGGATCGTGTACCTTGGAGGTAGCAGCTTATCGGCGGGTGCTACCCTTCTTCAGGTATGGGCATGGGAGCATATTGTTGTTACGCGTCCCGTGCCGGTGTTATCGAGACCAACGACGAGACCCTATGTGTTTCGTTACAGAGGCAGGCCTACCCAGCATATGATGGGTAAGCTAGATTATTGGAGGTGGATTATTGATGATGTGGAGACAGTGACCTGGCATCCCTATTTAGACTGTGATGATTGGGATGATGATGATATTGAGTTGGGGTTTTTGGCCGATTCGATGTATTTGATCGGGAAGAGCCCCAGGATCTTGGAGTGATTCCTGTTTCGTTGTGTCTACAGATAGTATGGGATTGTTTAGTGCATGCCATAGGGAGTAGCACATTATGGACGACAATGGGTGGATGCCAGTGATTGGGGTACATGCTTGCCTTACGGGGCACTTGCTAAGGGTTACCATGCTTTATAGCCATCAGCATGGGATATGCGTCGGGACATTGTTGAGGCACCTGTTACTCCTGAGTACGAACAATATTTGGCTCTGTACCCTCCTCCACATATTACTATTATGGATGAGCCAGTACTAGCACCAGCGGAAGCACCAGCACCAGCACCAGCACCAACAAGGGGTGGTCAGGTTGGTCAGAGACGGGGGAGAGATGATGACAGTGAGAGTAGCAGTGATGATGATAGTGAGAGTGATGATAGCAGTGAGGAGAGCAGTGATGATGATGGCAGAGATGGGGGAGACCGAGCGTAGCAGGTACTATAGAGCCATCGACTAGTGCACCTCGTAAGAGGCAGGCTATTGCTTCCTTGTCGGTAGAGCAATCAAAGGTTGCAAGTTTACAGGTGCAGGTTCAGACCTTACAGGGACAGCTAGCACAGGTGCAGGGATTACTAGCATAGACACAAGCTCAGATGTAGGCATAGCTAGCTACTACACAGACACAGATTACCTCTCTGATTGGTGAGAGAGATGGGGCCCTATAGGTAGCAGCGACAGCACAGGCTCAGCTAGCAGGTGTACGAGCACAGTTGACCACTGCCCAGGCACAGATCACAGCCTTGACTGCAGAGACAGCACAGGCTACTGCAGAGAGATTGCAGAGAGTGGCAGATGGGACCTCTATGGTAGATTACATGCGAGAGGCCATGCGAGCAGGTGCTGAGATTGAGTTTTACAGGAGCCGCTATCATGAGCTTTGCCCCCCAGAGAAGAGAGTCAGTTATGCCCAGTCTCGCTCAGAGAGGACTCATTCGAGGACAGTGAGCAGAGGCATGACACAGCCTCTCCCGAGAGATCCGAGAGATCTTGGGACATCTGGTGGTGGTCATGATACTGGTGCGAGACCTTCTCCTTCTGGTGTGAGTACCACTTGAGATCCTTTGTGTACCCGTTGAGAGATATATATAGCCATTTTTGATATGATGTTATTTTCATCCTTTTCAGACTTCATTATATACTTGACACTTGATGAGATATATATGTGTAGCGGTTCGATTGATCTATGATATGTTCTACATGATTTATGTGATAGATGCATTGATCTTATGATATGTTCTATATGATTTATGTGATGGATGCATTGATCTTATGATGTGTTCTACATGATTGATGTGATGGATGCATTTTAATTTTTATGTTTTATGATGATTTATTTTACTAGCTTGTATGAATGCATTAATGATGATGTGATATGATATTGATGATGTATTTCTTTTCTTAATGAGATGCAATGTATGATAAATAAAATGTGATGTAAATGAATGATGTACAAATGAAATGAAATGTATGATGTATCTAACGAAATGTAAATGAAATGATGTATATAAATGAATGATGTATGGATGAAAATGTAATGAATGATGTACGAATGAAATGCAATGTATGATGTATCTAACGAAATGTAAATGAATGATGTATATAAATGAATGATGTATGGATGAAAATGTAATGAATGATGTATATAAATGAATGATGTATGGATGAAAATGTAATGTAATGAGATGTAAATGAATGATATACGGATGAAAATGTAATGTAATGAGATGTAAATGAATGATGTATATAACGAGATGTCATGTGATAGGTAAAATGATGTATGGATATATGATATATGAAATGAGATGTAAATGTATGATGATGTAAAATGCCTTCTATATGTATGCAATGAATGATGATTTTGCAACTATATGATAATGACAATGTGATGAGACGTAAATAAATGATGTAACATAACGTGTATATGATGTCACGAGATGAGATCTTTATTGTGAAATTTATGATGAGATGAAGAAATGATTTTATATGCATGCCATTATGAAAATTTTGTGTGTCAAGTATACTCAATCCTTAATAAGAAAAGATAACATTATTTGCGAATGAATCTTTGTAACTTGTGCAACCAGTACTCTGCAGATGTATTTTTATGAATGCAATCTATGTTTACCATGCAAACCTATTTTATCAATGCAAACCTAAGTGCCATTTCAACAATCTTTTTATTTTATTTGGTTTCATCACTGAGCTTTTAAAATTGTTGAAAGAAAATACAAGCATCAATGATATGAGATAGATCAATGATGACCTGAGTACTTCTTTCATGATTTTTGATATTGCAAGCGAACACAAGCATCAAGGTATGAGATAGACCAATGATGACCTGAGCATTTCTTGCATAAACATACAAAAATTAATCATTTTCTTAAGTGAATTGGAATGTCATCCATGATACTTGGTAGAGCACTTCTTGTGACAATTCACAAAATAATAATGATTAACTCACAAAAAACAAACAAAGAAAAGTACCATTCTTCTTCCTTGCTTCTCTAGTTCAATACATCATCGAGTAGCTCCAGAGAAAAAAAATAAAAATAAAAATAAAAAAAATAAAAAGCACAACAATTCAAATTCTACTTAATGTATTTTCAAATCATTATTCAGATTAGATTATCGATGTTGAAATGTGTGTGCTGATGTTCGCATGATATTCTCATAGGTTTGACCAAATGATGTAACCTAAAGACCTATCCTAGGGGTCTCGGGGACTGATCAAAGATTAGTCTTGCCTACGTTATACATGCAGAGACCACGTAGTTCGATTGAGACAGACTCCACTTTTTGACTGATGTAGACTCTATTTTTGTGTTTTCAATTTTATGAATGTTTTTGCATGGATTTTTTGATTTTTTTATGTGTTTGGATTTTGATTTTCTAATGTTTTTGGATTTTGATGGATTTTTTGATGTTTTTGTATTTTGATGGATTTTCTGATGTTTTTGGATTTTTTCAAGTATCGTCACTTGGTGTTGTTATGTTTGATTGCCTTTCCATTTAAGCTGAAAGTCCATTGTACCAAATAACACTAGGATGTTGCCCCCAAGCTAGGGTAAAACATGATATCTCTGCTATGATATGGATAGTGATAATGATTATCTCAAATGATGGACGAAAATGATCCAAAAGGAAACAATCGTGACAAAACTGTATCTAAATAGATAGAAGAGCTAGTGAAAATCACAAGTAGCACCTGTTTGCCAGGTTTTCATCACTTGTTTTTATTGTGTCATCTTTCTTTTTCTTTTTCTTTTGTATTTTTCTTTTTTCATCAAGACAACTTTATTGACCATGCACTAGGTATCTTCAAGTGTAGAATCGCCTGAGATGAATGTTGTTCATGGGTTCCTCCAACATGTCTCCTTCTGCTGTAGACATCCGGTATGCTCCTGATCCATAGACTGAGATAATGACATAAGGCCCTATCCAGTTAGGTTCAAACTTTCCCTTCTTTTCTCTGTCTGCTTGATTTCTAGGGTTTTCCCATAGGACCAAGTCTCTGATCTGGAAGACTCTAGGCTTAACCCTATGATTATAGTTCCTAGACATTCTTTGTTGATAGGCTCTCAAATGATTGACAGCTTGTTGTCGACGTTCATCAAGTAGCTCTAATTCTTGAAGTCTAGAGATCCTATAATCTTCATCTGAAATGAGTCCCTTTAGTGAAACTCGAAGGGATGGAATTTCTACCTTGATAGGTAATATTGCTTTTGATCCATAGACAAGAGCATATGGTGTAGCTCCTGTTGGTGTTCTGATGCTAGTCCTGTAAGCCCAAAGAGCAGGGTTAAGCTAAACATGCCAATCACACCCTACCTCATTTATAGTCTTCTTGAGAATCTTTAGTATTGTTTTGTTTGAAGCTTCTGCCTGTCCATTACCTTGAGGGTAATAAGGGGTTGAAAAGCGATGTTGGATGTGGAACTTTTCACATAGCTCTTGGACGTCTTGGTTCTTGAAAGGCCTGCCATTATCTATGATGATTGACTGGGGTATCCCATATCTACAAATGAGATAATTAAGTATGAAAGATGATATTTTCTTCCCAGTGATTGTGGTTAAGGGAACTGCCTCCACCCATTTTGTAAAATATGTCCATTAGATGAAGATGGGTTAATTTTCCCTACCAAGTCCAATCCCCACTGGCAGAAAGGCAATGTAGTTGTGAATGGATGAAGCTCCTGTGCTGGTGCATGTATAAGATTGCCATGAATCTAACATTTTGGACATCTCTTGACAAACTTATAAGATTCTTGCTCCATGTGTGGCCAGTAATACGCCAAACGAAGGAGTTTCTTGGCTAAAGATAATCCACTTGAATGTGTACCACAAATTCCTTCATGGACCTCATGTAAAGCAGAAGCGGATTCATTATGTTCTAAACAATGCAAAAGAGTACCATCTAGGCCTTGATGGTAAAGGGTGTCAGCAATAATGGTATGTTTGGCGGATTGGCGTATGAAGTTGCACTTTTGGTTGCGAGAAAGATCTAGCGGTAAGATATTTTCTTTTAGATAGGTATAAATGTCTTCATAAATGGAAGATTGGGAACTATCCAAAAGGCTTATGGTTTGGGATTTGGGATTTGCGTATGCAGGATTTGACACTTGTTCTACCATAAATCGATAACGATCTTGCGTTTCAGGCATTTGTAGAAGAGATGCTATTGTGGCCATGGCATCTACTGCTTTGTTCTCTGATCTTGGTATTTGCTCAAATTTGATTTCTATGAAGTATTTCTTTAGATCATCTACCAGTCTCTTGTATAAAATTAGTGTGTCATCCTTAGTTTGGTAATCATTGTTGACTTGATAGATGATTAACTGGGAGTCTCCATACACCTGTAGTTATGTGATTTTCTAGTCAATAGCCACTTTAATTCCAAGGATCAAAGCTTCATATTCTGCCACATTGTTAGTGCAACGGAAGGTAAGCCTGTAAGATCGTGGAATTGTGTGCCCAAGAGGTGTGACAAATAAAATTCTTGCCCCTGATCCATGTTGTGTGTAGGATCCATCGAAGTAGAGTTGCCATGGTTGTGTTGTAATGTTGAGGATATCTGCATCAGGAAATTCCATGGTCATAGGATGACAGTCTGACAATGGAGCTTCTGCTAATTGGTCAGTGATGACTTGTCCTTTGATAGCTTTCCTTTCAACATACCGAATGTCAAACTCACTGAGGAGCATGACCCACTTTGCCAACCTTCCTATTAAAGCTGCTTTGCTCAGTAAATACTTGAGGGGATCAATTTTTGCAATGAGCCTGACAGTGTGAGTCAGCATATAGTGTTGCAATTTTTGTGTTGCAAATACTACTGCTAAGCATGATTTTTCAATGAAGGTGTAGTTTACTTCATGTCCATTGAGTGTCCTACTGATATAGTATATTGCATGTTCCTTTCCTTCTATGTCCTCTTGTGCTAGCAAGGCTCCTAAAGAGATATCTGTTGTTGCGATATATAGCAACAATGGCTTGTCTTCACTGGGTGGCACCAAGATTGGTGGTGTCATCAAATAATGCTTGATTTGATTGAAAGTACTCTCACACTATTCAACCCATTTAAAAGACACATTTTTATGCAAAAGATGGTTGAATGGATGACACCGATCTACTAGTTGAGAGATGAATCTTCTGATGGACTGTAGTCAGCCTTGTAGAGATCTTAATGTACTGATATTCTTAGGAGGTGGCATTTCCATAATGGCTTTAACTTTTGCTGGATCTACTTCAATTCCTTTTGTAGAAACTATGTATCCAAGGAGTTTTGCTGATGTTACTCCAAAGGCACATTTCTTGGGATTTAATCTAACTTTAAATTTCTCCAACCTGTCAAATATTTTGCCCAGTATCTCAAGATGTCCTTCTCTGGTGTAAGATTTGGCTAAGATTTGTCCACATAGTCCTCCATGAAGGTGTGCATCATGTCATGGAAGATTGTTGTCATAGCTCGCTGGTATGTAGCTCCTGCATTCTTTAACCCAAAAGGCATGACGTTCCAGCAAAAGGTGCCCCATGGACATGTAAATGCTATCTTTTCTTGGTCTTCAGGAGCTATTTTGATTTGATTGTATCCTGAAAATCCATCCATGAGTGATAGCATTTGATGGCCAGCTATTAAATCTACAATCATGTCTATGTTTGGCAAAGGAAAATCATCCTTTGGATATGCTTTATTTAAATCCTGAAAATCAGTACATATTCTGATGGTGTGATCTAGTTTTGAAATAGGTACAATATTGGATATCTATTCAGCATAATCAATAGATCTGATAAATCCAGCATCTAGTAGTTTCTTCAAATCATTTTTTACCAATAATGCAACATGTGGATGCATTTTTCTTAGTTTATGTTTTACTGGTTTAGTGCTAGCTAGTAAGGATAAGTGATGCATAATGAGATCTGTGTCTAAGCCTGGCATGTTAGAGTATGACCAAGCAAAATTGATGCATCGTTCTTCAAAGAATTTGATAAAATCTGGCTTTTCTGTATCTATCATGGATGCTGCCAGGTGTAGGATTCTTTCTTTCTCTGCTGTGCCAATATCAATAGACTATGTGGGTTCTATCAACACTAATGATCTTTCATGATAATGTTGTGGGAGGATGTCAAACCTTCCATCCTTTGGTGCCTCAATGAGGTTTTCACCATTGGATGCATTCTTTGTTTTTACTATTTTAGGATCAAATACTGCCATAGGATGGTTTTCACTATTGGATCCATTTTTTATTTCCATATTTTTGCAACTGGAAGGCTTGGCATCCTCCTGCCTAAAAGCATCATTAAAAGAAGTATTGGTAGAATAAGTATCAGATTCCTTACAGCAAAGGTAGTTAATAATAGTGGAATCATTGTCAAAAATAGGGAGATTGATAGGGTGTTGGGGTTCCCACTCGATAAGCTCAGGATGTAGTAAAGGCAATGGATCATTTGATGGGTTGAGGTCGGCGATTGTGAAAGATCAGACAAAAATGTCATCTAGGTTGTTGATGGTTATGTCGAGGCCTACAAAGGTATTTTCTTCCACATCATTTATCTCAATCGCTGTCCGTTCATCTTCACTTGAGTCATCAAAATTTTGTGTTTCAAAGACAATAGGATTAAAACTCGAGCTTTGACCCTCCTCACGTTTGGGGGTATGTTTTTTTATAACATCGATCTGAATATCCTCATAGGAAACATCTGATAAGTTGTCCCACTCATATTCATTTGAATCTGTTTCAAAATTATCTCTTATTTGAAGAATACGTTCTACAGTTTTATTGGTGAGTTCTGCCCTTGCTTCTTCTGTGTATCCTAGTCTAGTTCTGCCATTTGTGAGAACTCGGATTGGATCCGTTACACTTTGTTCCCCTCATTCAAGAGGTCCTTGTTCTGCTGCATATCCTAGTCCAGTTTTATCTTTATGTTGGAGTGTGAGTGGCTGGATTGGTTCTGTTATGCCTTGTTTCCTTAACCCAAGAGGTCCCTGTCCTTAATATCCCATCTTCTCCAGAATAGTTTTTCCCTTTCCATATTGATTTTTTTCTATGATATTATTCATGGAAGTGGAAGCTTCCTCATCCCTATAAAGCCAATTTAGAATAGCCTTATCTTCTGATTCTTCATCTAAATATCTTGCTCTTACAAATCTACCATCTAATGTCGTTGTAGATTGTGCTAAATTTTGGGTGATTATAGATGGTTGTCCATACGTTTGTAAGGAGGGTAACATCTATGATAGATGGAAAGAGTGTCCAACACCATATTCACTTATGCCTTTGTCACTTATCTGTAGTTCGTTGGTGAATTGATGTGAGAGTGGAGCCAATTGTTCTTCAACATTTGGAGTGTTAGATTGTGCCACTTTGATCTCTTGTGTTTTTTGTTGTCTTGGAAGCCACTTTGATATGAAGCTTTGTTGTTGCTCACCATCTGATGTGCTAACTTCTCTATTGTGAGGTATGAATGTATCCTGAGATGTTTTCAATGTATGACAAGCTTGGGTGTCATTATAGTCTGCTGTGATTGTTACTTCCTATCCATTGACGGGAAATTTTAGGCATTGATGATAGGTGGAAGGTACTGCTTGAATATCATGGATCCAAGGGCGTCCCAACAGTATGTTGTATGTAAGTTCCCTATCTAAGACTTGGCAAACCACTTTTTGGACAATAGGTCCCACTTGAATGGGTAATATGATCAACCCTTTAGAGGACCTTTCTTCTTCATCATATGCTTTGATTGTGATTTTTCTTCTTGTATCAATGGCTTCATCTGAGTATCCTAGTGCACGAATCAGCTTTAAGGTACAAATATTTAAAACAGCCCCTCCATCTATCAGGACACGCTTTACACAGTGTTTATGGATGAGGACTTCAATGTGAAGGGCATAATTATGTGGATGGGTGAGTGATACATCATCATGTTCGGAAAATGAAAGGAAATGAGGTGCAGATAGATGTCCCACCATAGCTTGGAACTGACACATATCCAAATTGTTAGGTACCGTGGTTGATACAAGAGCTTGTTCAAGAACCTCTTTGTGTGATGGGGAAATCTTTAAAAGTTCCAAGATGGATATTTGTGCCGGTATTTTCTGCAATTGATCGATGAGATTATATTGATTAGAGGGAGGATCCACAGATGGGGATGATATTGATGCTCCTTTCAATATAACTTTGGATTGTGCCCTTGTTGTGGCATTAACCGGTTGATACTCTTGTTTCCCTTTGAGTGTGATTACATTAATTTGGTTTTCAGATTTGTCCATATGTTGTACCAAATTGGTAGATGTAACGTCATTGTTCCGATTGATTTGGTTGCATAACTCTTCATCCTCCTTGGCAGCAGAAAAACAAAGAATTGTTGTGTCATAAACATAACCAACGTTTTTACCTTTGGTGTTTACGGAATAGGATTCTCCCTTCTGATAATTGGGTAGAGGATTTTTAAACATTGTATGATCTTTGTTTGTTTGGTGTCCCTCTACAAATACTTTCTTTTGATCTATGAGGTCTTGTACCGCATGTTTTAACTGCCAACAATTTTCAGTTATGTGGCCTTTATTTTGATGGTAGTGACAGTAGTGTAAGTCATTCCACCATGATGGTTTGACTTGAGGGTCCCAATTTCTAGCCTCTTGTACTTGAATGAGTTTTTCATCTAAAAGTTCTTTGAGGACTGATTCCAATGATTGTCCTAATGGCGTGAATTTTCGTTTATTGGATGGTTGTTGGAATGATTGGGTTTTTGTTTCTCCACTATTTTGATTATTCCCTTGATCACTACTTTGTTTGACATTAAGACCATTATTTTGTTTGTTTGTAGGGGTTGGCGTCAAGGTGAATAGTGGTTAGATGTGTGTGTATCGATCATGGTATCGATATTCTTGTTCTTTTTCCAAAATATTGGCTTTTCGTTGTTGTTGTTAGAGGAATTGTTATTGTTTGAACCTTCAATGAAGTGTTTGATTGTTCCTCTTTTGATTAGAGCCTCTTCGATTTTGAGCCCCTTTTCGATAACTTGTTCAAATGTAGATGGACATTGTAAGTCCAATCTATAATTCATGTCATCCACTAAGTTATCAATGAACATCTCTATCTTCTCCTCTTTAGGAATAGATCTAGGGTATTTAGCAAATAGCCTTCTCCATCATTGGAGAAAGGAAAGAAACTTTTCACCCTTTGCTTGTTTGGTGTTGTAGAGTTCTTTTAAGGTCACCCCATGTTGGATGTTGAATGAGAAGTGCGTTATGAACCTATTGATCAGTTCTTCAAAAGATTGAATCCTGGGTTCCAATTTAGAAAACCACTCCATGCAAGTGTTTCCTAAGCTTCTTGGAAATAATCGTAGTAAGTAAGAGTCCTCATGTGTGAACTCTATGCTCATGGCTTGAAATTCCCATACGTGATCGAATGGATTGGTTCTCCCATTGTATTTTTTGTACGTTGGGTATTCACAATACCGTGGAAATGGTATCATGTTAATGCTTGGATCAAATGGATAAGGGCAAATGTCTTGTAAGGAATATCTTTTTGTTGGCCCTTGTTGGATATTTTGGAACTGTAATTGTAATTGTTGGATTTGTTTTGTCAAAGCATCTATTTGATTTGGGTTTTCCATACTAGTTGTCTGGGGTGTGGTTGTTTCCTCGAGTTGATTGACATCAAAGTCTTTAGGAAGCTTAGCACCTTTGTCAGCTAATAATAGAAGATACTTTTCCATATCTTGCTCTAGCATCTTTTCCATAAATTTATGGAAATGAGGGTCTTGTTGAACTTTCTCTATTTCCTCTGTAGTTATTTCTTTCTCGTGTGAATTAGTGAGAGGATCAGTGTTGCTATATCATCCCCAAGGGTTTTCTTTAGCCATGGCTACTATTCTTTCATTTTGTTCTTGTTGTTATCTTTGATATGTTGATCGTGTAAAAATAGGCATACAAAATTTTTACTCGAGACTTTGATCTTGGATTTTTGATTGGATAAGTGTCGAGGTTTTTGATTTAAAATCTGATTTAGTCGTGTCTATTTTCATGATGGAAGGATGATAAAAATCCTTGATACGGAAAGTTTGACAGAAAATCTCAGATTTGGTGATAAGGACACTTTGCAAGATGTTTCAAGATCTAGGTGTAATGGTAAAGTTTTCCTTTTGTATGACCCTAGTGTTTTGGACTGTGAAAAAAAAAATGTTTTGGACTGATGAAAACCTTGTTATCGATATGGGAAAACTGACCAATTATCTTACCAACTCTCTATTTTTTTGACTTTCTAGAGCACTAAAACAGAGACATGACGCGGTAAAACAGAGAAGTGACGTGCTAGAACAGAGACCCAAAGCGCTAAAACAGAGACCTGAAGCACTGGAACAGAGACCCAAAGCACTAAAATAGAGACCTGACATGCTGGAACAGAGACCCAAAGCACTAAAATAGAGACCTGACATGCTGGAACAGAGACCCAAAGTGCTAAAACAGAACCATGAGGTGCTAAGACAAAACTATCTTATTCTATGAAACTCACTTGGTCTGGTATCATATTGTATGGCTAGTTGTGGGATGTATTCTGGATGAATTCTTTGACTGTGATTGTGGTGTTGCCTAAGAGCCCTTCTTTGATAGAATGCTTGTGAATCTAAGGGATCTATAGCATAGTCATCCATATAACCTCTAGAGAAATCGTGATACCTATGAATAAAAGTCCTATGTTGGAGTAGAACTTTTCTGCTTTGATATAGAAATCGTTGCTTTCTCAGAAGTTGTTTGTATGCAAGTTTTTTCTTTGGTTTTCTGATTCGTTTGACAAGAGATTTCTTGACAAACTTGGTGGATATCCAATCTCGAATCATGAGAATTCCACAAGTGTTTTGATTTTGAAGATTTTTGTGATGATCTTATTTGAATTTAATGAGAGAAAACACAGCAAGCAAGAATAGAATGGTTGAGTTTAAAAATCCTAGAATCTAAACAGATAGTGTATGTTCTTAAGAATCAAGCATGATTCTTTTTTATTTTCACTGGTTTATAACAGATAAGACACTTCAGATAGACTCACTCCTAGAGACAAAAGGTCATCGTTATATACTCGAACGGCCCACAGCTTGGAATTGTGTCAACTCACACAGCCATGTCACCCCCTAGAGGGCGCCCATGTTTTTGTCTTTTCCAGGTGCGTACTCAGAGTGACGGAAGTGGATACCAGATCCCCTGAGCAAATAGTCCTTGGCAATTATATGGTGAGTGCTTGAGGGTAGATTCTTCCCTACCCCTGCACCACCGAGTATTACAATGTTTGAAACTGACAAGTGTGCTTCTATTTCTAGGTTCTTAGATAGGATTTCCGTTCAGAGCGGCAAATGGATAAACTCCCTCGAGAGACCTCCCAATCTTTAGAACAAATATTTTGGGGATGGTTATCCTGCACACTTCCGTTGAAAGAGGGTTTCCCCAAATTCACATAAATTTTTAAGTGGGTTGGAATACCATGGCTTTTGGCTATCCCCACTCAGGTCATTCTCGTAGGGTGAGTACTTTTTCCCACTACAGCAGGCCTGTCTAAAGGTTTTAAAAAATCTTTAAAATGCATAAAGAAAAGTGAGTCTGGTATTCTGATGCACCTAGTAAAGGGGAGAGCATAAACCTATCACCCAATCACAGCAGAGAAATTTTGTTCACTTTTTAAAAACCCAAATGACAAGTTAGCTAATCTATATGGAGATATTGCTCCATAACAACATAATGTTCAATTTTAATCCCACAAGAAAATGTGAAGTTTCTATCCTAGGATTGATTAATTTTTATCCATTTCTATCCTAAGATTGATAAATTTTATCCATTTCTATCATAGGATTGATAAATTTTATCCATTTCTATCCTAGGATTGATAAATTTTATCCATTTCTATCCTAGGATTGATAAATTTTATCCAAAATTTATACAAAAACAAAATCTGGCAGCAGACGCGTCGGATCCAGATAAAAAAAAATGATTTTAAGGACAGTGAAGTGGCGTGCTAAAACAGTGACGCTGCGCACTGAAACAGTGAAGCAGCGTGCTGAAACAGTAACTCAGCGCGCTATAACATAAACCTGGCGCGCTAAAACAGACCACCGGCGCACTATAAAATCCAACTGGCACGTTGCAAAAAGTCACGATTCTATGAAAACTATCACGCCGATACCTGTAGGACACTTTTCTCAAAAATCAAGCAAAATATGGGGTTATGCCCCATGGTGGGCACCAATTTGTAAGTGGTAGAATGAGTTAAACAATCTAAACATGCTTCTACACCTCTAAATAGGACATTGCATCTAAGATTTAAGGAATTTAAACTAATTTAAACTATAAATCTTCATAAATCTATCATATTGCTCTCTAACTCTAAAGATCTCTCTAATCTACTTTGCTCTCAGATTTAGAAGCTAATTAAACTATTGAAATGACACTTAGAGAATGAGAAATGAACTATTCTATTCCTATATGATTAAATATGCAACTAAAATGATTCTACGGCAAAGCTTCTAAGAAAGAAACTACCGTAGACTGCCATGATTAAATAAATTAAGATGTTGGATGGATGTTGAGTGAATGTTGAATGCTTGAATGATGAATGCTGGATGCTTTGAGAAACCTGCAGAGTAAGATTGCATAAGTTGGGATCCATTTCCTGTAGCCAAAGAGTTGTATTTATAGCTTTCACGGTAGCACATTTGCACAGGGATACAGGATAAGGGGCTGTGATTCAATCTGGAGAATTGAATGGCATGGGATGAGAAGATGAAGCTGATCATGGAGGATTGTTTCTCCCTATGAAAACACCAGGCAAGAAGAGATGGAAGGTGGGTGGAAGGTGGTTGAGAGAACTTCTTGCAGGTTTGTCCCCGAAGCTCTTCCCGTGAATGACAGTAGAATTAATTAAATTTTTGAAAATTTAATTTTATTGGTGAGTGAATAGTGGTAAATGATTTATGCATTAATTTAAATATTTTTAATTTATTTAAATTTAGCAAAAGGGGAATAAATAATTTAATAAATCAAACTATAGAGTTTGTTTATTAAATTAAAACAAAAGGAAGATGATAAATAAAAGATTTTAGATATCTTTATTTAATTAAGAAGAAATGTGGTGAGGTAATTAAATAACACAAATTATTTAAGTTGTGTATTTAATTTATGATAGAAGTATAAAAGAAGTAATAATGATAATAATTAAATAAAACAAAGTTTTTAATTTTGTTTATTTAATTAAGAGAGAAATAATATGATGTAAATGATAATAATTAAATAAAACAAAGTTTTTAATTTTGTTTATTTAATTAGGAGAGAAATAGAAGAATTAATAATGAACTTAATATACATAAATATTTTTATTTATTTACTAAGAAGATGAATTTAAGATTAATTAATCAAATAAGTCATATTTAATTAATTAGATTCTCCAGACCATTTTTAGGTGTCTACAGAAGGTAATGCAACGTTCTCTTAACTCAACTATAATTTAACCAAAGCAGAAATCATAACAGCTACGACTGAGAAACAAACTATGAACTGGCCTTATGTTGTAGGAACAGACACAGGGATGGACTCCTAATGCTACAGGAACAATATAAGACTAAGTTTGCACAGAAACTTCAAGAATGAAATCTAACTTCAAATCAACAAGGATAAACAACTACTCACCTACATATACTTACTAAGTGGGCCCCCTTAGCAAGCATCAACTAATTATGCCAGTATTGAACTCAGAAATTCATCAAATTTTATTCATAAACTCAGAATGGTATACATTGTTCTGCTTCAAAAATATAACAAAAACTCTGATTATTATTATAACTCTAACTCTTACATGATCTACTTTCTATCTCGTTATGCTTGCTCACTCATGCAGGAGGAACACTTATTTAAATCAAGAAAACAACTAACTAACTAACCCTAACAGAGAAAGACGTGGATGTAAATGTATCATGGAATCAAAGAATAGACTAAATAAATGAACTTATCCACTTAACACGATTCAGAGAGAATTCAACATTCCACTCTTTCCAAATTAATTAACATTTAAATTTCTTCCCAACAATTTCGGTCAAAGATTTCTTGCCAGAATAACTTCCTCGAAGTCGTGCATGAAATGGACTTTATTGCAAGGCTGAGATCAGCTATGCTTGACTCATTCATTCTTTCTTCAACAACCTACGAAACACCAGGCAATAGAAGCAAAAGGAAACATGCATTGCAACTACACGATATGCATTTATTAATCACATATCAAATTTACTTCATTATTCAAAAACTACATGCATTATACCAGTCATTTGGGAAGTCAATAGGGTAATAAATATCGACATATCAACATGATAGGCTTCAGGAATATAAAAGTGTATTGCCACAGGATATCCCCCAATAAAAGGTTTCTAAAGAGTTAAACAACCATGAACAACAAAAGTAAGGGTATTAAAAGTACACCATGATATCTAAATTATGAGCATATTTTGGACTCATCAAAGATGAGAAGAAAATCTTCTTTGATGGTGAAGGAGGGTCTGGCTGTTAGGGGAAGATCGAAGGAGAGAGGCAAGAAGAAGGACAAGAAATCCAAATCAAAATCAGAAGGGAGATCAAAGTCTCCTGGAAAGAAGTCCAAGGTGAAGTGTTAGAATTGTGGGCAACCTGGTCATGTGAGAAAGGATTGGAAGGAGGAGAAAAAGAAGAAGAAGAAGACCTCTTCTTACAATGATTCTTCTCATAGTGATGTAGACGCCTTCATTGTAGCCTTGGCTACGCGGGCATTTGATGATGTCTAGCTGATTAATTCTGGGGCATCTTTTCACATGACATCTCATAGAGACTGGTTCACAAAGTATGAAAAATATGATGGTGGAAAGGTGTATTTGGTAAGTGATTCATCTTTGGAAATTGTTGGTTGTGGAAGAGTCAAAATTCAATTCCCTGATGGAAGAGTGAAGGGAATAAATGATGTGATGCATATACCAGGTTTGGTTCGTAATTTACTTTTTGTAAGTAAGTTGAATGATATTGGAGTGAAAGTCACGTTCTCTGGAAATGGTTGCAAGATGAATAGAGGCTCTATGGTCCTAGAAAGGGGTGCTCGTATTGGTACCTTGTACAAGCTGGATGCACAAGTTATTCAATGCAATAGTGTCTCTACGAAGTCACAGAAAGCTACTCATAGAGGAAAAGAGGGAAATGTTCCTGATAGAGTAAACTCCATGGAGCTTAAACTTCTAGCAAAAAAGACAATGCTCTGACATCATAGGCTAGGCCACATTGGTGAGAAAGGTTTAAAAACCTTGAAGAATAAAAACTTGGTAGAAGGGCTTGAAGATTGTAACCTTGAATTCGAGTTTTGTGAACATTGTATATATGGTAAACAACACCGTGTTTCATTTTATTCCAGTCCTCACAAATCTTCTGGTTTGCTTGATTATATTCATTATGATGTTTTTGGTCTAGTGAATGTTCCTTCTCTATCTAAATCAAGATATTATGTGTCGTTTATTGATGATTATTCAAGAAGAGCATTTTTATATTTTATGAAAAGTAAATCAGAAGTGTTCAATCGGTTTAAGAAATTTAAAAACCTTGTTGAAAATTAGACTAGTAGAAAAATAAAATGTTTAAGGACTGACAATGGTGGTAGTTTTGTTCAGATGAATTCGAAAGGTATTGTAAGGACCATGGGATTAAAAGACATAAGACTACACCTTACACTCCACATCAAAATGGAGTTGTTGAAAGGTTCAACATGACAGTAATGGAAAGAGCACGAAGTATGCTGAGCAGTGCTGGCTTGGAGGAGAAGTTCTAGGCTGAAGTAGTCTCTACAACATGTTACTTGGTAAATTGTTCTCCTAACTCTGCTCTTGTTGAGAAGACACTTTTGGAAGCATGGTCTTGAAAGAAGCCCTCTCTAAGACATATTCGTGTCTTTGGCTATGAGGCATATGCTTATGTGTCATTTGAAAAAAGATCTAATTTGGAAAACAAAGCTATAAAGTGTATTTTTATTGGCTATAGTGCTAGCATAAAGGGATACAAGCTTTAGAATCTTGAAACTAAGAAGGTTTTGTACAGCAAAAGAATTATCTTTCATGAGCTGAAGCCTTCTACGTTGGATCTGTAGTCAGAGAAGAAATCACAAAATCAGAAGGATGTAGCAGAATTTCCTCCGACACCAGATAAAGAAGAGTTGAAAAATCAAAATGTACCTGATACCAAGGAAAGCTCAAGTAGCTCTAAAAGTTCTAAAGAAGATGAAGAACCACCTCAGCCTTAGCCTATGAGGAGGTCAACCTGTGAAAGGAAGCAACCTGATAGATATGGGTTTTCTTTGATTGAGTCTACTTGTTCTTGTGCTTTAATTTCTAGCACTAATGAACCTAGGATTGTGAAAGAGGCATTTAAAATGTCTGATTCAAACTCTTGGTTGGAAGCCATGAATGAAGAGATGGCATCATTAGAAAATAATGGTACCTAGATTTTGGTGCTATTGCCTAAAGGCATAAAAGTTGTGGGATGCAAATGGGTATTTAAAAAGAAAATTGGTCTAGATGGCAGTGTACAAAATATAAAGTGAGGCTGGTTGCAAAAGGTTATTCCCAGGTATATGGAATTGATTATGGAGAAATCTTTTCTCCTGTAGCTAAGCTAACATCTATTAGATTTCTTTTATCACTTGCAACAGTGTATGACTTAGAAATTGAACAGATGGATGTGAAGACAACATTTCTTCATGGGGATCTTGGAGAAGAAATGTATATGTCCCAGCCGGATCACTTTGTGGGAAAGGGTAAAGAAAGACTTATTTGCAAGTTGAAGAAATCTCTGTATGGGTTAAAACAGTCTCCTACAATGTGGTACCAAAAGTTTGACACGTTTGTTTTTTCATTGGGATTTGTAAGATCAACATCTGATCATTGTGTGTATTACAAAGCTGAAAGTGATCAAGTCCTTATTATTGCTCTTTATGTTGATGATATGTTGTTCATAGGCAATAGTAAGCTAATGATTTATGATCTTAAGTCTCAGTTGTTTGCAAAGTTCAAAATGAAAGATCTTGGTGCAGCAAGGTATATTCTAGGAATGGAAATAACTAGGGATAGGAAGAAAAGAAAAAATTGGCTCAATAAGAGTAACTATATCAAGACTGTTCTAGAGAGATTTTGCATGACTGATTGCAAGCAGCTACTTGTTCCAATTATGCAGGGAACAAAGCTATCTATTGAAGACTGTCCAAAATCTCCTACTGAGATGGAAGACATGACCAGTGTGCCTTATGCTAGTGTGGTTGGAAGCCTTATGTATGAAATGGTCTATACAAGGCCAGACATTGCCCAAGCAATGGGAGTACTTAGTTGTTTTTATGGAAAATCCTAGAAGGACACATTGGGATGATGTGAAGAGAGTGTTTAGTTATATAAAGGGGACTTTAGAATATGCTTTGTGTTACCATGAGAATTTGGTTGAATCATAGAGGACTCTCAACATTCGAGGTTATGTGGATTCTGATTGGGTAGGGGACATTGACATCAGGAGATCCACCAGTGGATAAATTTTCATGATGAATGGTGGTGCAGTGAGTTGAATGAGCAAGTGGCAAGTTGTAGTCGCTTTGTCCACTACAGAGGCAGAATACATGGAAGCTACACATGCCTGTAAAGAAGCAATCTAGTTAAAAAGTTTGTGTTCTAACATTGGTTTTGATGCAGAAAAAATTACTATTTTTGTGATAGTTAGAGTGCATTTTTTTAGCAAAGAATCCTACTTTCCATGCTAGGACGAAACATATAGATGTACAGTATCACTTTGTATGAGATATGGGGGAGGATGGGAAAGTATATTTGGAGAAAGTGGATACTCTAGAGAATGTTGCAGATGTATTGACAAAACCATTGAGCACAGAAAAGTTTAGGTGGTGTGCCAGTTTGATGGGCCTCAAGGCCCATTATCTTCAGTAGTTTTGTTGTGCTCTGGAGGTGCCTATGTGATCTTGGTCAAGTGGGAGATTATTGCAAATATATGCTTCAATCACATAGGCTGAAACCTCTAAAAGAGTCAAGTTGGTGTGACATATGTTGTGTCTGGCTGACTAGTAGTTGTTCTGAATCCTGTTGAAATGCTTTGGTCACTGTGACCTTGTTTCAGTCTTGCCAAATGGACCTATCGCTATGAAATGGAGACTCGGTAATATCTCTTTCCGACAGTTGTTTCTCTCATCGATGGTTATCTCTCTTAGTTACTAGGGAGACTTGACCAAAGGGTCTATTGTCGGTATGTGGTCTCACCGATATGGAATGTCTCACTGACGGAGATACAAGTGTTGGTCATCGAGGTAACACTAGGGTCTTGAGGAGAAGTCCCAGCGACTGAAGAGTGTCTCACTGATAGCATATGGTCATCAGGGTAACACAAGGGTCTTGGGGAGAAGTCCCAATGATTGATGAAGGTCTTGCCGACAGGGATATACTTGGTGTCTTCGCGGTGACAAAAAGACTTCGGTATGAAGTCTTGGTGACTTGGAATGTCTTGCTGATAGTATATGGTGTCATCAGTGTAACAAGGGTCTTCGATAAGAACTCTTAGTGAAAGTGATAAGTCTTGCCGACTATTGTTTAGTGCTCGGTATGACTTGAGACTCCGATTTAACCTCCTGGCGAAAGTGAAAAGTCTCGCCGGTTGGTGAATGCTTCGGGATGACATGTTGAACTCGGTGTGAAGTCTTGGTGACTTTGAGAGTCTCGCCGATAGGTGAGATCTTCGGTATAACATGTTGAACTCAGTGTGAAGTCTTGGTGAATTTGAGAGTCTCGCTGATAGGAAAAAGGGCTTCAGTATAACATGTGAGCATCGGTATGAGTCTTTCCGATGAGGAAACTCTTGCTGATAGGAATCAAATGGATGTCGGTAGTTTCGGTATGACATGTGGAATTTGCTATATCATATTTTCAATTGTTGGAACTTACACCGATATCGTTATGAAGCTTTTGAGCATCAGGGAGACACTTCTTATGTCTCACCGACATGTGAACTTAGTTGAATGTTTCCTTGACCGTCTGACTATCCTATGTGGTGTCTCATGGACCAATCAGAGGAAGCAAAATTCAAATGGTTGGCGGTTGGATTTTTGCAACAGTTGTGATGTTGGAGCTGAACTGCATGCAAGAAAAAATCTACAAAGGAATGGAAACTTTCTACGATGGCTAATGGTGGATAAGGATGAACAGAAGACAAAAATCAGAATGTGATAAGATTTAAGGAATTGATTCTGAGTTTGAAATGATCAGATTGTTGAGATAATTTTTGTAAGGGATTGAACAGTGAATGAAGCTACTGTGAACTAATACCTGAGAGTTGTATCTCGGCATTGTATGTAATTGTTTGTTACTGTAATACAAAGAGATTCAGCTTGGTGTGGTGGGTTTTTTTCCTGAAAGGGTTTCCCACATAAATCTGGTGTTAATTTGTCATTGAGTATTTTTTCTATTTCTATAAATCTTTCATGTGTGTCTTAAGTGGATTGTAATTTGAAAATTAAAAGTATTGTCTCCTACTTCCCTGTGGTTTTGATGTTAGGAAAGTTGCTTCCGCACCTCTGCTTTCCTTACAATTTTTAGTGAGGTAACTTATCGCTCTCCTTTTAGGTGAAACATCCTAAGAGTGCAAGAGTATCCTATAAACCTCATTCCAAAAAATCTATGGTTCACATATCCAAGTAATTAGCCAAAGTGGTTAAAAAAAAAAGTCTAAATTAATTATACCTAGGGCCAAATCTTAAAAAAAATGTATGAGTAACTCTGAAGAGCTTGAGAAGACCTTTCCAACATCACAAGAATCACGAAAAATAAAGCAAAGAAGCTTTGGGAGTGAAAACTAAACATCTAGCTTCAATGAGTAATAAATGCAACCAAACAACAAAATATCTATAAAACAATTGCACCACTAGAAAATTGGGCTCGCTAGCTTTCCGTTGATATCCCGTTTCAAATATTTCGCCACCTAGGTCAAAAGTTATGGAAAAGTAGAAAAAATCCTAGGAAAAAGACATTCATAGGTTGATTAGGAGAAAAATCATGGCCCCCTAGGGGCTAGGGCATGATCACCCATATGACCTCACCACCAAAAAATGCAAAATAAAAGATTGATTTTCTACCACCACCATGGGTGGTGAGCGGGTGGAGTGGGGGTGGTGCCTCAGTGATCGTGCCACCCCCCATTCACCTTTAGTTTACACAATAGTCATCCCAACACAAAAATTTTATTAATAAAAATGCCAATATAAACTATTTACTAGTCAAAACCTAGCAACTATGTGACAGGTACAATAGAGATCTGATAAGGCCATAGAGAAAAGATGAGCACCGACAAGGTCTTTGAAGATCGGACTATTAGAAGTTGATCGATGATGAAAGACATTTGTCTTTGAAAGATTGGATCTAGGCAAGCTGATCTATTAGTCAATTTGTCACCAAGTGGATGAAAGTTGGTTGACCACACAATCTGCAAAAACTTAAAACCTCTGATTGTGTGCTTGAACTCTACGGATTGAATAAGAAGGGGCCAGAGGCCAAGTGAAGCCAACCGAAGGCAGTCACCAGTGAAGGTGAAAGCTTGGCGGTGAGGTAGAAAGTACAAAAGGACATCAGCGGTTAGATTGTTGGTAGGTAGAAAGTACATGAACATCGATGGGGATCATAGAACATATCAAAGCCAATATACCATAAATTTGATATGATGGACCATTAGACTTGCCTTTAATAGTGATGGAGGGATGATCACCGATGAAGATCCAATGGTATGTCTATGTGCACAAAGGATGATGACCGACGACTTCAAAGCGAGGATCCAATTCAATTATTCCATTAAGCCCTGACCAAGTGGGCTAATGAAAGTTTTTGTACTTGGAAGAGATCTATCCGACAAGTATTTCAATGTGATAGGTACTCAGGTCGAGCTAATGTAGAATGAAGAGGATGTCGACAGGAGAATGGTACCTGCCGAATTTGAATGGTAGGAGTTGGGAGGGTCAATGACTGAATAATCATCGAAGTCTGATGTAGCAATCTACCTTCAATAGTGGCTCACGTGCCACCCCTTAGCTTCTCCTCGTGGGCTTTGCAACAAAGGTTCCTGGCTGATAATCAAACCACGAGGAAGAAAAATTACACACCAACAAAGCACATGGGAAAGTGGAACCAAACAAGCCAACAAGGCTTACAAAGAGCCTTCTGAGGGAGATCTAACTAGACAACCGACCTAGTTAGACATTGAAGAAAGGAACAACGGTGAAAAATAGTAAGAGAAATATCAGGTCATCGACAAATATGACCTGGGTTAAACCCATGGGTGATGAACACATAATTGGTCCAAAGTATGCCAATGACCAGTAATTAATCTGTAGAAAAAGGAAATAAACCCTAGAAAAAAAACATGCTGACAGAGATTCCTAAAATATCCCAAAAAATATGCCAAGTACAGAGAGATTATTTTTCTGATTTGATGTAGAATATTCCAGAGAATACTACCTGATAAAATAAAATTTTCCCCAAATTTATCTAAAAATATTGCAAAAATATTTTGTTCAAATATTTTTTGTGAAAAATATTATAATGATGACTGTATTGCTTGGGAGGTTGTACATCCCGTCTGGGCAAAACAAATTTTCCTCAAAAATCAACTTTATCGAAAATGGACGAGTTTATACTCAAAATTTGTCTTCACAGCCTCCTGCATGTGATGGCGAGGTCTGATTTGACTAAAAATACATAGAATATTAGTTACCTCTTAGATCTAAGCTTCAAACTCAAATCACAATAGAGCTTGATGGTGGAAACTCTCTCATGAAAATAGAAAGGGGCTTTCTGGATTCAATGCTTAGATACCATGTTGAAATGATCAATCCAAGATCTTCAATCTGCAACACCAAATAACCTCCACAAGAGATAGAGAGAAGCAATAATGGAAGATGCTATTCCATCAAGCAAGGATTGCAATATGATATGAAATATGATCAAGATGATCAATATGATATCAATATACAAGATACAATACTACAAATCAATGAAAAATAAGCTAGAGATGCCTTGCTTATAAAGGTAAGGATGAGAGATAGCATAAGAAAAGATCATGACAAGTGTCTTAATCATATTAAATGAGACAACTAACTCATAACTACATAGGAAAGTGTAAATTCTAGATAACAAAACTAATACTTACCTAGATAAGACAACTAATATCCTAAGAAACTTAACATGTGAATTAAGTCCCCTAAGTCCCTACGAAAGGAATAAACTAGGTACAAGACTTATTCACACCAACAATAGGGAGTGGAGTTCATAGCATTCACAAACCTCAAATATAAGTCTGATGAATTATTACTATAACATGAGATCCCATAGACAAAATAATCCTCCCTAGAAGAAGAGTCGGTCGGGGTCACGCAAATGACAGGATTCTTAGGGCTCGAAGGAGCCACAAAGACTAATTCTACTACATTTACTGACTCCTTAGCTAGTGGAGAGGAAGCTTTCTCGAGAGATTTACAGATAGGGGAGGGAACTTCTAAGAAGTCATCTAGAGCATCATACAACATATTAAAGTCTTCCTTAGAGAAAGTATTGTCATAAACATGGAAAGATTGTAGACATAGATCCAACATCTTCATGTTGGGTTCACCAAATGTGAGGTAAGAGGGATTCACTACACACGGGTCTCTTTGTTCTCAAGAGATCACCAGGGAAAAAATTTCCCTTATCCACCTTAGCATAAAGGAATTGTGAAAGAGATGGGTATATGTTAACTCTTACAGGGAATTGATTTATAGTCTGGGAGAGTGATACTTCTAGATTCTTGCCTCAGACAGAGGAGCTCTTAGCCAAAGGATGGAAGCATGGATTCAGGATGCCAACATGGTGCGCTGTCATCCAAAGGGTGTACAGGCTTCGTAAGAAACAAAAGGCTCAAGAATTCAAGTGGGTAGGACAAGGTTTCACTTATTAGCTTGAGTCAGAGGTATGTTGAACAAAGTAATCAGACAAAAAGAAAAAAACTTAGAACAAAATACAAGTATAACTTGGAGAAAACTTACCTTCAACCATACATTTGATTCTTCACTCCAAGATTCACTTTGCAACCTACACAAAGAAGAATGAGGGGAAAAGGTTGGGGCTGTATAGGGGTTTGCCTCAATCAGACTCTCATTTTGGTGTTCCCACCTCCATAGACAACCAAGTTGGAAAGGAGTGTAAATGAAGTAAACAAATCATGTGGTGAAAGAAAAACCTCCTTCAGGAGTCAAACCTACACCACTAAGTAGCAAATGAACAAGTAGGAGAAAAGAGTAAGAGAGAGAGAGTGTTATCCATGGGCTTAGACTCTCTACGAAGCACACAGACACACTGTTGAGCTCTTGCTTGAGAGCTATAGCTATTGGAAGGACCTCAGTCTAGCATGGCTTCACTTGTGAAACTGTAGAGAGAGAGCTTCACTGAATGGCTTGAATCCCCAAGTGAGAGCCAAGGAGGGATTTTTGTTGCATGCAAGGGCAACAAAGAGCTGTTACATCATAATTTTGACTGCTAGGACATGTGTTGAGAGAGTCAAGATTTGAGATTCCCTATTTCAAACTTGGAAAACCGCTAGGATGCTAGCACACTGCGCAAATGTCTGCGCACAACACAGGCTTCCAATGTATAGATTTTTTAGAAACGTGTTTCCAGGCCTCTATTGCTTTACCACTAGTCAAAATGGATTCAAAATTGTGAGATTCTGACTCATGGGATTTTTTCCATTAATGCTCTAAGGTGTCATAAATGCTAGGCAAAAGTGCGAAAATGTGGAATTGCCCCTAGGTGCAATTCTGTGATATTACACATACATACATACATACATATGTACATATATATATATATACATATATACACACACACATATATACATACATACACACATACATACATACATACATACATACATACATTTATATATATATATACATATACATACATATATCTTGGCGAATATTTTATTTTTTTGCAAAAATATATTATTTTCTATTGGAAAATCTTTATTTCCTTTTTTTTGAAAAACATTATTTTTATAGGTATTTTTTTAACATTACTAAAATTTTTATAGAAAATATTGTTGAATCTTGACAAGTAATAGGAAAATACATTAATTAACTTGGAGAATCCATCCATTTAAAAATAAATAAATTCTTATGAAAAAGTAGGGGTCCAAATGTGGAAGTGATTGATGGGTTTAAGGGGTAGACTCTATAATATTTAGTTGCCACAATTGATTTAAAATATAATCTAATGATCACCATTTTATTCCACAAGGTAAAATATACTTGTAGTCTATAATGCTCATGGGGCTTGAAATTGCTTTTGGATCATTGAGCATTACAAACTAAAAATATAGTTTACCTTGTGAAATATAATGATGGTTGTTAGATTATAATTTAAATCAATTATGACAACTAAATATTGGTGATATGGCCTTAAATTAACCAAATATTATGATATATTATTGGAAAATTTATTTAGATTTCTACTAGAACTTATAAAATTTAGGTGAATCTGATCTAAGCATATAGAAAATATTGTGGCAAGTCTTTGAGTTAAAAAGTTAAAAAAAAAGCTTTGGCAATTTAAATAAGATAAAAATAAGATTTTATAGAAATATGGCAATGTAGGTCACTTTATAACTTGAATTGTTAGCCAATTTTGATTCCCAAGTTTCAACTATTGGTCAATTAGTGAATGGGTACAAGTACAAAGTTGTGTCACACTTTTATAAAGGAAGCAACCAACACTAGTCCAAATTTTTAAACTAGAATCACTAAAAAGGGAAATATATGTTCATAATTTTAAAATGATGTAAAATCATAAAATATGTATTTTTTAGTATATTTTATATTTTTAATTTGTTTTGAAAAACAATAAAAATGATTTGAATATAGTTTTTAATAAATTGACACTATAATTTAGTTATTGATAAAATGTTGAAAAATGAAGTTACATGGGATGTTGATCTTTATATAGTAATTTTTTTTTTTTCCTTAAATTTTTTTATGTGTATTTATAACTTGAAACTTTAGTGCATGAATATTATTTTTCCAATTTTGATAAATATATATTTTTAAATAAATTTGAAAAAATGTGTGTATTAAAACACAGTTGTTTCCACTCAACACCAACTTTCATATTAAATATTTATCTAAAATAGAAAAGAATATACCACCTTGATATAGATTCTTTTATCTAGTGCATCTATTTTTTCAAAAAAAAAAAATTAGTATTTTTTCTTGAAATGGTAAGCAACCTAATATTTTATGCTTATAATCTACTTTTAGTAAAAATAAAAATAAAAAAATAAATAATAATAATTATTAATATATTATTTTTTTCAAAACTGCACTTATGGATCTACAAAAGGGTATTTTAATTTAGCTATAATGAATCTTACTAGATCATATATTTGACCAAAATTGATTTTTAGTTAGAAATATTTAAATTCACTTGTGGTGATAAGTTGGCTGAAAATGAAACACAACTTTCTAATTTTACTTGAATATTCAACAGTATAAAATCACTGATAAGCGAAATGTAGTATTCCTAGCTACAAACATACACAACATGGTCACATATATCATGTCAAAACACAAGTCATGGCTCATAAGTTATACCATATATTAATATGATAAGTTATGATAATATAAATCGACTCACCATAAAATAGATGATGTGGAATTATAATGTCACATTTGTTACACCCCTCATAATGGTGCATACCCATCTGTTCCTAATCTTATTAATAAATTTAGTCTAATGGGGGAAAGTTTGATGGAATATACTCTTCATGAGAAAGGGGATCTTGGAGAGTGACAGTGGTATAAATTATTTAAGTGGGAGTCACATCACTTTCACTCACTTTGGGAGGAAGGATTTCCTAGTAGTAGACTATGGTAAATTGCTTTGAGGGATTGGATGCATGATGATAGGTGTGTTTAGGAATTGTTTATGGATCATCAGAGCATTAATGCTATAATTTTGGTGTTGAGAGATTTAATGAGTTTAGTTTAGAAAGTGTTATCGAATACATGAGAATCTTCCCTTATTTTTTTTTATTCATTATTTTCTTAGATTTTTCTAAGAAGGGGTACAATCTTTTTAAATTCATCCAAAAATACCCAATCCAATCTTCCTTAATCCATAGACACATTTTGCATAAAAAGGTCAAGTGATAGATAAGGAGCTTGAAGGAGAGTGATTTCTGCACATGTTTACTTGTTTTATTGAAGTTGTGATGTTTACTTTGTTTGAAATTCTGTATGTCAAATATTTTTAATTTAACATGGTGAAACCATGGTATTGCTTCATTTTATTTTTCATTATTTTTATATTTGAGAGATTGTAACTAAAAAAACTATATATAAAAAATCTACTAGACTACAAACTATCAATAGGGAAGGGGTAGGGGCTCTAGTGGTTGAAATTGAATACTCAAGTGGCATGAAGGTAGCACCATTGGTGTAATATAGTGCTCAAGTGGATTATTGGTAATGTCTAAGTTGCTATAGGGTGTTGGGAAATGGCTATGATAGGGTAGTGAACCATTATGCAAGGGGTTAAAAATCTATGGGGTGGTTAAATTAGGTGGTGGAGAGGAATTATTGGTTTGGGGTAGTAAAAAAGATAAAGATCCTTAGGAACCTTAGAGGGGATAGCTCAGCACAAAAAAACATTCAACCCAACAACGAAAACAAATCTTGTTATATTTATATTCATAATGGTAGTTGGATGCATAAATCTTGTTGTTTTTAAAATCCCTCGAGCTATTGCCTACTACTGTTGTCTATATGTATTCCCACATTTGTATTTTTTCTCTTTAGTCTATGTGCTCTTTTGTTCTACTTGTTATCTTTATGCTCATTAATGTTTTTCAATGCATTCATTTAACTAAAAATACAAATCAAAACTATATCTAGTTCAAGAAGAATGGGTAGATTTATCTGTATGCACTTGATGTGTTTGTCCACACTACCATCAGGATTTGTATTACATTTATGCTTTCATGGAACTCTATATCCTCTTCCTAATCCACCATTTTGGCATATAAAACAAGGATATTGGAAAAAGGCTTTAGATATTGAATTTATACTCATTATTTGAATTTGGCTAAAATTTTCAAAGCCTTCTAAAAAACCAATTTGTACACATTTTCTTGAGGAATTTTATCAAATAGTTCACATGATTTTCTATTTTAGAAGTAAAATAACCTATGCCAAAATGGGATCTTTGGAATAAGACATTGATATCCATTTGAGCATAAAAGATAACCAAAATTTTGGTAGATGTTATGGTTGTAAATGTGTTGATAAATATTTTCAACTATTTACTTATCAACAACCCTGGGCATGAAATAGGTTGTAGTTGTTTACATAAAATAAATATTTGCACTCTATTATACTTAATACCTATGTTATCTTATTCAATACCAAATTGGATTTTTTTTTAAAAACTTTGTGGACATTAATTAATTTATTTAAGTTACAATATTGGTTTATCTTTTGGTCATTTATTCTCTTGGGTTTTTCCCTACCCCCAAGTCTTACATATTGTAACTGGGTTTAATGTGGATTCTTATTTACTCATTTCATTTACTAGCTAATATTAATATAATTAATTTATTACCTAGCTTCTATGTGTGTTTTATAAAGTTTTTGAATCTCTTCTAGTCTATTGTAGAGACTACAAGATTCACAATACTTTCAAGGAATTTTTTTCATTTATCTATACAAAACCTTATCACCCTTCACACTTGATTTAGATTTTCAATCATAAGGAATGATGGGTTCAAATGTGATTATTTTATTTTTCCAATTGAAGTGTTCTTATAATGAACACCCCTTGATACTGAAGCTATTGCAAAAGCATCAATAAACTGTAATGAATCAAACTAGTGGCATGCCCTCTTCTACAAGCTCTCTATATTAGCCATTAACATTTATAAATTAAATATTAATAAATAGTATCAGTCTTATAAGAAATTATGAATTGTGTATATTTTTTTTATCAATGTAAGCATAGTTGCAAGCCTTCATTGTAAAAATCATTACTATTATATAAAAATTCCTATGAACATTCAGTAAAAGCATATTCAATAAGGTATATCAAACAATCTTATCACCAATCCAAAGCTGCAATTTGTAGAGATATAAATATCTCATAGAAACTACATGTACTATTGCTTGGAATTTCCCTCAAAATGTATAAAATTACATTTTAGCATCCCAAAAGATATCTTCCCCTCCTATCCAAGTTCCTAACTTAGGGAATCTAGGAATAACCTACATGGAACACATAGAGACACCTTTATTTCCTTTCCAAATGTCCAACTTGAGGATTTAATTATTTTTTCTTCACAAGTAATTATTTACTATTGTCAATGGAACCATTCATCCCTTATGAATGCATTTACAAAATATAGGTGGAATATTATTAAAAATTATTTTTAACTAATACCTCTCCTTGGAATTTCCTTCAAAACATGTAAAGTCACTCATTTTGACATCCCAAAAGATATCTTTATCTCCTTTCTAATTTCCAAACTTCTAAAGATAGGGTAAGATTTAATTACATAGACCACCAAAGACACATTTCCCTCCATTCCAAGTGCCGAAATTGAGGAGCTAAATAATTTTTTTCATAAATAATATTCATTACTATTTATGGGCCCTTTCATCCCTTGTCAATGCATTTGTAAACTATGGTTGGAATATTATTATAATTATTTTTTACTAATACCCTATTCACATATAAACACCTTGAAAAGGATGTTGGAATAAAATAAATAACATAAGGTTTACAAGGTTTACGAAACCTTAATCCTAAAATTCTCTCAATTGACATCATAAATTGAAATAAATTGATAGGAATAACCAAAAAGGAAATAACATCCCTTGAAAAACCATGTACCACTTGATTATTCAAAGTGTTATTGTGGTCTCACAAGAAAACAAGTGATGTAGGTACCAATGTATAAATATATTATATATTGGATTAATTAGGATAATCACCTATTGGTTAATTAGTCATTAATTGATTATTAGGTTCCTTATTACATTAATTAATTAAGATAAAACCAAGAGTCATTTTTATTATTAGATTGGACTATTTATAGGCCAAGTTGTCTCATTGCATATGATTAGGAAACTTGTCACAATCTAAAAAAATCCTCATCTAGGTTTTGCACTTTTTCTTTTATAATCATTCATTATTGTAATTTGTAATCATCTAGGAATTTCATTCAATTGATAATACAATCACAAGTTAATCACAATATATCAAATACTTGTGTGGATCATTCTCTTATCTCTTGGTTGCATAGAGAATCAGTTGCTTTGGTCTTTTATTTGTGATAGATGTTTTAGTTGCAGGCAATTTCTAGGATCTTTGGGGTTCACTATCAAATCTAACATGGTATATAAGTACCAAATCTGTAGCTTCCTATCTAAATTCTAAGGGATCTCACCCTAAGGAAAAAATTGGCTCATCCTAGAGAAAAATGGGAATCACTATTGAGTCTAGAATGGCTAAAAACCTAAGGAATGCTTGTCATTTGATTAAAATCAAAGAAGTTGAAAAAAAAAGAAAAAAATTAGCAACCTAAAACCACACATAGGAATATGTATGGTCATACAACCTTGTATCTGAACCCAAGTTGCTATAATTTCCCATACAAGTAGGTATAGGTACTTTAAAATTTCTTAATGAATATTTGTTGACATCACAATGACTTCAGTTTTATAGTTGACCTCTTAGGCCCCCTCCTTGCCCCCATTTTCCCTAAAGGAGATATTTGTTTCTTTTTAGCATAAACTATTTGCATACAATGTAAAAATGAGGAAAACATATCATTAAAAAGATGGTTCCACATACTTTCTGGTGGTCTAAGTCTCATCATCATATTTTTTTGTTTCTTCATTTTATTCTTAGTCAAATTAAAATCTTCATTTTCTGCTTCCAAGCTCATAGCTTTTTACCAGTATTTCCAATTTGTGCAATTCTTGCAGTGTTGGAAAGGTATTTCAAAGCTCAGGCTCAAATCCAACATGAACCTTTTAGAATTTACCCCAAATATATTTTATTTAGTTTTTTGTGATTTTACATTACATTTAATTACTTGGACATCTTGGGACTTGGAAAGGATATTTTGCATGAGATGACTTCATTTGATTTTCTTTACAGGCACTAAGGTTATCAATGTCTAACTTTTTCATTAGAGGAAGTATCATGGGTTTTTCTGTTCATCCTTTTGTGGTAATCTTTAAAAAGGATAACTATGAGTCTTGGTGAAAAAACATCCTGACACATCTCAAGTGGCTTGTGTTGCAAGAATGGAAAGATGGAAGGTGTTTTCATTGATTTCAACCGGTTAGCTAGTTATCTACTAGTTGTTGTTAGCTATATATGTCGAGGATATTGAGAAAATTGTAATAAAGAGATGTTTAGTGGTTGCTCCAGGTTTTGGTATGGATTTTCTCTTGAGGTTGTGCAGTTCAAATATGTTGTTCATGGTTGTTAGAAGGTGCTATATTCATATTTTTTATTGTTGGTTCATTGTACAGTGCAAGTTGTGTTCGCCAATTGTGAACTGTGGTTTTCTATATTTTTGGTTTAGGTTTGGGAGAAATGTTGTTAGTCCAGATTTCTCTTTGATAAAGTCTTATGACGTGTGGTTCTAAAGTTAAGTTACCCTGATTTTATTGAAGTTAATTTCGATATACAAGAGTGAAGAAGAACTGTGATAAGAAAAAAGAGAAAGTGTAGTTTGGTGCGACATTGATTCTATTCAGTAAGTGCATGTGTTAAGAGTGTGGGAGATCACTGCAAAGCTTAATGTTGAGTTTCTAGATGCAGTGAGTAGAAGGAGAACTCTCTCATTCATGCAAGTTAATCGAGTGGTTGTGGTGGAATCCTTTTATACATTGGGATTGTATTCTCTCTATAACAAGTGTTCTTTATATTATTTGTATCTTTGTGGTAGTTAGCCCTTTGGGTTGTAGCCCTGTTGGACAGTGAGTCCTTGTTCCAAATAGTGAGTCCTTATTTCAGGAAGTGGGCCTTTTTGTAATCATTTTTGATATTCTCTATAGTGTTAGTTAATCCTCACTGTGGTTTTTCCCTCATTGGGTTTTCCATGTAAATCTGGTGTTATTGTGTTTATGTGTTCGATTTAAGTTTTTGCATTGGAATTTGATGATTAATTATTTAAGTAGTATTAAGTATTAGTTTTGGTGGTTACACTAAAGGTTTAATTCTATGAAAATTGATTCACACCCCCTCTCAGTTGTCCTATTCAACAATTGTGCAAGGTTCCTTGGTGAAGAACTTAACTGCTTGAGGAAGGTCTAAGATGTCTAGAAAAATAGTTTTTGATTATTCGAGGTTTGATGGAATAATATTTGGAGTATTGTGGATATGATGTGGAGTAAGTATGAAGGAAACTTTCCCTTTAAATGCTTTAGTTGTGGAGAAATAGGTCATTATGTTGCAAAGTTTTCAGAAAGAGCTAAAAGAAATAAACAAAGATATGAGAAAGAAAAGAAAGGAAAGAAGATTAACAAACATTATTATGTGAATGAGAATGCTAGTATATCTAATGAGGATTCAGAATATGAAGATCCTGATGAAAATGAATGCTTGTTCTTGGTGATTAAGGATGGACCTACTTCTACTAATTCTTTAAGACATGTAAAAGAAAGCCCTCCGAAGAAGGAGAAAAATGAAGGTATGGTTATCTCTGATCTACATGCTAAAAAAGAAAAGAATTTTTGGGTAGTTGATAGTGGTTGTTAACATCACATGACTGGTGATAAAAGTAAGTTTGTTAAGCTTGAAAAATATGATGGAGGAGTGGTTATGTTTGGAGATGATATTGGTGCTAAAATCTATGGGATAGGTTTAGTAAGTTTTAATGGAAAGCATCATACTAACGATGTCTACTATGTTAAGGGTTTAAGGAATATTTTTTTGAGTGTTGGTCACATGTGCATAAAAGATATGATCTTGTGTTTAAGGATGAGAGATGTGAGATTTGGAAAGGACCTAGAACATTGATTGCTACATGAAATAAATCTAAAGGGAATATATATCAACTTAATGGTGTTGATGGACGATTTTTTATAACTCGGATTAATGACAGTTGGTTATGGTATAGGTGAATGTGTCACATGAATTTTGATAACTTGGAAAGGATCATTTTTGTTCAAGCCATGAGAGATTTACTGAGAATTAAAAAGCATGTTAATGCTATGCAAGAATTGTCAGTTTGGAAAGCAAGCAAGAAATCATTATAGATCAAAGGAACAATCCACTACCAAACTACTGGATTTAGTTCATATAGATCTTTGTGATCCTATAAGAGTGAGAAGTATACTTGGTGAAAGGTAGTTTATGCTTTTAGTTGATGATTACTCTAGGTATACATGGGTTACATTTCTTAGAGAGAAATCAAATGCATTAAATAGATTCAAGGAATTCAAAGCTATGGTTGAAAATGAAGTAAATTTGAAGATAAAATGCTTAAGGTCTAGCAAAGGTGGAGAATTCACCTCCCATGAGTTTAAAATGTTTTATGAAGTGCATGGAATAAGTAGACAACTATCTTCCCCAAGAACTCCTCAGCATAATGGAGTTGTTGAAAGGAAAAATAGAACAGTTCAAGAGGCTGCTAGATCAATGATTCTTGAGACTAGTTTATCGGAAGTTTACTAGAAAGAAGTTATTCACACTGCTGTCATATATTCAATCGATTTCAAGCAAGAGAAAACAATACAAAGACTCCCTATGAGCTATGGCATTGAAGAATTCCTACTGTTAAATATTCCAAAGTATTTGGAAGCAAATTCTATATCAGAAGAGATGAGGAAACTTTGTGTAAGTTTGATGCAAGAAGTGATGAAGGAATTTTTCTTGGATATTATACTAATAGCAAGGCATATAGATGTTTCAATAAAATATTGAGAAAGATTGTAGAGAGCTCAAATGTGAAGGTTGATGAGAAAATGAAGAATCCTATTGAAATTGATAGATATGTATCTAATGAGCAAGATTGTGTAAGAATAGAAAAGATTGTGTAAGAATAGGAAATAGATGAGCAAGGAAAGAAGGATGAAAAAAATGAAATAGAAGAAGATGCTCTGATGATGACCCCTAAGACACCAAAATATGTACAGAAGAATCCTTTAAAAAGTGAGATTATTGGAGACAAAACAAAAGACGTGTTGACTAGAAGCAGAGTTGTTGCTGAAGTGAATTTATGTTTACTTTATGAGATTGAACTGAAGACTGTATGTAAAGCTTGTAAAGATGAACATTAGAAGGAAGCCATGAAAGAAGAACTTATGTAGATTAAGAAGAATCAAACTTGGGAATTTGTCCCAAGACCGGTAGACAAAAACATCATTGGATCAAAATGGGTATTCATAAATAATTTGAAAGAGAATGGAGAAGTTGTTAGAAACAAAGCAAGGGTTGTGTGTAAAGGCTACTCACAAGTAGAAGGCATAGATTTTTCAGGAAAATTTTGCTTTGGTAGCAAGAATGGATGCTATAAGGATTTCCTTGGCATTTGTAGCTCATAAATATTTTAATGTCTATCAAATGGATGTCAAGCCAACATTTTTGAATGGTGAACTAGAAGAGGAGGTTTATATGGAACAATTAAAAGGATTTTAGTTAACAAATCCACCAAATATGGTGTGCAGATTGAAGAAAGCTTTATGTGGGTTGAATTAAGCTCCTAGAGCATGGTATGTGAAGTTAGATAAGTATTTGATTTAGCAAGGCTTTAACAAGGGTACAATGAATAGTAATTTGTACTTTAAGATTGAAAATGGCAAAATCTTTATTGTAGTAGTGTACGTTGATGACATTATCTTTGGAGGAAATGAAAATATGTGCAAGAGGTTTACAGAAGAAATGCAGAAAGAATTTGAAATGTCTATGTTTGGGGAGATGAATTTCTCTCTTGGGCTACAAATTAATCAAATAGAGAAGGGAATTTTCATTTCATAGTCTAAGTATGTGAGAGAGATGTTGAAGAAGTTTGGGATGGATGGTTCCAAAATGGTAAGTACTCCTATGGTGACAGGATGCAAATTGGGAAAAACTAACGATTCACCTAAGGCTGATTAGAGAAAGTACAGATCTATGATTGGTGGACAATTGAATTTTAATTCTACTAGAATGGATATCATGCATGTTATCTATCTTGTGGCTAGATTTCAAGAAAATCTTAAGGAAACTCATGTTGCTATTGTTAAAAGAATTTTTACATATTTGAATGGTACTCTAGATTATGGATTGTGGTATCCTAAAGATAATTTTGAGTATCTCTAAGAGAAGTTGGTGATTATTGCTCCTCCTTCCTTGAACTAGAATTCATATGGAGATGCATGAGTCTTTGGATCTATGGATCTATCTTTCTTCTGGGCTAATGTTTTGGTGGCTACCTCTCAGGGGGGAAAAGTAGTATCAGGTTTTGTGATTATGAGTATTTTATTTTTCATGTCAAATGAGAAATCAATGTAAAGTATTATTCTTCCTTTTCCATTGATTTCAAATTGGGAGAAGAAGCATGTGAAAAAGGAAAGGAAGACTGGGAGAAGAAGCATGTGAAATTATCTTCTAAGGGGGAGAAATATAAAAGTATGTTCAGAGCTTGTATGTTGTCTTTGATAGTTTTTCACATCATGTGTTGCCATTAATGAAAAATGGGGAGATTATTGCAAGAATGGAAAGATGGAAGGTGTTGTCATTGATGTCAACTAGTTAGTTGGTTATCTACTAGTTGCTATTGATTGTATATATCAAGGATATTGATAAAATTGTAATAAAGAGATGTTCCTAAGTGGTTTCTCTAAGTTTTGGTCTAGATTTTCTCTTGAGATTGTGCGGTTCAGATATGTTCATGGTTTTAAGAAGGTGCAATATTCAGATTTTTGGTTGCTAGTTCATTATACAGTGCAAGTTGTGTTCACCAGTTGTGAATTGTGGATTTCTATGTTTCTAGTTGAGGTCCAGGAGAAATGTTGTTGGTCTAGATTTCTCTTTGATAAAGTCTTATGATGTGTGGTTCTAAACTTGAGTTTCCCTAATTGTATTGAAGTTAATTTCCATTTTTGGAAAGCTCGTGCTTAATGGTTCTATGTATTTTACACTAGTGTGGCTGACCTTGTGTGAAATACTACTTTTGAGAATGATGAAGCATGTTGGATCTATTTGGGTCCCTATGAAGCATGTGTTCAGGTCACCCTCATTCTCATTCCACCCTAGGATGTTTTTGCACCGACCTAATTTAAATTTGGATTTGGATATCCAACTTTGGATATGTTTCAAAGTTGAAGATGTTATAAATACAAGATGAGTTTGTAATGGAAAACATACAAGAGCGAAGAAGAAGCATGATAAGAGAAAAAAGAAAGTGCAGTTTGGTATGACATTGATTCTATTTAGCAAGTGTGTGTTGAGAGTGTGGGAGATCAGTATGAAGCTTAATGTTGGGTTTCTGGATGCAGTGAGTAGAAGATAGACTCTATCATTCATGCAAGTTGATCGAGTGACTGTGGTGGAATCCTTTGTTGCATTAGGATTCTAGTCTCTCTGTAACAATTCTTCTTTGTCTTCTTTGTATCTCTATGGTAGTGAGCCCTCCAGGTTGTAGCTTTATTGGACAATGAGTCCTTGTTCCAGATAGTAAGTCTTTATTTCAGGTAGTGAGCCTTTTTGTAATCAATTTTGATATTCTCTACAGTGTGAGTTAATCCTCACTATGGTTTTTCCCTCATTGGGTTTTCCATGTAAATTTGATGTTATTGTGTTTATGTGTTGGATTTGAGTTTTTGTGATAGGGACAGGGTTGGATTGAGACAATCACAATCTCAATGCTTTGAGTTCTTTCCTTGAGAACTCCTAAGGTGTCACTTCATCCACCATTCAAACTGTAGGTCCTCTACTAGCTTAGGTACCCCTGGCTAATTGTCAACCCTACTATCATCACTAATTTGCTGCTACCAATCAGTTCTTGGTGCTTTTCTCACACATACTCCATCTAGCCCTTAATAAGCTTAAAGAATAGTTAACCTCCAAATGTTTCCTAACTTGCATTCAGGGGTGTGCATAGGTTTTCAAATCTTTAAAAAAGTCAAGGGAAGGTTCTTGTACAAGCACAGATCTTCCTTCTTCTATCGCTTTCATTAAACCCTAGTTTAGGGTTTGGAAAGGCTACTAGGGTTGAGCCCCTTTTAGGCCTCCTCACACAAGATAATTGCTTATTACTCCTCTCCTTCACCTAATTAGGCCAAACTTACTTCTGTCACCCTTGCTCAAATTTGGAGCACTAACAGATTTTTGAGGTCTTGGACTGTTTTCTGTCCGTACATATGGTGTACCTTGTTCTTGCAAGAACTAGGGTTTTCTTTGCTTCTTTCTTGGACTGTTCAACTTGTTCCAACCTCCAAAAGACCAAACAATGGCTTTTCCTTCTTGACCACCATGGTGAAGGTCCCTACAACCACTACACACATTTGTTTCATGGAGATACAACACCCCTATAACGTTAGGACTGATTTCCAACCACCTTTTCCAAACTGGGCATCACAAGCTTGCCTAGGAAAAGATTATAACTATGCTTCCAGTACTCACAAAGACACTTATATTTAAATTATTTACAAGGATGGAGTTTTTCCTTGATTCCACAACACCCATACTTCCTGGTACGGACAGGAAACAAACTAAAACTCTAGTTTCCAGACTTTACCAGTCAAAATAGCAAACAGAGAAAAACACAATATTTTACAAAATAGATGAAAGCGATGAGTAGAACAGTTTAAAATATCAAAACAAAACTTCTATTTTCCTCACTACATGCTATGAACACTATAAAATTCTTCCTCTAATCCATTTAACAGCAGGCACGTGGCCAAGAATAGAAAATTAGAACTTCTTACACACAAAAACACTGTTTCTTTTATTGTTTTATGAAAACTGCCAATATCAAAAGCCTCCAACCTCTTCAAAGGTCAAGAATGAGCTTTTACAATGCCTAGAAAATAGTTAGATTTTCTCTTTGAGCCTAAGAATGGCCAAAAGATTGCTTTTGTAAAACACAGTGTGGTTTGCAATCTTTTACAAAAGCTTAGGAAACGCCCACAAAAATATTTCCCAATTTATTCAACTTTTACCTATGAACCAAAAGGTCCTCAAACACAACCTAGAAGGTAAAAAAGACCTTACCAAAACAACAAAAAGGAAATTTAAAACAAAACCTTCAAAACAAGCTTGCACTTAGGCACTTGGGCAGGTGCTCCTGCACCATTCTCCCCCTCTCAGCACAAAGATCAAGGAACTTGAGGTGATATCAGTGATAGATCAATGCCTAGCTTCTTAAAATCAGCTTCCTCAACCGTGGTAGCCTCTGATTCATGTTTGTTCCTCCACTTGACAAGGTGCTCCATGTATGCCTTGTGTCTTGTAGCTTTCTTCACCCTGGACTCCAAGACCTTCTCTGCCTGAGGTTTCTCTTGATTTAGAAGGGGTATATTACTGATATCCTTAAATATTTCTTGACTATTCTGAGCTTCATCACTGACTGTCCCCTTATACCTGATCAAATCAGCTACATTGAATACAGGAGATATACCCAAATCTGATGGAAGTTCTACCTTGTATGCATTCTTCCCATACTTAGCTAACACCTTGCATGGTCCTACTCTTTTCATCTGTATTTTGGTTGACATTCCCTTCTGTAACCTTGATTTTTTAAGATGAACCATGACATAGTCACCTACTTGAAACTGCATATCTCTCCTTGACTCATCAACTTTATCTTTCAATTTTTGTGTTACTATTGTAATTGTCTTCTTAACCTACTCATGAATCTCCTTCATGGTCTGAGTGAAGTATTCTGCATGTCCAATCATATTCTCCTGAGATCCAAGGTCTCTAAGTTTAGAAACTCCTCTTGGGTGCATCCCATACACAACTTCAAATGGACTTTTCCCTGTAGTTCTATTAACACTATCATTGTATGCATATTCAGCTTGAGAAATCAACATATCCCATGTCTGTCCATATTCCTTTGTCAAGCACCTCAAAAGATTACCTAGCACTCTGTTAACCACCTCTGTTTGACCATCAGTCTGAGGATGGTAAGCTGATCCAAATGACAAATTTGTTCCCAATATGCTCCATAGAGTTTTCCAAAAATGGCTCATAAACTTCACATCCCTGTCTGATACAATGCTCAATGGCAATCCATGGATTCTTACAAGTTCCCTGAAAAAGAGATGAGCTATGTAACTTGCATCATGTGTGGTTTTGTAAAGGATAAAGTGACTCATCTTGCTAAATTTGTCCACAACTACAAAAACATTGTCAAAACCAGTCTTGGTCTTAGGAAGACCTACCACAAAATCCATGCTCACACACTCCCATGGTCTATTGGGAATAGGCAAAGGTTGATACAAACCTGCATTGCTAGCTCCCCCTTTTTCTTTCATGCAAACAACACACTATTCCACATATCTTCTGACATCTCTTGCCAACTTAGGCCAGTAATAAAACCTTTGTACTAGCTCTAAAGTTTTATTTATTCCAAAATTCCCACTAAGACTGCCATTATGTTTCTCTTGGATCATATTTTCCCTCATTGATCCTCTTGGGACACATAACAGATTACCCTTAAATAACAATCCATTTTGCAATGTATACTCAGCATACTGACTATGAAAATGATTTGCAAAATCTGAACATACCTTGTAGGCTTCTAAGAAATCTTCGTCCTCACCATAGAGGTCTTTGAAACTCTCCAATCCAATGCTTTTTAGCTGTATCTCTTGGACTGTCAACATTATCCTGCTTAATGCATCTGCTACTTTGTTTTGTTGTCCCTTCTTGTGCTTAATGGTAAATGTAAAGGCTTGGATGTACTCCATCCATTTCAAATGTATATTGCTTAACTTCTCTTGGGTGTTGATGTAACTGAGTGCCTGGTTATCGGTGAAGACCACAAACTCCTTGGGCAACAAATAATGCCTCCACTTCCTAAGAGACTGCACTAAAGCATAAAGTTCCAGATCATAGGTGGAGTATTTTTGTTTGGCTTCATTGAGTTTTTCATGAAAGAAGGCTATAGGCCTACCTTCTTGACTGAGTACTCCTCCTACTGCTACTCCACTTGCATCACACTCAACTGTGAATAATTTATCAAAACTAGGCAATAACAAAATTGGTTGAGTTGCCACTTCTTGTTTTAGCTTTTCAAACCCTTTATCAGCCTCTTGACTCCATTTAAACTTCATTTTCTAACCACCCTTGATTGTATCTAGTACTAGTGCACAGATGCCACTAAAATTCCTTATGAACTTCCTATAAAACTGAGCCAAACCATGAAAAATTCTTACCTCTGTTGTTGTGGTTGGTGTGGGCCAGTTTAGGATGGCTTCCACCTTGCTTGGATCCATCTTCAACGTTCCTTGGGATACTACAAAGCCTAGATACACAAGTTCTTGTTTGAAGAACTCACACTTCTCAAGGTTGATTGCTAACTGTTCTTCTTGCAGCCTTTTGAGAACCATCTCCACATGTTTCAAATGTTCTTTTGCTGTCTTACTGAAAATCAGTATGTCATCAAGGTAAACTACTACAAAAATCCCTATGAAATCCTTAAGCACCTCATTCATTAGTCTCGTGAATGTGCTAGGGGAATTTGAGAGGCCAAATGGCATCACTTTCCACTCATACAAACCATCATTTGTTTTAAAAGTTGTCTTCCACTCATCACCCTCCTTGATTATGTTTTGATGATACCCGCTCTTAAGATCTAACTTGGTGAAGAATTTTGCACCTCCAAGGCAATCCATTAAATCTTCAATTCTAGGTATTGGGAATCTATACCTGATGGTGATCCTATTAATTGCTCTAGAATTAGTACAAAGTCTCCATTTACCTCCATTTTTAGTTGCCAAAACTACTGGGACTGCACATGGGCTGATACTCTTTTGAATTAGTCCTTGATTCAGCAATTCTTCCACTTGTCTAGCCACCTCTTGGTTCTTCTCAGGTGTAAGCTAATATGCTGCTTTGTTAGGCAATGAGGCTCCAGGTATGAAGTCAATTTGATGACTTATTGCTCTCCTTGGTGGTAAAGTTGCAGGTGTTCCATCACTCACTATGCTCTTGTACTTTTCTAGCAGCCTTTGAACTGTTTCAGGTATGACTGTCTTCTCAGCCTTTCCTTCCTCTTTGGACTGCATTAAAACCACATAACCTTCATTTCCTTGGTGTAGATCCTTGATGAAATCCTTGCCACTGCTCAACATAATGTCAAGTACCTTAGACTACCCTTCATCATCCTCTGTCAATGACTGCAGCTTGAAAGTTCTTCCATCCTTCTTGAATTCAATGGTGTTCTCCTTTCCATGATATATAGCACCTCTATCATATTGCCATGGCCTACCAAGAAGAACATGGCATGCATCCATGGGTAGTACATCACACATCAGCTTGTCTTTGTAGCCTCCAATTGAGAATTCCACTATAACCTGCTCATTCACTAGAACACTCTACCCTTTGTTCAACCATGTGACTTTGTAGGAATTGGTATGAGGTACCTTATGAAATTTTAGCTTAGTTACTGCCTCCTCAGAGATGATATTATCTGTAGAACTAGAATCTACAATGACCTTGCATACCTTTCCCAATATCTCGCACCTTGCTCTAAACAAAGCTCTCCTTTGCTTGGGTTCTTCCTTGACCGGTTGTCTGATCAAAACTCTATTAAACATCAAATTTTCTCCTACTTCTGATTCTATATGACTGATCTCAGGTGATTTGACACTCATGGTGTCCTCTTGTGCATAAGCTACTCTTTTCTCATTGCTAGATGAAGAAGCTTTCTCCGGGCATCTATAAGCTGGATGACCTAGTTGATTATAGTGATAACATTTCATGGTGGCAAAGTAAGAGTTACTTCTACCTACTCCTCTTCCTCTGTTTGAACCTCCTTGAGGCCCTCTTCCTCTATTAAATCCTCCTCTTGAAGATGTTTCACCTCCATGCTCAGTAAGCTTAGATTCTCCTTGGTTCCTTTGATCATTACCTCTTCCTTAGTAACCTCCACACTGTCCTCTTTGATCTCTGCCTTTTCCTCTACCCTTAGAGGACTGATCATGCTTTCTTTTATTCCTCTCTTCAATATTTATAGCTAGCTGGTAACATTGGTGGACTGTCTTGGGGCTGAGTAAAGCCATCTCTTCCTGTATGTTCCACTTCTAACCATTAAGGTACCTAGCCACTTTTAGGCTCTCATCTTCTGCCACATTTGATCTCAAGAAAACCTTCTGAAACTCTTCAGTATAGGTGTTGACATTTTGATCTTTTTGTCTTAAACTCTGCCTCTTCTTGTGAAGCTGGATCTCATAATCATTTGGCATATATGCTTCTTTCACTTTAGCAACCATTCCTTTCTAGGTTGATATGGGCTGCTTGCCTTCTTTCTCCCTTTCAGTTTGAACAAACTTCCACCATGTCAAAGCTGATCCTCTCAACCTTGATTTTGCCACCTTCACCTTCTATGCTTTTGTGACTCCATCACACTCAAAGTGATTCTCCATTCCATCTATCCAATCCATGACCAAATTAGGATCCATCTTTCCATGGAATAGTGGTATGCCCTCAAGTCCTTTTCCACTCAGGGCTTTTAATTCCTTCAAGAAAGGCTCCTCCTCCAAAACAGGGTCAGGTTCAGGGACTTTGTCTTCCTCTGCAACCTCTTCTTCTTTTAGCACTTTACCTTCCAATCTTGCATCGTTCAATGCCTTATCCAATTGCTCTATTCTTTCTTTCAGGGACTTGTTGTCCTCTTCTTGTTCTTCAACCCTCTTGGCTAACTGTGTATTTTTCACCATGTTGGGAGTCTCACTTGACTCAACTTCAGACATATAAGCTACTTTCCCAAATCTTTAGCTGTGCTCTGATACCAATCTGATAGGGACAGGGTTGGATTGAGACAATCACAATCTCAATGCTCTGAGTTCTTGCCTTGAGAACTCCTAAGGTGTCACTTCATCCACCATTCAACCTGTAGGTCCTCTGCTAGTTTAGGTACCCCTGGTTCATTGCCAACCATGCTATCATCACTAATTTGCTGCTACCAATCAGTTCTTGGTGCTTTTCTCACACATACTCCATCTAGCCCTTAATAAGCTTAAAGACTAGTTAACCTCCAAATGTTTCCTAACTTGCATTCAGGGGTGTGCATAGGTTTTCAAAGCTTTAAAACAATCAAGGGAAGGTTCTTGTACAAGCATAGATCTTCCTTCTTCTATCGCTTTCATTAAACCCTAGTTTAGGGTTTGGAAAGGCTACTAGGGTTGAGTCCCTTTTAGGCCTCCTCACACAAGACAATTGCTTATTACTCCTCTCCTTCACCTAATTAGGCCAAACTTACTTCTGTCACCCTTTCTCAAATTTGGAGCACTAACAGATTTTTGAGGTCTTGGACTATTTACTATCCGTACATATGGTGTACCCTGTTCTTGCAAGAACTAGGGTTTTCTTTGCTTCTTTCTTGGACTGTTCAACTTGCTCCAAACTCCAAAAGACCAAAAAATGGCTCTGCCTTCTTGAACACCATGGTGAAGGTCCCTGCAACCACTGCACACATTTTTTCATGAAGATACAACACCCCTACAACATTAGGACTTATTTCCAACCACCTTTTCCAAACCAGGCATCACAAGCTCACCTAGGAAAAGATTATAACTATGCTTCCAGTACTCACAAAGACACTTATATTTACATTATTTACAAGGATGGAGTTTTTCCTTGCTTCCACAATTCCCATACTTCTTGGTAAGGATAGGAAACAAACTAAAACTCCATTTTCTGGACTTTACCAGTCAAAAACAACAAATAGAGAAAAACACAATATTTTACAAAATAGATGAAAGCGATGAGTAGAACAATTTAAAATATCAAAACAAAAATTCTATTTGCCTCACTACATGCTATGAACACTATAAAATGCTTCCTCTAATCCATTTAACAGCAGGCACATGGCCGAGAACAGAAAATCAGAACTTTTTACACACAAAAACACTGTTTCTTTTATTGTTTTCTGAAAACTGCCAATATCAAAAGCCTCCAACCTCTTCAAATGTTGATAATGAGCTTTTACGACACCTAGAAAATAGTTAGGTTTTCTCTTTGAGCCTAAGAATGGCCAAAAGATTGCTTTTGTAAAACACATTGTGTTTTGCAATCTTTTACAAAAGCTTAGGAAACGCCCACAAAAAGATTTCCCAATTTATTCAACTTTTACCTATGAACCAAAAGGTCCTCAACCACAACCTAGAAGGTAACAAAGACCTTACCAAAACAAAAAAAAGGAAATTTAAAACAAAACCTTCAAAACAAGCTTGCACTTAGGCACTTGGGGCACTTGGGCAGGTGCTCCTGCACCATTTTGCATTGGCATTTGATGATTAATCATTTAAGTAGTATTAAGTATTAGTTCCAGTGATTGAACTAAATGTTTAATTTTGTGACAACTGATTCACCCCCCCTCTCAGTTGTCCTATTCAACAACTTGATATTTTTACTTATATTTATGGACTCATATCTACACTGGACACCAAGGAGTTATTCAGAATGGGGTATTATTAGTGTTAGTAATTAAGATTTATGTAGGTGAAGATTATTTATTAATTTGTATTCTTTAAATATTTGTAGGAATATTCAAAATGAATCCTTATGTGTGAGAATGAATCATTTTTATAATTTCTTTTTGAAGGAATATTAAGGCCTAGGTGTAGCCTCCTCATTATGAAAATCTTGACACCTTACACATACATAGAATGGAAGGTGGAATTTATAGAAAGGGGAATTACTTATGCAACTCCTTTCTCACCTCTATTTATTGAGTTGCTCCTCTCATTCTTCACATGAAACATTCTATGCTTGAGCTCTTTGTCTCATTCTCTATTTGTAATCTTCTTAGGTTTTATTCCATCTTCATAATATTGGAGGTTTTTTTTTTTTTCCCCTTACAAAATCTTGTGTCTCCTCTTGGATGTTGGTGTGCTTGCTCATCCTTCAAACAATTTCTCTTAGATCAGTACTTTCTATTTATTTAGTTTATTTCAATTATTATTCCTTTCATGGTATCATAGTAGGTTTTACTAATCCTTTGTAGAGCTATATTTTTTATGTTTTATCATCTCTTTGGAGCACTCACATTGGAGACACTCTTGAGAGAAGCGAAGAGCTAGGTTAAAGAGCTTTTTTTTCAATATATATATATATATATAAACTTTGCTGGTTTTATTGTTGAAAAAAGGAAAAAATATTTTAAAGTCTTTTATTTACAATTTTAGTTTATAAATTACAAATATTTTCTTTACTAATCTATATATCAAATTTGTAACCATTCAAATTTTTCATTTAAAGTTATTTTTAAAATAAATATGCATGTATTTAATTTTTTTAATCTATGCAAATTATTTTTGGTGTAAGATAACTCTATTTTTCTAATTAAAAAAACCTCAAGTAGAGGGTTGTTTTCTCAAATAATAAGTACTTTTTTAAAATATAACTTTTTTCAATAAATCCACAATACCCATTTAAAAAAAAGTTACATAAAGTTTTTAAATCTATCAACAACAACTTTTTGAACAAAATATATATCAAGTTTTACATTAAAAAACTGCATTCTTTTTTAAATATTTTTTCTGTCAAATAAAAGTTTTTTTAAATAAATCTATAACAATATTTTTATAAATAGAATCAATTTAAACATCTAGATTAAAAAATCTAGACGAATAAATTAGATAGCAGGGTTGAGGTACGAGCTCATTTGCCTCCCTCCTTTTAAGAAACTACCTCAATCTTTAGCTCCTCTCATCGCTTCCCTTTTCTTGATTACTAGTTGCCGCCATTTTCTTGCATGTTGGTTGTTGTCATTCTCTTGCATGATGATCACTGTAAATTTTTTATCCACCCCAACTTTGAATTATTTTATTCAAATTTAAAATCTCAATTATTAACTCTAAATTCAAAAATATTCTCCCTCCCTTTGTTTCCCCCTCATCTCTTTAGTTTTTTATAAAAAAAATTTAAAACTAAAATCTCTCTTGCAAGCTTTTCAAAATGAGTAAAGGAAGATACAAGTTCAAGATCAACTTGACGATTTAAGGTATTTCAAAACAATAGATGATTTTTTGTTAAAATTTGATGCATTAAATAGTCAATTGCAAAGTTTAGGAGTAGTTCTTGAAAATCAAGTAGAATAATTCATCTTATTCTTAAAAAATGTCTTCCTCAGCAATTTCAACAATTTATTATTAATATTCATGCTCAATTAGCCATTCCTTCATTAGCTAGTCAACTTATGATATTTTTAGAAATTTATTAAGGCAAGAAGAAGCAAAATTGATTCAATTTGGTACTATAAAAATAGTGAGAATCCTTTTATATCTAAAAATCATAAGAAAAATTTAAAGCCTCATAATAAACAATATTATAATCCTAAATCTCATCATAATAATACTAATGATTCTAGAAAGAATAATTTTGAAAAGAGACCTCATTGTGCTTATTGTGATAAAATGGTCATTGGTCTAACACTTTTTGAAACATTTAGTGGGGAGGCGTGGTGTTGCAATAGCTTGTAAGTCTATAGCTTTTTAAAATGCAACTCCAAGTTCATCACTCATATCAAGCTTGTATGAAGGCATCCCATCAGGTAGAGTCCAATCGAAGGAGTGAGCAAGTGTAGCAAAAACTAGATGAACCATTCGATGAGCCAAAGGAAGTCCCACACATATTCTTCTTCCCGCTCCAAATGACAACTCAAAATCTTGCCTGATCAGGGGGATATTTTCACTAAAAATTGAAGAATCTCCAATACTCCAAATTTCAGCACCATCAAAAAGAGCTCGATGTCCTGATTCTAGTGCAACTTGAACGGAGTCAAACAGAGCTACGGAGCCCAAGTTATTGTCAGTCAAAGTTTAGTCAACAACTAGTCAACTTAGGGCCCAAGGCAAGAAAAAAAAGTCAAAATTTGATGTCGCCAAAATTGGTCAAAATTGATGTCAACATGAAGAGCTTAGCAAGAGCTTTTCGACGGTGTTTGTTCTACACAAATCGGAGCTCATATGTGCAAGATATGGAAGGTCAAAGCTCATGGTTGACTAGGTTGACTTCAAGGTACAATGATGACGTTAGTATGACGTCATCATGCTGACATGAATGAATCATGAGGTGACACATGGTGGCTTCCTGAAGTTACACATGGCGACAATTTGTTGGACATGGCTTTATTTAAAAAATACATATAAAAAATAAATAAATATGGGGGGTGGGCCCCCCACTCATAACGAGGGAGTGCTCTCCCTTAATAAAAGCCATGCCCTCCATTTTAATAATTAAATCACTTCCTTAAGAAAAAAACGTGGCCCCCCCTATAAAAGAGGATCACCATTATTTTAAAAAATTCATGCTATTTTTTAGGCTACGTTTTTTTAGGGAAAACAAATTGATCTCTATTTTTAAGGGATGTAAATAGCCTGAAACCAAACTCGTCCCCTGTTTTAAATGAGAATTTCAAACCAATATTGTATATTGCATGGCTTTAAAATACAAGTGGCATTGGATGGTTTTGTGGAAATGTGGAAACCGAATACCCCTTAATTTAATCAATTCCCTCCAAGTTGTAAAACAATAATCCTTTTAAAAGGATTAGTTGTAACTGTTACAAAATTTTTGCCTCGGCTCAATTGGTGAAGCCAGCTGAATGTTATTTATCATAAGGTGGAATTGCATTTAAGTTCAAATGCTGATTCACAATTTTTATCATTATTTGTTGCGTAACAGTTATGCTTTTAAAGAGGAGGTAGAGTTTTCAAAGTGCCATTCAGATATTGCAGAATTAAAAGAAATACAGAATTGATAACATAAGAAAAATAACATTTGAAATGCTTTCATTTATTTCATAAAAACTCATATTTTACAAGGCTTCATTTGATTTCACAATCAGAATGATATTACAACATTGCATGAAAATGCATTTTCTTTTCAATTGAAAAGTAGAATTGAAATCAAAGATCCACACAAGCCATGGATATAACTGTAACTATTACAATGCATTTCTAATAGCACATTGCACTACTGAAGATGCAGAAAGGAAAACACATAAGTGACAGATAATCATCGTTGCCTGATTATCGACGTTCAATGTTGAATGGTGCACCTTGCCTTCTTGAGCTTCATCGACCTGTAAGAGGAAAAGAGGGGTGTCAGTGGCTCCAATTATGATGTAACTTATATGGAGCACCTACAATAGTACAACATACTATTAGCAATACATTGAAACAATAAATCGAGTGCAAAATGAAAGAAGTGAGCTGAAGGAGAAATAACAATATCATGATCAACATGTTCTATTTTTTATGCTAACATTGTTTGCTTCCTTGTGCAGGTATAGGTAAAGTCATGAGGGTGCAACATCATTCGAAGACCAAGCATGTGGAGAAAAACGGGCTCCCAAAAGGGTAGAGCTCGGCATGCTGTGTTATTCATTAAATGGGCTATTTTTAAAAGATACTTTACCATATTCATCAAATGGAATAAGAACAACTGAAAGAGTAAAACAAAATTATCCATCAAGCAACGAAACCAACTGTTCATTCATAACGATTAGGGTTGCTTTCTGAAGGCTACAGGTGAACAGTGAGTTTAGTTCACTTAAGGAAATCAACTGAGTACATTTACATCAGAAAATTGCTGAATAACTTCATTTTCTGTGATGATCGTAATCATATGTCATGTAAGTTTCAATTCATCAAATCTTTCTCGAATAGTGAATAGCCATACATTATGCCTTAATGTTTTGTCTTAATTTTTATCATCAAAGAGAACAGATTTTAAGAGTAGTTTGTACGGTGAAATATAAAAATGAATGAAGAATACCATGTTGCTCAAGAATACAAACACAAACAGTGCATTTGAGTGATGAATGAATTTCTAATTCTAGTTGACTTGTAATAACAAAGTGACTATTCCAGTATGATTAAGGGGAGAGAAAGTTTTGTCTTTCTAGAATGGTGCTTCTGAAGTTATCGGTTATGCATATGAACCGGTGAATAGGGTGCAGTCCATAGAGCGATGCAATGTCTCAATTTAAAAATCTCTATGGAGTCCAAGAACGGAAGGTAGAAGTTGCTATGTTAAGATTAAGGAGTGTCAGAAAGACATTGAAGTACAAGAAGAATATAAGCATGGAGATCCTTCTCTTCACAATGGGAAAATACAAATCATTCTCAAGTTCCATGTCAAAGATAGTTCTGTGACAAGAGGTTAGATGTTTTATCAAAATGAAAAAAAATTATGAATCGAGCTCGGGTGTTATACAACTATCGAAGAGAGTCACAAAAATGTCAAGGCAGAATATTGAGAGATTCAAGTCAATGAATATGGACAAGCACATTGTTTCTTATTGTTCCTATCATGTTCTTTTTATATTTCTGAAGACATATTAACGCAAACAGCAGTGATGCAATGAGTGGCTTTCTTTTGGGATGTACAGAATGCTAAGGAGGTTAAAAGTAAAGACAAATATTCAAGGCATCTTTTTCTTATAGAAGTGAAAGCATAACATCACTAGTTATTTGAGTCAAATCCTAAGAGTAAATGCAAGCAAGTATATAGTTTTTATCATCATTTCAAGCAAATATGGGAGGTCGAGCTCTGTCAGAAAATAGGAATGTATGCTTTTGCTTAAATTTTTTTGATACCCATGGTATTGCTTTATTTCAGAAGTTCAGAATAAGTTTTTTGTTTATTCTAGCTCGAGCCCATATGGATAAAAACAAACAGTGAGTACCTGATTCAAGGTTTACTTTTGAAAAATACATAAATGTAATAATGGCGAAAACCCATATGGGTTTTATATTAAACAGCAGTAGACTAAAAAGATGCAAATTTCTATGCTGAATCAAGATTCAGAAGAAACGGAAAATATAGTTTTCTTTAGTGATTTCAAGCACCCACATTCGGTTTTGTTTTAAGAACATAGAAAATTCAATTACAATGATAACCCATGAAAAGAGACAACAATTGACAAAAAATGCAAAAAAATTTGTGGTGGGTTGAGCTCAATATGGAGGGGTTGCAGTTGTTGATCAACTTTGGTGATACCCAGATGCAAATATGCTATCAAATATGCATTAAGAAGGATGTTATATGCACGGCCAAATCTCATGAAGTCTCGAAACCATCAAGCCAAGCACCAAGTTTGAGCTATATATAGCAGCCTGTGTGATGGCCAAAAAATGAATAGACAAAAAATGATAGCACATAGAAGCATGAAGCTCTCTCTTTTAATAGAATAATAAGAGATTTTAGAAGCACTTGTTTGACAAGAAATGCGAATGAAGGAAGTATTTACAAGCTTCTATTAGAAAGGAATGCATAACTCTTACCATAACGTGCCTGTGGAAGACAAGAAGTTGCGGCCAGAGCTCAAGAAAGCTTTCAAAACCCCAAGCAAAACTAAGTCAGGAGCTTCTAGGTGTGAGTTATGCTCATACGTAGTGGCCGAGAGGAATAAAGCCATGAAATGTAAAAGAAGTCATATACAAAAGCATAGCCACGAATCCTCATGGAGCTTCAAATGGAACCTGAGCTCATAGAAGAATGCCCAAGTAGGCCAAAGTCACACAGAAGTGTAAGAGGAGGTCATAAAAGTGAACAGGCTGTGGCCTTAGTGTTTTCGTGCTCTTTGAAAAGAAGTATAACAATTACAATACAAAGCAAAGTGAAGCTTACCCATTGAAGAGCTCGGCCACTAAAGAGCATGGTGAAATAGTCCAAGTCACTCGAAGCACAGATTCAAGGTCATTCATGGCAGCATATTCACTAGCAGAGCTTTTTCTCCAAATTGGAGAGTGTGCAAAATGAAGTGATAATTAGGGTTTGACCCTATTATCTCATGCCCTAATTCGAGCATCATCTTCATCCAGAATATTCGATTAAAGCACATGTCAAATTTTGAATGGAGGTCAAAATTCTAATCTTTGCATTATGACTTTATTAAAACTTAAGTCTAATGTTTATGTGAGGGCTGAAATTCTTATGCTAGGTCAGCTTGTAAAGTCTTTATGACTTTCTTTGCTGCCTTTGTGAGTTTGGTGTTTAATCTTGTGTTATTGATTTAGGGAAAAATCAATTAATGGTGTAAAGGTGAATACATATGACCTAGGTTCTTTTGTTTAGGGTCATTTACCTTGATTAGGGTTTTATTTTAGTTGATTTTAGAGAAATCAATAATATCAATGAGATAAGGTGAGAAGTGATGTTTGTTAATGTTTTATCGATTTTTGAGAAAATCAAGATATTGTAATGGAGAAATAAGGAGATTTTCTTTTTGCAAAAGATTTTCAATCTTTTAATTGCAAAAATAGACAAATTGTAAAAATCTGCATCTTGTAAAGCAGAATCATTAAAGCGGTATTCTATAAATTGCTTTATGTTTTCTTGCTATTTTTAGCAGATCTTTTACTTACTTTTCCTCTTGGTTGGATTTCAGACTTGTCTTGGAGAGATAAGGTTTTTTTAAGCTTTTAAAGCAATATTAGCCTATTTTTAGAGGCTTGACAGATTCATCATAAAAGCATTGTGCTTTTTTATGCTTTTAAAGCAGTTTTTGAGATTGTTTGAGGCCTTTTTCCTTGAGCTTTTTTCTGAGCTCAGATTAGGGTTTTCTTGAGAATTCTTTTTAAAGACTTGGTCTTTTTTAGCTCTCCATTCTCAGTAGTTCAGATTAGAGTTTCTTTCCCTTACACATTTTGGGGAGCTTGTAAACTGATGTGTGTTCAGATTCTGAGAAGTTCTTCTCTATCATTCAATAAAATAGCATGGTTTTTCCTTTCTCATTTCTTTTTCATGACTTCGAATAGCAATTTGATTTGTCTTGTGATTCAAATATGTTGAATCCTTTTCTTTTCTTGCTATTGTCAAGTGATTTGCAAGAGTGCATGCTAGTTTAGGTTATGCCTTGTGTTAATTTAACCTTTGCATAAATCACTAATTGAACTGCATGTGTTGTGAGATTGTGAGATTTTAATTTTAAAAGGGTTGGTGAGAGTGAGTTATTATCAGGGTCTTCTTACAGTTGATTAACATTTTTAGAATGATAGAATTTCAGTTTTAGATTTTAAATCCAGTGTATCCTTCTATCCTTTTTCTTGAAAAGCCACTTAGAATAGAATTCATCATTTGGAGAACCAGCTCACTCTAGAGATTCCTTCTTTGTCCAGATCACCCACATCTAAAGAATGTTTCCATGTTTTAGTAGTTTGCTGAATACTACATTCTGCAGGGTGCAAAACTATTGATAATAGTTTTTGGCACACCCGGTGGGACTTTGAAAGCTACTTTCAGAGAATATTTAATATTTCAGCTTGCTTTTTGGTGTATGCAGCAAGATATTCAGCCTTTTGAAGGCCCTTTCAATATACCTGGAGACTCCGTTCTCTGATTTTCAATCAAATCTAGTGTGAACAATGCACAAAAGAACACATATTGAAGGGTCGGGTGTTCTCTTCAAAATTATCAGCCTTTGGAGGCATAGTCATCAAACACCACGGCGACTCCGAGAAGCCTTTTCTAGTTTCAAAATGATCAAGTGCTGGTATGCTTTTAAAGACTCCATCTTTTTTTTTCTTTTTCCTTTAAGTGAACAAGCATGTTGAGACTTCATGATGATACGTCAAACCATCCGCCATATCATGAAAGCCCTGTGTATTCATATTCATATCAACCATACCAGCATAATCATGCTGCTGGTTTCAATCCCCCGGCTTTTCAAAATCAACATGCATAGTATAGTTGCCACCCACCCACCCCTGCTCATTATTCATCTTAGCCCTCCTATGTTAAAAATTAGTCCCAAGAGATTGAAGACTTGAGTTTTAGAGAAATAAGGCTGAACTATGAAAGGCAAATGAGTCAAATAGATCAGCAAGAGGAAATGGAAAGTATAAAAAGTACGCTGCTTGATTACATGAGTCAGCTCATGGTGATCAAGAAGCAGCTTGAGTATAATCAGCAGCAGGAGGCGTTGGCTTATCAAACCTATCTACATGAACAGGAGCTGGAGACCCAGAGAATTCAGTTTGAGGAGGATTTGGAGAGGGAGGCAGCCACACAAACACAACTTTTGCTTGCTCCATTTCAAAGGCGTGAAGTCCAAAAAGTTCCTGCCACTTCAGAACATCCTATTCAAGAAGAGGTTCGTAAGTTTAAATTTCCAAGTTTTATAAAAAATGAGCCTTCTAGCATATCTAAAGTTGAGATACCAAGTTTTAAGCAGGATAGATCTTTAAACTCCCTGGACCCACCTCTTAAACCAGAGATCCCACATTTCCAAAGCTTTCGTTCCTTACAAGTTGAGGGAAATGATTATAGCCTGCCTAGTACAACTATAGATCAGTCCCTTGACCAACAGTCTTCGTTACAAGAAAGCCAAGAATTTCCCCAGGCTTCTTCACCTGAAGAATCCATGGGTGAACCCTCTGATCAAAATACTTTACTTTTCATCGAGGAGCTTACAAAGATAAACCCGTTGGGTTCGGTTTTGGTAGTTTATCATTTGCAGCAGTAGATTGAATAGGAGAAACCTTCTCCTGAGGAATCTTTGAATGTTCTCACTAATGAGTTGCCTTCTTTCATGAACCAAGTTGATGAAAGCGTGCTCACATCCGCAGTAGCTACAAATTAGGGCCAAGAGTAGATTTTAGGGAGCAATGACCATGTACAACAGTGAGATGTCGATAATTACATTGAAGTGTGTAGCTGGTACAATGATGATGAAGAGCTTGAAATTCAGAAGCAATTAGTTGTTAAATTGCAGGTTCAAGAATCAGGACAGTAGCCTGAAGAGGCTGAAAAGGGTGAGGTGAGTCATGATTGCATAGCTTCGTTTAATGATCTTCCATGCTTTGTTGAGCATGATAAGGAAAACATAGATCTGGTCGTAGGTCAGCAACATGAGGTTGAGTTAGACAAGGTTGATTTGGAGTGTTTTTCTTTAAGTAGTAATGAAAATTATGAGTAGCTTCCTTTCTGGTGTAAGCAAGAGCCAGAGGTGGTTACATTCATAGAAAGTGTGCTAGAAGAGGTTGTCTCATTGTTTGGACTTTTTCCTTCCTCTTTCAAAAAAGAAAATTTTGATTCAAGATTTCAGGAGATTGAGCTGCCTACAAGCATTGTTCAGGTTGAACAAGAGCAAAGATTAGATACTACTCTTCAAAAAATTCATCAGAAGGTCAATAATAGAAGTTCAACCTTTGTCATTTCGAGAGGCTGCCCCATCAGATGCTTAGCCAGTTCGGAGGCTACTGAAGTACTAGAGGTCATGCTTGTACCCAAGTATGAGGATACAGTCAAACAAGAGGTAGTTTTTGGAGTTGCAGCTAAAGATGATCAAGTTCATCTCATTTGTCTAGTTCATGGCAGTGATATGCATGATCATTTACAGAGTGCAAGTAGGTTTAATTGCATTTTTTATGAAGTGATACAACAGTCTATTGAACATCTACTTGTGTTTCATGTTTTCTCAGCGATACACAATCATGTAATGCATTAGCTACTGATTAAAAAGGGGTGTTATTTCACCCAGCCTGTGAATGGTTTTGTTTGACCTGCTACTTTGGCTGGTTAGAGTAGGCTAGAGTTAGTATATTTTGCAAATAAGTGTGTTTCACACATTTCATTTAAGTATTTTTCTTTCTCTAAGCGCTACTGCGCATTGTTCTGTTGGCCATCAGGGCCTATTAGTTTGCTTTGAGTTCTTTTTTGTTTTCTTGCTGCTATTTGGAGTGTTGTTGTTCAAGTTTTTGAGGTTCAAGAAGGGGCAGAATTGACTCCACGCCCAATGAATTGTTTGAAGGCCACTGATCTATCCTTAGCAGGCAAGCATATAGCGGAAATCACCAAAATGGTACCAAATTTTTGCCTCGGCTCAATTGGTGAAGCCGGCTGAATGTTATTTATCATAACGTGGAATTGCATTTAAGTTCAAATGCTAATTCATAGTTTTTATCATTATTCATTGAGTAACAGTTATGATTTTAAAGAGGAGGTAGAGTTTTCAAAGTGCCATTCAGATGTTGCAGAATTAAAAGAAATACAGAATTGATAACAGAAGCAAAATAGCATTTGAAATGCTTTCATTTATTTCATAAAAACTCATATTTTACAAGGCTTCATTTGATTTCACAATCAGAATGATATTACAACATTGCATGAAAATGCATTTTCTTTTCAATTGAAAAGCAGAATTGACATCAAAGATCCACACAAGCCATGGATATAACTGTAACTGTTACAATGCATTTCTAATATCACATTGCACTATTGAAGATGCAGAAAGGAAAACACATAAGTGACAGATAATCATCATTGCCTGATTATTGACGTTCGATGCCGAATGGTGCACCTTGCCTTCTTGAGCTTCGTCGACCTGCAAGAGGAAAAGAGGGGTGTCAGTGGCTCCGATTATGATGTAACTTATATGGAGCACCTACAATAGTACATCATACTATTAGCAATACATTGAAACAATCAATCAAGTGCAGAATGAAAGAAGTGAGCTGAAGGAGAAATAACAATATCATGATCAACATGTTCTATTTTTTATGCTAATGTTGTTTGCTTCCTTGTGCAGGTATAGGTAAAATCATGAGGGTGCAACATCATTCGAAGACAAAGCATGTGGAGAAAAACAGGCTCCCACAAGGGTACTGCTCGGCATGTTGTGCTATTCATTAAATGGGCTATTTTTAAAAGATACTTTATCATATTCATCAAATGGAATGAGAACAACTGAAAGAGTAAAACAAAATTATCCATCAAGCAATGAAACCAATTGTTCATTCATAACGATCAGGATTGCTTTCTGAAGGCTACTGGTGAACAGTGAGTTTAGTTCACTTAAGGAAATCGACTGAGTACATTTACATCATAAAGTTGCTGAATAACTTCATTTTCTGTGATGATCGTAATCATATGTCATGTATGTTTCAATTCATCAAATCTTTCTCGGATAGTGAACAAGCATACATTATGCCTTAATGTTTTGTTTTAATTTTTATCATCAAAGAGAACAAATTTTAAGAGCAGTTTGTACGGTGAAATGTAAAAATGCATGAAGAGTACCATGTTGCTCAAGAATACAAACACAGACAGTGCATTTGAGTGATGAATGAATTTCTAATTCTAGTTGACTTGTAATAACAAAGTGACTATTCCAGTATGATTAAGGGGAGAGCAAGTTTTTCCTTTCCATAATGGTGCTTCTGAAGTTATCGGTTATGCCTATGAACTGGTGAATAGGGTGCAGTCCATAGAGCAATGCAATGTCTCAATTTAAAAATCTCTATGGAGTCCAAGAACAGAAGGTAGAATTTGCTATGTTAAGATTAAGGAGTTTCAGAAAGACATTGAAGTACAAGCAGAATATAAGCATGGAGATCCTTCTCTTCACAATGCCAGCAAATACAAATAATTCTCAAGTTCCATGTCAAAGATAGTTCTGTGACAAGAGGTCAGATGTTTTATCAAAATGAGAAACAATTATGAATCGAGCTCGGGTGTTATACAACTATCGAAGAGAGTCACAGAAATGTCAAGGCAGAATACTGAGAGATTCAAGTCAATGAATATGGACAAGCACACTATTTCTTATTGCTCCTATCATGTTCTTTTTATATTTATGAAGACATTAAAGAAAACAGTAGTGATGTGCAATGAGTGGCTTTCTTTTGGGACGTACAGAAGGCTAAGGAGGTTAAAAGTAAAGACAAATATTCAAGGCATCTTTTTCTTATAGAAGTGAAAGCATAACATCAGTGGTTATTTGAGTCAAATCCTAAGAGTAAATGCAAGAAAGTATATAGTTTTTTATCATCATTTCAAGCAAATATGGGAGGTTGAGCTCTGTCAGAAAATAGGAATGTATTCTTTTGCTTTAAATATTTCGATACCCATGGTATTGTTTTATTTCAGAAGTTCAGAATAAGTTTTCTATTTATTCTCGCTCGAGCCCATATGGATAAAAACAAACAGTGAGTACCTGATTCAAGGTTTTCTTTTGAAAAATACAGAAATGTAATAATGGAGAAAAACCATATGGATTTTATATTAAACAATAGTAGACTAAAAAGATGCAAATTTCTTAGGTAAATCGAGCTTCAGAAGAAAAGGAAATACAGTTTTCTTTAGTGATTTCAAGCACCCACATTCGGTTTTTTTTTAAGAACACAAAAAATTCAATTACAATGATAACCCATGAAAAGAGACAACAATTGACACAAAATACAAAATTTTCTGTGGTGGGTCGAGCTCAATATGAAGGGGTTGCAGTTGTTGATCAACTCTGGTGATACCCAGATGCAAATATGCTATCAAATATGCATTAAGAAGGATGTTATATCTGCGGCCAGACCTCATGAAGTCTCGAAACCATCAAGCCAAGCACCAAGTTTGAGCTATATATAGCGGCCTGTGTGATGGCCAAAAAGTGAATAGATAGAAAATGATAGCACATAAAAGCATGAAGCTTTCTCTTTTAACAGAATAATAAGAGCTTTTAGAAGCATTTGTTTGATAAGAAATGCGAATGAAGGAAGTATTTACAAGCTTCTATTAGAAAGGAATGCATAACTCTTACCATAACGTGCCTGTGGAAGACAAGAAGCCATGGCCAGAGCTCAAGAAAGCTTTCAAAACCCCAAGCAAAACTAATTCAGGAGCTTCCAGGCATGAGTTATGCTCATACATAGCGGCCAGGAGGAATAAAGTCATGAAATGTAAAAGAAGTCAGATACAAAAGCACAGCCACGAATCCTCATGGAGCTTCAAATGGAACCTGAGCTCATAGAAGAATGACCAAGCAAGCCAAAGTCACACAGAAGTGTAAGAGGAGGTCAGAAAAGTGAACAAGCCGTGGCCTTAGTGTTTTCGTGCTCTTTGAAAAGAAGTATAACAATTACAATACAAAGCAAAGTGAAGCTTACCCATTGAAGAGCTCGGCCATTGAAGAGCATGGTGAAATATTCCAAGTCACTTGAAGCACAGATTCAAGGTCATTCATGGTGGCATATTCACTAGCAGAGCTTTTTCTCCAAATTGGAGAGTGTGCAAAATGAATTGATAATTAGGGTTTGACCCTATTATCTCATGCCCTAATTCGAGCATCATCATCATCCAGAATATTCGATTAAAGCACATGTCAAATTTTGAATGGACGTCAAAATTCTAATCTTCGCATTATGACTTTATTAAAACCTGAGTCTAATGTTTATGTGAGGGCTGAAATTCTTATGCTAGGTTAGCTTGTAAAGTCTTTATGACTTTCTTTGTTGCCTTTGTGAGTTTGGTGTTTAATCTTGTGTTATTGATTTAGGGAAAAATCAATTAATGGTGTAAAGGTGAATACATATGACCTAGGTTCTTTTGTTTAGGGTCATTTACCTTGATTAGGGTTTTATTTTAGTTGATTTTAGAGAAATCAATAATATCAATGAGATAAGGTGAGAAGTGATGTTTGTTAATGTTTGATTGATTTTTGAGAAAATCAAGATATTGTAATGGAGAAATAAGGAGATTTTCTTTTTGCAAAATATTTTCAATCTTTTAATTGCAAAAATAGATAAATTGTAAAAATCTACATCTTGTAAAGCAAAATCATTAAAGCGATATTCTATAAACTGCTTTATGTTTTCTTGTTATTTTTAGCAGATCTTTTACTTACTTTTCCTCTTGGTCAGATTTCAGACTTGTCTTGGAGAGATAAGGTGTTTTTAAGCTTTTAAAGCAAGATTAGCCTATTTTTAGAGGCTTGACAGATTCATCATAAAAGCATTGTGCTTTTTTCTGCTTTTAAAGCAGTTTTTGAGATTGTTTGAGGCCTTTTTCCTTGAGCTTTTTTTTGAGCTCGGATTAGGGTTTTCTTGAGAATTCTTTTTAAAGACTTGGTATTTTTCAGCTCTCCATTCTCAGTAGTTCAGATTAGAGTTTCTTGCCCTTACACATTTTGGGGAGCTTGTAAACTGATGTGTGTTAAGATTCTGAGAAGTTCTTCTCAATCATTCAATAAAATAGCATAGTTTTTCCTTTCTCATTTCTTTTTCATGACTTCGAATAGCAATTTGATTTGTCTTGTGATTCAAAGCTGTTGAATCCTTTTCTTTTCTTGCTATTGTCAAGTGATTTGCAAGAGTGCATGCTAGTTCAGGTTATGCCTTGTGTTAATTTAACCTTTGCATAAATCACCTATTGAACTGCATGTGTTGTGAGATTGTGAGATTTTAATTTTAAAAGGGTTGGTGACAGTGAGTTATTATCAGGGTTTTCTTACAGTTGATTAACATTTTTAGAATGATAGAATTTCAGTTTTAGATTTTAAATCTAGTGTATCCTTCTATCCTTTTTCTTGAAAAGCCACTTAGAATAGATTTCATCATTCGGAGAACCAGCTCGCTCTGGAGATTCCTTCTTCATTCAGATCACCCACATCTGAAGAAGGTTTCCATGTTTCAGTAGTTTGTTGAATACTACATTCAACAGGGTGCAAAACTATTGATAACAGTAACTATTGGATATAGTTAAAGCCCGAATAAGGGATAAGAGGGGCTAAGGTAATATTTTTAAAATATTATTATGTAATTAAGGGGGGATTTTTCAAAATATTTACTATGTAAGGGGGATTGAGTTGAAATTCCCAAATCAATTGGTTTTTCACCAATTTGGGAATATTTGTGGTATAAAAAGGTGTAGAAGGAAGAGTTTTTTTGGAGCGAAGGATATAGTTGTGAAAATAGGTGATGCGAAAGAGGGATTTCTAAGGATTTCTTTGAGCCATTTTTGTTCATCGGAGTATTTTTATGCTGCCAAAGTGCTAGAGAAGAAATGGTCTTGCTGCAATTGTATCTGATTTTTGGAGATTAATCGGATTGGTCTCACTCTATTGGAGCAGACCCAGAGACATAGTCACGATTGTGGCGAACTCCGTTATCAATTGCATTTGATCTCTTCTTTCTTTTTCTCTCTTTCTTTCAATTCATCATCTTGGTTATCATTTTATTATGCTAAGTTGATTAAGCATTTGAATGATATTCAATTTGTTCATTTAAGCATTGATTCAAGTTGTTATTTACGTTAAGCATTCTGCAAGCAATTAGTCAAGATCCTAATTTGATCAAGTGGTATCAGATCTTTTTGTGACTATTATTGCAGTTGGTTTTATATGCTAACAAGATCCAAGATTCATAAGGGCGAAGGCAAGCTTGAGAAATATAATCCTGAGATCATGAAACGAAGAACTTTTCTGAAGATGTCTGTGTCTGGAATGGAGGTACCCAAAGAACTCAGTGAGCAAGAGTTTCAAAGAGCTTTCTGGAGAATGAGAGCTGTGTTGGATATGCTACTCAAAGAAAGGGAAGAATGCATGAAATGTGAAGAAGATCATGGAGACAGTAAAAGCAAGAAGAAGCAATCAAGAGGTGGTGATGAACCCCTAAAATCTCCTCTGTCTACTCCTCTTTCTTCTCCTCATTCTCCTTCTTCTACACATTCCCTTTCTGGTAATCCTTTTAAGGGTGCAAATAAGCCTCAGATTAAATTGGATGTTAAATTTGAACTACCTAAGTATTGTGGTGAATTAGATGCTAAAAAACTAGATGATTGGATTCAGCAAGTAGAATTTTATTGTAGAGTTCAAAACCTCTTTGATGATGCTTCTAGGATCCAGTTAGCCACTCTTCAGTTGGGAGGTTTAGCTCTTACCTAGTGGGAGAGTAGGACTAGAGCAAAAATTTCACAGCATGGTAGAGTCAATTTATCTTGGTTATAATTTATTAATTCTCTTCAAAGACAATTCTATCCCTTAGGTCACATGCAACAATTAATGATGAATTGGCAAGTGTTTAAACAAGGGAAAGGTCAAACTGTCCAAGAATACACCCATGAATTCAGAAAGAAGCCTATTGCATTAAATGTACCTTTGTACACCCAGGATACTTTGTTAAAAAACATAGGAGGTCTTCACTCATATCTTAGACATTCTATTTTGGTTTTGAACCCTTGTAATTTGGATGAAGTGTCTATTCAAGCTACACACTTAGAGTCAAGGGGAAAGGATTCTTTCATTGATAATGATAACTTTGTAAAGAAATCTTCTAAGAATGCAAAGATAGGGAAAGGAAAGAAGACGACTACAGTCAAGAAGGATGACAAGTTTTCTTGCTCTCATTCTGACAAGAAGGGTCATGATGAAGATCATTGTTGGAAGTTGCATTGCGAATTGAAGCCTAAGTGGGCTCAGAGATAGAATCAGAAACAAAAAGGTAAGGAGAAAGCCACAAATGTTGTTTTGGATCTTGGTTCCAATTTTGATGATGAAACTAAGATAACAGCTATGGGTTTGAAAGGTAAATCTCCTAATTCCAGTGTTTCCTTTGATAGTTGTGCTTCTACTTCTAAAGTTAATGATGTCTCTGAAGATAAGAAAAGGAATGAGCTTTTTCATTTAAGGGTTGTTGGTAAGAACATTAAGATTGATGCACTCATAGATAGTGGTTCTCAAGTTAACTTAATTTCTGAAGATGTAAGAAACTTGGGATTGAAAACTACATTGCATAAGAAATCTTATCCACTAGGCTGGATTTGTGAGAATGATAAGTTGCAAGTAACAAGACAATGCACTTTAAAATTCGCAATCACAAGTAATTTTGTGGATGAAGTACAGTTTGATGTGGTTCCACTAGATATCTGTGGGATAGTTCTGGGTAGCCCTTATCTATATGATCGGAAAGCTATTTTCTACAGGGAAAAGAATCATTATCATTTGTTTAAAGATGGCATTCAGTATATTGTACATTCTCATAGGATTAAGACTAATCATTCTTTTACAAACACAAGGAAATTTAAGAGGGTGATTAATGCAAGTAAAAATTTAACTCTTATGTCTATCAGCACAGGTGGTTCTAGACAGGAACTTGGAGTAGCTAACCAGGGTCAGATGTCGTAGGATGCACACACAATACAACATGAGGGATTGATGATTGAAAGCATTGATGGATCCCTGGGTAAAAATGTTTCTCATGTGAAAGATCGATATGTTGTTGATTTGTTCTCTTTCATATATGCATTATTGTTCAGCTTGATGCTAGTCAATGTTTGTTGGTTAGTGGCTATGACAGTTGATGTAGATGCTTATGGAAGTGATAGAATATGATCCAGGTATATAGATGTACAGAGGATACAAGACAAGTGGGGAGGCCAAGTCCTCACTTAATGTATGAATAAATTCCACTTTTGGAGGTCCAAAAGTTCTCCAGTGGGGAGGCTTGATCTAGGGGATATTTTCACTAAAAATTGAAGAATCTCCAATACTCCAAATTTTAGTACCATCAAAAATAGCTCGATGTTTTGATTCTAGCGCAACTTGAACGGAGTCAAACAGAGCTACGTAGCCCAAGTTATTATCGGTCAAAGTTCAGTCAACAACTGGTCAACTCAGTGACCAGGGCAAGAAAAAAAGGTCAAAATTTTATGTCACCAAAAGTGGTAAAAATTGATGTCAACGCGAAGAGCTCAGCAAAAGCTTTCCGACGGTGTTCGTTCTGCACAAATCAGAGCTCGTATGTGCAAGATATGGAAGGTCAAAGCTCGTGGTTAACTAGGTTGACTTGAAGGTACAATGATGATGTCAGCATGATGTCATCATGCTGACATGGATGAATCATGAGGTGACACATGGTGGCTTCCCAAAGTTACATGTGGCGGCAATTTGTTGGACATGGCTTTATTTAAAAAATATATATATAAAATAAATAAATATGGGGGGTGGGTCCCCCACTCATAAAGAGGGAGCGGTCTCCCTTAATAATAGCCATGCCCTCCATTTTAATAATTAAATCACTTCCTTAAGAAAAAAATGTGGCCCCCCCTATAAAAGGGGATCACCATTATTTTAAAAAATTCATGATATTTTTTAGGCTACGTTTTTTTAGGAAAAACAAATTGATCTCTATTTTTAAGGGATGTAAATAGCCCGTAACCAAACTCATCCCCTATTTTAAATGAGAATTTCAAACCAACATTGTATATTGTATGGCTTTAAAATACAAGTGGCATTGGATGGTTTTGTGGAAATGTGGAAACCGAATAACCCTTAATTTAATAAATTCCCTCCAAGTTGTAAAACAATAATCCTTTTAAAAGGATTAGTTGTAACTATTGGAAATACTTAAAGCCCGAATAAGGGATACGAGGGCTAAGGTAATATTTTTAAAATATTATTATGTAATTAAGGGTGAATTTTTCAAAATATTTACTATGTAAGGGGGATTGAGTTGAAATTCCCAAATCAATTGGTTTTTCACCAATTTGGGAATATTTGTGGTATAAAAAGGGGTAGAAGGAAGAGTTTTTTTTTGGAGTGGAGGACATAGTTGTGAAAGTAGGTGATGCGAAAGAGGGATTTCTAAGGAGTTCTTTGAGCCATTTTTGTTCATCGGAGTATTGTTATGTTGCCGAAGTGCTAGAAGAAATGGTCTTGGTGCAATTGTAACTGATTTTTGGAGATTAATCAGATCGGTCTCACTCCATTGGAGCGGACCCAGAGATGTAGTCACAATTGTGGTGAACTCCGTTATCAATTGCGTTTGATCTCTTCTTTCTTTTTCTCTTTCTTTCAGTTCATCATCTTGGTTATCATTTTATTATGCTAAGTTTATTAAGCATTTGAATGATATTCAATTTGTTCATTTAAGCATTGATTCAAGTTGTTATTTACGTTAAGCATTCTACAAGCAATTAGTCTAGATCCTAATCGGATCATTGCCCCTTGTACTCCATCTTACTCTTCTCTCCCTTGAGAAATCTCTCTGGAATAAATTTTGAAGGTTCTTCCTAGATGGAAGGATCCCTTCCAATTGCCCACACGTTCACAATGATTTGGCTGTCCTTGGGTATTGTGTACCCTGCTACCTCCCAAGAGTTTTCAGCTTTGTGTGGGACTAGTAAGGGAATGGGTGGGTGTAATAAGAACACCTCTTTCACTACTACATGAAAATGTGGTAATTGATCTATGTCACTTTCCTCCACTCTTTTGTTACTACAAACAACCTCTTCCAATTCTTGTTGGACTTGTTTCATTACATTTGGATTGTTAATAAGTTCTGCCATAGCCCATTCTTTCATAGTAGCAGTGGTGTCACTACCAGCCATGAACAATTCCTACCACAGATGAAAACCATTTAAAAGAGTGTTGGGTAAATTTTATTGCAATCATTTTAAAAGAATTATCACAAATCAAAGATACCTATTCTAACCATAGTGATATTTGTGAGTACTAGCGAGTACCCCTCATGAGGAAACAAAGGAACAATAAAAATAAAAATAAATTCATTGAAAATAGTTCTTTTCACAAGAGTCCTAGTCAAGAATCAAACTGTATTTCCAAATTTAGCATTTAACCCAAAAAAACAAATAATAATAAATTTCCTTCTGGTGAGTCTGAGTTCCATCCTATTTTTAATAAATTAATACTTATCTACCCCTACCGCCAATAGAAAAAACCAAAAAAAGTAACTAAAATTCTTGGAACTTACAAAAATTATGGCTCTAATGTGAGTGATAGTCAAATCAGGGCCACTGGAATCCGGTAAGATGTCTAGAAATTTTTTGTTTGCATCTTTTCTCTACTCAAAATTTTGGCTTCTCTTGGCAAGTTGATCCTGTATATACACATCTAAAAACTTATGCACTTTTTTAAAATTTATGGCCAAAGGATGATAGTAAGAAATATGGATGATAGTCTAGTGCTTTGCAGTCTTAGAGATGCATTGTTGTCTCGTATGGACCAAAAACTGAGAATATCCCAAAAAACAACTTAGTGACCACTAATAATTAGATTGCTAAGAACTTATAGAATGCAAAAAGGTAACAAAATGTAATCAAACTGAAATAAAGTAAAGTACAAATGATAAAGTTAAAGAGGATGAGAGATAAAAGACACTCACAAAAACCTAAGTAATAGAGCCTCCAACAAATGAAAGTCTTCAATATCTGCATACATAAGATCTAGAGAAAATGTTGCAGTTGTATAGGGGTTTGCCTTAGTCAAGCCCCCATTTTGGTGTTCCCACCTCCATGGACAACCACATAGATAGAGATAAATGAACAAAGTAAGCAAACATGAAGTGATAAATGCAATCTCCACTCAAGGAGGAGAACTCATATCCTGAAGTAGACATGCAATGGTAGGGGATGTATAAAATCCCAGGATGCAAGCAAGCACAAGATAAGGGAGATGTTACCTACAAGACTTAAGGAAGCCAAAGAGGGAGAGCAAGGTAGCTACAAGAGCCAAGAGTGTTGCAAAGGTTGTTGTAAAAGCTTGAGAGCTTGAGGCTGCTATAACAAGCGATATGGAGTTGTGCAAGTAAGATAGCAAGAGGAATATCAGAGAATGTCCAAGATATAATCCAAGGAGGAGAAGAAGTCCAAATGAGTTGAAAAGAGCTTTTGAAGAGGGAAAAGAAGCTTCCTGAGCCATTACAAGGCATCCCGGGCTGTTACCGTTGACAAAACTTGCTAGCAAGTGGTAAACATGCTCAAAAATGGTAGTTTAAATGTTGAAATGTCATAGGACACTAGCGTGGCATGCTAGTGTCTAGACACATCACGCTACAAAATAATGAGAATGGGAAAAGTACAAGGTTTGACACAAGGCTAACATTCGAAGGTAGCTATTGAAAAAGGGCCTTGAACATCCTGAGAAGGGAAAAGGTTTGTGCAGGGGCTAAAATGAGCCTACACAAATTCTAAGGGAATGGACACTAAAGCGTCCATACAAGAATGTATGTGAAATTACATAGGGTACAATTTTACGACATTACATTTTGCTCCCACTTTAGTGGGCATATGAATCTACACTAATATACACGCTAAAGGAAATCTAATAAACATAAATAACATCATGATACCAAAAGGATACTATAGAGGAAGTAGATAGCTCTTCAAACTAAAGAAGCATGCCCCCGGGCTGAAGATTTGCAAAACAAACACATTAGACAAGAAAAAAACCTACACAAGGCAACAATGTTAGAACATAAAAAGTCATTACATTAGGAGGTTAGAACATAAAAATACACACATAGGCATAGTAAAAAAACTAAAGGACTTGAGTCAACAAAGTGAAAGAGACCTCGATGTAAAAGGTTGTCTCAATACTTTGCATCATCCCCAAATTAAAAAAAAATAACACATAGAAGAATTCTAAAATGAAGAGAAAAAGGTAAGGATCAATTGCTTCAAGAGAAGAATGCACCCAAAAGTTAGGGAAGCAACCAATATCGAAGAGAGAAAGAGCATATACTTAGGATTAAGAGAATACAAATTTTTGATTTGGTATACACAATTGAGAAGAAAGAGAATTTAGGAGAGAGATGGAGAAGCTAGAAAGGAATGAAAATTCCAAGAGAGATGGCTCCACATGTCTTGAGACCCAAGGAGAGTTGAACAAGTGCACCATAGATCTGTAGACCTACAAAAGGTGAACAAAAGGATCTATAGGTACTCTCTCCTATAGAGTTGAACAAACTGCACCAGAGGCTCACACACCAATGGTGAGAAGATCCCGCAGGATGAAAGCACTTCACAGGTCCTCAGACTTGCAAAGAAGGCACCCTAGGTACTCTCTCTTGAGGGAAGCCCAATGTAGGGGACTTTGCAGAGATGGATTGACCCTTACACGTGCTCGTTCCTGCAAGGTAAGGGTTTGTGAAAGATCATCGGGGTCCAAAAGTGGCGATGTGAAAAAAAAACTAATTTTAACAATGCCCAAAAATGCAAAATTTTGCTTTGACTTTTTGTATGCTTGGGTGGAAAGCACATACTGCCAAAGAAAATGCCAAACCAAAATGGATATCCATTTCTAATAGGTCATATTTTTAAATTTCGTTGAATCCAAGCTGACCAATATTAAATTATCATTAATATAATACATTATAATTATACATATTTATAATAATATTATATTATTATATTATAATAAATTAATTATATTATAATATAATATAATATTATTATATTATATTATATTATATATATTTATTATAAATAATATAATATTATATAATCATATTATATTATATTGTACTATAATACATATATTATAAATAATATGATATATTTTATATTATATAATAATATAATACCGCCAATATGATATATCTTACATTTAAAAAAATGCCGCTAATTTAAATATATGGTCAGGTCCCAGACCTGACCATATATATTAAAACTACACAAATGAAATGGATAAATGTTTCCTATTTTATAAAATGAAAATCAAAAGCCTGAGAGCTCTATGTAACATCCCGCTACGCAACCCCAAAGGGTAAGAGCCAAAAGAGGAGCATATAATTTTTTATTGAAAACAGACAGAATAACTTACACATAAAGTAATTACCAATACAATATATCAACAACATACATGGCCAAGCATGGCTGAACACAACCCAAAGGAGAGGACTAATCCACCCTCCAGAGAAAATCCAAACAAGAGAAAATAAGATAGCTCTAGAACTTTTGCTTCGAAATCCCCTGCTCCATAACTTTCTGCTCCGAAACCTTTTGCTCTAGAACTTCCTACTCCAGAACTTCCTACTACGAAATTTACTGCTCTAAAACTTGCTACTCTGAAACCTTCCTGCTTCAGAACTTCTTGCTTCAGAACTTCCTGCTGCTCTGAAACCTTTTACTCTAGAACATTGTAGCAGTGACACAAAATAGCAAACAGAAAGTGCCGATGCGCTGAAACTTTGCAAACCAATACATGAAGGAAAATACATAGGCCAAGCCCTTGCAAAACCTTCCTAGACACGCAAAAATGTTCACAACACAATAAAAGGATAACAAAGGATACTAAATTTATTTTAAAACCCAAATGAGATTCCTATAATCATTCAACCAACTTGCAACAATTAGAAAGGAAAAGACAACAATAAACATGTGCTCGACACCCACACCGAGTCACCAAATCTAAACTAATCAAGCATACCATTATTCTCATTTTATTTGATTACAACATCCTTCATGAGGAAGGTCCAATAACAATATTACAATTACAAGCTTAGGACTCAAGGTCCTTGAATTATCCATTTATAACCTTTTCACTAATAAGGAAGCATGAAGAGAAGGAGACATGAGAGAACAAAAGGAGGCATACAAACACGAAGTAGATCCACCACGCCGAGATCTTCGGTCCCTAACGGCGGTTTGCAATGCCACCCAACCATGTTGTACCTGCAGGTCCACTCCAATGTGCTCATGGAGATAGTCACATGGCCCAAACACTCAAGCAAGATTCAAGCACAAGGTAAAGACTTACACACATGTCAATCACAATGAATACACTTCATTCAAGATAAGGTTGGGCGACCCAATTAGGTGTAGCTAGTTCATATATGTCAAATCAACTCAATTCACACAAGAAGAAGAGTAGATTTCATGCAACTACATAAATCATTTAATGCACCATCACGAAGTAAGAGAACATTCCAACACATGGAATACGTGGCATACAAACTACTCACACATGGAATGCACATGCCACACACGTCACTCATAAGAGGAATTAATGAAATACACGACATTGCAATTAATGTGCCAATCACTCATAAGAAGAATTAAATAAGATACAAGCCATTCCAAAAGACATGAATATAGTATTCAAACCTAAAACCAAAAGAGGAAGGAACATACATCTTCTGGGTGCTACTCAAAATAGGATCTAGATACTAGAGTGCAAGCATATGGAGAGTCATAATGTATTCCCAAAGAAATGGAATAAAAGAAACTTGGCATCCTTTCATACAACAAGAATGCACAATGAGCGAGCATGTCTTTCCAACCATCCTTAGCGTATAAGAGCACTAAAGGCATGCAGGGGTATCCAATAAACTATAAATGACTTCCATCACTCACTCTAGTACCTAGTCCTAGGGTTCATCTCATTCCATACAAACAAGGAAATATAGCCAAAAATAATAATGCTGTTCACAATGGAATTCACATCAAAAAACATAAGGCATTCACACCTCTTATGACACTATTCACATTTTTACACTAAAATAGCAAATCAAAAATTTAAACAAGAAAACAAATCCGAAACGATCCCATTCAAAGAATTCATATAAATTTTTTATTATTCCCTATTATAATCTACAATAATATTCTCAAAATTCTGCTTTTAATAAAAGTCCAAATTTTCACACATAACTAGGTTCCTCCATTGATGAAGCTTGAAAAAGCTTGAAATTTCAAAGTTCAAAAATCAAAATTGTAAGAATACCCTTTTGATCTAAATATTCCCAAAAACACACTTTTAACATAAAAACAACCATTTGTTTTTAAAAAAGCCCAATTTTCACAAAAAAACCAGGTTTCACTATTGATGGAGCTTGAAAAAACTTGAAATTTTAAAATTCAAAAATAAAAAATGTAAGAATACCATTCTTATCTAAATGTGCCAAAAAACACACTTTTAACATAAAAACAACAATTTGTGCCTCCAATTAAAAATTTGGCATGATAATGCCATATTTGGAAAAATTATCAAAATTTTCACAAAATCAATTATTCTCTATCAATTTGATCCAAATAAAATTCATATAATGATTCTAACATACTACCAATGCATTTAAAATCATTTAAACTCTTTAAAATCAAGTAAATAGGAATAAATGATCAAATACCTCAATTCCCAAGCAAAAAATTCACGTGAGAAGAAGTTTAGACACAAGTCACGAAAACACAAAAAATCGTAGCCATCATTTCATTTCCCCATTCCTATCCAAATGCAACTTATCCCATGAAATATAATGCCCAATTTCTCACACAATGAGCAAATCAAATTTTCAGCAAAAAAGGGTTTTTCCCTCACATTTCTCTCCCAAAATATGCTATAGCCAAATGAATTCCCTTTTTCCTTTTTTCAAAACTCTTTTTTTTTTGTTTTTTCCATTTCACTTTTTGAAAAACCATATTAAAATTATCTTTTAACATATACTAATTTATATCATTTCCTTTTTTTCCCAAAATATGATTTTAAACATTCAATTTATAACATAAATCAGCATTCAGCATTAAATCACAATTTAGCTTCTTTTTTTTTATAAGCACAACTTAAAATTAAATAATAATAAATAATGCTTACAATTTTCTAAATGAATTTAATCACACAAGTCATACAATTACAGTGAAACAAAATACACATAAACCCAATTATCCCTTTTAAATATTAAATTCCCCCATTTAATCATAAAATGCATTTCCTAAATTAAAATTTATAGAAAAATGCAATTTAACTCAAAAGCTCAAACACTCTTCACAAGCTAACCACATAAGGGAATAAGGTTTTTCAAAACGTGACCAATCACAGTATCCGAGGTTTGCACTAATTAATCAAAGACAGATCATACCCAACTGGGTACGACGATAAGGGTTTAGGTCAAGGGTTTGCAAATGTGATATCTCATGTTAACCACCGTCAGTGAAGGTACACTCAGACCTATGAAGCCAGGTGGAGTCGATACCTCGTACTTGTAACATACACATCACATATACATATATACATAGCCGAAGCACATACTACATCCCAACTCTAGTTAACTACCATATATATCAATTAATTACATCATCATAGCTAATCATGATAACCTTTCACTTAATCAACAGTATCTAACTTCATTATAATAGCATTTAACAATTAGAATACCAAATCAAAATCAAAATTATATCTTACCAACCTGGGTTTAGAGAGGTGTTACACTCTAGATATTAAATATCATATTATTATGTAATATTATATTATATAATATAATATTAAAATAAATAAATTATATTATATTATAATATTAAATATATTATATTATAATATAATATTATATTATATATTATTATATATTATTATATAATAATATAATATAATATTATTATATAATATTATAGTATAATATAATATAATAATATAATATTATATTACATTATATTATATTATAATATAATAATATTATTATATTATATTATATTATAATATAATATAATATATATTATATAATAATAGTATACCTCTAATATAATATACATTTCCAAAAACACCGTCAATTTAAATATATGGTCGGCTCCCAGACCCAACCATATATTAAAAAAACTACATAAAAGAAACAAATATCCTTTTCCTATTTTATAAATGAAAAGGAAAAACCTAAGAGCTCATTTTTAGCATAGTGCATGTGGGTTTTCAGGTTCACAACTTGGATATCCATTATAGGTGCCTCTTCTTGCTCAAATCAATCAAATTTGACAGGTATTTTTTGATTTTTATGTTTTTCTTCAATTTTTATTTTTTTTGTATTATTATTTTTTATCAATTTTAGTGAAAGATAGGATATTAGATAGGTTTTTTTATATCATTAAAATCATTGTTAATTTTGAATTTTTTTATCAATTAACAGGCTTAAAATGATTGATCCCAACCTAACTCAACATGAAAACATTCAACCAAATCAACATGAAAACCCTAACCCCGCAAAAGATGAAAACCCTCCAAATCCTTCTTCACCATGAACATTGTTTCCAAACCAAAACGTGTCAACAATACATGAATCTTTTTATAGAAATTCATATCAATTGAGAAATGTATGTCGAATCTATGAGACACTCACAAAGCTATCAGACATGAAAAAAATTTAGAAACAATCATTTCAAATGTTGAAACTTTGGCAACTCAACACAATAGATTTGCACAGTGGCGAGAGGAACACAGGCAATTTTATGTCGATGGATTATCATATGATGAGGTGAAGGCACTTGATATTGACAAAACCTAATTAGCCCAATTATTCATCGATCATAGAATAATGACAAACCGTTAACATGTAGAAGCCAAAATTTCAATTAAATGGTGCACCCATAGAGTGTAACATGCCAACCCTTCATTGCAGTAAAAATTTCTAAATTTACACCTTGTGATTAAATAAACTAAGTAATAAGCCATTGCAATAAAACATTTCTTTCTTTATTGAGATTATACGGACAAGATGCCATATCAAATTACATTAAATATTTTATTTCATATCAATAACTTCACAAGTTACAATAGTAGAAAAATACATACATTTACATGCATAGCTCCAATGAGCTTTAAAACAAATAGTTTTAAGACCGTCTAGGATCATTCCTTTCAAATCTTGGTTCTTTTGTCACCTATTGTGGAGGAAAAGCATCACTCAGATGCTTTTCCACCAACCACAGACTCATAATGTGGTCCCCCACACATCTATCATTCAATAGATGGCCCTTCCCTTCGACGAAGAGATTGGTAGAGTAATTGATAATGATAACCAACTGAGCATAGTGTTGTGTCGTACATAACTAGAACTTGTAATCCCAGTATCTCGAACTAGCATGTAATACTGGATCCCAGTGAACTGACAGTGTAGTCTTAGTAGTCACACAATCCATAGCCAAGTCTGAGACATTACACTAATTTGTTCAAAGATTTACATTCAATATTCCTACTGAGAGTCATATATCACATACACTACTCAAGGTCAACTTGACTTGGGGCTATCTTAAACTATGCATAGGTATTGTCCTTCAATGGATATTTTGTCAACTTAGATTAATCTATCGCCATTTTAATCTACTTGGAATAAACCTACTTAACAAGTAAGTACACAAGCTCCCTCCCATACTGGATTAACTATCATAGGAGTGTAATGCCCTGCCACGCAACCCCAAAGGAAACTAACATATCTAACATCTATTGCACAAATTTTTTTATAAATAACTAACATGCAACAACATACATCACATGTAATGCAGCTTTACATGTACAACATATGACAACATCCCTTGGGGTTACATGAATCCATTACTTTTCATATCAACATCTTTACATTACATGAAAGATAGAAATACACCAATAACTATAAAATAATAACATGAACAGGGACAATACATTAATAACATGAAGATACATTGCACAAGGTTTACATCAATACAACACTGCTTCCCAACATGTATGGGAAAATTACAATAACATGGAATAATACATTTGAAACATATGAATACAAAGTTGCAAGTTGGATCCATCTCTCGTACATCCTTGGAGTCTCTACACGAGGAACAACTTTGCAAATCTGGAACTTCAGACGGGGACCCAATGGGGTGCTTAGTGCGTTCCACCTAATCTCATGGACTTGAAAGTCCACCCCTCATGCTAGGAGTTGACAAGAAAGGCCATCCACCAAAATGCCAAGTGAACCAATGGTAACAAAACTCCATAACAAGGATAACAGTAATACATGATAACATTCCATAACATTACCAACACATAACCATGTCAAAATAATGAAAAGTCCATTAGAACCAAATGCCAACACTATAAAACAACACTAAATAACTATAAGAGGTGCCAACAACAATAGGGTCCAAAGCCTTCAAGAGAGATCACAATAGCAACCAACAATAAATATCAAAGGTACCTTTCATTAACATCAATAAAAAATTTCTACAACAACATAGATATAGTCGCTTCCAGAGGTACAAGAACATGAAGGGGAACCAACAAGAAAGCATGAGTGCTTAAGGGTCGAGTGTCATTGCATAGGTGCTATGGGTTACCCTGGCATAACCTTCCTAGGCTACCAAATCACCTTGGCCACCTCTATCGGCTGGTGGACCCCCACGCCACTATGTAGGATCAACATACCTTACAAAATTACTATGCAGAGGCATGGTAGTTGACCTTCCCATTCCAATCCTTCCCACTCATCCCAAGCCTAAACGAGAACTTGGGCCCATGAGTGAGGCTACATTATTTGAATTAGTGTGAATTACTAGACCCAACCCCTTAATTGATTAATTATGTTATCACTTGATTAAACTCACAATGGGTTACCCTGGACTACCCACTTTGGTCTTCAATCCACATTGAGAGCCACTCCCCCTTAGTAGCAAAAAAATCTCAAAATCACAAACGGGTAAGCCAACTTGCACAAGAAAACAAATCCCACAAAATGGTTGCACCAAGTGAGGCATGTACCATCTCACACTAGAGCTATAGAGTAATAAAAAATACAAACTAGTGCAAGGCTCAAGCCACATAAACTAAAACCAAGTATAAGATCAACCATCATTAAAGTAACAGAATCATAAAAGTCCAATAAATGCATCAAGTTTGGTATGAGTTACCCAAGGAAGAGCCTCCTAGGTCACCAACCCCCACACCCAAAATTTCAAGAAGAAACCATATCTCCTCAACCTCTAGAAGACTCACAAAAGGATAACACATGGGTTTCCCCGGAAAGTAATTGACCACATTATAATGATTACAAAATGACTATTTAAAGACCCACAGTCACAAAATGACAAGCATGTAACAAGAGTGGTAACATCCTTAAGAGACCTTCAAAAACTCAATCAAATTTAACATAAACTTTTTATCCAAGTAATCTTTGCATTACATATGTAAATACTCCCTACATCAATCATAAATCAAAATCTTCTCACCCACTACTTGGCACAAACGATTCCCTCCACTAACAATAATCAAAATCTGCCACAATTACCAAAAGCAATACAAAAAAACGACCATGGGAACATTCACAATTCATAGAAAATTTAAAAGAAAACCACGTATAATCAATCAAGCACATTAACCATAAGGGAAAACACTCCTTTTATTACAACATTATCTCCACCCATTTCCCTTATTACCACTTACAATAAACTATCCAATCATTATTTCTCTTTACTTTCTGACCCTAATTACAACCTACATCTCCATACACATATAGATATTCAAGACATTAAGTTAGACAAACATAACCCACTTTCATAATTTATCATTACATAATACCAATCTCCCATATAACTCCCTATTACCTATCTAGGGACAAAACCAATTTCCTTAGATTAAGCATTATTTCCTGCTTGAATCAAGATCCAATACATGATAAAGATTCACCCAGGACTATACGAGCTATACAAGAAGAATCTTAGAACTAACCAACCTATTTAATTAAGAAGATACACTTACATTTAGCCTTATCCATACACTATTCAACCCATGTTCTATAGTTCATGTAAAGAAGCCTATACGAACTAAGTCTCCCATAGCATAAATTACTAACCAACATCCACAAACATAAGCATTCCTAATAGTCATTTTGAGGTTCAATACTCCACTTTACTCCCTAATTAAAATATTTCCTTAAAATAATAATACTCTACTAAATATAATAATTAGATTTCATTTAATTGAAATATAATTTTCTTACATCTTTAATTCTTTTTTTATTTAAACAAAATTACCTAACCACTAACTTATGTAAGAGAAGAAGATATATTTTCTTTAACCAAAAGAAACTCCTTACATGCATCTATATCTATCCTATAAAGATTCTTTTAAAGGGGAAATAATTTGTGAAAAGTTTATGTTAAAATGGAATCTAACCTACTTTTCTTTAGAAACTTATAAGATTTGATGGAATATTGCTTTATTCCCTAGTATTTAGGCTTTAAAGGAAGCCATGCCATATATTAGCAAAAGAAGTGCCGTAAAAATTGAGGGAGTTAATTTATTTATTTATTTATTTATTTTGAAAGAATGTGTTCAATACAAATGAAGACTTCAAGATATAAAGCAATACGTTTACTATAGAAGACATGACTGTTTCACATCTTTATCCTATCGCTTTCGGATTCTATAAATTGCGAACAAATGCCAAGAACATTGGAAATTTAGGAAGTAAAGAGTGGTCAAGGCTCCAACATTGAAAAATTTGTATTCATTTCAAGTATGTCTATTCTGCCGTAAAGGAGGAAAATTGCTTGCAAGAGTTATTGAATAACACCAGGAAAAGAACAGAGCATACAGAAGGCCACGGTGTAGGGAAAGAAAAGGGCAGTGGTTTATAAATGTATATATATTCAGAATTTTGTTTTATTTTTTTATTCTAATACCAGATGGCTGTGTACAGCCAGTAAGTCTGATTTCTCTAAACTCAGAAGGTTTAACATAAAAAGGAAAATAAAACATACTCATCACCAAAACAATATATGCACATATACATATGGCCAAATGCCATATTACCATTCATAGAAGCGGACCTGCAAACTACACCCAATATCTAAATAAAACTCATTAGAGTCGATCTACATATTTACCCATGCTAAATAGTTTCCAAGAAATATCACCACATGCACGCCATAAAAAAACAAGAATCATATGCACGAGGAGGCAGAGAATAGATTCATGAAATTATTGGAAGTTCGAACCCAAATAGGCGTCATCAAAAGGATGATAAGTCTTCCAAAAAAATTGATAAGGCGGCTGTACTATGCTCAAAAGAAATCTAATGTAACAAACCTCGCACCCCTACCTGTGCCAAAAGGAGCTTTGGGACAAAATCAGGGTATAACGATGAAAGGATGTATGCATTATGGTCTACATATGAGGGCGCTATCAAGGTTTTGATTCAACAATTTTACTCAGACCAAAACAATGGCATCGACAGGACAGTCAAGGCGTCACAAATATAGAGCTTTTAAAACAATGAGATTGCCAAAGGAAAACTCCTCCTAACGGGTATCTGCATGCAAACAAATCAATACCCACAGAGAACAAATAAAAATCGAACCATTTCAATTTAATTGGTTTCATCACACAAAACATCAGATTCGAATGGAATAGGTAAAATGACATCAAGATCAAAGATTAACCACTTTTCCAAAACAGCTGAAATACAATCAAATTCCTTACCTGGATTCCTGCGCACAAGAAGATAGAGGACGAGTTGATGGCCTTTGTTTCGTAGCCACAGTTTTCTCCTTCGAACCTGACCGCTCAGAGATTACTTCAATTCGACGACATTACCAAAACCAGGAACTATAATTTTCTTACAGATTTATTTGCAGAGCCAAAATTTTCATTTTGAAAACAAAGTTAACTGATCCCCTCTTTTGTTTTTGAGAACCAAAATTAACTGATTCCATCATTTTTTAAAAATCAGCATACATAAAGCCCAAGACAAGATACGTTTTTGGAAACACAAAAATCAATAAAATTAGCAAGTTACCCGTTCAAATCTAGTTTTGAGCTGTGCATATGCACAGTTTTTCTTTTACCATCTTTTTGGCTTTTTTTCTCTACAGTTCGCAAATCTTATCTCCTTATCTATATTAAAATAATTATCTTTTCTCCATCTTTTTCTATTTTCATTTGTTTTTACGTCAGTTCTAAATCTTATCTTCAAGATTACAATCACATTGTTTTATCCTATTTAAATATTTATCCTCACATAATAATAAATTATCAATTATGATTAATACATTACTTTTACAATGAAAATTAATTTATAAAATAATAACTATTTACTTTATATTTCATAACTTAATTTATTTAATTATTATTTTGATTTTCCAAATTTATTCAAATTATATTGTATCCGATTTTTAATTAAATTAACTAATTAAACAAGATCGTACACATTATTACCTTTACCACAAAATTCAATGACAAATAAGCAATGAGATCTCAAAACTCACTTACTCAAATATCCAGAAGACCGATACAGAGGGCACTACAAGGAGTAACATAGGCTTTCCTACTTAAATTAATAGCTTAGCTAAGTGTATCTCAAGTGCCTCTTGTATTCAATCATGCCTAGTACATAATATCTATGATATACAGTATACACCAAACTCCTATTATGGAGTACTTACAAGCACAACATAAAAACAACATAAAAGCTTCAATTTCCTTTTAAAAGACACTCTAATGTTTCTAATGCACACACTGGAAAAGATATTTCAAGAAATCGTGGAAAACATATCATTCAAAATTAAATAAAAAAGAAGAAGAAATCCTCATGCCTATTATTGATTATCCAAATAAATGATAGTAATGTAGTACTCTCCAATAGTAGTTAGCTTGATAATCAACTTCTCGAGGATGTCTCAAAACTCTACCTCACAAGTTGAAAGCTTACTCCTCCCAAACAACAATGTTTTCCTCTCAATACAATAGATCACTCACTATTTCTCACTCACAATATAAGGCAAGCTTAGCTGGAAATAACAAAAAATAATGAAGTGCAGAAGATGTGAAATCTCTTGGGAAAGAAATGCGACCTCACTACTGAAAAGGCTTAGCTATTTATAGAGCAATCTAGCAACCTCAAAGTCTATATTTTAGGCATGCAAAATGACAACAAGCTCCATGCAAAGTAGTTAAGCAATAAGGTGGTGATCAAATAAGCTAAAACTCAACAAAACCTCTTATAGATTGACTTGTTTTTATGACAGCAATCCAAAGACTAATTCAAAATGCATATGGAGAATTCAAATTATACTCCAGCAAAGAAACCAATAGAAAAAAGTTTCAAGAGGTGGCACCAAAGCCTCTATTCTATTATCAAGTTGGCATGGTTTCTAATGGAGAGAAACAATCAACATTAAATCTGTAACACTTAGTACATATCGATTGATTTTAAGCAATGATTCGATTTAAAAATTTAAAGGTGCTTGGACAAAGTCAAATTTTCTCTTTATCATAGTGTCGACCAAGTCTAAGCTTGCATCAATGATAGACAATAGTTAAACACACATTCATATATTTCCACATATGTGACATGGTGAGTGGAACTCGAATTCACTACATAGTCGTACGCATTTCCAAATCGACTTCCAATCTCATAGTCTTTGATGAATATTGTTGGCCTCATTTATTATAGTCTCCATTGATTATAAACATCCTTTGGTTAAATATTGAATCAACATCTAAGCATAGCCAATTCCTTGCATTCTAAGGTCTCATAATAACTAATGTGTGGAGTGCTTATGCACAACAGACTCAAACGCACCACTCTACTCTCTCGGGTGCTTCACACCAAGTGTGCAATCACCCTCTTTACTCATGCACTGGTCTCTACCATTTTCCATTGTGTTTGAACTTAGCATATCTCAATGCCATACATTGAAATGATCTCAATCTACGAGCCTCTATGAGCGTTGTATTGTATTAGACTTATTCTCCTCTTGATATGGTGTGTGGTAGTCTATCCTTCACTTGCATCATTCACTAATGATGTTTTTTTTTCCATACACCAAGCATTGCAAGTAATGCACTAAGGCATGGTCTTCATTTTCTACTTTAGCACCTCCTACTAAAATGAATCCATAATAATATACCCATTCCATTGGATGTATAGCTCTTATTATCATATTCCACAAATAATAATATGTGTATATATTCATACACATATACTTATATATGTGCACTTCTCCAATAAGCATTAACACTTGCAAGTGTATTTGTGTATATATACAAGCATATTCATTATATGGTAATATGATAGTCAAGTAATCCATTCAATATTGAATGATTATGACCTTGTCACTATATTCACACACACACAAATATATATATATATAGTCGTTTCCTCGTGTATGTACCTTTGTGAGTATTTCTACTCACATACATGTTCATTTGATAATGCTCTCATACACGGGTCTATGTATATGTATTTATATATATGCCCATATACATGCTACATTATACGCTCATATGAAATGACATAAAGGTAACCATTCATAAAGCCCAAAGACACATAACATCATAATAGCATTTATGTACATATATGCATGTCTATACATATGTCATCATACTCATATGGACATCCCATTATATTACACGTATGCCGATATTTGCATATATGCATATATCCCTATACTCAATCCACCACACAAACAAGCATAGTAAAATAAGGAAGGCCTCAAAAGCTCAAACAGAGAAATATCACCCAATAATGCCCTCGATAGTAAACAAGACCTTTACTAATGTAAATATTTCAAACTAGGGATGACTTATTAACTTCCCACTTCTATTTCTAGACTCAACCAAACTACTATGGTGTTTGTATGCTCAGATAGTTTACATTACCAATTATTTGACCAAGATCTTCTCCTGAGTGATACTTCCCCTCTACCTAGAGGAATGGAACACATACCTGCATCCACCAACACATGCACATGATAGTCAATTGTTCACAACATATGTAGTATACATAAACATCTCCAAAGTTAGAATAATAATAATTAAATAACCTTTCATTCACATATATGCATTATTTCACCATGAATAACATCAACTGAGATAACATCAAATGAGATAACATTCATATTGATAACAAGGTACAAGCATAATTTATTCATTTCCATCTAATTCACATTACATTCACATTTTACCCTACATAGTAATAGTAAATAGTAATTACACAATTGGGGTGTAACATACTTTCCCATTATGAATCATTGTCCCCAATGATCTATAGCACTTTAGCACACAGATAAATTCAAATAAAGTATTACATACTATTTTCAAAATATGTAAGATTTATTAGACATTCATCCTATGTAGCAACCTTGTCCTCCCTGGACCTTGCTTCGAGTGCCCTCACTATTGCATATGAAAATATTTTATGCCTCACACATACTTACTCTCCCAAAGAGATTTATTACATTATTATATATACACATCCTAGATACAATAGTAGCTATACATGACACCTAAAATATAGTGATCAGAAAACATTGGCCCATGAATTTATCCTTAGTATAATCCAAATAGAAACAAAATAGTGATGTATTATGCACTACATCGTGGGTCCCATCCTTCCCCTTTGGTATTTACACTTTTAGACAACTCATAAATCGAGTCCATCTGTCACTTACACATCCATTTTCCTTATGATAAAGTACTTGTTCTTGATTACTTATCCATCTTGAGCATAACATTACTCTTGGACACCTGTCAAATTCTTATACTCCTTCATACTAAACTTTTTATTGACAAATTTTCATTGATCTCTTCAATCTATTACTCCTTTTGACATTTTGTCAAGTCTATGGTTTACCCTATTTCTAAGCCTACTTCAAATTAATAGAATTTCCAACCTTTCCTTCCATATAATGGTCCAAACTTCAATGTTAGAAGTTTATAAATAATTCAAGATTTATTCTACCATTTTTTCCTATTTTGCTATAGTAATATATTGTGCATTTGTTCAATTGAATGTCTCATAGTATGATCATGGTTTACACAACCCTATCATTATTTGCTCTTTCAAAACTGAAATAACCTTCTCAAGAATACTAAGCAACTACTTCTCACTATATATATATATATATATTAAATTTAGGACCAAATTCCTATAAATCAAGTTTCCAAATAGTGTTGGTGAGTATGTCCACTAGAACATTATGTCAGTTTTATCAACATAGATAGATTGATTTGTCTTGTGTTCTACCATTTTACCTCTGGAATCTCAAGAGAGTATACTAGACATTATCTTGCCACATTTTGTGTAACCTCTTACTCTATCCTTCCCTGGGTTATAGTGGTTTCTCATCTGACAACTCACTTTGACATTCCAATGTCCTAACTCTGACATTAATTTCCTTGTTTCATTCCCGAATCTTTCAAAATTTTGGGTACATAGGTTCTTTTATATCCCATAATAGTCTATTCTTTGACTAAGTGAAAACCTATTTTGCAATCTCATGCCATATTTAATTCCCATGTAATAATGGTTATAAGTTTTGTGGTGATAAATCTCATTTATCTTAGGACATCTATATCATGGATTTCTTTTTTCCTCAGATTATTTTCAAATATTTAATACATCTTTCAACTCAATCTAATTTTCTAGATAAAAAAATGGTACTAATTTCGAGTATTAATCCTCGTTCAATCATGTTGGTCCCTAGAAGATATCAAATTTAGTTGCATATATAATTACCAAACAAAAATGTTTCTTGTTAGCTCCATGTAATGTAACAACCCTAGTGTTCTACTTAGTAAAATTTCCAACATTTCATGCTAAGTGAAAATTCTATGATGTCACGACATAACAATAGATGCTTCCCTTTGAGAATGCATCCCTTTTAACATAGGAACAAATCAAAGTAGATTCTTGTCAACACCATGACTTCCTTTCTAGAGTGTAAAGTAGTTAACCAAGTAGCTACTTTAACTCACTAGGTATCCCACCTATGTTTCCATTCATATAGAATTTCATAAGCTCAAGTGATTTACACATCCACATGGGTGAATCTCAATCTCAATATTCCCTTCCAATTCTTAGGATAGAGTCATCAATCAATGACTAGTTTGATGTTATAGGTTACTCTACCCCTATATGTTCCAATCAAGATGAAATGTACAACTCAACCAAGTAAGTTATTCCCAACTTAAAGGTGTTAGTTTAATACATAACTCAACTCAATAGGTTAAAACTTAACCTAAGGTTTCTCTTTTTAAATCAAATGAAATATCATTCCAAATAGGTTATTCCAATCCTAGGGTTTCATTCGAGTATAAAGTATGATCAAATAATCATTCCAATAAAAATATATTGATGTGGTTCACATAACATCACATCCTGCCTTATCTTTCACTCCATCTCTATGGCTTATAGCTAAACCATATCATCCTCAGGTCTCTTTAGCATAGTAAGTTACAGTGTCAAGTCATTTCACGACATGGATATATTTCATAATATGTAGTATTACTAATTTTATATAGAAATAACATCGTTATCTATTTCCCCCGTATAAGGTATATAGGAGTGAAGAGACACTTTCTTCCAATCACGAGTATTCTAGATCTTCCCTTGCCAATCCCATAGACAATGATCTTTCCTATCGTGATCAAATTATCTGCCTATCGTTTTCTAAGGCATCAATAATAATATCATTTGATCTTCCAATCAAATAAATATAAGGTATGGTATGATAATAGGTCATAATCCTTAACCTTTCTATTTATCTTTTCTCCAAAAATCCCAATACCTTTTCCTTGTGGTCATAAAATGTATGACTTAATTGATATCATGACTTACAAAGTAGTCATTAGTTCTTCCAAACCGAAAACATATCCACATTTTTTGTTGGTTGGGGCACTTAAATGAGTCAATACACTCTCTTCCTTCCCCCCTTAGTGTTTTAATGACATTTGTTCGACTCAAAGTTGAACTCCTAGTAAACACTTGCTTCTTTAAAATGATTTTTCATTCTTTGTTGTTGGCTTTCTTTTTCCTTTTCCTACCTTAATGGTATACTTTGAATATACTTTTCCCAAAGCTAGATTTATTGTTGATTTCTAATCCCGTAGATTCATTATTTGGGATCATTGAATAGGAGATCTATTGAATAATCAGCAACTTAGAAGTTAAGAGGCACACTAGTATTCCAATTCTCCTCCAATATCCTTTTGGTGGAGGAATATCCTTACTCATAAGCCTCTCTTTTTTATATACTTTTCATCTTAGAGTGTTGTTTTTCTTGCAACTTCTATTGTTTTGACACATAGTTCCATATTGTATTCCCTTTCCTTTTGGAACCTCTAAACATATGTTGATTTTCACAGACATGGCACTGAGTTCATCTTATACTCCAACCAATCTATGTACTATCCAAACCTTTGGTGAAGCCACCCTAGTTTACCACTATAGGTTTCTTTCTTACAATCACCTTTTCAAGTGACTTTATTCCAATGCTTGGAATCCTATTCTCTCATAACCTTTAGAGATACCAAAGTTGTTTGGTCTCTTTTTCCCATCTTAATCAAAACTCCAATAATCTCATTGATTTTGGTTGGTGGAACCATGCCCACATCATTGATCACTTTGTTTTTGACTATTTTAGTCTTTTCTCTTTTCCTAAACTAACTATTTTCTTGCAAGATCCTATCCTTATACAAGAATTAGATTTATTTCAAGAGTTCTCCAACCTTAAGGATATCTCCTTTCTTGACTCTCTACTTCAATCTAATTTAATGTCGATATTGCATACACATAGATTTGTAGTGTTTTCACTAAATCCAATATTATTCACTCTTTACAGCTATAGGTTGCTACTATCAAGGGTTATCTCATTTCTTCCCATCCCCTTAGATTCATATAACTATTTTGTAGGATAAAGGTATATACTATTTTTTCTTCCTAACCTTCCTACATAACCTGATTGCATAATCTTTTGCAATCCTAGGTAATATCATAAGTTGTTGGTTTAGGAGTTCCTACTCTAGGGATGAATCTTAACTAACTAGTCCCAATTTTTACAACTTTCTAGAAATTCTCATCTTCCATTTTACTTCCCTATGTTCTTTTCTCTTGCCGTTGTGGCACAAGAACTTCTCAACCATTATTTTCTGATAAGGTTACTCATTGCATAATGAGCTCATAGGTTTCAATGCTTGAACCTGGTAGCTCTAATACCACATGTAACATGCCAACCCTTAATTGCTGTAAAAATTTCTAAATTTACACCTTGCGAGTAAATAAACTAATTAACGAGCCATTACAATAAAAAATTTATTTCTTTATTGGGAATATACGAACAAGATGCCATATCAAATTACATTAAACATTCCATTTCATATCAATAACATCACAAGTTACAATAGTAAAAGAATACATACATTTACATACATAGCTCCAATGAGCTTTAGAAAAAATAGTTGTAAGATGGTCCAGGATCCTTCCTTATCTTGGTTCTTCTTTCACCTATTGTGGAGGAAAAGCATCACTCAGACAATTTTCTGCCAACCACAGACTCATAATGTGGTCCCCCACACATCTATCATTCAATAGATGGCCCTTCCCTTTGATTAAGAGATTGGTAGAGTAACCGATAACGACAACCAACTAAGCATAGTGTTGTGTCCTACATAACTAGAAATTATAATCCCACAATCTCAAACTAGCATGTAATACTGGATCATGGTGAACTGGCAGTGTAGTCTCGGTAGTCACACAATCCATAGTAGAGTCTCAAAAATTACACTACTTTGATCAAAGAGTTACATTCAGTATTCCTACTGAGAGTCATCTATCACATACACTACTCAGGGCTGATTTGAATTGGGGCTATCTTAAACTATGCATAGTTGTTGTCCTTCAATGGATATTTTGTCACCTTGGATTGATTTATCACCATTTTAATCTACTTGGAATAAACCTACTTAACGAGTAAGGGCGGGTGCATGAAGTTGGTCGCACTTTTGTGGCCAAATGGGAAAAAAAATTGGAAAGACATAAAGCGCTCGCATTATAACACGAGCGCGTTATGTGATTTTAAAAGAAAAAAATAAATTCAAATGTGTATCATTTTCTCTTTACTATTTCTCAGCTCTGCTCGCGGCCAAAAATCCTCACTTTCGTGCTTGCGTTCTAGGAGGAAGGATTTCTACAAATTTCATCAAGAACAATTGGATTTTGTTTGCAAATATGGTGCCACGATGACGAAGAGATGTGGGAGGTAAGTATTGTTTGCTATTTGTTTTGAATTTGTTAGTTTGAAATTGATTTTGTTTGTTTTAGGTTAGATTTGATTGTTTTTTTTTAAATTTGTAGGAAATCTTGCAAATCCTCAACAAGAAGAGGAGGTAAATCCTCAACAAAATCCTCAACAAAAACCTCAACAACAATCAACCTCCCCCACCATTCTCTCAATTCCCTCCACTCAAGAAAATTTGAGGAGTGAAATTGAGAACAATAGAAAACAAACTTGAGGATCTTATTAGTAGGTTGAGTGATCCAAATGCTTCCAACCATAGAAAGAATGCTTCTAACAAATTCATTGAAAGACATGTTAAAAAATGTAGATGCAATCACCCAACAAATATCTGGATGGCAAGATAGGAGGCAGACCTAGGGAATATTATGCAGATAAATTATCATATAAACAAGTAAAGATTTAAAATTACTAAAGGTGATTTGTGCTCTCTATTCATTGACCCTAAAACAAATCAAAATCTTACCCTCAATGCAAAGAGGTTTCCTATTCATTGGTGCCACCACCAAGAGATTAAGAACCATTTTTATGAAAGATGGTATATGGTCTTTGATTACCCACCGTGCAATAATTGTGAAGTCCCCCAATATTTTCTTAGGAAACTATACAGTGAGTTTGTATTGAACCAAATCCCAAATTATTTTGATATGAGGGAGTTCGAGGTGGGGGGTCAGCTCAAGAAGGGCCCGGTGCAGCAGATCCTCGTGACCACCTCGCTAGCTAGGTTGCCTCATGAGCAGATTGTGATGCCTGCCATTGCAAAGGAGAGTGCTGACATAGAGACATTGCAGGCGATCACAACATTGATCCAGAGTGTCATCCATCACACTATCCCTATTGTATAGAGCCATCTAGGGGAGTCTTCAGGTGGTGACCTTTGAACCCATGTGTGTCAATCTTGCGAGGACTTTGTTCGTGACCCCTAAACACGGGGAGGGTGCTACGTAGGATCATATGCTACTATAGCCCTGATCTGTATGCATCTACGGGGATGGAGAGGACGGCTGATATTTTGCATGATGCATATGGCATTCACACTCAGGTAAAATTCAACATGTTCATTGAATTTAATTTATTAAATTTCGATTGTGAAATGCAAGATTAACTAATTTAGTTTTACTATTTTAATAAAATTGTAAGGTCATAGTGTAGAGACTGATACACCAGTCATCCACCTACTTATTTTTGCAGTACACCTATCAGTGGGGTATGTAAAGTTAGTAAACAATTATAAATTTATTACATGTGTTAATAGCATTGTTTTACGAATGGTATTTTAATATGTGATTTTGGATGTTGAACGGTATGTTGGAGTTTCAAAAGGAAACACCTCGAGTGCGATGATTTGATCAAAGCGTTCATGGGTAATGAATTTTAAAAGAGAACTTAAAGTAATGAATTCTAAGTTTAATAGATTTGTGTAGTTTATATTCATATTTGTTGGTTCGTTGCATTACATCATTCAAGCTCAAAGCATTACTTCAAAGTTGATAACTAATAATCAAAATATATCTGTTTAATACTTGTACTCAAAATTTTGTTCATTAGATCTCATACATTATAAGTCATCACATGGATCGCTATTGTAACTTTTTTATTGAATAATTTGTTGTTTTATTTTCAGATGTTGGTGACAAAAACACCGAAATTCGAGAGGAAATGGATATTGGTGTTTCCTCCGCTATACAATCCTTGATGGCTCTGATAGGGGAGGTATGAGGCAAATTACTAAATTTCAATTTACATTCATTGTTATAGATGAACTAGTTCTAGTGAAAAATCAAACCATTATTGATTCATAGTTTAATTCCTATTTGGATGGTTTACAGGAAGCTTGAGCATGCCATCGATGTGAAAATATTTCCATCGAGGAGAGTGATCGTGTTGAGATGGCGTAAGTGATTATTTTGTTAAATATATTAATTTTTATAATGTAATATATGTATATATTAATGTCTTTACTTCTTATTGTAACAGTTGAAACTTCACCGGAAGCTAAACACTGGGAGGAAGCGGCGGAGGCACTCCTCGAGCTGAAATAGGTGACAAAATTATTGCCAGCCGGATCACCAGCCGGGAAAGAAATTGTATTTGAACGAGCATGGAGAGAATTTTGAATGCATAGAGCCCTTTGTTGTATTCCTACATGGAAATTTTGTACATATTTTGTGTTGGATATATTTGACATTGTATGCCTATATGGCATTCTCGTAAGCCTATATGGCTATTTTGTAACTATATTTTATACTTATATCGACATATATTGATGTATGCATACATGGCTATTTTCTTAATACAAATCCTTTTCATCGATGGTGTCCATATTTGAAAATTATAAATTCATGGTTCAATAGATATGAGTTACGTCTACTCAAGTGTATACTTTACAACTTACGCACATATACTTTTTGACTTACGTGTGAACATCGAAAAGTGTGAAAATTTGTGTTTGGAAGTCAAATGTAAGCCAATTTTGCAATTCTCTGTTCTTGCATACTCAATCTTATGGACTTATATTCCTTCCTAGAACATATTGTGAATATTTCTCATTTGGTGCAGAAGACAGATTCCTCACTTTTGAACCACTCATAGCAAAGAGATTCACAATAAGACTTTAGCATTGGAACACTACTCCATACTTCTCTTGTCTAGACCATAAAGGATTGAAAATTCTTAATTTGATGCAATGATAGTGGTGAGATGAGAATTTATATAACCATGCCTATTTTGAAACTTCGCATCTAATACTGCATCAACAAGAACTTAAGAAGTGTTGCATAAGAGTGTTAGGTTTGATAGGCCTTCTCTTCCCTAAGGGAGGAGAGCTTGCATCTTGAATTTTGAACAAAATTTTAAGAAGAAAACATTTTACCTAAAAGCTTCAAACCTAGATGACATATTTGGCTAAGTATATCTTGAAAATTATCAATGCCTGTTCAAACTCTAAAGGAGATTCTCCCTGAAAAGCAAACTTTACCCTTTTTCCCAAAAAAAGAAATTGCAACAAGTTGCATGTGATTTATCTTATTTCTTTCTCACAGTTCTTGGTCAATCATTCATGGCTCAGGATAGTTCCATTCCAAGGCAAGGACACCCAAAAAATCACTAAGATTATTCTACGATCTGCAAGAAAAAGGTTTTGGCTCTTTCACAATGTAAATAATTATGTAACACGGTTTTCTTGTTTGCCTTCCACATAGAAAAATGTTCACACTTTTCAGATTGAACAATGATCAATAATGGCTGATTGTAAACACTTGACATTTTTATGTTTGAACTTTAATTTATAATTTTGTATCATGAAATTCGAGTAGATCACTAATATTTTAATATTTCACTATGAAAGTGGTGGTGTATTTTTGCTATGTTATTTGACTATTAATATGGTGGTGTATTAATTGATTCTACTGCAAATATGTATATATTTCTGATTTTTATATGTTTTTGTATTACTGAACCCAAAATGAACCCAACCCCAAAAAAAAAATTTCGAACCGGTGAACCGGGTTCTCGAACCCGATCCCGAACCCAAAACCGAACTGGTAACTTAGTAAAAAATAGATTTTTGTAGTTTATATTCATAACATTGATTACATTGCATTGCACATCTTTCAAACTAAAGCATTGCTTCACATTTCATAACTAATAACTAGATGTCGATAGATGAAAAATTCAATTAAAAATATAGTTTTTACAAAGTCAACCTAAGCAGTTATGCAATTACTTCACATTGCATAACTAATAACTAGGAGCAGCTACCAATTGCATTTGGTTTTCATGGCATTCTATGAGACCACATTTCTTTGAGGCATTTTTTCAAACAGTTCACTGCCTTGTCTATACTACCACATTTTTCATACATGTCTACCAAAGAATTTTGTCAAATAGTTCAATTGTTTCCTTGTTGCTATGGTTGAAAGCCTATTACAAGTTCTTTCGAGCAAGCTATGGATGCTTGGAAAAAACTATCAAAAGCATAATAGTAAGCAATATCATAGACAAGGCAGTGAATTGTTTGAAAAAATGCCTCAAATAAATGTGGTCTCAATGGTGATGGAATGCCATGACAATCCACAACAATTTTCTTGTCATGGCATTCATCATGCCATTCCATCACCATGAGACCACATTTCTTTGATGCATTTTTCCAAAGATTTCACTACCTTGTCTATGCTAACTCATTTTTCATACATGTCTATCAAAGCATTTTATCAAACAATTCATTGCCTTGCTGCTATAGCTAAAAGCGTAAAACAGGTGCTTTCGAACAAGCTATGGATGCTTAGAAAAAATCTATCATAGCATAATAGTAAGCAACAAGCTGATGCAATACAAATATTGCCAAACCAATCAACAACTCAGGGGAATCTTGTCCCAAACTCATCTTGGAGAAGATCAAACAAAATTTCAACATTTCATCAGAAATCTACTTTTCATCCACTCAAATTCTCTTTTCATTCATCATTCATCCTTCCAAAAATCTATATTCTAATTGACTCATTCAAAGCAAAAAACCATTTTAGAAAACTTTGATTCAATCAATTAGATCAACATGCATTTAAAAAACACCATTTTCAACAAGACACTCTTCCATTCAATCAATTCATTCAACTTGTCCCAAATAGTCAATCCATCATTACAATTGGCTTTTAGACTTTTACCAGACCATCAAGCACTCTGAACATCATTATTACAACTGATACAAATTAGGAACTTGCTCTCTTTTAACTTTGTTCTGACTGAACTTACAATTTCATGTATTTTTTTACACCAAATCTCCTCACTGTCCAACTTTCAAAACAACATATCTCATTTCTAAACCTTTTCCAAGAATCCATACATTCCTAAAACCATCACTTAGACAACATTATCTCAAAATCAACTCACCGATCACTGTTAGGTTAGACTTATATTCTCTGAGCAGTCAAGGCACTACTTCTCAATGAGACATTCATGCCCTAAATCGGGTAAACCAAACACACATGTTTCAAAACCCAAGATCCAAAACACTTTTAGAAACCTCTTAATGCCCATTTCCTCATATCAAAAACTCAGAATAACTTATATTGAAGAGATAAGCATTTTTTAGTCTAAACACTATAAAAAAGGCTACTAAAATAGGCCTAATTTTCAAAGAAGATCCCCTTCAAACATTCCCAAAACACTTAAAACCTCAAAAAATTCATTAGACATAACACAAAACTCCCAATTTATCCATTTTCAAGGATTAAAAGACTCCTTTTTACAGTATATTGACAAACCCTTGTTTATAGGGTGAAAAACTCAAAAATCAATGAGGGTTTCCTGTATAGGCTACATGCAAACCTCAAAACCTCCAGCCAACCATTGGAACATGTCAAAATACATCTAAAAAGGCATTTGGAAACATCTTCTAACCCATGCACTTTTTCTTTCTCCACTATCATGCTGGAAACTGTTCATTTTGACTAGAAAACTCAGAATTTCCTTTGTAGCAATAGCTCCTTCAAGGTATTCTTGCTTTTTCCTCCACTCAAAAACATAAAAACATAACAAATAACCTATCCCTAACCTACTCCACCAACCTACCTGACCTACATTGGTGGAGTAGTGAGGAAATTCCTTATAAGACTCAAAACTCAATGCACAAGATTTTAGACCGAGCCATAAGAAGAATGCTCAAAAAAACATTAAATTTAATGGATTCCTTCCCAAATGGATGCAAACAAATGGTGATTCCCCAACCTACTGGAAAAAATCTAAATCTGAACCCTAAACTCTTGCACAATCTGTACAAGTTAAGAAACAACTGAAAAACACAGAAAATAAGCTAAAACATGGAACTCTTTGTTAATTTAATTCTTCCAGAATACAATGATCTCTTTGCTCAGCCTTTACAATGCTTTTAAAGAAGTTTCCAAACATCAAATACCTCTTCATCTTCCTTGAATGACCTATGACTCATCCTCTTCCTTGATTTTCTTGATTTTCTTGTTTTGTCTCTTCACATTCTTTCTTTTTCTCTCTTTTACATATTTAGCATTTTGACAATATTACACTTTGTGTTTTTTCATGCCTTGATTACATTTAATTTTGGCATTACATGGATTTAAATACATTTTTGACAACTTAGCCTTTTGAAGGCATTACATGACCTAGGTGTTCCTGCACCACAAACTATGGTCTCATTGTTTTTTTTCACATCAATGTGATTTGATTCACATTTTTTTCACGTGAAAATTAGCTTGAACTAGATTTTGTATTATGGAGCTATATTAAGTTACCACTTCAAAAAATGATGTAACTATGATACAAAATAATGTTTGAGACTACAAGAAGGCATCAAAATGGCTACTGTACTAAACAAATTATTATGATTTACGAATAATGTTGATAACTCTACTCAGTTGGCTTCAATTTTCAAAATCATACAAATTGAACCCTAGCATCAATAGACTCTATATATCAAGTTACATCAGGCCCATATCACCGAGACACAACCTGAACAATACGAGGAATGACCTATTTCAACATACTACACTCAAACCCTTCAGGGATCGATCCGGTTGAATGTAGCTCAGAGCGATTCCGCGTGTTTGGGTGCGAAAGAGGACCATTCCTAGCGTAAAAATGCCTACTCGAATGCATTGGAGCAATCCATTTCATCACACGAGTTACAGAACAAAAATTGCAACACCTTGCAACTTTCCACTACTTGCATTTGACACTTTTTCCATCAACTGAAAATTAGACAACACAGGAAAACCACTCTGAGATAATGAAAACCAAGAGAGGTTATTGTAGAAGGGACCAACATGATCCCATAGGATCAGACAAGAAGTTTATAAGCATCACAGTGTCCGAGTAACCTCATGTTGAAGTTTGTAGCCATTTTTCCCTTTAGACCCTTAAGGGATCGATTCGGTTGAACATAGCTCAGAGCGATTTTGCATGTTTGGGTGTGAAAGAGGACCATTCCTAGCATAAACATGCCAATTTGAACATTTTGGAACAGTCTATTTGGTCACACAAGTTGCAGAACAAAAATTGCACCACCTTGCAACTTTCCACTACTTGCATTTGACACTTTTTCCATCAACTAAAAACTGGACACCACGGGAAAAACACTCTGAGATAAAAAAAAAAACTGAGAGAGGTGTAGAGGGGTCCAACATGATCTCATAGGATTAGACGAGAAGTTTATAAGCATCATGGTGTCTGAGTAACCTCATGTTGAAGTTTGCAACCATTTTTCCCTTTGGACCCTTAAGGGATCGATCTGGTTGAACGTAGCTCGGAGCGATTCTACATGTTTGGGTGCAAAAGAGTACCATGCCTAGCATAAAAATTCCTATTCAGACACATTGGAACAGTCCATTTGGTCACACAAGTTACAAAATAAAAATTGCACCACTTTGCAACTTTCCACTGCTTCCATTTGACACTTTTTCTATCAACTAAAAACTGGAGACTACAGGAAAACCACTTTGAGATAACAAAAACCGAGAGCTCGGTTATTGTAGATGGGCCCAACATGATCTCATACGATTAGACAAGAATTTTATAAGCATCACGGTGTCCGAGTAACCTCATGCTGAAGTTTAGAACCATTTTGCCCTTTGGACCCTTAAGGGATCGATCTAGTTGAACGTAGCTTAGAGCGATTCCACGTGTTTGAGTGAAAAAGAGTACCATGCCTAGCGTAAAAATTCCTATTCAGACATGTTGGAACAGTCCATTTGGTCACACGAGTTGCAGAACAAAAATTGCACCACTTTGCAACTTTCCACTACTTCCATTTGACACTATTTCCATCAACTGAAAACTTGTGACTACAGGAAAACCACTCTGAGATAACAAAAACCAAGAGAGGTTATTATAGAGGGGCCCAATATGGTCTCATAGGATTAGACAAGAATTTTATAAGCATCATGTTGAAGTTTGTAGCCATTTTTCCCTTTGGACCCTTAAGGGATCGATCCGGTTGAACGTAGCTCAGAGCGATTATGCATGTTTGGGTGCAAAAGAGTACCATTCATAGTATAAAAATTCCTATTTAGACACATTGGAACAGTCTGTTTGGTCACACGAGTTGCAGAACAAAAATTGCACCACTTTGCAACTTTCCACTGCTTCCATTTGACACTGTTTCCATCAACTGAAAACTTGTGACTACAGGAAAACCACTATGAGATAACAAAAACCAAGAGAGGTTATTATAGAGGGGCCCAATATGGTCTCATAGGATTAGACGAGAATTTTATAAGCATCATGGTTTCTGAGTAACCTCATGTTGAAGTTTGTAGCCATTTTTCCCTTTGGACCCTTAAGGGATCGATCCGGTTGAACGTAGCTCAGAGCGATTCTGCGTGTTTGGGTGCAAAAGAGTACCATTCCTAGCATAAAAATTCCTATTTAGACATGTTGGAATAGTTTGTTTGGTCACACAAATTGCAGAATGAAAATTGCACAACTTTGTAACTTTCCACTGCTTCCATTTGACACTTTTTCCATCAACTGAAAACTGGACACTACAGGAAAAACCACTCTAAGATAACGAAAACCGAGAGAGGTTATTGTAAAGTGGCCAACAAAATCTCATAGGATCAGACGATAAATTTTATAAGCATCATGGTGTCTGAGTAACCTCATGCTGAAGTTTGCAGCCATTTTTCCCTTTGGACCCTTAAGGGATCGATCCGGTTGAACGTAGCTCAGAGCGATTTCGCGTGTTTGGGTGTGAAAGAGTACCATGCCTAGCATAAAATTTCCTATTCAGACACATTGGAATAGTCCATTTGGTCACACGAGTTGCAGAACAAAAATTGCACCACTTTGCAACTTTCCACTCCTTCCATTTGACACTTTTTCTATCAACTGAAAACTAGAGACTACGAGAAAACCACTCTAACATAATGAAAATTGAGAGAGGTTATTGTAGAGGGGCCGAACATGATCTCATAGGATTAGATGAAAAGTTTATAAGCATCACGGTGTCTGATTAACCTCATGCTAATTTTTTTAGCCATTTTCCCCTTTGGACCCTTAAGGGATCGATCCGGTTGAATGTAGCTCGGAGCGATTCTGCGTGTTTGGGTGCAAAATAGTACCATGTCTAGCATAAAAATTCTTATTCAGACACATTGGAATAGTCTGTTTGGTCACACGAGTTACAGAATGAAAATTGCACCACTTTGCAACTTTCCACTACTTCCATTTGACACTTTTTTCATCAACTGAAAACTGGAGACTATGGGAAAACCACTCTAAGATAACAAAAACTGAAAGAGGTTATTGTAGAAGGACTCAACATGATCCCATAGGATCATATGAGAAGTTTCTAAGGGTCACAGTTTTTGATTAAACTCATACTGAAGTTTGCAGCCATTTTTCCTTTTGGACCCTTAAGGGATCGATCCGGTTGAACGTAGCTCGAAGCGATTCTACATGTTAGGGAGTGAAATAGGACCATTGTAGTGTAAATATGCTTATTTAGATGCATTGGAACAGTCTGTTTGGTCACACAAGTTGTAGAATGAAAGTTGCACCACTTTACAACTTTCCATTGCTTCCATTTGACACTTTTTCCATCAACTAAAAACTGGAGACTATGGGAAAACCACTCTGAGATAATGAAAACCAAGAGAGGTTATTTTAGAGGGGCCCAACATGATCCCATAGGATTAGACGAGAAGTTTCTAAATGTCACGGTATCCGAGTAACCTCATGCTGAAGTTTGCAACCATTTTGCCATTTTGGACCCTTAAGGGATCAATCCGGTTGAACGTAGCTCAAAGCGATTCCACATGTTTGGGTAAAAAAGAGGACCATTCCTAGTGTAAACATGACTATTCAGATGCGTTGGAATAGTTTGTTTGGTCAGACGAGTTAGAGAACGAAAGTTGCACGACTTTGCAACTTTTCACAAGACAAAAAGACACCTAACCTTCAAATCTTGCTTCCAAACTTTTACCAGACCTTGGTACACTTTATTCATATTTATTTTGACATGAAAAAAGCTAAAAAACCTTCTTACAACACTGTTTAATCATATTTCACAATTGCTTGCACTAGAAGACCAAATTTGCTTGTAAGTGCTAAAACACTAAATCAAGTGTAACATGCAAACCACAATGAATCTTTACAGGATAAATACATTTTAGGGTACCCATTTTGGCCATTAAAAACATATATCATTTTTAGATACACTTATTTTGAAACACATGCCTGTTGTCCCAACTTCTTTGCTTCTAAAGAGATAAAAACGTTATAAAACATAGCTTTTTGGTATTTTTTCAAAAGTATGATTGCCAACAACATACAACGTTCAAAAGGCATTTTTGAAGGCATATCAACTGATGCAGAGCAGGGTGGAGGAATACAAATTCAGACTTAAGAACCAAGAGACCAACTCAGGTTCATATATCTAATCCAGCTTCCATAAGGTCAGCGTGTTATAGTCTTCCAATTCACCACTGAACAACTAAAAGACCAATTCCTTAAAGAGAATTGTAAAAACATCCATTGATCATCCAAATAACATGAAAACGTGAATGAGAGATATATCTAAGAATGTACGGGTCCGTATAGGTGAAGGAAACTCTGAAAATACAGTAAAATCAAGAAATACAATGAAAAATCAGAAATAAAGCATTGAAAAATCTGAATCAAACATTAACCAAACTTTCTATATTGAATAATGAGCCTTGAATGGAATTAAAATAGAAATTACAATGACTCCATACCTAAACTAGTGACCTTATGATGGCCTCATTACATCATCTTGACCCTTACATTATGAATTTACATACATTTTCACATTTAGGCCATTCAAGGCTTCATTACACCAAATTGACAACATGCTAACATGACATTGCAACCTCATATCCTACCGACCCAGATTGACTTAAAACACTTCCTAATGGTCCTTGTGACCTTATTACAACATTCTTCATGGACTACAAATCAAAATTTACAACTTGACCACCTTGTGGTCCTGATTGTCCTTGGTGCTCCTGCACCATAAACACCCTACTATAACCCTACTCCACTGATCTACAAGCCTAATTTAGTGGAGTATGCTTTATTTCTTTACTTGACTCTCAAAACCTCAAATTGAAGGTTCCAAACTAAATTTTAGAAAATGTGCTCTAACAATGGAAAAACTCAATGGATTTTCTTCTAGATGGACTCAAAAGAAACCTAATTCTATGTATTATCTTAATCTACAAAGGACAAGGCCTAAATCAATTTTTACTAGTTTAGTTACATATACACAAAGGAAAAGAATAAAAAGAAATAGCTCATCCAAAATAGATGGAAGGCACTTACAGATAGGCATGGAAGTCTCTCAACTTAGTTAGTCTTGGTCATACATCTTCACTGGGAGTTCCAAGATACCTATTGCACACAACACCTCTCATGAATAGAATTTATTGAAATTCGAGATGTTCTTATAATGTCTACATCATAGGTGGTCATGATAAGATTAAATTCAAATGAATAACTTTAAATTGCCTCATCAAGCTTCGCACACACTTTTGTAATGGCTCAAAATCATAATTGAGATTTTTCAAGATCATCAAAATAAGGATGTTGCATTGCTTTTCTGCTTGAGATTCTCTTGGATGGTTCATAAATCTACATTTTATGCAAGGGGACACCAATCAATGTTTGCCTAGTTACATACAGATACACAAAGTAAAATAAGATGATAGCATTGGCATCAACCAAATTGATGTGGATACAAGTATAAATTAATAAGAATTGTTGTGCATATACTTACAAATTAATCCAATGAACCATCCGGGTCTGCTCTACTCTTTATTGTGTCAATTATTTCCTCATGGTCAGACTCACGGACCTTCCACAAGGTCTTGCTCAAAGGTCTACCCCCATATTTTCTCAAACGAACATTAGATGCCACAACAAGGTTTGAGTAATGAAGAATCTTACGATGCATGTCAAATTCCTCAAACAACCAATGTTTAACACTCTTATGTGGGTACCTTCTCAGCCACGTTCCAGTAACAACAACTGATCCTGTAGGGTATTCAATGTTTTCTCCATCTATAATTGGGGCTTCCAATTTCTTTTTCTCCTCAACACAATGACACAAGTAATAGTCTATACCCTCTCTATTGTGTTGATCTGCAATAACTGCATAAACATGCCTTGCATTTATATGTGCGGCATATCTCTTGAAATTAGTCAACATTATGAATACAGTACAAAGTAAGATAACAATATGGAATTTCAAATACTAAGCAAGTAGATATATTACCTGGTTGAACTAGATCTGATACATGGTCAAAGTCGATCGATGATTCCATCCGTGTTAGTTCCAATTCCATCAGAGGGCGATACGTGTGAAGTGGGCTAAGATAACTTGTCAACCATTTTTCAGCCCACTCCCCTAACTCATAATCATTCCAGGCTTGCATTGTACATGAAGAACAAAAGCATGCCATCTTACGTGTATCGATACTCCATGAACTTGCATTTGAGCTAAGGAAAGAGTTTAACTCACTCGATCATGTTAGTGTACAACAATCCTCATATGGTGCAATGTTAGTATCATCCATCAACTAAAAAAATCTATGAACTGAAGACGTACCTTCGTTACCTAGACCCATCAAACCATTACACCACTCGATGATTGATCTTGCATCTGTCAACTGTGCACCGTCTTTATACTTTAACTCTTCTCATGCTAATGCTCTTTTCACGTGTTCTCCTACACTGTCATGCTCCCCCTTTCCATGTCTAGCCTCAAAAAAGTTCCACATATGTTGAACATGTGTAGTGAGATGCATCCTGCACAACCAGTAGAACATGCGCATGTTCTTGAACTATGCTACATAGTTATCTGACCATATTATATGCCAACCGTATGATATGCCCCTCTGAGCCAAATGATTGTAGAACATCTAGAAGCAACCTTGCATGAACTCTAGAGAATGTATGTGATCATCACTAATATAAAAGTTATAGTCCCTCAATACCTTCCTTTTCGGCCCTCTCAGACTTCTTCAGCTGCATGTATGAATGTTATGTGCACAAATATCAAAACCTGTGTGGAGTTGTAATACTGTGACTACACCTCATGTTGTGGTTGTAGAGTGTATTTTTCTACAAAGTCAACCACTGATACTATGCTACCAAATGGAAAGGTGTCCTGCAGCTTGAATTGTGTGGTCCAGCCATCATGCTTCATGGGTATTCCCTTGCATACTCATACACTAGGATTCTCATGAAACATGGACATGAACTAATACACTAGTATCTTCTGAATAACCAAATCACACCTTTTTGCTTCAGACCCATCTTTTGTAGCATATGCCACTTTTTTATACTTCCCGAACTCTACTAGTTTTTGTCCTGCCTCATATGTTCTTTCCATATGTTGACATACTAGCATTCGTTGCAAGCCACCGCAATTCTCGCATGAACCATCCAAGCATGTTGTCCTATAGAATATTTTGCCATCCTCTATTTCACATAAAAAAATTGATAAGAACTTTCTTGAATATTTTGGTGGGGCTTCTATGCCACCAATCTTAAAACATCATTAGTATGCAAATGTAAACATATAGAACGAGAAACATCATAATGGTTAGAGAATTAAATATGTAGTCTACAACAACAAGTAGTGTGTGTGTGATTTATCTTGACATAAAAAGGTTTAAGCATTTCAAAAAATCTTTGAGAAATACCAATTTGAGGATAATCATTGTGAAATTTATGAAAAAATTGG
>VDFB02270651.1:361220174-361231871 GCA_007258455.2 Sequoia sempervirens
TTTTCTCTTGCCGTTGTGGCACAAGAACTTCTCAACCATTATTTTCTGATAAGGTTACTCATTGCATAATGAGCTCATAGGTTTCAATGCTTGAACCTGGTAGCTCTAATACCACATGTAACATGCCAACCCTTAATTGCTGTAAAAATTTCTAAATTTACACCTTGCGAGTAAATAAACTAATTAACGAGCCATTACAATAAAAAATTTATTTCTTTATTGGGAATATACGAACAAGATGCCATATCAAATTACATTAAACATTCCATTTCATATCAATAACATCACAAGTTACAATAGTAAAAGAATACATACATTTACATACATAGCTCCAATGAGCTTTAGAAAAAATAGTTGTAAGATGGTCCAGGATCCTTCCTTATCTTGGTTCTTCTTTCACCTATTGTGGAGGAAAAGCATCACTCAGACAATTTTCTGCCAACCACAGACTCATAATGTGGTCCCCCACACATCTATCATTCAATAGATGGCCCTTCCCTTTGATTAAGAGATTGGTAGAGTAACCGATAACGACAACCAACTAAGCATAGTGTTGTGTCCTACATAACTAGAAATTATAATCCCACAATCTCAAACTAGCATGTAATACTGGATCATGGTGAACTGGCAGTGTAGTCTCGGTAGTCACACAATCCATAGTAGAGTCTCAAAAATTACACTACTTTGATCAAAGAGTTACATTCAGTATTCCTACTGAGAGTCATCTATCACATACACTACTCAGGGCTGATTTGAATTGGGGCTATCTTAAACTATGCATAGTTGTTGTCCTTCAATGGATATTTTGTCACCTTGGATTGATTTATCACCATTTTAATCTACTTGGAATAAACCTACTTAACGAGTAAGGGCGGGTGCATGAAGTTGGTCGCACTTTTGTGGCCAAATGGGAAAAAAAATTGGAAAGACATAAAGCGCTCGCATTATAACACGAGCGCGTTATGTGATTTTAAAAGAAAAAAATAAATTCAAATGTGTATCATTTTCTCTTTACTATTTCTCAGCTCTGCTCGCGGCCAAAAATCCTCACTTTCGTGCTTGCGTTCTAGGAGGAAGGATTTCTACAAATTTCATCAAGAACAATTGGATTTTGTTTGCAAATATGGTGCCACGATGACGAAGAGATGTGGGAGGTAAGTATTGTTTGCTATTTGTTTTGAATTTGTTAGTTTGAAATTGATTTTGTTTGTTTTAGGTTAGATTTGATTGTTTTTTTTTAAATTTGTAGGAAATCTTGCAAATCCTCAACAAGAAGAGGAGGTAAATCCTCAACAGCAAAATCCTCAACAAAATCAACCTCAACAAATCAACCTCCCCACCATTCTCAATTCCCTCCTGGCACTCAAGAGAATTTGAGGAGTGAAATTGAGAACAATAGAAAACAATTTGAGGATCTTATCAGTAGGTTGAGTGATCCAAATGCTTCAACCACAAAAAGAATGCTTCTAACAAATTCATTGAAAGACATGTTAAAAAATGTAGATGCAATCACCCAACAAATATCTGGATGGCAAGATAGGAGGCAGACAACCAGGGCATATTATGCAGACAAATTATCATATAAACAAGTAAAAGATTTAAAAATTACTAAAGGTGATTTGTGCTCTCTATTCATTGACCCTAAAACAAATCAAAATCTTACCCTCAATGCAAAGAGGTTTCCTATTCATTGGTTCCACCACCAAGAGATTAAGAATCATTTTTATGAAGATGGTATATGGTTTTTGATTACCCACCATGCAATAATTGTGAAGTCCCACAATATTTTCTTAGGAAACTATCTGAGTGAGTTGTATTGAACCAAATCCCAAATTATTTTTGATATGAGGGGTTCGAGGTGGGAAGTCAACTCCACAGGGCCAGGCGGGTGCCTGCGGTGGATCACCTCACACATTGACAAGGGAAACGACCTCTCGCTAGGTTGCCTCATGAGCAGATTGTGATGCCTGCCATTGCAAAGGAGAGTGCTGACATAGAGACATTGCAGGCGATCACAACATTGATCCAGAGTGTCATCCATCACACTATCCCTATTGTATAGAGCCATCTAGGGGAGTCTTCAGGTGGTGACCTTTGAACCCATGTGTGTCAATCTTGCGAGGCGACTTGTTCGTATGACCCTACCGGCACTCAGGAGGGTGCTACGTAGGATCCATATGCTACTATGTAGCCTGATCTGTATGCATCTACGGGGATGGAGAGGACGGCTGATATTTTGCATGATGCATATGGCATTCACACTCAGGTAAAATTCAACATGTTCATTGAATTTAATTTATTAAATTTCGATTGTGAAATGCAAGATTAACTAATTTAGTTTTACTATTTTAATAAAATTGCAAGGTCATAGTGTAGAGACTGGATACACCAGTCATCCACCTACTTATTTTTGCAGTACACCTATCAGTGGGGTATGTAAAGTTAGTAAACAATTATAAATTTATTACATGTGTTAATAGCATTGTTTCACGAAGATGGTATTTTAATATGTGATTTTGGATGTTGAGCAGTCTTGCATTGGAGGTTTTGCAAAAGAAACACCTCAGAAGTGCGGTGGAGATTTGATCAAAGCGTTCATGGAGGTAATATAGAATTTAAAGAGAACTTAGAAGTAATGAATTCTAAGTTTAATAGAATTTGTGTAGTTTATATTCATATTGTTAGTTCACGTTGCATTACATCATTCAAACTCAAAGCATTTAAAAACAAGTTAAATTAACTAATAATCAGAAATATATCTATTTAATACTTGTACTCAAAATTTTGTTCATTAGATCTCATACGTTATAAGTCATCACATGGATTGCTATTGTAACTTTTGTGTGATTGAATAATTTTTTGTTTTATTTTCAAATGTTGGTGACAAAAACACCACCAAATGTTATGAGGGCAATGGATATTGGTGTTTCCTCTGCTATACAATCCTTGATGGCTCTGATAGGGGAGGTATGAGGCAAATTACTAAATTTCAATTTACATTCATTGTTATAGATGAACTAGTTCTAGTGAAAAATCAAACCATTATTGATTCATAGTTTAATTCCTATTTGGATGGTTTACACAAGGCTTGAGCATGCCCGAGCATCGGTGTGAAAATATTTCCATCGAGGAGAGTGATCGTGAGATGGCCGTAAGTGATTATTTTGTTAAATATATTAATTTTTATAATGTAATATGTATATATTAATGTCTTTACTTCTTATTGTAACAGTTGAAACTTCACCAGAAGCTAAACACTAGGAGGAGCAGCAGGAGCACTCCTCGAGCACAACAGAAATAGGTGACAAAATTATTGCCATCGGATCACCCAGCAAAGGGAAAGAAAATTGTATTTGAACCAGAGCATGGAGAGAAATGAATTTTGAATGCATAGAGCCCTTTGTTGTATTCCTACATGGAAATTTTGTACATATTTTGTGTTGGATATATTTGACATTGTATGCCTATATGGCATTCTCGTAAGCCTATATGGCTATTTTGTAACTATATTTTATACTTATATCGACATATATTGATGTATGCATACATGGCTATTTTCTTAATACAAATCCTTTTCATCGATGGTGTCCATATTTGAAAATTATAAATTCATGGTTCAATAGATATGAGTTACGTCTACTCAAGTGTATACTTTACAACTTACGCACATATACTTTTTGACTTACGTGTGAACATCGAAAAGTGTGAAAATTTGTGTTTGGAAGTCAAATGTAAGCCAATTTTGCAATTCTCTGTTCTTGCATACTCAATCTTATGGACTTATATTCCTTCCTAGAACATATTGTGAATATTTCTCATTTGGTGCAGAAGACAGATTCCTCACTTTTGAACCACTCATAGCAAAGAGATTCACAATAAGACTTTAGCATTGGAACACTACTCCATACTTCTCTTGTCTAGACCATAAAGGATTGAAAATTCTTAATTTGATGCAATGATAGTCATTGAGATGAGAATTTATATAACCATGCCTATTTTGAAGCCATCTATCGCATCAACAAGAACTTAGAAGTGTTGCATAAAAGTGTTAGATTTTATAGGCCTTCTCTTCCCTAAGGGAGGAGAGCCTGCATCTTGAATTTTGAACAAAATTTTAAGAAGAAAACATTTTACCTAAAAGCTTCAAACCTAGATGACATATTTGGCTAAGTATATCTTGAAAATTATCAATGCACATTCAAACTCTAAAGGAGATTCTCCCTGAAAAGCAAACTTTACCCTTTTTCCCAAGGAAAGAAATTGCAACAAGTTGCATGTGATTTATCTTATTTCTTTCTCACAGTTCCTGGTCAATCATTCATGGCTCAGGATAGTTCCATTCAAGGCAAGGACACAAAAATCACTAAAGATTATTCTCGATCACGCAAAGAAAAAAGGTTTGGCTCTTTCACAATGTAAATGGTATAGCTTAACCACCCGGTTTTCTTGTTTGCCTTCCACATAGAAAAATGTTCACACTTTTCCGGATTGAACAATGATCAATATTTGGCTGATTGTAAACACATGACATTTTATGTTTGAACTTTAATTTATAATTTTTATCATGAAATTGAGGTAGATCCACTAATATTTTAATATTTCCTTGTAAGAAAGTGGTGGTGTATTTTGCTATGTTATTTGACTATTAATATGGTGGTGTGATACGAGATTTGATTCTTCTTTACAAATATGTATATATTTCTGATTTTTATATGTTTTTTGTATTCACGAACCCAAAACGAGCCAACCCCAAAAAAATTTCGAACGGCCCGAACTAGGTTCTCGGGCTACGATCAGAACCCAAAACCCGGTAGTAACTTAGTAAAAATAGATTTTTGTAGTTTATATTCATAACATTGATTACATTTGCATTGCACATCTTTCAAAGCTGAAAGCATTGCTTTCACATTTCACCAACTAATAACTAGATCTTTGATAGATGAAAAAATTCAATTAAAATAGTTTTACAAGTCAACCTAGCGAGTTATGCAATTACTTCACATTGCATAACTAATAACTAGGAGCAGCTACCAATTGCATTTTCGGTTTTCATGGCATTCTATGAGACCACATTTCTTTGAGGCATTTTTTCAAACAGTTCACTGCCTTGTCTATACTACCACATTTTTCATACATGTCTACCAAAGAATTTTGTCAAATAGTTCAATTGTTTCCTTGTTGCTATGGTTGAAAGCCTATTACAAGTTCTTTCGAGCAAGCTATGGATGCTTGGAAAAAACTATCAAAAGCATAATAGTAAGCAATATCATAGACAAGGCAGTGAATTGTTTGAAAAAATGCCTCAAATAAATGTGGTCTCAATGGTGATGGAATGCCATGACAATCCACAACAATTTTCTTGTCATGGCATTCATCATGCCATTCCATCACCATGAGACCACATTTCTTTGATGCATTTTTCCAAAGATTTCACTACCTTGTCTATGCTAACTCATTTTTCATACATGTCTATCAAAGCATTTTATCAAACAATTCATTGCCTTGCTGCTATAGCTAAAAGCGTAAAACAGGTGCTTTCGAACAAGCTATGGATGCTTAGAAAAAATCTATCATAGCATAATAGTAAGCAACAAGCTGATGCAATACAAATATTGCCAAACCAATCAACAACTCAGGGGAATCTTGTCCCAAACTCATCTTGGAGAAGATCAAACAAAATTTCAACATTTCATCAGAAATCTACTTTTCATCCACTCAAATTCTCTTTTCATTCATCATTCATCCTTCCAAAAATCTATATTCTAATTGACTCATTCAAAGCAAAAAACCATTTTAGAAAACTTTGATTCAATCAATTAGATCAACATGCATTTAAAAAACACCATTTTCAACAAGACACTCTTCCATTCAATCAATTCATTCAACTTGTCCCAAATAGTCAATCCATCATTACAATTGGCTTTTAGACTTTTACCAGACCATCAAGCACTCTGAACATCATTATTACAACTGATACAAATTAGGAACTTGCTCTCTTTTAACTTTGTTCTGACTGAACTTACAATTTCATGTATTTTTTTACACCAAATCTCCTCACTGTCCAACTTTCAAAACAACATATCTCATTTCTAAACCTTTTCCAAGAATCCATACATTCCTAAAACCATCACTTAGACAACATTATCTCAAAATCAACTCACCGATCACTGTTAGGTCAGACTTATATTCTCTGAGTAGTCAAGGCACTACTTCTCAATGAGACATTCATGCCCTAAATCGGGTAAACCAAACACACATGTTTCAAAACCCAAGATCCAAAACACTTTTAGAGACCTCTTAATGCCCATGTCCTCATATCAAAAACTCAGAATAACTTATATTGAAGAAATAAGCATTTTTAGTCTAAACGCTATAAAAAAGGCTACTAAAATAGGCCTGATTTTCAAAGAAGACCCCCTTCAAACATTCCCAAAACACTTAAAACCTCAAAAAATTCATTAGACATAACACAAAACTCCCAATTTATCCATTTTCAGGGATTAAAAGACTCCTTTTTATAGTATATTGACAAACCCTTGTTTATAGGGTGAAAAACTCAAAAATCAATGAGGGTTTCTTGTATAGGCTACATGCAAACATAAAAACCTCTGGCCAACCATTGGAACATGTCAAAATACATCTAAAAAGGCATTTGGAAACATCTTCTAACCCATGCACTTTTTCTTTCTCCACTATCATGCTGGAAACTATTCATTTTGACTGGAAAACTCAGAATTTCCTGTGTAGCAGCAAATCCTTCAAGGTATTCTTGCTTTTTCCTCCACTCAAAAACATCAAAACATAACAAATAACCTATCCCTAACCTACTCCACCAATCTACCTGACCTACATTGGTGGAGTAGTGTGGAAATGCCTTATAAGACTCAAAACTCAATGCACAGGATTTCAGACCGAGCCATAAGAAGAATGCTCAAACAAACATTAAATTTAATGGATTCCTTCCCAAATGGTGATTCCAAAACCTACTGGAACCAATATAAATTTTAACCCTAAACTCTTGCACAATCCGTACAAGTTAAGAAACAACTGAAAAACATAGAAAATAAGCTAAAACAGGGAACTCTTTGTTAATTTAATTCTTCCAAAATACAATGATCTCTTTGCTCAGCCTTTACAATGCTTTTAAAGAAGTTTCCAACCTTCAAATACCTCTTCATCTTCCTTGAACGACCTATGACTCGTCCTCTTCCTTGATTTTCTTGTTTTGTCTCTTCACATTCTTTCTTTTTCTCTCTTTTACATATTTAGCATTTTGACAATATTACACTTTGTGCTTTTACATGCCTTGATTACATTTAATTTTGGCATTACATGGACTTAAATACATTTTTGACAACTTAGCCTTTTGAAGGCATTACATGACCTCGGTGTTCCTGCACCACAAGCTATGGTATTATGGTTTTTTTTCACATCAACGTGATTTGATTCACATTTTTTCACGTGAAAATCAGCTTGAACCAGATTTTGTATTATGGAGCTATATTAAGTTGCCACTTCAAAAAATGAGGTAACAATGATACAAAATAATGTTTGAGACTACGAGAAGGCATCAAAATGGCTAGTGTACTAAACAAATTATTATGATTTACGAATAATGTTGATAACTCTACTCAGTTGGTAACTCTACTCAGTTGGCTTCTTTTTTCAAAATCATACAAATTGAACCCTAGCATCAATAGACCTTGTATATCAAGCTACCACAATCCAAGTTACATCAGACCCATATCACCGAGACACAACCTGAACAATAGGAGGAATGGCCTATTTCAACATACTACACTCAAACCCTTAAGGGATCGATCTAGTTGAAAGTAGCTCAGAGCGATTCTGCGTGTTTGGGTGCGTAAGAACCATTCCTAGCATAAACATGCCTACTCGGATGCATTGGACAAGTCTGTTTGGTCACACGAGTTACAAAACAAAAATTGCACCACCTTGCAACTTTCCACTGCTTGCATTTAACACTTTTTCCATCAACTGAAAATTAGATACCACGGGAAAACACTCTGAGATAATGAAAATTGAGAGAGGTTATTGTAGAGGGGCCCAACACGATCCCATAGGATTAGACAAGAAGTTTATAAGCATCATGGTGTCCGAGTAACCTTATGTTGAAGTTTGCAGCCATTTTTCCCTTTGGATTCTTAAGGGATTGATTCGGTTGAACGTAGCTCAGAGTGATTCTACATGTTTGGGTGTGAAAGAGGACATACAATTATGAAACATGCCAGATTTGAGCATTGTTGGAGCGATACGATTTGGTCCTGCGAGTTGAAGAAGCGAAATTGCACCACCTTGCAACTTTTTCCCACTTTGCTTGCATTTTGACACTTTTGCATCAAGCCCGAAAAATAGAAACCGGGGCTCCTGCGAGATAGCGAAATCGAGTTTTATTGTAGAGGTCAACATACGATCTCACATAGGATCCCGGGCCGAGAAAGTTTATAAGCGTCCGCGATTGTCCGAGTAACCTCATGCTGAAGTTTGTAGCCATTTTGCTGGACCTTAAAGGGATGATGGGTCGGTTGAGCATGGCTCGAGGCGATTAAGTGTTGGGTGTGAAGAATTGCATGCCCCAGCATAAAAATTCCTATTCGGATGTGTTGGAATAGTCTATTTGGTCACATGAGTTGCAGAATGAAAGTTGCACCACTTTGCAACTTTCCACTACTTCCATTTGACACTTTTTTCATCAACTGAAACTTTGACACCGCGGGAAAACCACTCGAGATAGCGAAAGGTTATTGTAGAGGGTCAACACTGATCTCATAGGATCAGGGCAAGAAGTTTATGAAAGCGTCCGCGATCAATGGAGTAACCTCATGCTAAAGTTGCAGCCATTTTCCTTTGGACCCTTAGGGATACGTCTGCGGTTGAATGTAACAGGCGATTCGGCGTGTTGAGTGCAAAAGAAGGGACCATTCTAGTGTAAAGCATGCTTATTAGGATGTGTTGGAATAGTGTTTGGTCACATGAGTTTACTCAATGAAAGTTGCACCACTTTACCCAGCTCCACTACTTCCATTTGACACTTTTTCTATCAATTTGAAAACTAAGGAACTAAGGGAAAACCACTCTAAGATAATAACAAAAGGCAGAGAGGTTATTGTAGAAGGCCCAACTCAATCCCATAGGATCAGCGAAGTTTCTAAGCATCCGATTAATGCAGTAACCTCATGCTGAAGTTTGCAGCCATTTTTCGCGCTGGACCTTAAGGGTCGATCCGGTTGAGCGTGGCTGAAGAGATTCAGCGTGTTTGGGTACGAAATAGGACATTCCTAGTGTAAAAATTCCTAAACCAGGGCCAGCGTTGGAGCCGATCCATTTAATTAGACGAGTTAAGAGGAAAATAAAAGTTACTGACTTTGCAACTTTTCACAAGGCAAAAAGACACCTAACCTTCAAATCTTGCTTCCAAACTTTTACCAGACCTTGGTACACTTTATTCATCTTTATTTTGACATGAACAAAGCTAAAAAACCTTCTTACAACACTATTTAATCAGATTTCACAATTTATTGCACTAGAAGACCAAATTTGCTTGGAAGTGCTAAAACACTAAATCAGATGTAACATGCAAACCACAATGAATCTTTACAGGATAAATACATTTTAGGGTACCCATTTTGGCCATTAAAAAAATATATCATTTTTCAGATACACTTATTTTGGAACACATGCCTGCTGTCCCAACTTCTTTGCTTCTAAAGAGATAAAAATGTTAGAAAACAGAGCCTTTTGGTATTTTTTCAAAAGTATGATTGCCAAAAACATACAACGTTCACAAGGAATTTTTGAAGGAATATCAACTAATGCAGAGCAGGGTGGAGGAATACAAATTCAGACTTAAGAACTAAGAAACCAAATCAGGTTCATATATCTAATCCTTCTTCCATAAGGTCAGCACTATAGTCTTCCAATTCACCACTGAACAACTAAAAGACCAATTCCTTAAAGAGAATTGTAAAAACATCCATTGATCATCCAAATAACATGAAAACATGAATGAGAGAGATATCTAAGAATGTACGGGTCCATACAGGTGAAGGAAACTCTGAAAATATAGTAAAATCAGGAAATACAATGAAAAATCAAAAATAAAGTGTTGAAAACTGTGAATCAAACATTAACCAAACTCTCTATATTGAATAATGAGCCTTGAATGGACTTAAAATAGCAATTACAATGACTCCATACCTAAACTAGTGACCTTATGATGGCCTCATTACATCATCTTGACCCTTACATTATGAATTTACATACATTTTCACATTTAGGCCATTCAAGGCTTCATTACACCAAATTGACAACATGCTAACATGACATTGCAACCTCATATCCTACCAACCTAGATTGACTTAAAACACTTCCTAATGGTCCTTGTGACCTTATTACAACATTCTTCATGGACAACAAATCAAAATTTACCACTTGACCACCTTGTGGTCCTGATTATCCTTGGTGCTCTTGCACCATAAACACCCTACTATAACCCTACTCCACTGATCTACAAGCCTAATTCAATGGAGTATGCTTTATTTCTTTACTTGACTCTGAAAACCTCAAATTGAAGGTTCCAAACTTAATTTCAGAAAATGCGCTCTAACAGTGGAAAAACTCAATGGATTTTCTTCTAGATGGACTCAAAAGAAACCTAATTCTCTGTATTATCTTAATCTACAAAGGACAAGGCCTAAATCAATTTTTACTAGTTTAGTTACAAATACACAAAGGAAAAGAATAAAAAGAAATAACTCATCCAAAATAGATGGAAGGCACTTACAGATAGGCATGGCAGTCTCTCAACTTAGTCAGTCTTGGTCATACATCTTCACTGGGAGTTCCAAGATACCTATTGCACACAACACCTCTCATGAATAGAATTTATTGAAATTCGAGATGCTCTTATAATGTAATACCTACCTCATTGAGTGGTCATGATAAGGTTAAATTCAAATGAATAACTTGAAATTGCCTTATCAAGCTTGTAGCGCACTTTGTAATGGCTTAAAAATCATAATTGAGAGATTTGTCAAGAGAAAGATCATCAAAATAAGGATGTTGCATTACTTTTATTGTGAGATTCTCTTGGATGGCTCATAAATCTGCATTTTATGCAAGGGGACACCAATCAATGTTTGCCGGTTACATGTAGATACACAAAGTAAAATAAGATGATAGCATTATCCAACCAAATTCTGCGTGGATACAAGTATATTAATAAGAACTATTGTGTGTATATACCGAATTAATCCAATGAACTATCTGGGTCTGCTCCACTCTTTATTGTGTCAAGTATTGCCTCATGGTCAGACTCACGGACCTTCCACAAGGTCTTGTTCAAAGGTCTACCCCCATATTTGCTCAAATGAACATTGGATGCCACGACAAGGTTTGAGTAATGAAGAATCTTACGATGCGTGTCAAATTCCTCAAACAACCAATGTTTAACACTCTTATGTGGGTACCTTCTTAGCCACATTCTAGTAACAACAACCGAGCCTGTAGAGTATTCAATGTTTTCTCCATCTATAATTGGGATTCCAATTTCTCTTTTGCCTCAACACAACGACACAAGTAATAGTCTACGTACCCTCTTAAATTTGTCTTCATCACGCAATAACTGCATAAACATGCCACTGCATTTATGTAATGCTGACATATCTCTTGAAATTA
>VDFB02270651.1:361231971-361378281 GCA_007258455.2 Sequoia sempervirens
CCCTCTCTCTCTCTCTCTGTCTCTCCCTCCCTCTCTCCATCTCAACTATCTCTCTCTCTCTCTCATGTCTTTGAGAGCTTCCTCTCTCCCTCCCTCCCTCTCTCCCTCTCAAGTCTCTCTCTCTCCCTCTCTCTTCCTCTCTACCTCCCACTCTCCCTCTCAACTCTCTCAACTCTCTCTCTCTTCTCCTCTCTCTCTTCCTCTCTCCCTCCCTCTCTCCCTCTCAAGTCTCTCTCTCTCTCTCCATCTCAAGTCTCTCTCTCTCTCCCTCTCTTCCTCTCCCTCTCAAGACTCTCCCTCTCTCCCTCCCTCTCTCCCTCTCAATTATTTCTCCCTCCCTCTCTCCTTCTCAAGTCTCTCTCTCTCCCTCTCTCCCTCCCTCTCTCCCTCTCAATTATTTCTCCCTCCCTCTCTCCTTCTCAAGTCTCTCTCTCTCCCTCTCTCCCTCCCTCTCTCCATCTCTCTCTCAATTTCCTCTCACTCCCTCTCTCTCTCTTGTGAATTGGCCACACATCAGTAAATATATATAATATATAGTATACTATACAAAATATATGTAGTATATAGTATATAATATATAATATAATACATATTATATAATACATAATATTAAATACTATGTATTATAAGTAGTATAAGTAATGGATATCCATTTATAAACCGATATTCATTTTAAAACAAACATCTATTCTAAATAGATATTTGTTTGTTCTAACATAATCAGTAGGTTAACTTAGAAAGTCAACCTAGAAAGTCAACCCAAAAAACTTGTTTAGAAAATTTGCTTAGTTTTTTGAAGTTCACCCTTGTGGATGACTACCTTTTTTTATCCAAATTCCATGAAACGAAAAGGGTTTATAGAAAAAATTGTCAGCTTTCCACCAATATAAGTTATGCCTTATTTTGAATTTAATAAATAATTATTATTGATTTTCTACATACATTACGACTAAAGTCCTGATTGATAGGTTGATTGAAAAACTTCTATAACTTTAAAACTACTTAACACTTTTTGAACCTACAAGATGCACCACATTCTATGATTCACATACTATAGGATAAAAAAAAAATCATAAATTTTTGACTAAGTTATGGTGGTCAAACACAGACGTTTTAATAATTCTAAAAAGTTTTAATAAAAAAATCATAACTAATTATTTAAATGGAAAAAAAATACCAAAAAAATCCCACACATCCGAGCATGTATCCTCTACTTATATTGAAAGATTCAAAAAAAAAAAAATTTTTCTTGTACTTAGGGTGGTCAGACACACACCTTCTTCTTATTTTTTTCCTAAAAAATTTAGTACCACTGCATTGAAATTTCAAATTTTTACAAAATAGATTTACTTTTTTCAAAAAAGAATGGTAGCTTAGAAAGTACATTCAATTTTCTACAACTTTTGTTCTTACATATTTTTTAAATTATGTTAATAACCTATTCAATTATTTATGTCAAGGTGCCTAACTTTGATTTTCTATATTTTCATCACCACTTAGAGGCCTAGTTTGGACCCCCATGATCTTGCACTGACCCATACACTTGAACAGATCTAGTCAGGTTTCCCCCAAGCTAGATGCCATAGCATTCATTTGAGAATTTTTTTTTTAAAGGGGGGTCCATCGGGAACCCTTCTAGAGAAAAATGGGTCCACTCAAGGGACACTTCATTTGAAAGATATAGAGAAGAGAGGGGTTCCTTTAAGGGGAACACACTTCTCCAGAACAAGTTATCACTACCCCCAACATACAAGGGAGGAGAACCATGTGAGATACTTATAATATACATGATAGAGGTAGACCTCGATATCACTTGTCATTTGAAGAAGATGCAGGTGCATCAACAAATAAATGAGTGATGGCATCTAAATCAAGAAGTTTTTTTATTTTATCCTTCAAGGCCTTACATTCACCTGTGGAATGGCTAGACACTCAATGGTATGCACAAAAATAATGTTTTTCTTTATCATGCTTATGAAATTTCTTATGTGTAGGAGGAGGAGGAAGAGTAATCAAGCGGGCTTTTAGAAGCCTCGACAAAATATGCTCTTTCTCAAACAAAGAATGAGGAGCAGGAAGAAACCCTTTCTCTTGTAGAGAAAGACTTGAATATTCACAAGAAGATGACATGAAGATAGAAGACAATGAAGGATGAATCAACCCAAGAGAATGAGGTTGAGCAGAAATCATGTCAACATTTAACCATGGTGTTTTATTAGATTGTTCATTTGAGCAGCCAAGCCCCAAATTATGCTTACAAGGTGCACATTCTATAGGGACCTGAATTCCTTCTTCATTACATCCACAACCTTTACACCCATAGCCATATTTAGAGAGAAGCTTAAAGGCAGGGCCATAACGTGCTTGCAAATCTTGAGAAGAAGGAGGATCTTCATAGAGAGCATTATTCTAGAAATGGGGATTACACTCTTCTACAGAATCACCATTAGCCTTCTTGATAGGATTTCCAACATTAGCCTTTTTAATAGAGGTGTCATCATCTTCCTCAGAAGGAGGAGGATCAACATTAAGAACATTATAGTTATTATTTACATTACCCCGCAATGCAGAAGAATAATTATCTTTGATAGCGGGCGTGGATGATGTTACCATAAGGTCTAAGTGGATCGGGATGACTTTATATTCTCCACTGAAGGATTCCATAAAGTCTAGGGTTCACCCCAATCATCACCAAGACATGAATTTTCTTGAGAAAAGGTAGAAGGAGTAGACTTAAGATTTCTTGCTTCAGAAGGATCTTCTTCAGGGACATCTATCTCAACAGTATCCTTTGCAGTATGTATTGTTGGAGTAAACATCAAAACATTGGAAGGAATTGAAGGAATAATAGTAGGCACAAATGACACCTGACCAACAACTACCATCTTACATAAGTGCATAGCCTCAAGGTTAGCCTTGACTGTGACTACTCGATTAATACAAATGAACTTAATAGATTTATGCAAGGTAGACGGGACTGCACCCATAGTGTGAATCCATGGTCTACTGAGGAGAATATTATATGGTAAGCTTTCTAACATAACATATACAAGGGTGGGTGTGGTAATGGTTCCAACTCTCAAAGCAAATAATATCGTGCCTAGGGCTTGTTGACTAACATTATCAGACACACGAATGTCAATAGAAGAAGCATTAAGGGAAGATAAATCAATATTAATCTTAGGCAATAGATCAATGCTACATACATTGAGCATCGAACTGACATCAATGAGAGTATGTCTAATGCCAATATTATTAATGTTAACTATAATAATTAGAGGATCTTCCTGCTTTTGTACTTCCAGAGGTGGGAGTTCTTGTGGATAGAACATAATATTCTATGAATCCACACAAATATGAGGTATTAATGCATTAACATCCGTCAGACTAACAAAAGAAGGCAAGAGGATCTTTTGTAAGGCTTCATGAAGCATACCTTGGTAAACCAAAGCAGAATGAAGCAAGTCCCATAGTGAGATCTTAGCCGAAGTAACTCAAAGTTGCTTGATAAGATCATAATCACTAGGTGCTTTAGTCATAGGTTTAGGACTTTAAAGAAGGCTTGGTTTTTTATCCATTCTATTCTTATAAGTATGGGCTATCGCTCTATAAGATGGAGCCATAGAAAGATCAAGAGAATCGCTATCAAATGGTACATCATTAATTGAAAAAATCCTTATAGGAGAAGGACTAGTTGGAGTCAGATAAATGACTGGTCTCTTAGGCCTTTGAGGGGTAGAAGAGACATAGATTACATTTACAAAATCATCACAACTAGTGAAATAATTATTTGAAGAAATATTCTCAAAATCAATCCAATGAGGATCAAATGTGGAAGAAGATCATCATTCACTAATGCATCATCTCTAAAAGAGAGTGCATTGGAATGAAGAGTAGATTGATCATTCACAAATGCATCATCTCTAAAAAAGAGTGCATTGGGCTGAAGAAAGGGTAGAGTAGTGTTAAGAAAAGTATCAATGATTTCATCCTCCTGTGCCCAAATATCCTTAGAAGGAATTTCAAGTGAGGGATCGACAAAGAATAATAAGAAAGGAGAAAAGAACTCACTTTCACATACTTGTAAAAGAACTTCTTGAAGCTTCTTAACAATGTTGGAAAGAGATAGAAGGAATAAATATAGAAAATAAATTTTGAAACAGAGATATAGACACCTCGGTCGATCTAGAGCAATCTAGAGTGACAATTGATAAAAACCAAAAATCCAAATTTTTATATTTTTTCGTTATTTTCTAGGTTCTAGTAATTTGCATTTTCAAAGGTCTTCGGAGAAAAATTTGGGGTTGAAACTTGCATTAGTCCCTAAAATTTGGTTGTCAAAGGCACTGTATTCTAAGGACTGAATTAGTCCTCTTCGAGACCTTTCCAATGGTGTAAATGGTTCTGAACTCTGAGCATTGAGTCAAAAGGTATGACCCCACCAAGCTGGGGTAAATAAATTCCTAGTTTTTTGAAAAATACTATGTTTCATATTGGACTTGCCAAAATGTAGAGAAGGAGGATTCACTACTCATGAGTCTATTTATTCTCAAGAGAATCCCAAGGGGTGAACTACCTTAAACTACCTCAGGGAGCAACACGCCAGTTCTAGAATCAGAAAGAGTAAATCACAAAGGTTTTTGGGAAAAACTGACAGACTCTCAACCAAAGGATGATAGTATGGAATATGAATGACAATGCGACACATTGTAGTCCCAGAGGTGCACTAGCATCTTGTACGGACTAGAAAGTGAGAATATCCTAGAAAGAAACTTAGTCACCACTAACAATCAGATTGCTAAGAGCTTACAGAATGTGGAAAGGTAACATGTAATAGAACTACAATGAAGTAAAGTACAAATGATAAAGTTAAAGAGGATGAGAGATAGAAGAGGCTCACAAAAACCCAAGTAATGGAGCCTCCAACAAATGAATTTATTCAATATTCACATACATAAGATCTAGAGAAAATGTTGGGGTTGTATAGGGGTTTGCCTCAGTCAAACCCCTGTTTTGGTGTTCCCACCTTCATGGACAACCAGATAGATAGAGAGAAATGAACAAAGTAAGCAAGCACAAAGTGATAAAATCAATCCCTGCTCAAGGAGGATAACTTGTATCATGAAGTAGAGATGCAAGAGCCAAGAGTGTTGCAAGGGGTGTTGTAAAAGATTGAGAGCTTGAGGCTACTATAACAAGCAGTATGGAGTTGTGCAAGAGAGATAGCAAGAGGAATATGGTAGAATTTACAAGATAGAATCCAAGGAGGAGAAGAAGGCCAAATGAGTTGAAAAGATAGCTTTTGAAGAGGGAAAGAAGCTTCCTAAGCCATTACAAGGCATCCCAAGTTGTTACCACCAACAAAACTTGCTAAAAAGTCAAAAATATGCTTGAAATTGGTGGTTTGAACTTTGAAATATCATAGGATGCTAGCATGGCATGCAAATGTCCACACGAAATGCCAGTGTCCAAACACATCACGCTACAAAATGACGAGAATGGGAAAAGTACAAGGTCTGACACAAGGCTAACGTGCGAAGGTAGCTGTTGAAAAGGGACCTTGAGCATCCTAAGAAAGGAAAAGGCTTATGTAGTGGGTAAAATGAGCCTACACAAGTTCTAAGGGAGTGGACACTAAAGTGGATACAATAATGTATGTGAAATAGCAAGGGGTGCAATTTTATGACATTACAAAATAAAAAATAGATTTGAAACATTTAGACCAAAAGGGGGAGAATCCCCTTTAGATTAACTAACAAGTGGAAGAAAAGTTACTTCAGGGGGAGCATCTGAATCCAATCCCAAAGTAGTAGGAATCATAGATGAGACAACATTTTCTAGAAAGGGAGTAACAGGGGTCTCAGAGGAGGCAACACACAACACTAGGAGTAGCCTTTTCCAGAATCAACACAACATAAGCCATAGGAGAAACAACACCATCAACAACAAGATTATTCATCTATGCAGAAGGAGAAGGATGTCTGGAATCCTCACAAGCAAAAGAACAATTCACTTTAGGGTACATAGTTAAATGTTCCTAGAGGGAATTCTTCCTCCAATTGGAGGATGAAATAGGATGAGAGCTACGAGGACAGTCATGAGCCAAGTGACTGGTAGCAAAACAACATCTACAGTGAAAAGGGATACCTTCATAATCCACCAGTTGAGACCAATACCAACCATTAACCTAAAGCACTACCTCACCAAGTAAAGTCTAAGACAAATCAACCTCCACCAAAATACAAGTGAAGGAGGTGTGAGTAAAATTCTTGGAAGCATTATCCACTTTCAAGAACCCACCTAGAGCATTACCAATCCCCTCATAAGAAAAGGGGCACCAGAATTGTAAGGGAAGATACAAAAATCTCACCCAAATAGGAATAAAATAAATAGGTTCCTCCAAAGGGTTAAAGGAATGAATCCAAGGCCTCATGGATAGGGGATGAGAGTCTCATTCTGTCATGCCCATAAATCGTTTCACTAGAAAACCCAAAAACTTTTTTTTTATGCAGAATACTTAAGCTAGTTAACACTCGAAGGATTTGAGACTAACGCTAACATGATAATGAGTTGCACACCTACACAGAGTCACTTCTAATTAAGCACAACAACTATCTATCATGCCAAAAAAATTCACAAGAAAATGTAACAAAATTTTTTTCAAACAAGCATTAAGCTAATAAATCTCTCTAGGAGTTAGCGGTGTAACACTGAACATGTTATGGGTTTCACACCTTTGAGGAGACATCTTATTAACTTATACTTACCAAGAGATTAAACCTTATTTCATTTTAATAAGATGACTATAAGATTAAATCAAAGTTTTGCAAGAAGCCATTTATTCCCCTTCATGCTCAAATCACTACTAATTTAATCAACATATATTTATTTTTATTTTTATTTTTGCAAAAGTGGCAAGCCACTATATTTATATTAATAAATATGTATAATTTTTACAAAATCTTGGTTCAGGAAAACATACTAGTGGGAAAGAACCAGGCAAGAAAACCCCCAATTATAGTTCGTGTAACTAAAGTTCATCGATACAATCCAATTACAAAAGTAACAAAGTTACCATTTTTGCAGCTTGAAACCTATCAAAACCATAACCTCCTACCTAACCCTTTACAAAAACCCCATTACATAATTGCATAATCCCATAAGAACCCCATTACATACAAAAAACCCATTACATATTTGCAGAATCCCATGAGAACCCATTCCCATTACACAATTGCATAAACCCATAAGAACCCATTTACAGAGAACCCATTTACAATACCCATGCAAAACTACATTTTACCTCCATACCACTATCTAAATAAATACCTTACATGGCTTTTACTAGTATTATACCTTTTCACCACTATACCACGAAGAGTTAACATGTAGCCCACACTAGAGTGGTATAAAGATCAATAGCAACATAGGGAGACCACTGTACCGCAAAAGGATGATGAAAAGCTAAGACAAAAGAAAACTGTAGTACTGCAAGGGATAAAAATAAGACCCGTGGTAGTGCAATGTACTAAAGTAAAGTGACATTATGTACCACGGTACCGTAGGGAGATGAAGGGTGATGCGAGGTAATGCGGTAAATAGTCGTTGAAGCATTTAAAGAAGGCCCATCACATCAATTAGCTTCAGAATATGAATTAAGCTTAGAGTGAAAGATGAGCTTTGTACAGATTGCCTAGTTCAGATGTACAAAGAGAGTACTTTGGTGCAATAATATCCTTAGCTGATAAGATTTAAACTCTACAAAATTTTCATAAACAAAAATCCTTTGTACATATTTCCCATTCGTATGTGCAAATAGTGTACTAGGATGTCACAATTCCCAGTATCCTGCAAACTTGAAATAAAACATTAGATGTACATGTTGTAATAAATCATGAGGATAGAATATCTTATGACGTTGGAGCCATACATCAAAAAGTGTAGAAGCTACATGGCATTACAACCATGTTGTAGTAAATAAAGGAGAAAAAGCTTTAAAACTTTTCCTACATGGTCATCACATATTGCTCAATTAACTCTAGAAGTTGTGGAAATGCATTTAAAACATTTAAATCATGAATATCCCTTAACTTTGTTTTGTCACTTCCTCGCCCAGCTAGAAAATCTGCTACCTTATTCCCTTCTTTGTAAGTATGCAAAATAATTGAAGACTCAAGCTTATCTAGAAGTGACCAGGCTTTGTTCAACACATAATTCAAATTCCAACTTTGGATTTTCCTTGCCCTAAGTGCATTAATAATTATTAATGAATCTCGCTCTATATGAAGCTTTGAAAAACTCATCTGAATTTCCAATTCTAGACCAAATAAGAGAGCTTGTGCCTCTACATAATTTTTTGTACAAAATTGCAAGTGGTAAGAAGAGAGTTCCAATACTACCCCTGATGCATTTCTTATACACACTCCGGCCCCAGATAATCCTGGATTACCTTTAGAAGCCCCATTGAAATTCAATTTCACAAAGTCTTTTTGAGGGGGAGACCATTTGATTGTTGTTTTATCAATCTTTTTGTTTACATTTTGAGATAGACTACCATCAAAAGGCAATCTGATGTGATTCCATTCTTTCATAATAGAACTATCCCAACTTGTGAAGGATGAATTGATAAATTTCTCTCTTTGTACACACGAGTTGACCCCCTTTGGAATTTCCTTTTAGATTTTGAAGAGGGCCAAATCCACTGGGGATTTAGTTTTCCTAAAAATTCTTAAGTTTCATTCCCACCAAATATTCCAAATTACCAGAGTCGGAGTAATGAAATAAATGCATGAAAAAAAAGATGTCTAATATAAAAGAGGCCAACCTTGGAAAAGATCCCAGATAGAATTTGGCAATGTGATGGATAGGTGAAGTTTGTTTTTAATAAAGTCCCAACTTTGAATGGCTACAATGTATTGCACAAATAAATGATCCACTATTTCAAATTCCATTTCACATTATGGGCACTTGAAAGGACTAACAATATTCAATTTAACTAGATGATCACTAGTTAGAATCCTTTTCTGCAAGGCCACTGGCTAGCCATGCAAAAGTCCCTGCTTTTAGGAGAACTTTATTGTTCCAACAGAAGGAAAATGCACGTTGGGGTTCAAAAGAATATTTGGATTGTGATAAAACTGCATATCCTTCCTTAACTGAATATGAGCCTACTTTTCAAACTGACCATATTATTTTATCCGACTTTGATAGCAAATAAACTATTCTTTCATTCAAACATTTGCTAAAAAGGTCAGATTGTTGATTATTCAATAATGTGGATGGGGGTGTTTTCCAAGTTACTTTTCCTGTTAATGGATTTGAAGAGTGAACAAAGTCTAAAATTTTTTCTCCCCAAGCTTGACATAAAATCATTTTTACTTCTTGAAGCTCCCGATTAACTACTAAAGGAGGTTTCCCAATCCATGAATCTGCCCAAATTTGACACTTCTTCCATCATTTATTTCCTAGGAGGAATATTTTGTAATGAGAGTTCTGCTATTTATGATAAAGTTCTAGATTGCAAACCCTTTTGGGGGGTCTACCACTGTAAATATTATGGTTGGGTTTTCATTATCTAGGTATTTGGATTGCAATAATTTTTCCCATTTGGCATCTAGATTATCATACATTTTCCATGCAAGCTTAGCTCCAAATGCTTTGTTTCTCCATGTGATATTTTGAATATCTTCCCCACCCTATTTTTTCCCTTTTGCCAACCCTTCCAAGGAGATTAAAGGAATCTTTTTTTTCCATCAATATTGCCTTTCCATAGAAATGATCTTAATATCTTTTCAATTTCAAGAATAACAGAGGCAAGTGCTTTAAGTACTGCTAAAAATTAATTAGGGATTGATGATAAAACTAATTTTATTAGAAGGATTTTTCCTGCTAGTGGCAACCACCTAGCTTTCCAAATGAGAATTCTTGATTTTATTCTTTCAATGACCTTAACCCAATAGAAATTTTTGTTTGAACCTCTGAAAAAAGGTATACCCAAATATGAACAAGGTAATTCAGCCTCTTGAAAACCTAATATCTTAACAATTTTCTTCCTCAAATCTTCAACACTGTTTAGAAAATAAACTTTTGACTTAGCAGTATTTATTTTCTGGCTAGAAGCTGATGAATATTTATCCAATACTTATTTTACTTGATCAATAGATATTTATTAATTCTAATAGTGTTATCGACTAGATAAACCATTAATAGTCTTATTACTATTTGTTTAATGCTTACACATAGCTAACAATATAATTATTGAGCTAGTGACTAGTAATAGTAAAATTTATCATTTTTTTTTATGATGTAAACATTAACATAAGAAATAATTTTAATTATTTACTTATCAATTAATTTTTAATGATACTACCATCAAGCAATCACTCAATAATCTCAAGGATAATAATATTATGGTTTAATCCTTACTTGAATTTTAGAGATGAAAATAGTACTTCTATTTATTTGTCGTCAATTTTAATATCATATTATTAAACATTGCATTAGAATTTCTTACGAAGTTTGAGGATTAATTTTCTACGATACTCTATAGAGTTAATCCCCTTATTGACTAAAATAATAGAGCAAGGAAAGTATTTACCTTAACAATATATATATCATTTGAGTTATGATACAAAAATAAGTTGATAGTTTATCAAGAATAAAAGTAGAAAGAAACATCTAATTATAAATTTTGATTTCAAAGAATAATTGATATATATACTTAATTTTGTGAGTATATATAAATATATATTTATATATATATATGACTATTTATTTTTTTTATTAATCACTTTAATATATATTTACAAATCTTAGGATAATCCTATAAATATTAGATACCAAATATAATAATAATTGTATTTATTCATATATATATCTTTATGCATATAATTTATTTACTAAACAAAAACACTTCAAAGAATACCATTTTTTCTAAAAAAAAATATTAAACACTAATAAAGATTGGGTCTCACATTTACCATTTTAAAACAATATATTTCCCCCCTCCTCTTTTTATGGAAAGTATCATTTGGCTAAATAATTCCCACGAATCCCTTGGGTAAAAGAGTTTATTAAGGAAGTGTAGTACTTAATAAGAAATCTAACAATCTTATCTCCTCTTCTTCTTTTTTATTTGGGTGGCTAAGTGAATTATTTTATTGGGTGAAATGAATGCATGAGGCATTTGTGTCCATAAAAATAATTATGAGTTATGCAGCAGAAAAAAGAAACCTAATAAAAATATATGACATTGAGCTCTAATTCTTTTTTTTTAAAGAAGAGTTATATTAATGAAAAAAAAATATACATGATACAATAGTTACAAAGATTAAACCTCCTATCTACTATTAAAAAACTAGAAATTTGTTGGAAATATTAATTGCTCTTAAGCCTCTTCTCGTTGCCACCTACCTGCCAGGAGCATTTGTTGCTAGTGCAACTGGAAGATTGTTTTGGGGATTGCTTTCCCAACTTACTCTTGATGTGTAGCTCAGTCTGCAGAAGAATTAAATGTGGTAGGTCATTTTGAATTTGAGAGGGAATTTTTTTGAATATACAAAAAGAATTGAAGGCAGTAAGTGTTAGATGTTGTGGTTGTGTTGATGATATGTGGTTGTCAACACTATTAACATTATTGTATTGAAGGTTGTATATGTCGAGGATATTGAGAAAATTGTTAAAGAAAGAGTTTCAGGTCCCCAATGGAACTATGAAGGTCATGAAGGTGTCTTGTTTTGTACATTGAAGATCAGTTGTTGTAGAATAAAGGGTTTATTGCTGAGTGTATCTAGTGCATCCACTAGAAGTTTTAGAGGTCTGTGTGAATATTTTGTTTGAGTTATAAAGATCTGTGTTCTATCAGTGTTTCTATGGTCTCTATTAGTGTTCTTGATTAAAGTTAGTGTGATTCTGGTAATTCTAGTTGTTGTGAATCTTTCTCTATTATTTCTTGGTGCTCGTGGATGTTTCTAGATCGTGCTCTATCTTTATTGCACGTTTGCATTGATCGGTGTGCTCATGGTTGAATATTTTTCTTGATATGTTCAGGTTTTCATGTTCTTTTCCAACATGGTGGTTGTGGCATGTTGTAGATCCTTGTAGATTTAATTTTGAATGTTTGGTGTGCTCGAGGATATTGTTTTGGGTCGCATCATGATATTAGCTGATGGTGTTTGATCCACATTGAAAATTTATTTGTAAATTTGGGTCAACATTGAAAATATGTCTTATATTGTGGCTGACAAGGTTGTTGATGTAATTCCATGTTGCAGATATATAAGAGAAATTGTTTGAGCAAAGTTAGTGTGTGCATAAGAGAAAATCTATGCTAGAGAAAGTGCATATGTGTGAATAGTGTCCAAATCATCCGATTGCAGAGTAGAGTGAGAAGAATTTTGAGTGAAGTGTGAAGAAGGTTTTTTGTGCTTAACTAGAACTGTAATCAGGTTGTGAAGAAGCTATTTCCTCAGTTCATACCCTACAGATCTAATTCGTATTGTTGTGTATTGCTGGGTAGTGAGTTGTCTTGTATTTGAGTAGTGAGCTCTAGGTAGTGTGCCTGAATGCATGTGAATTTCCATTATTTTTCTTATACTTTTAATAGGGTATAATATTGTGGACTAACATCCACCGTGGTTTTTCCCCTAACAGGGTTTCCATGTAAAAATCTTGGTGTTCTCTGTGCTTATGATGTGTTGTTTGTTCATGGTTTACTGTTCATTTATCAAATCTAAGATTAAGTTAAGTTTGAAAAAGTTTAAATATTCTATGACAACTGATTCAACCCCCCCTCTCAGTTGTTTGTCCTTGTTTTTCCAACAATTAGTATTAGATTAGGTTCCTCTGAAGAAGTTTAAAAGCTTGAGGTGATCTGAGATGGCATCATACAAGAAGGACAGTCCTAGATTCGATGGAACAAACTACTCACTGTGGAAAACTAGGATGGAGTGTCATTTGAGGTGTATTGGTGAATCCTTCTAGAAGATTACAAAGAACAAATATGTTATTCCTCAGAATTGTCCTTCCACTGTTGATGAGATTAACAAAGTTGAGAATAATGTCAGGGCTATGGAAGCTTTGTTGAGTTCTCTAGCAGATTTAGAAATAACAAATGTGATAGGTATGAAGACAACTCATGAGATGTCGACGAAGCTAGAAACTTTGTATGAAGGATATGTACAGGTGAACATGGCTAAGCTACAGAGTTTGAAAGGAAAGTATGAAAATTTGAAGATGGGTGAAGATGAAAATATTTCTTCTTTTATGCAAAGAGTAAATGAAATAGTGATAGGTATTAGATGTGCCAATGGTACCCCGGAAGAGGAATAAATTGTGGCTAAAGTCGTCAGATCATTGCCTCCCTCCTACAAACTGAAGGCTCATGCTATTCAAGAAACCAAATCATGAACATGAATGTGACAAGAGGTACACTGATTGGTAAACCTTCTTCCTTTGAGTTGAGTGAATTTGGTGAATCTGCTCCTAAGACTGAAACTGCATTCAAGGCTACTATATCCAAAAGAAACAAGGAAATATATAATCTGGGAGAGAGTTCTAGAAAGACATTTAAGTATGAGGAAGAAATGAAACTGGTTGAAGATGAAGAAAGAGAGGTAGAAGAGTTGGAATCACTGATTGTGAAGAAAGAAGGTAGAGGAAAAGGTAAGTATAAAGGAAAGTTTCCTATAAAATGTTTTTCTTGTAGTAAAATAGGTCATTTTGCATCAAGGTGTCCTTAAAGAGTTCCTTGATCTAAGCCTTAGAAATATAGATTCCAAAAGAAATGATAATTTTTTGAAGAAGGTGTGACTAATGAAGAATCTGATAAAGAAAATGGAAATGAAGATGATTGGGTTTTCATTGCTATCAAGGAAAATAGTCTTGTGGCTACTGAATCTGCTAAAGTTGAGAAAGCTCTTGCAACCCGAATTGAAGAAAAGGATGAGTGGGTCATTGACAGTGGATGCTCACATCATATGACTGGTGACAAAAGAAAATTTGTAAGTCTAGAGAAGTATGATGGTGGGATTGTAAGATTTGGAGATAACAATGCTTGTGTGATTCATGGCAGAGGATCTATTTGTCTTGGTGGTAAGCATAACACTAATGATATTCTTTATGTTGAAGGCTTGAAGCACAACCCGTTGAGTGTTGGAAAGATGGTGGACAAGGGTTATGATCTTCAGTTCAAAGATGGAAGATGCAGGATATATGGAAGTTCTGGAAATATAATTGTTTTAGGTAAATAAACAAAAGGTAATGTTTTTCACCTAAATGCTTCCAGTGAAAGTTGTTTAATTTCTCAACTAGATGAAAGCTAGTTATTGCATAGAAGGCTATGTCATGTGAATTTTGATAACATAGTCAAAGTAAGTTCCACTCAAGCAGTAAGAGATCTACTTAAGCTAGTTTAGCCTGCTAACACAATTTGCAAGGAGTGTCAAATGGGAAAACATATTAGAGTCTCTAATCATTAAAAACAAGATCATTCAAATGGATTATTAGAGTTGGTGCATACTGATCTATGTGGTCCTTCCTGAGTCAGAAGTCTCCATGGTGAAAGGTACTTTATGTTGCTTATTGATGATTATTCTAGAATGATGTGGGTTGCCTTCTTAAGAGAAAAATGTGAAGCATTAGAAAAGTTCAAAAGTTTCAAAGCTATGGCAAAAAATGTGAAAGGTCTAAAAATAAAATGCCTAAGGTTAGTTAGAGGTGGTGGATTCACCTCCATGGAGTTTAATTCTTTCTATGAAGAGCATGAAATCAAAAGACAATTATCTGCTTCTCGAACCCCTCAACAAAATGGAGTTGTAGAGAGGAAGAATAGAACAATTTTGGATGTTGCTAGAACAATGATGATTGAAGGAAATGTGCCTCACATCTACTAGAGTGAAGATGTAAGAATTTTTGTGTACACTTTGAACCTGGTAAATGTAAATGGCAATTTTGGTAAGACTCATTTTAAACTATGGTTTGGTTATAAGCCTAATGTGAAATACTTCAAGATCTTTGGAAGCAAGTGTTACATCAAGAAAGATGATGATATAGGAAAGTTTGATGCAAGAAGTGATGAAGGAATCTTTCTAGGTTACTCTACTAGAAGCAAGGCCTACCAGTGCTATAACATAAGACTAGCAAAAATGGTTGAGAGTGCAAATGTTAGAGTTGATGAGGATTTTGCTAGATCATCCAAATATTGTGGATATGATTTAGATGAAGAAAATACAAACAAAGGGAAGAATATTCAAACACAAAATCAACTTCAAATTGTGCCATATGTTTTGGTAAGATAGGTTCAATTGTTCCAGTAAATCAAGATAGTCAGGAAATAGAGAAAAGTGCAAGTGCAGAAGAAAGAACAGAAACATCCGAATTTCAAGAGAATCTTAAAACTTTGAGGTATGTTAAGCTAAATCATTATGAAAATCAAATTATAGGAGACAAGAATAAAGGAGTGCAAACTAGAAGAAATATTGCAAAAGACTATTTCCTGATTTCCAAGATTGAGCCTAAAGATGTCAATGAAGCTTGCAATGATGAACACTGGATAGAAGCTATGAAGGAAGAATTGATGCTGATTGAAAAGAATGATACATGGATACTTGTTCCCAGACCTAAAGATAAGAATGTGATTGTTACTAAATGGGTCTTTCAAAATAAGTTGAATGAACAAGGTGAAGTGGTCTAGAATAAAGAAAGAATGGTGTGTAAAGGGTATTCACAAATGGAAGGTATTGATTTTGAAGAAATCTTTTCCCTTGTTGCTAGAATTGAAGCTGTAAGATTATTTCTTGCTTATGCTACATATACAAATTATAAAGTCTATCAAATGGATGTGAAGTCATCTTTTCTGAATGGTGAGTTAGAAGAAGTATACATTGAACAACCAGATGGATTTCAACTGACTGATAAGGAAAACATGGTTTTTCGATTGAAGAAATCTCTATATGGACTCAAGCAAGCCCCAAGAGCTTGGTATGCTAGAATGGAAAACTATTTACTAAAGCTTGGATTCAATAAAGGTATTGTTGAAAACAACTTATATTTCAAATTGGATCATGGAAAAGAGTTAATTATCGAGGTCTTTGTTGACGATATTATTTTTGGAGGAGATGACAATCTATGTATGAAGTTTGCTAATGAAATGTAGAGTGAATTTGAGATGAGTATGATTGGAGAGATGAAGTTCTTTCTAGGATTACAAGTTACTTAGCTAAACAAGGGGATCTTCATATCTCAGTCCAAATATGTGGGAGAATTGTTGAAGAATTTTGGCATGAATGAGTCAAAACCTATTGGTACTCCCATGGTAACTGGATGTAAGTTGACACAAAATGATGATTCTCCTAAGGAAAATCAAACAAGATACAAGTCAATGATTGGTGGATTGCTCTATTTAACTCAGACCAGACTAGACATTATGAATGTTTTATGTATGTTTGCTATATTTCAGGCTAATCCAGAAGAGTCTCATGTGACTATTGTTAAGAGAATCTCTAGGTATCTAAAAGCAACAGTTGATTTTGGGCTTTGGTATCCTAAGGATGATGATCTTACTTTGAATGCATATACTGATGTGGATTGGACAGGAGATGTAGATGACATGAAGAGTTCTAGTGGTGGTGCCTTCTTCCTAGGGAAGAATGTAGTGTCTTGGTTGAGCAAAAAGTAGAATTCCATTTCTCTATCTACTACCAAGGTAGAGTATATTGTTGTTGCAAATAATTGTACTCAAGTGATGTGGATGAAATAGATGTTGAAAGATATCAAAGTAGCATATGATGAACCTATTTCCATATACTATGACAACTCAAGTGCAATTAACATATCAAAAAATCTGGTACTACACTCTAAGACCAAGCATATATCAATCAAGTTTCACTTCTTAAGAGAAAAAGTGAGTGAGAAAGAAGTCAGACTGGAACGTATGTGCCTAGCAAAGAATAGATTGCAAACATTTTCACTAATCCATTTCCAAAGGATACTTTTGAGTATCTCAAAGGGATGCTAGGGGTGATTACCCCTCCTAATATGAACTAAAGATGCATTTACTTGCATAAATCCATGTGCTTCATAGATATTTCCATATTCAGATTGATGTTTCTACGGCTGCTACTCAGGGGAGTAGTCAGATGTGCAGATATGTGGTTCAAAGCTTGTATGTGGGAAGATAATGCTTATATTTTCCATTGATGTCAAAGGGGGAGAAGATTCATGTGAAAAAATATTGCTTATCTGGAGTAAAGAGTCTCGTGGGGAGAAGATCATGTAGAAGAATTCAAGGAAGAAGAGTCAGAATCTAAGGAGGAGTAAGTGTTGATTGAGAGTTGTGTTGATGGTGTTTTCACATCATGTGTTGCCATCAATGTCAAAGGAGATTTTTGGATGGTGTGGTTGTGTTGCTGATATGTGGTTTTCATTGATGTCAACACTATTATTATTATTGGAAGGTTGTATATGTTGAGGATATTGAGAAAACTGTTAAATAAGGAGTTCTAAGTTCCCAGTGGAACTGTGAAGGTCATGAAGGTGTCTTGTCCTATACGTTGAATATCAGTTGTTGTGGAATAAAGGGTTTATTTCTAAGTGTATCTAGTCTATCTACCAGAAGTTTCAGAGGTCCGCATGAAGATTTGTTCAAGTTATAAAGATTTGTGTTCTGGCAGTGTTTCTATGGTCTCTGTCAATGTTCTTGATTAAAGTTGGTGTGATTCTAGTAATTATAGTTTCTACAAATGTTTCTTTGTTTTTTCTTGGTGCTTGTGGATGTTTCTAGATCGTGCTCTATCTTTGTTGCATTTCCATGTTGATCAGTGTGCTCATGGTTGAAGATTTTTCTTGGTATGTTCGGGTATTCATGTTCTTGGTTGACATGGTGGTTGTGGCATATTACAAATACTAGTGGATTTAATTTTGAATCTTTCATGCACTTAAGGATATTGTTTTGGGTCGCATCATGATATTCACTGACAGTGTTTGATCCACATTAAAAATTCATTTGTAAATTTGGGTCGACATTGAAAATATGTCTTATATTGTGGCTGACAAGGTTGTTGATGTAATTCCATGTTGCGGATATATAAGAGTGATTGTTTGAGCAAAGTTAGTGTGTGCATAAGAGTGAATGCATGCTAGAGAAAGTGCAGATGTGTGAATAGTGTCCAAATCATTCGATTGTAGAGTAGAGTGAGAAGAAGTTTGAGTGAAGTGTGAAGAAGATTTTTTGTGCTTAACTGGAATTATAATCAGGCTTGTGAAGAAGCTATTTCCTCAGTTCATACCCTACGGATCTAATCCATATTGTTGTGTATTGTTGGGAGGTGAGCTCTAGGCAGTGTTCCTGAATCCATGTGCATTCCCATTATTTTTCTTATACTTTTAACAGGGTATAATATTGTGGACTAACATCCACCGTGGTTTTTCCCCTAACAGGTTTTCCACATAAAATTCTCGGTATTTTCTATGCTTTTGATGTGTTGTTTGTTCATGGTTTACTGTTCATTCATCAGATATGAGATTAAGTTAAGTAAAGTTTGAAAAAGTTTAAATATTTTGTGACAACTGATTCACCCCCCCTCTCAGTTGCCTATCCTTGTTTTGCCAACAGTAAGTTCTGGTAGTTGGAGAAGATGTTTTTTCTATGTAGCAACAGTCTATGAACAAGAATGCTTTGTTTTTTTCTTTGTGTGATTTAGAGAAGCTTCTAAATAGTAGCATTTGTAGTTTGTTCTGGGCATGTTTACAGTGAGTTCCTGAAAGCTCCTGATGGCTCAATGTTTTTCTAGGAACAATAAATAGTTCTAGTTGAATAGAAAGAAAGAAGAGCTCTGTGCAACTCTTGATAGTAGTTTGAAGTTTGTGGGTGTAGCTCTAGATTGTTGTGTGTTTAGTTTGTAAATAGTATATTGTAGTTTTTAGTTTGAAAGAATTTTTTAACTTGTTTTTATGTTAATACAAAAAAGAAAATATTGCATTCCCAATTCTGTGTGTCTCCATTGAGATTATTTTTGTTATTCTGCATTTGGGTTTTTCTAGTTTGACTAGAAAACAGAGCAACAACTCTATGAATTTCATTTTATTTGAAATCTTGAGACAAATGAGCCTCATAACTACTGTTAAAAATGAAAAAATGAGCAGTCCCAATAAACCAACAACAAAAAAAAGGAAGTAATAGCCTTCATTAGCCAAAAAATAAACAACAATAGTGCTGATTTAATTTAGCTAATTAGTTGTCCAAGAAGAAAGAGATTATTCTCGTTATCTTTATCTCAAAATAAAATTTATTCCTTTGTCAAAACATTGTATAAAATGATGTACATGCATTCCAACTTCTTTAGTTTGGATGTTGAAATTCTCAGTTTATCATGTGCCTCCATTACTTTAAGATTTTTTTTTTTTGGACTTGGGATTATTGTTGGTTCCCTGAACTTATATCTTTCACTGGAGTAGTACTGACCCAATTTAATTGAGATCTGACAGAAAATTAGTTTACTAATTTATTTCTATGTATCATTGTTTTTATTTTTATTTTGAAGAAACTGAAAAAAAGGGGAGATAATGCTATGCACTTAAAGAAATAGGATTTTTTGTGAATAATGAATGGTGATTACTGCACCTTCTAGACCTATAGCTATGGAGATATAAAATAAATTATTAAATTAAATATTGAATAACCTATGTTGATTGTCATTTGAATTAAAATATGTAATTTCCACAACACTGTCTCTCTCCACTTAACCCAAGTCATTGAATTTCTTTACAACTACCACTCTTTCCATCACCATTAAAGTTGGCACTGTTGGTTAGTGCAACATTAACACGTATGATAGATATGAAAAATTTTAAATCTAAAACTATGATTGAAATATACAAGATGACCCAGTAAAGTTGACTAGAATAGTTATTGTCATAATGGAAATGATACATGATTGACACTCATAGAGATAGACAATACTTGCCTTGATATCAACCACAACCACTAGATGCAATTTTCTTATATAACCATTTCTCTTACAACTTGGAAAGTATAGTTTATTACCACCAAGTGTTGAGTATTTAAACCGGTATCAAATGTAATTTTTTCTCCTATAATCCCAACTACTAGATTATGTATGTGATTATCATGATTACTGTGGACAATGATTTTGGCACCCAAATGCTCTCTAACACTTCTAGGTTTTTTCACCTAAAAGGAGAGAGATGGGCCAAAATGGTCAATGTCCTCATTCAAGATTAATGTCAAGAGAGATGTAATATGCTTAAATGAGATAATATAAATGTACTAAATTGATAAAAGAAATGATTTATTGATGCTAAACTAAAGAAATGAAAAGTGCAGGAAAACACATTATGATATGCAAACATGAACTAAATGACCTAGAAATGACCATGAAACAAAACAAAAAGTTGTAAAACTAAATGTGTGTACCTATTAGATGGAAAAGGATGGAATGAAGGTCTATAATCATGATGAAACTATTGTAGAAGTCAACTAGGACACTTGTGCCAATCTAGGCAACTTAGTCTCATTTCTGGAAAAACTGCCCAAAAACCCATTTCGGCAAAATGGGTATCCAAATCTACAAAATCCTCCAAAAAAAGGTTTAGTGGGACTAATTCACCACTACTGGTGACTTAATCCACTTATGAATTTCTAAAAATTTGAAAGTGGAAACGAAATCCCTCGATCAGCACTCTGGTTTCTGATAGGTATCTGCTTTTGAAACTCTGATTTTCGGGCCTAAAAGTGACTATTTGCTGATATTTTGGCTTGGTCAACAATGAGATGTCTTCAAAAAGTCTTCAACATTTTCTTCAATGATCTTCAAACCCTTAAATTCCCTAAATCTACAAACACACAAGACAAGAAGGATAAATGTTGGATGTTAGGGCATGGGGGTTTGCCTTGGTCAAACCCCTTTTTAGGCAATTAAACCAAAATGGAATAAGAATGTAATGAAGCATGCAATAATGGAGTTATTTACATTCCATAATGTTTGATCTTGAATTTCTACAGCAAAACATGAAGAATCTACCCTTGAATGTCTTACAAAGTTATCTTGATGACTTGCAATGACAAAGCCCTAGCTTGCTTGACTTGAGAACATGATCACTGATGAATGAATGATAAGAAATAATAGATAATGAATTAGGGTTTAGATACTTGATTTTATAGGCAATTCACCTGATTTTCTCGTAAATTGGATCCCTAAGGCTGAAATGAAGAAAGAATAAATTTAAATTCCAAAATTTCCCACTCAAACCTCAAAAATAGGCCAAATTGGACTAAGTTGCTAGGCTGGGTGACTTAGTCCCACCTGATAGGGACTAAGTTGCCCAAATCGGCGACTTGGTCCCACAGGGGCACTTTTGGCAGTTGGATTTTTGGGAAGTCAAGAAATTAGGCTTCTAGATTGTTCTAGTTAGGTATTTGATCAAATTAAACCTTGGGATGCACAATATGAGGCAATAGGGGCCCCTTAATGATTATGTAAAGAGTAATTAGAGCTAGGGAAACAAGGTTCAATTTGAAAGTGTAATTAAATACACTTCACATCATTAAAATGAGCTCCACATAGCCTAGAAAGGCACAACATCCAATGTGAATGTGTAAGACACATTACAACACTATATTAGAATTAGGTTTAAGTTACAAGCTTTCTAGATTAGTGTGAGAATTCAATTTAATATATTTTATAATGATGAATTAGGGAAAGATGGGTCCATTAAGTCTAGAGAGGCATGAAAGTATTTTACAAAACTTTACAACACCTTTAAACATTGATAAATGCATTTTATTCAGTTTGCAAGGGTCCAAGACCTAGTGTGGATGTGTAAAACACCTCACAACACCAAATCAAGGTCTCATTAAGTCAAATTTGACATCAATTATCCCCAAATCAAGCAAATTATACCATTTTTGGCAACACAATTACAATAAGATCATTCGAGTTGTTGGATTTGGTCAACAGCTGAAAGAGCCTCCAAAATCTCAAGAAATAAATTCTTAACCCTAATCACTATGTAGATAACCCATGGCTATCTATTTTCTCCTCTATTATTCTTATCTCGAAAATATGATGATTGGGTGAGTGACCCATCCCTTGGGACCTCCCATTTTGCCACCTGTGTGGAACACTTTTGAAATGTGGTTGCTACTACCACAATTAGGCCCCCCATTCCTCTTATCCTTACATCATTCACATGATACCGAGGAATGTTGAGATATTAAGGAAAAGGTTTGAGATTATATTTATATATATATATTTTGTGTCAACTAAATTTAAGGGTGAAGAAAGACTAAGTTTTGAATACCAACATAAAGAGGTTAACCCATGTATGATTTAAGAGTTAACAGAAGCCATAACAAAGGGGGGGTAGATAAGCAATAGAGTTCCTTATGAATATACACACGAAGAGGTAATGCATTTTTTCTGAGTGAGTTTTCTCAAGTCTAATCTTTGGATATATTGTTCCAGAAATAAAAGCAGAATAGTTTCTCTACTTTTCTTTTGCCTCCTTTTTATTATTATTATCACATTATATATATATTGTCCTATGACAATTTTTTTTCCTTCAAATGATGCTAAAGTTGACCTTATGTTTGCTTAGACTGTCATAGCAGTAAGGTGCATTCTCTTAAAGTTATTTACCTAATGAACATAAGATACAAATGGATTTAACTACTGGCACTTGATGTGAAAAATTTCCTTCACTCTTTAGTAATATTATTATTATTCTTCTTTTCGTTTGATGATTGAAGCCATAAGAACAAAACTTGTTTTCTTTCTAAATAGACTACCATAGATTTCCTTTGAATGGTGAGGTGTAAAGTGTACCTCCCTCCATCAATGAGGGTATTGCCTCATTAAAGAGAGAAGCATGCACTTGGACAACCCCTCAATCATTTCACTCCCATCCTCATTCAAAATTGGTCACTCTTCATTATGAGGACTTTTCAGGAGTCAAATCATGTCCTTGGGGCCCTATTGCATTCCTATTTGACCCCTACCACTATGGTATAGACCCTAGGGGGTTTATTTTTGCATCCCAACCAAGGAAATTGACCAAAAACCATCTTTAAAGACCCACTTAAGGATCCATTTGATTATCACACTTGTATAAGGGTTCGTAAGCCCTAACCCCACTTACACCCACATAAAAAATAATCTAATATCCTTTTAATATCAACCCTTACCATATAAATTTACCACATATTAACTTTATTTATTTCTAAGCCCCAAAAGGTTCAAATTCATATCCACAATAAGATGTCTTTTGATTTTCTCTCAACAGTTTTCCCTTCTCATACTCACACCCTTATTTTCTTGCACATTACCAATGCAATAGTAAGAAACAATCATGTAAAACATTAATTTTCAAGTTTAATATCCTAAGATTTATCTATGAAAAAATTGCATTTAAAATTTCAATTAATAATCCATAATTTATGAGTTTCTAACACTTTCATGGCAGTGACAATTAAATAAAATGTCAGAATGAAATGCAAGAATATTGTTACACAATTTCACACTATTTATCATATGTAATACATCTTACCATATATTTAGGAAAACATGAAACAAATTAGGGTTTTACTAATTGTAGTATCCCTCGTATTTTCTTATGTTTTCCGATAGTGTGTTTTTACTTTGATAGACCTTGATATTATGTTTTTGTTATTTGATTGTTGACAATGGAGCAATGATGGTTTTTATTTTATGTTTTGATGGTACACTATATGGATGTTTAATGATTATGACATGCTTTTTGGTTAGCATAGTTGTTTATTTGAGATGATATTGATATATGCTCTATGTAGTTAATTAATATTTTTATTTTTCCAGTCTTTATGTGACACTCTATTGGTGAAGAGAACAAGATTGCATCACTCGCTTGCGAGCACCCTACGATTTTGTGATTTTCTCTTCATGGTGTGATTGTTCATGATTTGTATATATGTACGACATATTCTTTGATTGTAGGATTGTAGGTATAGTACATCGACTCCACCTGGATTCACAGGTTTGAGTGTGTCCATTGCCCAATGGTATAGTTGATTGGGAGATAGTAACAAGGTTTCCTTGTCAAACCACAACCTTAGTCATATAGTGTTGTCAGTCTTTGTTTGGTATGTTTTTTCATTATGTGGTCCATGTTTACCTTGTCATTTATTTATTTTGCAAGGTTTTTTTGTGGGAAATTAATGGTAATTCACACTTTTAATGATTTTTAGTGTTTATTTAATTAATTTTAATTAATATTGTTAGAAGCTTTGTATTTAATTTAATTAATTAAATTTAATTATTTTGTAAAGTAATTAATCCTTGTTATTAAATTCATTTTTTAAAGTAATTAAATTAATTAGATTAAATTTGATTAGAAATTATTATGTGAATTTGAATTATAAATTGCATAAAATAGATAATGCTAATTGTGAAGTTTGAATCATTAAAATAACATAAATTTCTTGTAAATATCAAAAGGGAAATATCTTAGTTGGTTAAAAGATATTTTAATTTTGACATGTGTGTTAGAAAATTTATTAAACACTCTTGTTGAGAATTTATTCTCAGAGAGAATTTTTGCAATAAATGGAAGAGGTAAGAGGTTTCTTCATAGAAATGAAAAAGAGGGATATTTTGGGGAAATTGGTTGTTGAAAATTGGAAGAGGATCTCGAGAATATTTTAGGCTCTGTATTATTTGCATCTTTCTAGGGAAGTGATGATTTCGAAAGAAACTCTAGGAAATTGGATACTAAGGGAAGGTCAACTTCAAATTTTATTTCTTCAAGCTTTTGGAAAACAAGTTCTTTTATTGTTTTATTTATTTTGTTGATTTGGAAAGATTGTCTGTACAAATTCTATTTTGTAGAAGCTTTGCTTCATTTTGTAAAAATTGAAAGATTGGCTATACAAGGGGATTGATTATTTTGTAGAAGCTTTTATTTTTAAATTTGAAAGGTTGTTAGGGAAATTTTAGTGAATTTTTAGAAGCTTCTGTAGGAAAATTGTTGAAAGCTTCTATGGAAAAATTGTGAAAACTTTAGATCCTCTGTAGGGAATTGATTTTAAACAATTGAACATTCCAGAGGGAAACATTAGAGGATTTAGAAAACCTCTATAGGATTGAATTGAAATCCTCTGTTAAATTTTTGGAAAATGAGATCCTCTGGTAAAATTGAGGAAATTGAAATCCTTTGGTGGAATTGAAAATATTCTCCAGTAGAAAAACATTTAGATAAATTTTCTCTTCTCTGCAATCACTCAGGCTTATTTAGTTTATATGTATATATTTTAAATATATACATACATATATATAAATAAGTATATACAATTTTCAATTTTAAATCCCTGTTGAAAATTTAATTTTGAAAACCCAAACACCATACGATGAAATTGAAAAACACGGGAGAAAATTTAGTTTTGTTTTGGGAGGCTGGGGGCCTACCCCACAACTGCCCCCATAGAGGAGGTGTTGGCTATGGAGGCAGCACCACTGCCTTCCATAGTAGCGACCTCCCCTATGGGCAGGGTTGCATAGGCAGCTAGCCCTCACAGCCTTGTAAGGTTGTTGAACTCTGCGCAACACTAGTTCTTTGATTTCTGTGATTTTTGGATTTCTTTTATTAAGTTTTATTTATAATATAAAATATACTTATATATAATATATATATAATATATATTATATGTATATATATTTATATATTAATTTTGAAATTAATGAATATTTTTAATTAGTTTTTAAATAATATATTTATATATACGTATAATTATATGGATTATACACATTTAATTATATACATTTAAATATATAATTTATTTAATTGACTATTTTGATATAATGGATGTTTAAAAAAAAAATGGATATTTTAAAATTAAATGATTTTAATAGAGAAATTGATTTTTATTATTATGTGTAATTGTAAAATTGAAGTTAAACAATTTGTGTTAATTTCCTTATTGTTTGTAAATGGAATAATAATTAAGTTGATCAATTTCAAGTAATGTGTTATTGTTTTATTGGATTTAGGAAATCCTAATGATAGATTCATTTACTACATGAATTTGTTTATTAAATTGTAATTAATTTTATTCACATCAGTTGGGCAAGTGGGTTTGTTGTGATTATGTAAGACTTCTACATAATGTAACTTTATGAGAGAGTTGTTATGTGTTATGGTTTAGCCTTTGATTTACCATGGATAGTGTACGTGGTTGTAATTCAGTTCAAACACCTGGTTACTATGAATGGGATGTGTTTTCCTTTGTAGTATGATTGATATTTGTTATCGGATTGTGTGCACCTTTTCTACCCATGGTTTGTGAATTTGATCCTTGTGTTGTCAGTAGGAGAGTGCCTCTCTGTGGGGGTCTGACACACAAAGGAGTGCCAGGGTAACTCACTAAGGGTTTAATCAAGTGATAACTTAAAAGTAATTAATGAATGGGTAACTCTCATAATAATAAAGATAATGAATGTCTCTCTCATGGCTCAAGCACTTGTTTAGGCTTGACGTGAGATGATAAGCATAGTTTGTATGGGGGTCTGATGACTGATATAGGCAGCCAGTGTAACCCAGGATGGGGGTCTAGTAGCCTAGGAAGGTTACGCCAGGGTAACCCATAGCAAACTATGTGTGACACTCCTCCTATGACAATGATTTAACTGTTTAGTTGATGAACTTGATTCTTTTACTTTGGAACAATGTAACCTTTATGTTATGTTTTGTACTTGTGTAGTCTAGTCTTGAGTTTTCTTGTGTGTATAGGTTGTTGGTTACTGTCTAAGAAGCCCTTTTACTATCTCCTAGGACAGGGGGTGGGCCTTCAGGTAGCACTTGGTTGGGTGGAACATGCACCTTACACCATTGGGTCCCTAGTTCATCTTCGTGATGGCAAGTACTTTTATATTGGAGAGCTTGTGAGTACCAGTGGATATGTTCCTTCTCATAGTTACTTTTGTTTCAGTTGGATACCTTGTATATGTACTACTCCTCATTTGTATTTGGGGAGAATTCTTGTAACTTTGTAATTGCAACAATATTGTATGAACTACCTCATTTGGAAATGAGGATTGTAATTGAAATATTAAATGAATGCAATGTAAGAATGATTCCTTAATGTACATCATATCTTATGTGATGAGTTTAATTTTTTTAGATGTATGATCTTTACTTGATGGGTATTATTTATATGCTATGGTTAGTTTACTTTAGTGTATTGGGATTCAAATGTAATGCATTGCAACGTACTTTAGAGAATGTATGTGTTAAGTATACTTCACTTAACATGTTAATATTACACCTTTTTAAAAAATTACTATGCTTTTGTTGTGTTTGTGTCATTCTTTAAGGTTATGTGGTGGGGCATTACACTAATCACATGTGAAGCAGGGTCTTACACATTCCCTCACACCATGGTCCAAGATAGTCCGTGTATCCACTGAAGAATTAAAGAAAACAATAAAAAATGGTAGAAGAGTAAATATCCATCTTACCCACCACTAAAGGTTTCCACTGCTTTGATATCCAAAAGAGAGGACCCCAAGTGGAAAAATATGTACATAAGACATAACATTGAGAAATAATCAATGCATTTTGAAACCTCTTTTCCAAGAGAAATCACAAGAGCAACACACGTGAAAAAGAGGGTGGCCCACACCCACATTACTACACCACACAACCTCAAAAAACGATCCAGTAGTTTGAGCATAACCAAGAGATCCCTTCAAAACACCCACAACTGGGGACTAAAATCAAATAAGACAATCAACAATAAAAGACACATTTATGCCTAGTGACTAAGCATCTATAGAGAGATCAATGATCAAGTCACACTTAGGAGAAATAGGAAACATGCGTGCAAGGGAGAGGGAGAGGCTAGAGGGAGTGGAATTCAAATTCACAGGAGAGTGGGAATAGTGGGAGTGGCATGCCATCATGTCTATAACATTATAACTGTGTTGAAGTGGTTTTTGAATAGATTTTGAACCTTTTTTTAATTTGAAAATGATTTGTGAGAAATTTATTTTATTGTTTAGAGAATTTTTTTGACTATATTTTATTTAGGGTATTAAAAATATATTTAAGTGTAAACAAATATTTTGGCACCCGAGGGTCTTTCTATCCCTTCTAGGGTTTTTCACCTAAAAGGGGAAGATGGGCTAAAATGCAATGTATACATTCAAGAATTAATGTGATATGGGTGAAATGTACCTAGATGAGATGAACCAAATGCAAAGAAATGATAAGATAGATCACAAATTGAATGAAAACTAAAAAATGCAAACTGTTTGAAAACACAATGTTGTATGCAAACATGAACTAAAAGTATAAACAAACAAAAACATAATTTAATTAAACTGAATGAGGTGCACTTGGAGGCTGAGAGCTGATGTTGAAAGGTTTTGGAATGCTGTAGAGATCAATGTTGAAGCCCATTGGGACTCATTCACCACAGATGGCGAATTAGTCCTATTTCTAGTAAAATCTATCAGAACAGGGTTCAGGATGTCGGGAACACAAAACTTTAGAAAAAAAATTTGTAACTTGGCAGTGGGACTCATTCACCATAGATGGAAAATTAGTCCAACTGCAGATTTCTAAAAAGTCAAAGGTCAACTCTATGGGTGTTGATCTGCACTTTTCTGCCTGACATCTTGTCAGATCTAAATCTGGAGCATCTAACGAGAAAGTGTTCTCCCAGCTTCAAATGGGATTGTGTTGAATTTTTGGACTTTGAAACACCTTTTTGACACCTTTCTCCTTGAAAACTCTGCCTACAAGACCTGCAAACACAAATGCAAAGAGGGGGCAAATGGTTAAGGGTTAGAGTATAGGGGTTTGCCTTGGTCAAACCCAAATTTGGTAATCAAACCCTTGATAATGAAATGAAATAAAGAGAAAATGATGAAAAAATAACACGAAAATATCATAAACTCACCAAACCCTTGATGTTGAAGTCTGAAGATATGTTGCTTCAAGATGCTTGAATGCTTGATTGAATGCTAGAGTGCTTAAATGCTATGATGAATGCCTAAATACTTGAATGAATGAGTGAATGGATGAATGGGGAAATGGGGGTTAAAATGAATAGAAAATCTTATATTTATACACAATTATGCCCTAATTTCCTAAAAATACAACATCCCAGGCCTTCCTTAGGTCTTAAGGAATAAAAACCCACCAGTAATTTGAATTTATTTTGATTTGTGCGCCAAGAGGGACTCATTCATCCCTAATGGTGAATGGGTCCCACTCAAGGCATGTGAATGGACCGTGTCTTAAACGATGTTTGTCAAGTTTATATTCAAAAATACACTTAATTAAGACCTGTAAGTACATAAAGGGGTGAAATAAAGCATAAGAAAGGTGTACTTGTTGATGACAAGTCTAGAAAAGCATGAAAGTTTGTTACAATACTTTACAACACTTTAAAATAAGACTTGGTAAGGGATAAAATGTGGGTATGTAGGTGAATTATAATCACAACACCTTTGCAAGACATCATAAAGTCTTAATGATTCATTAGGATCCAAGACATAATGTGAATGTGTGGGCCACATTGCAACATTAAATCAAGGAAAAATCAAGCCAAATAAGCACAAGGAGGGATAAAACTAGAAAAATTTAAAGGATTACTTTTTCTATGTCCACATTAAGTATCTTATATTTTAAGATTGCATATTTTGGTATCTTATATTTTAAGATGATGTAAGAAACATATGGAATTATAATTAAGTTATGGTTATTGTTAAAAAAAACATTCTCTCTCTCTCTCTCTATATATATATATACACACACACACACACACATATATACATATATAAGTTTTTTTCTTCAACGATGTTGATGGAATTCAAGAATTAGATAATATTTTTAGTATATATATAATTTTTTCTTCATTGATTTTGATGGAATTCAAGAATTAGATGATATTTACCAAAAATATAAATCTTCTTAATTGTGATTTTGAATGGTATTTAATAAAGGGAATGGATTATGAACTAGAGATACATGATTTCAACATGGAATTTTATTTTTTTGGTGGTTTATGTGTTGAAATTAAGGTGTTGATACAATGATTGAATGCATAGAAGCTCAATTTGTCCCATACCTTAATATTGGTGTTGTGGTCTTCATCAATGGTACATAATTCCTTAAATTTTTTTACTATATCATATTTACTAGGAAAGGATAATCGCATTGCATAGCCCTAGTCTTAATGCTGGAACAAGGGGCTCTTGTGAAAATATAACTATGAATTATATAGAATTTTTAAAAAATTATTAAAGGGATTACAAAATTTATATCTAATACATGTTCTTTGAGCCATACATGGGATGATAAAAATAATTGAAATACACCATAACTTAACCTTATTTGGCCTTATATAACCTAATTATAACAGTTGAGTTAAAATGATTTACATTCCTTGCATATTATTGATGTTTCAAATTGGAAGTTATTATTATATTTTATATATATTTAGACCAAGAAGGATATATTTTATTGTGAATCCCTATTGGATTGGACCCTCTAATTAAATACCACTTAGTAAATTAGAAAAGAAGGATTTTTTCATATGGTAACCTAGTGTTTGAAATTGCTACCTATTATGCCCTCCATGAAACCATGGAGGATAAAGGACTTTGTTCAAGATATTATCTTAGGTTTATATTTTATCATAAATAAATCTAGTTATGAAGTGGTTGTGTGAACTTGTAACAATTAATATAATTGCAATAATGATATGTCGTATGCCTCAAACACTTATCATCAGGTCTAAGAATCCTACAAAGTATGCTATATAAAGTGTGGAAATTTGGAATCAAATAGCAATTTTTTTATGTCTGTGAGCATCTATAAATTCTGCAAGTGATCAATCTATTCCAACACTCATTAGTGGGGTTAGTTCATGCACATGCAAACCTATGAACACTCCTATGAAATAACATACCAATTCTTCCAAAATGCAACAAAGAACAAGGATGATTAAAAGACATATAAAAGCATGACATGTACCTATTCCATATTGGATTGGTGTCACTTGTGAGAAATGACCCTTTCCCAATCCTTGACAAATCCAAATGATGAAGATTGTTGAAGATTGAGTGAAGTGGACAAAATAAGTTCTCAAATGAAGAGAGTAACTTTGCATAAGATTGTGGATAATAAGATGAAGAATGAGCCTTCTATTTATAGAACCTCAAGTTGAAAGAATGCCCAAAAGAGAGCAACGTGGGATAAAGATTTGACCAATAAGAAGGAGCCACTTGTCACCTTGTGAGTGGTTGAGGAATGTGCAAGTTTTGGTTAATGTGACAATAAATGAGATTGGTTGGCCTTTTCAAATTCAAATTTGGCTTGTTGGAGGGAGAAAAAGAGACTTAAATGCCAAGTGGGGGACATGTAAGAGGGGAGTTATTGCCATGTTGGAAGGGAAAAATCAACTTGTTTTTCAAATTCAAACTTGAGGAATATTCCCCAAAGATGCCTTGTTGAGGGAAAACGAAGATTTTAAAAAATGAATTAAAATGCTTTATTTGTGCAAGTGGGAAAATCTAGAGGATGTGATGGGTGATTAGATTAGATTAATCAGGATTAGATTAATTTAGTGAGGGATTAGGTGATTTTGACCCATTTTGACTTAGATGTAAGGATTTATTTAAATAAAAAAGGAGGAATATGAATTTGAGACTTAATTAAATAAAGTTTGGTTTATATAATTAAATGGATGATGTAAGATAAAATTTATTTAGGAGATGAACTTAGGAGATGATTTATAAAAGATGGAATGTTAGGATGTGATTAAAATCAATTTATTTAATCAAATGAGGAAATGATAGGCTTAAAATAAAGTTAATTTATTCAATTTAAATGGATGATCCCTAGAGATTGAATTAAATAGACTTGATTTACCTGATGAATGGATGAATGTGAATGATGTCAATTTCATATGTCTACATTTTTCCCCTCTTTGAAGAAATGTACTTGCTGCGTTGGTTCAAAGAATAAACTTGTCGTGATCAAAATTCAATTTTTTTTTTAATTTTTCTAATGCCCCGGTGGAAAGAAGTACACTAGTACATTTTCCCCTCAAGAGACTGAGCGAAAATATTTGATTTGAGGGGTGGTCTCATGATAAAGAGGTTCAAGATGGACATATGGATGGTGATGATGATGATGCAAATAAGATGGTTTTAAGATGCTTAGAATAACCAATCTATATTATCCTAAACTACTTAAATGATGATATGATGTATGTGAGATGGATGATGTGATGAATGTTTTATGCAAATGTATGATTTTTTGAGATGCTTAGACTAATAGATCTATTTTATGATGATGAACATGCATGTGAGATGATGTGCATAATGCTGATGGTTTGTGGATGCAGGATGGATGCACTGATAATGATGATTAGCTATTCATGACGTGATGTAAGTGTGGAAAAGAAGAAATCAAGTGATGACAAGAGGATCTAACAAGCCAACTTTATTAGAGATGATGGTGAGAAATGGATGATGAGAAATGGATGATTTTCTTTTCAATAATTGGGATTTTAGAAGGGCCACTTACCTTATGTTTGATAATATGCCTAAGCACAATGCATCAAGGTATAAAGAACTAGGATGGTGTTGTACTTAGTGTGATGGAATCTGACTCGACAGATAGACATGAGTATTCTTGTTTACACTTGACATACAAAAAGCTTGCTAGGATGCACTTTAGAAGTTTCAAACACTTCAGACCAAAACACAGAAAGGTATAACCTATCAATGCAATAGTCAACAAGTTTCCTAAAATACCCTCCATACATATCTAACAAAGCAATTATTCATCAAGTTATATTACAAGAACATCCAACAAGCATAGAAGACAAAAGATAATGATCGTTGCCCCATTCCTATCTCTCTAAATCCATTTGTTTGGACATCATCAAAAGGTTATTGGAATGAGAACAATGAAATAAGTCAAAAGACAAAGATAAAGTAAAAAAACAAGCTGATGTTATTCAATATCACTAACCAAAAGGGAATGTGTTTTTAAGGATAAGAACCAAAACTATTGCCAAAAGATAATGCCCATTGTAGGAAGGATACATCCTAGGACATGTTACTGGATGGAGGCACATCATCTCATTTATCCAAAGTGCTCTTTCTAATAAATAATTCCCATTGTAGGAAGGATACATCCTAGGACATGATGTTATCAGATGATTAAAATGTGATTGATTGGATGAGAGGCTATCAACACAAAGAGTTGACCAACTTGTTTACATACTGACTTAAACCTGAGACTTGATGTTTTGAGTTTTACTTTTTCACCTGCTAGACTTGTTTCTAATTGTTTTACCAAAGGTTGAGGATGACGATCATTTATTATGAGTGATGTTATTATAGGTGTAAGTGAAATGAGACAGATGGATTTTTTCAAATATTTGGATGTTTTGGAGTTTTGCAATGTTTTGAGGTTGTTTTTGGTATTTTTCAAGATTTTCAAATGTTTTGATTTTTGATTTCCCAAATTTTTTGGGGTTTTCTATGATTTTGACCAAGAGACTAACGTAAGGACCTATCCTAGGGGCCTCGGGGGATAATCAATAGATTATCCTTACCTACGTTATACATGTAGAGACCATGTAGTTCAACTGGCAACTTGACTGATTTACAGATGAAGATATACATGATGAGATGTCAATTTATTATGACAGACTCCTAAAGAACTGACCTAAGTGTCTCGAGGGATGATCAAAGATCAACCTTGCCTATGTTCAAGGCTTAGAGACCCATAGTTCAAAAAGATGACTTAGTTTTTGACTTTTTGACCTGTTTTGGGATTTTGATATGTTTAGAATGTTTTTCGATGTTTTTGGTTTTCTGAAGTTTTTGGGTTTTTTGAGATTTTAGGACATCAAGAATATACACGAATCTGATCTGATGAGAACATGGCCCCAACATGATGCAATAGACTACTCCGATAAAGGTAGGACAAACTAACCTTGGGAATGGGCTGAGTAATACTAGCAAGGATCATGATACGAACACAGGGCCAAGCTATGGTGCAGGTGTCAAATGAATGGGTGATGGATGGAGTTCTGAATGTGATGGATGATGGAAATGTAATGGATGGATGACGCAGAACAAGCCATAAAGATCCCGGTGGATGGAAAGTGCTTATTTACACAAGGTTTCTATTTTGTAGGTTTTCACCAAGGTACTTGTCCAAAGTGCCACCGAAGTGGTTTTCACTAGAGGTCAATTTTTTATCTTTACTGTTTTTAATCCTTCTAATTTTTTTGGATTTTTTACATTTTTGATTTTTTTTTGTTGTCACCAAGACACCTGTTTTCCAGGTTTGCACAAAGGTAACCATTTTTTTAGGACATTTTCTAATTTTTTTTATTTTTTGGGTTCTATACCTTGAAAGATTAGGCATAATTTTTTTTGAGATGAGAGTTGTTCATGGGTTCTTGCAGAGGTTCCCATTCGGGTGTTGATAATTGATATGCCCCTGAATTATAGCTTGTTGTGATAACAAATGGTCCCAACTAGTTGGGTTTAAATTTTCCTTTGTTGTTTGGATTTGAGGCGTTCTTCTGATTCTCCTTTAGTACCAGTTCTCTGACTTGGAAGGTCCTACTTCTGATTTTCTTGTTATAGCTTCTCTTGAGTCTATTTTGATAGAATTGCAAATGATTTAAAGCATCTATATGTCACTCATCCAACAACTCTAGCTCATTCAATTTTGATACTTGGTACTCTTCATCCATGATGATGTTTTGTAGTGATATTCTTAGTGACGAGAGCTTGATCTCAATGGGGAGTACTGCTTCAGACCTGTAGACCAAGGAGAAGGGGGTGGCATTGGTGGGTGTGTGGATGTTGGTTTGGTAGGCCCAGATGATGGGATTGAGCTACAAATGTTAGTCACGAACTACGTCATTGATTATTTTCTTGAGGATCTTTAAAATGGTTTTATTTATGGTTTTTGCTTGGCCATTTCCTTGGGGATAGTATGGGATGGAGAAGCGATGTTGGATTTTGAATTTTTCACACAATTCATAGAAATCCCGATTCTTAAATGGTGTCCCATTATCTAAGATAATGGCTTGTGGGACACCATAGCGGAAAATGAGATAGTTTAGGATGAAATTTGATATCTTCTTCCCGGTGATATATGTCATGGGTATGGCTTCCACCCACTTGGTAAAGTACTCAGTGGCAGTTATGATTAATTTGTGGCCATTAGATGAAGTAGGAGTGATTTTTCCAATGAGATCGAGTCCCCACTACGAAAAGGGCCATGGTGTGATGATGGGATGAAGTTCTTGAGCTGGAGCATGGATGAGGTCCCCATGCTATTGGCATTGGAGACACCTTCTGACATAGTCATGTGCCTCTCTTTCCATTGTAGGCCAATAATACCCCATCCTCAGCAATTTCTTGGCTAGGGTCATTCCACTCGAGTGTGAACCACAAATGCCATTATGTACTTTGGTTAAAGCGGTCAATGCCTCCTTATTGTTTAAATAGTGTAATAAGGTTCCTTCTATGCTCCTACAATATAGGGTATCTCCTAGGATGACGAATCAGGATGCCTTTTTGAAAAAGGTTTGTTTTAAGGTTAAGGGCAAGTCAGTAGGCATAACACCTATTTGTAGGTAGGTATAAATGTCATGGTACCAAGGATCACGGGGACCAATGATTTCATACAAAAATTCTAATTCTGGTACCTCAAATGTGGGCACGAGAAGCTTCTCTACCAAGAATTCATATTTTGAGACATTGTGAGGGATGTCCAGTAAGGATCCAATCATTGCCATGGCATCTACTGCTTTGTTGTTTGCTCTAGGAATTTGCTCAAATTTGATCTCGATAAAGGATTCCTTGAGAGTCTACACTAGTTTCTTGTATGGAGTGAGCTTATCATCCTTAGTCTAGTACTCACCGTTCACTTGGTTTATTATTAGTTGAGAATCTCTGTATACTCTAAGGGCCATGATTTTCCACTGCACTACTATTTTGAGACCTATAGTTAAATCCTCATATTCAACAATGTTGTTGGTGCAGGGGAATGCCAATTTATATGATCTAGGTATGCAGTCCCCTTGTGAGGTGATAAAGAAGACATTGGCTCCTAATCCATGTTGTGTGTATGAGCCATCAAAGTAAAGTTTCCAGTGGTAAGCTATGTTCAGGTTGAAGATGGATTCGTCTGGAAACTCTAAGATGAGAGGATTCTCTGAATAGATTGGTTCTTCAACAAGCTGATCTACGATGATTTGGCCTTTTATTGCTTTCCACTCCACATATTCAATGTCATACTCTGATAGTATCATGACCCATTTAGCCATCCTTCCAGTGAGAATTTCCTTTAACAATAAGTACTTGACAGGGTCGATTTTGGAAATGAGTTTGACTTTGAGCGCCAACATGTAATGTATGAATTTCTGTGAGGCAAACACTACTGCTAAACATTCTTTTTCAATGTATGAGTAATTTAACTTATGCCCAACCATTGTTCTGCTGATATAATAGATGGCCCTTTCTGTCCCATTTTCATTGTGTTGAGCTAGGAGAGCTCCAAGGGCTACTGTTGTTGTTGACACATAGAGAATTAATGGCTTTCTTGGGATTGGTGGCATTAGGACTGGTGGTGTAAGTAGATAATATTTGATATTATTGGAGGCTTCTTCACACTTGTTATCCCATTTGTATGCTACTCCCTTGTGAAGTAGGTGAGAGTATGGATTTTGTTTATCTTCCAGCTATGCTATGAACCTTTAGATGGATTGAAGCCTACCTTGGAGACCTCTCAATTGTTTCAATGTTTTGGGTGCATGCATCTCAAGGATTGCTTTTACTTTTGTTGGATCTACCTCAATACCTCTCATTGACACTATGTATCCTAGCAACTTTCCTGATTGTACGTTGAAGACACACTTCTTTGGGTTTAATCTAACCTTGTATTCTTCCAACCTATCAAAAATGGCACTGAGGGTTGCTATGTGATCCTTCCTCTTTCTGGATTTGGCTAGTATGTCATCGACACAATCTTTGATAGTTTTATGGATCATGTCATGGAAGATTAACATCATGGCCCTTTGGTATGTTGCTCCATCATTCTTCAAGCCGAATGGCATCATATTCCAGCAGTAAGTCCCCCATGGACAAGTGAAGGTTGTTTTGAGTTGGTCTTCTTTAGCAATCATTATCTGGTTGTATCCCAAGAAACCATCCATCAAGGAAAGAATTTCGTGTCCCGGTGTCATGTCTACGATCATGTCAATGTTGGGCAATAGGAAATCAAATTTTGGACATGCTTTGTTTAAGTCCCTGAAATCTATGTAGATTATGATGCCCCCATCGGGTTTTGAGATGGGAACCAGGTTTGACACTCATTCTGAATAATCTATTGGTCAAATGAATCATGCATCCAATAGCTTCTTTAGTTTCATTTTGACTAGCAGGGTGATCTGAGGGTGCATTTTCCTGAGCTTTTTTCTAACGGGCTTTGCTTCAAAGTATACTGCTAGGTGATGAACTACAATTTCTAGATTGAGCCCTGGAATGTCTGCGTAGCTCCATGAAAAGTTAAGTTGTCTTTCTCTTAATAAATCTGCTAGGAGTTCTTGTTCTTCTGACAGTAATGACTCTACATAGAATGTGATGTGCGGGGTCTCCTTTGTTCCTAGATTAATTGGATTGCACTTTTCTGCTAGGACTGCTGATTTTTCCAGATGAAGAGCTCTAAAAGTAAGATTGAATCCCCCATCCTCAGGTGCCTTAGAGAGGTTTTCAACATTGGATGCATCCTTTCTTTTTAATTTTTTCATGTTAGAGAGTGCCACAGTGTGGTTTTCACTCAAGGACTTAGATATTATTCTTAGTTTCTCACTTTTGCAACTGAGGGATTCAATCATTTCCCCTTAATAGGCCTGTGTATCTAGCTCAATGATGAACCCTCCTTTGTGATCCCCACATGTAATTTTATCCCGTAGTTCCATGAATTCTGAGAGCCCCTCATCATTTTTGAATGTGTCAAGAATTGGTGGTCCTCGTTGGTCATAATTGATGAGTTGGGGGTAAACTAGGTGGATTTCATGATTTTGATGGTCTGACTCAAAGGATAAGGTGCTAATCATGAGAAGGGTGGTATCCTCGAAGAGCCTAGGTAGGTTGGTTATGGGATCCTCGTCATCACTTCTATAGACATCAGTTATGTCAAATGTGAAGTTGTCTATAACTCGACCTATAGATATGGGTAAGCGAAGTTCAGTTGGGGATACCTGAGGAGGATTATTGACCTTTCTAACTAGAGGACTTTGGCCATGTATGGTTATACTCAGAGGAGTACATACAAGGCCAAGGTTTCTCATTCATGTCTCTAGAATGATAGGTATTATAAGCCCATTATCATTTTTCCCAAGTCTCTGGTTTCTATCATAACCCATTGTGAGCATCATTTGCAAACCTTTGCTTTTGACATCCATTGGTAGATTGCTTGTTGGTCTATTATCTTGGTATAGGAGATGAGATGGGTCCTCCTCTATGACTTCTAGTCTGAGATCTCCCCAACTTCTAAAGTTTGGATATTCTTCAAGGGATGTTTGAGATGTGGAGGCTTCATTTGATTGTGGACGTCCTCATGATCTAGGAGATTGTGGTAACTCTCCTACCACAAAACCATTTCTGGGAATCATGTAGTTTATGAAACCATTATCCTGGATGATGACTTTGATATCAGAGATGGTGGGAATGGTAGGAGTGGTGGGTGTCTCTGTCACAAAACTGGAAGCAAGGGTGGCTGGATCAATGTACCGTGTTGATGGGCCTTCATCATTTTTAGGTATTTGAGGGATTTTGTAATATTTTTCCTCAAGGTTCTTGCAGTACGAGAATGGTTCATGATCTCCATGGATGGTGACCTCTTGTCCTTCATATGTGAATTTGACACATTGATGGAAAGTTGATGATATCGCTTGCATTGCATGAATCCATGGACATCCTAGGAGAATGTTATAAGGCAAGTTGAGGTCCAGGACCTGACAGGTGGTTTCCATGATAGTTGGCCCTACTTGAATAGGGATTCTGATTGTGCCTTGGGACACTCTTTCTTGATCATCATATGCTCTAATTGTAATACCTTTTCCTTTGTTGATGGAATCCTTTGAGATTTTTAACTACTTAATGAGCTTAAGGGAACAAATATTCAAGCCTGCACGTCCATCCACCAAGACTCTCTTGAATTTACTTTTTTGCACTAGGACCTCTAAATGGAGTGCACGGTTATGAGATGGTTGAGTGGGAAAATCCTGGTAAGAGAATGTAAGGAGATTCAGGGTAATGATATTTCTGACCATAGCTTGGAATTGTTTCGTATCAAGATCTGTGGGGATAGTGGATGAAGTCAATGCTTCCTTAAGTATTTTCTTGTGGGTGGATGATATTTTTAATAACTCCATGATGGAGATTTGTGTTGGCATTCTTCTTAGCTGATCAAGGACATTGTAACCATTGGGAACAAATCTAGATATAGGAACTATGTTTGGCTGGGATGATCTTGCAATGGTAAATTTTCTACCTCTTGTGGTGACTCCACAATCGGCATGGGATCCTTTGATGGTGATGGTAGCATAGTAGTCATCCAAAGATGCAATGACATGGTCTTACACATGATTTATGTTTTTGAAGGTTCCTTTCCCTTTATCAGTGTTATTGTTCCCTTTATTGTTATGGTTAGGCATCAAATTCATGTATATTTTCAGGTTATAGTTTCATGTTGGTTGTTCCACATTTATAATTCTTTGATCAATGAGATCTTGGACTATGTTCTTTAACCTCATACAATTGTTAGTGGTGTGCCCTTTGATTTTGTGGAATTCGTAGAGCTGATTTTCATTATACCAAGGAGGTTTAACATCTAGTTCTTGGTAGTTCTCAAATGTGGGAATCTTGATGAGATTTTCATTTATCTATTTCTTCATGATGACTTCAAGTGGTTCTCCAAGAGCAGTGTACTTTTTCTTGACAAAATTCTTGTTTTGTTGGGGCAGTCCCCTTTGATCATTGACATTATTGATCACTTGATTGTTTGTTTGATGTGTTGTGTTTGCTTGATGGTTGTTTTGATGATGGTTTTGGTTTTGTTGTGGTGCAAGTGTGTTTTGCTGAGGGGCACTAATAAAAAATTTGACATCGATAACACCATCGTTTGTAATATTTTTGTTTCTTTCCCATGTGTGAGGATTTTCATTGTAATTGGTGGGTGGGCGATTATTCTATTGTTCAGGATATGAAGTTGATCCTCCAGGTTGTGTCATAAGGGCTCATTCAATGCTGAGCACCTTGGGAATCAACTGGTCGTACGTGGTGATCCCTTGGACCTTGAGATGGAATCCCAAGAGGTCGTTGAGGTTGGATATGATAGTGCACACTTCTTGTTCCTCGAGCAAGACCCATTTGATCCAATTGGCCATGGATCACCATCATTGTATGAATGATTCATTCTTACCTTGTTTCAAATACAAGAGCTACTCTAGACTAACATCCATGGTGATATTGCATGCATAGTTTTCGATGAATGTGTCTATGATTTCTTGGAATGTCTTGATTCCTGTAGGTTAGCGAGAGAACCATTCCATAGTGTGGCTCACCAAACTCCTAGGAAATAGCTGCATCAGATAGGTATCGTCATACGCGACTTCCATGCAATGAAACTAGAATTCCCTGATGTGGTCTTTAGGGTTTCCTGTCCCACAATACTTGTCGAATTTGGGGATCTCAAATCCCTTCAATAATGGTTTTATTACAAGGATTATGTCAAACAGATAAGGGCACAAGTTGCTAGGTGTTTTCAAGGTTCGCCCTGATTGAAGGTCAAGCACTTGTTGCAAGAGCAACCCGATTTGTGCTATCACATTATTTTGCGGATCAAGGGGTGGGATGAAATTGTTCTGAGGTGGTTCAATCCTTGGTGGGATGGGTGGATTGGATGATGTTTTCATATTCTGTTGATCCAAGTATGCTTGCAACAATGCTTGTTGTTGTTCCTATTGCAGTTGTGCTATTAGTGCATGTTGTTGAGCTTGTTGTTGCGCTTGTTGCTGAGTTACTAATTGAGTTGCTTCCTATTGTTCTTGATATTGCTGTAGTGCATACTGATATGCTTGTTGTTTTGTTGTGTGTTGTTGTGCAAGATACAGTGCTTGTGCTTGTGCTTGTTGTGCTTGATATTGGGCTTTGGCTTGAGTGTGTGCTTGAGCTTGGGCTTGATCTTGAGCTTGTGCTTGAGCTTGTGCTTACGCCTCTACAGCTTGAGCTAATTGAGTGGCTTGTTGTTGCAATAAGGCTTGGGCTTGTGCAACCTGCTACACTTGTGCGATTTGAGTGACTTGTTGAGTAGCTAATTGTGTGGATTGTTGTTTTTGTACTTGCAGAAATGCCTTTTGATAAGCAGCTTACTAAGCAGCTTGCAACGCCATACTGTATTGGCTTGATATATTGGAGCTTGGTGGTGGTGGATTTAGAATGGTGCTTGTTGTGGAGGTGAGAGGCGTCATTGTGCTGGTGATTGGGGTTTGATAGGTGGATCGTGCAATCGACATGGTTGTTCCTTGAGAGACCATGCTTTATGATGTTAGGGGGGTGGTTGATGATGTGATGGTGGTGATTGCTTGTGTGATTGTCTTCTATTGTTGCAATGTCGATGACAAGTTTTGAGAGTTTGGCATGATGCTTTGATTGATGTTTGGGATGTTGGTTTGATTTTGATTGATATTTGGTAAAGGTGGAAGGCCTAAGCCAAGAAGTGGTGCAAATGTGAGAGATGTGATCTCTTGAGGAAATGTTGTGGTGTCAAAAATTCCCCTTGGTCCGAACATGTCACCCTCTCCTTGCGAGGTTATGGGGAGAGAGGTTTGGGGTGTTGCGCAGAATGATGATGATGATGATAGATCATTTGGATCATGAAAGGTGAGAGGGACATATGTATGCAATGGATTTAGGGGTACGGTTTGTCCCAAGATGGTGTTTGCATCCAAATCCTGATTGTTTACGAGAGGATGTGTTTGCAATGCATTGAGCAATGCACTTCCTTTGTTAACAATGGGTTGTGTTGGAGCAATGGATGATGTGATTTGCGAGATGTTTTGAGTGATGCTTTGAAATGAGGGGGTAGATGAGATGGGGATGGTAGATGATATTGGAGGCATGAATCCAAAAGATGGTTCCACAATAGTGCTCACATCGAAGTCGGAGGGTATTTTAGCCCCTTGCTTTGCTAATTCAAGTATATATAGTGATGGATTGATTCTCATCATGATTTTGATAATCTTATGGTTCTCTAGATTTTGAATTATTTTAGTGATCTCCTCATGTGACATTCCAAAGGGATTATTGGCGGGATCCTCCATCTAGACACCTTCCTCTTGATGGTCTTGTGAAAATGGAGGGAGGTTAACCATGAGATTGCCAGATCCAATGGGATTCATTTCAGGAGTGGTTTGACTTAAGTCACTCGAAGTAGATGTTTCTTTGTTGGTTTCCATGTTCCTCTTGTGTTGTGATCTAGTTTGTACCATAAAATAGGGATCAATCTTCAAGAATGCGGAAGGTGAATTCTCTAATTCTTTGGATTGATCTAACTTTAGGTACAAAAGAGAAATTTTAGGATGATTTAAGAATCAAAGGGTGATAATGATGTGGATGTAAGATGGATGTTTGATGGATAATTGGAAGTCTTGAAAAATATTGAAGCGTTTGTTAAGCTTTACGACTTGATTTAGGACTGATTTGTTTCAGATTTGGATTTTGGTGGACTCATAAACTCTAAGAGGTTGGATGTTGTCCTAGAGTTAAATCGTTCACAAGATGATAATTTGTCTAAGTGTGAGAAGAAGGATTCATCTAAACACTCCTATCCAAACAAGATGATTTTGATAATGAACTCCTAGATCCCAAGATGTTGGATGTTATCAAGGGATAAATTTGTTCACAAGTTTTGATAATTTGATCAAATATGTGGAGAGGGATGCATCTTCACACATTCAATCAAATAAGGTGATTTTGGAATGACCTCAAATGATTTTCCCAAAGTTTAACATGAAGGATTATTCCAAGACTTTCGAAGAGTTGATGATGAGATGATTTTGGTTTTGAGGTTCAAAGATAGATTAAGGCTTAATTTTGATCCTAGGATGTACCTAAAAAGACACTTGTTTACTAGACCTCGGTTTTGAAGAACATGCAATACTTCTAAGGACCTGTATAACTAAGAAGTGGTTCAAATTGAGCATACATTTTTAGATTGTTCAAATGAATGAGTCTATAAAACCTTGTGAATTTTTTTCTTATTTTGATATGTTTCCTTTGATTGCACTTCCTAATGTATTTTTTGATTACCTTTCGAGTGTGACTCCTAAATTTTGAACTTTGACTCAAGGACTTTCATTTCAGGATTTTGAATTTCTTGGAAATCATGAGGAATTAACACATGTGAGAGCCAATTTTTTTATCTTTGCTTAGTGACTTTGTTTTACCACAAACACTTCTTTGATTAGTTTTCCAAACTAGATGTCCAATATCTCAATTTCTTTGAATCCCACAATGTATGTTATGTGGAAATTTGATGAAGTCAAGGAAAGGGTTACCTATTGTTTAACTTTAGTAGGCAAATTGAGATGTAAATCCAAGTGTTTAGAAACCTCTAAGGATGAGAATCCCAAGGGAAAGAAATAACACATGAATTAGGTCAATTGTATTTTCCTCCTAAAGGGTTTGAAATTTTGATGATGATGTTAAGCATTTGTTTCCAATGTTTTCAAACAAGTAAAGCATTTTGTAACAAAGAATAAGCACAATCCTATGGATATGAAAGACAATATTTGTTGAGTCCTCACTTGGAAAAATCTAGCTATGCTTATCTTTAGCGAATGGTTAGATGCTTGAACCCACTGGCTCTCCTCCAAGACACTCACTTATATGGGGCAACGAAGCATCAACAGCCATGAAACTCCCATGGCATGTTTTCCATTTCTACTAAAGACCGTAAAAGTGTGGGGCGGCTTCAGAACGACCGTTCTTGCACCAACAAATAGATCAAGTATTTTGGAAATTCTAAAACAATGGTTTTAATTTAGACTTTCCATTCATAGGAGTTGAGCTAGCGTGGCGAGAGACCATTGTTTCCCTTCTCGTCAGAGTCAATCGCCTGATATTGGCGCTTATTCCAATACCCACATTTATATCCCAGCTGGAAATACTCTTGCATTTAGAGTGTTACCGGTTGAGTCATTCCCTTGGGTGAGTACTTTTTCCCCAAGGAAGGCCCTATAAGATAGACAAAAGCGAGTAAACATATTCATAGTTTGATCAACCTTCATTTAGAAATAAAGGGAGAACACATGCAATAGGTTTACTCACACTCGCAAAGTGTTTTGTTCAATCTTTAAACCCAAAATGAAGTGGAGGTGATTACTTTATCTCAACCTAAGATCACAAAAAAGGCCTTTTTACTCCCAAGATCATTGTAAAGCGTGAGAGAAGCGCATACGTCCTTTTTGATGATGTTAGTTTAAGTAAGAAATCACAAAAACAAAGTTGCACATGTTATGATTTTAAGTCCACAAAGCAATGATTTTGATTCGTTTTAAAGAACCAAAATGAGATATGAAAGTTTTTTTGTTCACTTGTTACCCTCAAACGAAATCTAGTTAATTTTCCTAAAGTTCATTTTAACCCTTTTGCAATCAAAATTGAAAGTTTTTGAAATGTTCATTTTAAAGCCCAAAAAAAATTGAGTTAGTCTAAAATAAAAAATTAAAGCATAAGACGGACATCATTAAAAAGCATTAAAAAACGCTTTTGAGTTTCAAGTTTGATGCTTAATAACTCCAATCTTTCTTTTGTTTTTGCTTGATTCCAATGTTTGATTTTAACGTCAACCTTCACCTATAGAAGATTTACAAACAAGAGTTAGGAATGCATGGTAGATGATAAAAGTATACATAAGAAATGTCAATCATTTGAGGAAACCCTTTTTTAAGAGGAAAATAAAATTGACAAGGCACATAATAACTCTTATACTTATTTCCATAAAAGAACAATTGATTTCAAAATCTCCATATTTGATATACAAAAAGCCATAAAAGATCAATTGATTTCAAAATCTTCGTATTTGATATACAAAGGCCATAAAAGATCAATTGATTTCAAAATCTCCATATTTGATATACAAAGGCCATAAAAGATCAATTGATTTCAAAATCTTTATATTTGATATACAAAGGCCATAAAAGATCAATTGATTTCAAAATATCCATATTTGATATACAAAGGCCGTAAAAGATCAATTGATTTCAAAATCTCCATTTTTTATATATAAAAGTCATAAAAGATCAATTGATTTCAAAATCTCCATATTTGATATATAAAAGTCATAAAAGATCAATTGATTTCAAAATCTCCATTTTTGATATGCAAAAGCCATAAAAGATCAATTGATTTCAAAATATCCCTATTTAAGCCACACCCCTAACAAATATTAAGACATAAATGAACATTAAAAGAGGTGACCAAATACGGGGAGAATTCAACCAATATTTAATGCATAGGAGTATGCCCTATTTAGAGCAACCTAAAGCGCTAAAATGAAATAAATACTATGAATTGTTTCATCCTACTGTAAAAAAGCACCATCGTCAAACTAATTTATTGTTGATCACCCATGTAAAACATGTTTGCTCACCATTATTAGTGTTGACGCACTCCCTACACTTTCCAACTTCTCATGTGTTTAGCTTACTCAATTATTATGGCGCCCTATCTTTTTAAACCTGATGCATTCAATAAACAAACACACCTAATCTCCCAGCGGCTCTATTTACTCTTCTTTGACTAACATTTTGGATAAAAGTACCATATGTGAGAGAGATAAAGGGGCAAGAGGGACCACAACCCACTAGTCTTCCAAGTTAATGGGATTGGAAAACTTTCAAAGGCTTTTGAGATGATACATGAGTTGGAAACATTTATCATTTGGACACAGATTCAATGCAATAATTGTTAGGTGTGCATATATTGAGGGATGGTAAAAGGTGACTACACACAGATGTAAAGATAGATAGATATAAAAAAAATACACCTAATCCACCTCCCTTTCCTTCCAACATCACGATATTGACACTGATATCTTAGGATAGGAAATAATCGTTGTGGAATAGTATTGAAAAACAATCATAAGTTTGATATCCTCTTCAATTTGGCCGAGATAATCCATCACTCATTGTCTTAGAAACAAATTCATTTTTGTCAGCAAGATGATTAGACAGTATCATTTTGTTAAAACCTTGCTCCCCGTAGCCTTCTAACTTTGGTGTAGAATAGCCAAGTAATAGCTAAGAATGAAGATTTAGTATCATTATTAAATACTTACCAAGTGAATAATAATAAAGATAAAACATGAACACCAGCCGACCATGAACAAAAATTTTGTAGAATCACCAGCTGCACAAGGTCCAAGAGTCTTGTAGTCAAAATGATATGTTTTAAATACAGACCATTGGTAGTTGTACTATAGGAAATTCTAAATATGACATGAGCCCACCCATCCTAACTTTGATCCATAATAAAGAGAGATTTTCCTACAAAACACAATAATCGATCCAATGAACATGCATTGATGGAGATTTGGTCACTATGCCTAAATAAAAAACACACAAATTGATCAAAGCACAATAAGCATGCATTGATGTAGTCTGATGAAGTTCATTAAGACAAATTCATATCACTATCAATACACCATACTACTATCACCAAGTGCAATATTGTCATATCATTGTCAAGTGCATTTAAGAAAACTATCTACCCATTGGGACAATGAATCCAATCAAAGATTTAGCATATGAGAAGTTCGAGCTTAAGGCCCTATAAAGTAGACTTAGCTTAAGGTCATGTCAACTTCATGTTTTCACTTGCACACTCAAGGTTTACATAGCCCAAGTTGGTTGTACATACCACGGAAATGTATATGTATTATCTCGTCCTTTTCCAAATTTGCAGTAAGATATGATATCATAGCTTTGATTGAAGTTAAGATACTCGTCAGTAAGAGAGTAGAATAGACTGGTGGCCAATGAAAACTCAGAATGAAAGAAAGGCTAAAAAGGCATATAAGCTTGAGTATGTGGGAGATTTTGGCATCCATATAAAGACACAGTGTCGCTAGATAATGCACAAACACCATGAAAGTTCATTCCACGTATGATGTAGATTGGTGAGTACAAATTGAGAATTGTAAATTATAAACCTTGATATGATTTGTTGTAGTTCCTTCATATGTGCATTCAAGATTTCATTAGGTTTACAAGAATCAATGAAAACCTGGGCAGAGGGCGCCCTATATAATCAACAAGAATTACATGAGAAATATAGACTGCATGCATATACCTTTGTAAACAACAACATTCGCTTAGATTTAGCATAGCCATCGACACATATGTATGGACTAGAAATATTTTGAGCATTAAAATCATGTTAGTCCATGTGTTCCATACTATCAAACAGAGGTGTTTTTGACTCGATGGTTGTTGCAGCAAGAGGCTTGGGTCACAAGCTCATTTAATCAATATTCAGGCATATAGCTAATGCAAGTGCAACTGACTACTAAAATAGAGAAACCAATCTATATGCATAGAGATCATTTCATCAATCCATGTTAGCAGCTTGCATTGGTAAAGTCAGTACACAACAACTACTTGCATCCAAAAACCCACTTGTTCAAAACTTAAAAAATCGACATACCTTTGAAGGCCTCTACATGGATACCTGAGAAATACAAATGTCAATGTTAAAGTTGTGATAGATGAATCAATTTTTTATTGATTCGGAGTTGGACTTTCTGAATGATGGTTTACAAGCTAGCCTTCTTCTTTCAAGGTGTAGTAATATCCAATGATGGTTAGAGTTCAAAACATTTTTGACATAATTCATAATTTCCATGTATAGTTAGAGATTGCACAAAAGATTTAGTAAAAACTAAAAAAAAAAGGTTAACAAATCAATTTGTAAGAAAAATGCAATGACTAATTATAATGCTTTTAAAAAAAAGAAAAACATCTGAAATAACTTGAATCCACCCTCCTTCTAGCGCCACATGTGAGCATCTATAAAATCTGCAAGTGATCAATCTATTCCAACACTCATTAGTGGGGTTAGTTCATGCACATGCAAACCTATGAACACTCCTATGAAATAAGATACCAATGCTTCTAAAATGCAACAAACAATAAGGATGATTAAAAGACATATAAAAGCATTACATGTACCTATTCCATATTGGATTAGTGTCACTTGTGAGAAATGACCCTTTCCCAATCCTTGACAAATCCAAATGATGAAGATTGTTGAAGATGGAGTGAAGTGGACAAAATTAGTTCTCAATTGAAGAGAGTAACTTTGCATAATATTGTGGATAATAAGATGAAGAATGAGCCTTCTATTTATAGAACCTCAAGTTGAAAGAATGACCAAAAGAGAGCAATGTGGGATAAAGATTTGACCAATAAGAAGGAGCCACTTGTCACCTTGTGAGTGGTTCAGGAATGTGCAAGTTTTGGTCAATGTGCCAATAAATGAGATTGGTTGGCCTTTTCAAATTCAAATTTGGCTTGTTGGAGAGAGAAAAAGAGACTTAAATGCCAAGTGGGGGACATGTAAGAGGGGAGTTATTTCCATGTTGGAAGGGACAAATCAACTTGTTTTCAAATTCAAACTTGAGGAATATTCCCCAAAGATGCCTTGTTGAGGGAAAATGAAGATTTTAATAAATGAATTAAAATGCTTTATTTGTGCAAGTGGGAAAAGCTAGAGGATGTGATGGGTGATTAGATTAGATTAATCAGGATTAGATTAATTTAGTGAGGGATTAGGTGATTTTGACCCATTTTGACTTAGATTTAAGGATTTATTTAAATAAAAAAGGAGGAATATGAATTTGATATTTAATTAAATAAAATTTGGTTTATTTAATTAAAAGGATGATGTAAGATAAAATTTATTTAGGAGATGAACTTAGGAGATGATTTATATAAGATGGAATGTTAGGATGTGATTAAAATTGATTTATTTAATCAAATGGGGAAATGATAGGCTTAAAATAAAGTTAATTTATTCAATTTAAATGGATGATCCCTAGAGATTGAATTAAATAGACTTGATTTACCTGATGAATGGATGAATGTGAATGATGTAAATTTAGTATGTCTGCAATGTTTACTATATGGATGCCATTGGTCTCATATCATGGATAGATTTATTCAACACTCACTTAATAGAACATTTTCCTATCAATATCTTTCTTATGAGGCATACACCCTTCAAGGCCCATAGTTATTTTTGGATTGGATTGAGGATAATAGAATGGAATACTTCATTAAGGAGAGTTGAGGGAGTCCTTCCCAACAAAAAATTGTAATTCATACAAATAAACTAACAAATCATGCTAATGCATAAATTGTGATTAATAGCTTCCTGGAATACACTATGTAAGTATAATTAATTACCTACAAATGTTAATAGTTATAATTTTGAAGTGTAGTATTGATATAATCATTAGTTAAGTACAAATATTGATACATTAAAAATATTTTTTATTTTTTTATAGGCATTAGTACACATATGAACCATATGAATAGCAAGAAAATATGTAGCACCTTTTGGTCCTTCATCAATGCCCATATAAGGGACAATGATAAATTTAAGAAACCCCCTTAAATATATATACCTATGTGTGTGTGTGTATATACACACACATAAACATATATACATATATATATATATATATATATATATATATATATATATATATATATATATATATATATATATATATATATATGACATATATACATATATACATATATATATGTATATGTATATATGTATATATATATATATGTATATGTATATATATATATATACATATATATATAGTATATGTATATATATATATATATACATATACATATATATATATATATACATATATATATATATATATATACATATATATATATATATATACATATATATATATATATGCATATATATACATATACATACACACACACACCTTGGTGAATATTTCATTTTTGCAAAAATAATTAATTTCTATTAGTGAATCTTTATTTACTTTTTTTTTGAAAAAAAAATATATTTTTATACTTAATTTTTTTATGTTGCTAAAATTTTATAGAAAATATTGTCAAATCTTGACAAGTAATAAGAAAATACATTAATTATCTTGGAGAATCCTTCCATTTAAAAATAAATAAATTCTTATAAAAAAGTAGCGGTCCAAATTTGGAAGTGATTGATAGGTTTAAGGGGAAAACTCTACAATATTTAGTTGCCACAATTGATTTAAAATATAATCTAATGATCACCATTTTATTCTACAAGGTAAAATGTACTTGCAGACTATAATGCTTATGGGGTTTGAAATTGCTTTTGGATCATTGAGCATTACAAACTACAAATACATTTTACCTTGTGGAATATAATGATGGTCGTTAGATTATATTTTAAATCAATTATGACAACTAAAGGGGTATGTGCAGGATCATCATGGAAAAAATATTCCCTTAAGTGGCAAAAAATTCAGAAAAATCAAAGTTAGGCAACTTCAAGTAAAAAATTGAATAAGTTATCTATATTATTTCAAAAATATGTAAGAATAGAATTTGTAGCAAATTGAATATAGTTTCTAAAGTACTAGGTTTATTTTTTATTTTTTAAAATCTATTTGGTGAAACTTTGAAATTTCAATGCAGTAGTACTTAAATTTCAGGGAAAAAATAAGAAGTAGGTGTCTGTCTGACCACCCGAACCACAATAAAATGATAATATTTTTTTATAAGATTTTAGATATAATTAGAGGACTCATGTCTGGATGTGATGCATATTTTTTTTGTAACTTTTTCCATGTAAATAATTAATTATGAATTTTTTATTATAACTTTTTAAAAATATAAAAACTCGTATGTCGACCACCTTAACTTGGTCAAAACTTCATGAAATTCAATTTTTCTTTTTTAATCCTATAGTATGTGAAACAGATGTGACACATTTGGATTAAAAAATGTGAGATCATTTAAGCTATAGATGTTTTTCAATCATCCCATCATTAAGAACTTGTCGTAATTCAAATAGAAAATGAATAATAATAATTTATTAAATTCAAAGTAAAGCATAATTTATATTGGTAGAAAGTTGAGAATCTCTTTTAAAAACCCTTTTCGTTTCATCAATTTTGGGTAAAAAAAAGTCATTAGCCACATACCCTACGCATACCCATCATATCGCCACTTTTTGGCCCATCATGATCCTACACATACCCAAAGATTGGTGAGATGGCCGTAAAGTAACAAAATATTATGATATATTTTTGGTAAATTAATTTTGATTTCTACTAGAACTTATAAAATTTAGGTGAATCTGATCTAAGCATATATCAAATATTGTGGAAAGGTTTTGAGTTAAGAAGTTTAAAAAAATCAGTGCTTTGGTGATTTAAATAAGATGAAAATAAATTTTTGTAGAAATATGGTGATTCAGGTCACATTATAGCTTGAACTTTTAGCCAATTTTGATTCCCAAATTTCAACTATTAGTCAATTGGTGAATGGGTAAAAGTACAAAGTAGTGTCACACTTTTATAGGAAACAACCAACAGTAGTCCAAATTTTAAACTAGAATTGCTAAAAGGTGACATATATGTTCAAAATTTTGAAATGATGTAAACTCATAAAATGTGTATTTTAGTATATTTTATATATATGTTTTTTTCTTAAATAATAATTATTTGAATATAGTTTTTTTATAAATTGACACTATAATTTAGTTATTGATAAAATGTTGAAAAATGAAGTTACATGGGACGTTGATCTTTATATAGTAAATTTTGTTTTTTTCCTTGAATTTTTTTGTGTGTATTTATAACTTGAAAATTTAGTGCATAAATATATTTTTTCCAATTTTGATAAATATATATTTTTAAATAAATTTTAAAATATGTGTGTATTAAAACATAGTTTTTCTCATTCGGTGTCAACTTTCATATTAAATAGAAAATAATATACCATCTTGATATAGATTCTTTTATCTAGTACATCTATTTTTTCAATTTTTTTAATAAGTTTTAGTATTTTTTCTTGACATGGCAAGCAACCTAATATTTTATGTTGATAATATACTTTTAGTAAAAATAAAATATAAAATATAAATAATAATAAACTATAATTTTATTTTTTCAAAATTCTACTTATGGATTTACAAAAGGGTATTTTTATACTTTAATTAAAATGTTATTTACATGAGTAGGAGTTGTTGAAACATCAAGTTTTTCATATATTTTATTTTTTTGGTAAATTGGCCTCAACGTGATGCTACATATGGATTTAGCCAACAATTTTAGTTGGAAAAGTTGTGGACATATCTAATCTAGCTAGAATGAATCTTACTAGATCATATGTTTGACCAAAGTTGATTTTTAGTTAGAAATACTTAAATTCACTTGTGCTGATAAGTTGGCTAAAAATGTCACACAACTTTATACTTTTACTCGATTATTCAACACTAAAAAATCACTGATAAGAGAAATGTAGTATTCCTAGTTACAAACATACACAACATGGTGACATATATCATGTCAACACACGAGTCATGGCTCATAAGTTATAGCATATATTAATATGATAAGTTATGATAATCTAAATTGACTCACCATAAAATAGTTGATGTGGAATTAAAATGTCATGTGTTACACCCCTCATAATGGTGCATACCCATCTATTCCTAATCTTATTAATAAATTTAGTCTAATGGTGGAAAGTTTGATGGAATATCCTCTTCATGGGAAAGGGGATCTTGGAGAGTGATACTAGTATAATTTATTTAAGTGGGAGTCACATAACTTTCACTCACTTCTAGAGGAAAAATTTCCTAGTAGTAGACTATGGTATTGCTTTGAGGGATTGGATGCATGATGATAGGTGTGTTTAGGAATTATATTATGGATTGTTGGAGCATTAATGCTATAATTTTGGTGTTGATAGCTTTAATGAGTTTAGTTTAGAAAGTGCTATCGAATGCATGAGAATCTTCCATTATTTTTCTTTATTGATTGTTTTCTTCTATTTTCCTAAGAAGGGGTACAATCTTTTCAAATTCATCCAAAAATAACCAATCCAATCTTCCTTAATCCATAGACACATTTGGCATAAAAGAGTCAAGTGAGAGATAAGAAACTTCAAGGAGAGTGATTTTTGCATGTTTACTTGTTTTATTAAAGTTGTGATGTTTACTTTGTTTGAAATTTTTTATGTCAAATTTGTTTAATATATCATGATGAAATCATGTGATTGCTTCATTTTTCTTTCCATGATTTTGATAGTTGAGATATTGTAACTAAGAATACTATATATAAAAAAATCTACTAGAATAAAAACTATCAATAGGGAGGGCATAGGGGCCCTAGTGGTTGTGAACCATATATTTTTGGGTAGGATTTATAGGCTACTCTTGCACTTAGAATATTTCACCTAAAAGGAGAGAGATAAACCCCACTCAAAAGTCTAGGTGGTTCACTCAAATTAGGAGATGCATGATGTTATTAAGGCTAAATGGAATGATATAAGTGCAATTAAATGAACTATTTGATTGATTATGAATGTAAAACCTAAAAATTATGCAATGTTTGAAAACACAATGTGATATGCAAACATGAACTAAACATGAACAAATGCAAAACAAAAATGAAGGTTGAATCAGAGTGCACCTGGAAATATGATGAAGATTCTAGAGTATTTTGAATGTTGACATAAATCACTAAAAATCGCTAGTGGGAGTCATTCACCACTGATGGAAAATCAATCTTGCTTCTGATGAAAACTTCTGGAAACTAGTTTCTGAGTGTCGGGATCTAGAATCTGACAAAATATGGATTTCAAGCCTTAAGGTGGGACTCATTTGCCACTGATGGAAAATCGTTCCACTCCCAAAATTATGTGAAATCAAGGACCAATACTGTAGCACTAGATCTAAGGTTGTCTTCTTGTTGGGTTGACGGAGTCAAATCTGCAAAAAAATGGATAAAATTTCTTCTCCAGGCTTGAAATAGGTTGTAGTTGAAACACTTTGTTGAATTATTGTCCACTTTTCAACACCTAATAGATTTTCAAATCTACATACACAAGTCTGTAAACACACATGCAAAGGGAAAAAATGGTTAAGGGTTAGGTTATAGGGATTTGCCTTGGTCAAATCCCACTTTGGTAATCAAACCCTTAATGAAAATAATGAAATAAAAGAGAATGATAAAAAAATAACATGCAAATTTTATCAACTTACCAAATCCTTGTTGAAGAAAATATGAAGATATATCAATGGCTGCTCCAAAATACTTGATTGATGCTTGATTGAATGATGCAAAGTGCTTAAATGCTTGAATGAATGAGTGAATTAGTGAACTTGATGAATGGGGGTTAAAATATATGTAAAAACACTTATTTACACAAACTTGTGCATTAGTAACCCGAAGTTACCTCATCATAGGCCGACATAAGGTGATTTTAAATAAAAACCCAAAAGAAAATTTGAAATATTTTGAATTTTGAGCCAAGAGGGACTATTCACCACCCATGGTGAATGGGTCCCACCTTGGACTTGAAAGTGGGTGTTGAGAATTATCTTTCATTTAATGTTGTTTGTTGGGTTTACATTCAAAAAAAAACTTAATTAATCCTTATAAGGGAATAAGGGGTCAAATAAAGCATACGAGGTGTAAATAGTGAAATTAAGCCTAGAAAAGTGTTAAATCTTGTTACAAGACTTTACAACACTTCAAAATAGGACTTGATAAGCGATGAAAAGGTTATTTTTAGGTGAATTGTAATGAATAGAGTCTACAAAAGTGTAGAAATGTTTTACAACACTTCAAAACACCTTCACAAGATGCCATAATTTGAATTTTAAGGACATAATGTGAATGTTTAAGCCACATTGCAACATTAAATCAAAGAAAAAAGGACCAAGAATCATGAAGAAAGGACTAAAAGACCATGAAAATGACAAGGGTCCATTTTTCTATGGCACATTTAGCCCCCACTTTAGTGACATGATGAACTTGATTCAAACTCACACTAAAGTAGCCATGAATATCAAGAAGGATCCCAATGCACTTATGTTAGCAAGATGGAATGGAAATGATCAAGAGGGATGATCAATCCCCAAGCATGAAGATCCCATGGAAAACTAAACATAAGAAAAAAGGAACACACATGTGTGAAAGAGAAAGAAAAGTAGGATGAAGCTTCGATCATCTGTCCAAATAGTTGTGGATTAGATCTAGGCTGATTGTGAGGAAAAGAGAATGCATAGTCACTCTAGGGTGACAATAATCATGGCATGCAGCCAGGTGAGAAGACCCGAAAAGGTGAAGTACATACGATAGTTGGTATGTACTCACAAACACATAGGTGGCTTTGGGGAAATTCATGCGGCTAAATGGGCTTCCCGCTCAACCATATCAAAGTTATACCTCCTAATAAAATTAACAAGGTGCCACAAGGGAAAATGTCAGTTCATGCTTCATGAGACAAGAAAATATTTGTATGCTTAGAACTCATGAACAAAGAGAAAGGTGCCACAGGCATACAATTTGTGTTATGCAAGGTGGAAAAGATTAAAAACATGTAAATTGTAAAGTGAAAAATTCAAAGGATGTGAAAGAAAGTTCATAGGAGTCTTGTTAAGTTCATGCAAAGTCTGTCACTTAGGGAACATTGTGTCTAATGTCTCCAAGAGAGGACCAATCAAAGAATAGTATATTCATAGCTTAGGGAATGCAATGTATCACATCAAGCCACTAAGAGGAATGTAATATGCTAAGATAGATCACACTTATGAAGAACACCACACCCAATGTCATCTAGAAAGTGACGAACGCATCGTATGAAGTGATAAGGCTTCACTAAGAACCAAAAATGCAAATGAAATGATGCCAATGTATTCCCCCTACTTTAAAAAAATTGTTGCACACCATTCTATGAGTAATTACTTTAAAGTAGCAAGGGAATGAAAATGAAAAAAGGAAAAAAAGACATGAGAGCCAACTTGGAAAGCCCCTATGCTAAGTTATATGTTTCCAAGTAAGGCTACGTCATGTAAATGAAAAAAGAGAGAAAAAGAAAGGGAGGTTCCCCCCAGAAAGGAACACACCAAACACATAAGGGATCTATGGATTTGGGATTAGTATGTTCATTGTTGCAATGTTTTTATGAAAGAGCTTGGAACTACCATCATTCCCCAAAGCACATAGAACTAGAAGAATGACACAAAGAGAGCGAAAAAAATGGAAAATAAAGTTTGTTTTGGGTCAACATGGAAGAGAAATTGTGGTCTCAATGCTTTGCATCATCCCCAAAAGGAAAACACAAGTGAAAAGAAAATGAAAGGAAAAAGAAAAGGAATATATTTTGGGTCAACATGAAGGAGACATTTTTGTCTCAATACCTTGTGTCATCCCCAAAAGGAAAAACACAAGAAAAGATAAAGTAAAAAGGAAAAGGGGACCGATTGGGTCAACATGGAAGAGACATAGGGAATCTCAATGCTTTGCATCATCCCCAAAAGGAAAAACACAAAAAAAAAGTGAAAAAGGCTATGCACAAGATATGGAAGAATAGAGGTACAAATAGAGGAAGTGTACAAGAGATAGAACATAAAACACACATTATGGGGGAACACAATACACACATAAAATCAAACCAAATAAAAAGAGAAAGGAAAATAAATGAAAAATGGCTAGTAAGGTGAATGCAAGTCAACCATCTAACAAGTCATCTACCTCCCAATCATGTTTAGTGTATTGCGAGGGTAGTTGACTATCCAAAGGAAGAATTACAAGTGTCGAACTAGGAGATGTGCGAGGTTCTTCACTTGGTGGAGAGGGTTTATCATTTAAGCTCATGGTAGATGAAAATAAAGAGTTTATATTGTTATGCACTTCTTCATCTATTTTGTTATCTCCTCATCATCATCATCATCATCAAGGTTGATTACGATAGGAGGATGAAGGGTTATTTCTAAGGAAGGATGTATCAAAATTTGTGGCTATTGGATTGGTTCATTTGGTTGTGAGGCCTAGATTGTATTATCTTGTGGTGAGTTAGGAGGATGAGGGTTATCATATATTGCTTCTATCAAAGATAGAGGTTGGTTTTCTTTGTTTCTTCCATTCGAGACTGATGAGCGATGAGACAACGATGACGCCTACACTCCCTAGCACCGCATTTTTGTTTTATTTTATTTTGAAGTCGTTGAGATGTAAGAGCAGGTTGATCCATCATAGGTTCCTTTTCTTCTAGAGGGGGAAGACTAGAAGAAACTGAAGAAGATGGGTCAATCACTTTCTCTTTAGCTTTATACACGTGTTTAACATGAGGAGGCATGATAGGCGTTGTTTCATTTTCTCTTGGTACAAGTTTAAATGAGGAAGGGGAAGTGTCTATGGGTGGTTGTTCAAGAGTATGTGTGGTTTTTTCAATGTCAGAGTCAAGTTGAAGCATGGTTTCATCTAGGATAGGAGGAGTGGAAGCAGATGGGGACATGTTACGAAGAGACAATTCGGTTATGTGTTTGGCTTTGAACTTTTGATAGGTTGTGAAAAAGAAATCCTTACGAGGGGTGATGGGTTCCATAGGTTCATTCCAAAAGTATTCTAAGAAAAAATTACCTTTAGAATATGGGTATGTGTAGGATTATCATGGAAAAAATAGACCCTTAAGTGGCAAAAAATTTAGAAAAATCAGAGTTAGGAAACTTCACATAAAATTTTGAATAAGTTATCTATATTATTTCAAAAATAAGTAAGAATAGAATATGTAGCAAATTGAATGTAGTTTCTAAACTACTAGGTTTTTTTTAAGAAAAAAAATCTATTTAGTGAAAATTTGAAATTTCAATGCAGTAGTACTTAAATTTTAGGGAAAAAATAAGAATTAGGTGTCTGTCTGACCACCCTAACCACAATAAAATGATAATATTTTTTTATAAGATTTTAGATATAAGTAGAGGACTCATGTCCCATGTGATGCATACTTTTTTGTAATTTTTTTCAAGTAATAATTAATTATGATTTTTTTCTTGCAAATTTAAAAAATATAAAAACTCGTATGTTTGACCACCTTAACTTGGTCAAAACTTCATGAAATTTGATTTTTATTTTTTTAATCCTATAGTATACAAATCATAGAATGTGACACATGTTTTGGATTCAAAAAATGTGATCATATTGTTTGAAAGCTATAGATGTTTTTCAATCACCTATCAATGAGGACATTAGTTGTAATTCAAATAGAAAATGAATAATAATTACTTATTAAATTCAAAGTAAAGCATAATTTATATTGGTTGAAAGCTGAAAATCTCCTTTAAAAACTCTTTTTGTTTCATCAATTTGGGTAAAAAAAAGTCGTTAGCCACATACCCATCATATTGGCACTTTTTGGCCCATCATGATCCTACACATACCCAGATAGTGGATTAAAGCCACTATGGTTTATGGTAAATATTTAATTGTCATGTGTAAACTTCAAACATTTGTGAACAACTGAGGGGACCGCTTTTATCGAGTTAAGCCAAGGGTGACCTAACCATAGATGAAATTGATCATATTGTGGAATGATAGAAAATCTTACATCCAAAGTTTTAGGTCCTACTTGTAACGGGAGTACGATCAATCTGATCATAGGGCACACAAAACTAGTATGTGTTTTAATCCATCCAATGGGTTTATTATAATCATCTTGATACAACTCATGTAATACTAAAAACTCTTATGTGATCACACTCTCGCCACAGGCGGGGTCTATTAATATCCCATTGGTGGGCTTATCATAGATTCTGTCAACTACGTAAAGAGGACCATGAGGAATTTTTTTAAGCATATCTTTGGAAGAAAAAGTGATATCAAGAGTTTTTTTGGTTGGGTCCTTATGAGGGATAAGGTCTATCGCACCCACAAGTTTATCCATAGGATTAACTTGGGTAACATTTGGAGTTATATCAGGTTTTCATTATTTGTATCAATGTTCATGACTTGAAGGTTTGAAAGTTCACTAGCCTTAACAAATGAAACATTGCATTTAGGCATGGGGTTGGTAAAGATTTCTAAATTCTGGTCCGGGGGTGCAATAGACTTATTGCCTTGATCATTAACACGCACAATGGAAAAATGACTGGAATCAATGAGGTCTTGAACTAAGTGTTTGAGATGCTTACATTATTCGGTGTCATGTCCATTTCAAGGTGATGAAAATGACAATAAACATTTTTTTTAAAGGTGGGTGGTAAAGGCTTAGTGGTATTAGGTTGTTTAACGGTAGGAAAAGTGATCATTTGTTGCTAGAGCAATTGGTTGATTGTATTATGGAGAGTATCAGGTAAAGGAGTAAATTGTCTCTTTGGGTCCCCATAGGTAAAGGGCACCACTAATTTAACAGATGCCACTTGACTCAGAATAGGTTGGGTTCATTGTGCAGAAGGCGGATTGAAGTGTAAAAATATTTTGTTCAGTTTTCTAAAGTTTTGCGCATTGTTTTGGTTGTTTTGCTCAGTCTTCTCAACTTGGTTAGAAGTGGACTTTGAATCACAACTAGAAACTAAGTTGTGATAATCACAAAGGGTCATACATAAATGATTGAAAAAAGGGAATTTCATCATATTAGTCAACTTATCTTGAAGGTTAGTGCAAGTTTTCAATAAACATCTTTTGTAGATGTGAATCAGGGATTTTGACATCGATTTGAGCATACAATGACTGATATCATGAAATGAAATCAGTTACTTTTTCATCTACATTACATCACATTAAATCAACCATCATATTTTTAGGAGTCATATGAACTTGGAAATGACTTATAAAAGCATCCACAAGTTCATTGAATGATTAGATTCAATGATTGGGTAAGTTTGTAAACCACTCCAATGTACTGTCCTTCAAGGTCCTAGGAAAAGGTTTGACTAATAGCTTATCATTGAGGACAAAGTCACTACACAAGGTTGTATAAGAATTGACATGATTAGTAGGGTCTCCTTTACCTCCATATTTCTCAAACCTAGGCATTTTAATCCCTTGTGGCATCTGTGTGTGTAAGATCTCTAAGGATAATGGGCTACTACAAACATGATATGTGGGTGGAGTATTTTGGCTTTGGCTAATGGTGGATATTTTTTGTTGCATGGATGAAATTGTGTTAAAGAGTTGTGTAATGATGGGATCAGTGTAAGTGGTATGAGGTGGAAAGGAAAATGGTGATGGAGTGTATGTAATGCTAGGGGAAGTGAAAGGGACACTAAGAGGGGTGAAGGTGGAAGAAGGAAAATGTGATGCCACAAAAGAACTAGGAATGCTATTTGGAATAGTGACACAAGGAGCCACAAGACTACCCTGTTGCATAGTTTTTGTAACCTAAGGAGTGGTATAAGTTGGTATGGATGCTATGGTTGAAGGAGGAGGATTGTGAGATCCTCCTTGCCTTACAACAATGTTAGCTAACTGGGAAGTAGAAGGAACATGTTTATTGTATATCTCAACTATTCTCTTCATAACTTGTAAGCCATCATCACTTTCAATCAAATGATGAAGGTTTTCTATTGCAGGTATGGTAGTGGTAGAAATTCTTTCAAGGGATAAATCTTGTTGTAAATGTGCAAAATCCTCATGAATACTAATGAATTTTTCTTGCGGAATGGAATTGTTTTGTGTGTCAACATTCATTGGATGGAAATTTGAAGGAATATTAGTGGTATTTTCCATGCCTAATGCACCATTGTCCATACTAGGAGTAGGAGCTCTTGAGATCCCAAGGTCCACAACAAAAGTACTATCATGGGAAGCCATGAGTCTAGAACTTCATCTCACTAAAGTATTATCAATGGGGCACCAAACACTCATACAAGTACCACAAAATATGGGGTGAATGCAAATGAAATGTAATCTAGGAGTGCAAATTACAAATAATAGGAATTCTGCAAACTAGAACAGAGAAATAACAATAGAGAACATAAATGTAGTAAATACCCATAAAATGCCTAAAAATGCAATCTAAAATGTGCAGGTGGACTAATTTTCCTAGGGTGGCGAATGAGTAGATTTTTTATGTTTTTTAGAAAATTTAAAGTGATTTTAAGGGTTTTCAAATGCAAACTAAGGATGAAAATGCATATTTTCAAGTTTTTTCAACGATATGTTATGAAAAAATGAAGTCTAAATGAATCTTTTAATGCAATTTGAAGAAACCATAGGATGCAAATGCAATGCAAAATACAATGCAATTAAGTCCTTAGATGGAAATATAAATGCAAATCAGAATTATATGATATTCAATATGTAGGTTCACCAAAATGAACTGTATATTTTTGGGTAGGATTTATAGGCTACTCTTGCACTCTTAGGATGTTTCACCTAAAAGGAGAGAGATAAACCCCAATCAAAAGTCTAGGTGGTTCACTCAAATTAGGAAATGTATGGTATTATTAAGGCTAAATGGAATGATCTAAGTGCAATTAAATGAGCTATTTGACTGATTATGAATGAAAAACCTAAGAATTATGCAATGGTTGAAAACACAATGTGATATGCAAACATGAACTAAACATGAACAAATGAAAAACATAAATGAAGGCTGAATCAAAGTGCACCTGGAAGTATGATGAAGATTCTAGAGTATTCTGAATGTTGATAGAAATCACTAAAAATAACTAGTGGGACCCATTCGCCACTGATGGCGAATCGGTCGGGTATATGCAAGATCATCATGGAAAAAACAGGCCCTTAAGTGGAAATCAAAGTTAACTAGTGGGATTTCCCATTCGCCACGATGGCGAATCGTCGGGTATATGCAAGATCATCATGGAAAAAACAGGCCCCTCAAAATTCAAAAAATCAAAGTTAGGAAACTTAGTAAAAAATTGAATAAGTTATCTATATTATTTAAAAAATATGTAAGAATAGAATCTGTAGCAAATTGAATGTAGTTTCTAAACTTCTAGGTTTTTTTTTTTTTAAATCTATTTGGTGAAATTTTGAAATTTCAATGTAGTTGTACTTAAATTTCAAGGAAAAAGAAAGAAGTAGGTGTCTGTTTGACCACCCTAACCACAATAAAATGATAATATATTTTTATAATATTTTAGATATAAGTAGAGGACTCATGTCCCAATATGATGAATGTTTTTTTGTGATTTTTTTCTCAGTAAATAATTAATTATGATTTATTTATTACAACTTTTAAAAATATAAAAACTTGTATGTCTAACCACCTTAACTTGGTGTCAAAACTTCATGATTTTTTCTTTCAATCCTATAGTATGTGAAGGATAGAATGTGATGCATGTTTCATATTCAAAAAGTGTGACACCGTTTGAAATTTATAGATGTTTTTTAATCATCCTATCAATCAGGGATTTAGTCGTAATTCAAATAGAAAATGAATAATAATTATTTATTAAATTCAAAGTAAATCATAATTTATATTGGTGGAAAGCTAAGAATCTCCTTTAAAAACCATTTTCATTTCATCAATTTTGGGTTAAAAAAAGTCATCAGCTACATACCCCTACACGTAGCCATCATATCGCCACTTTTTGGCTCATCATGATCCTACACATATGCAGTCCTGCTTCTGATGAAATCTTTTGGAAACTAGTTTCTAAGTGTCCGGATCTAGAATCTAACAAAATCTAGATTTCCAGCCTTAAGGTGAGACTCATTCACCACTGATGGTGAATTAGTCCACTCCCAAAATTATGTGAAATCAGGGACCAATTCTATAGCACCAGATCTGAGGTTGTCTGCTTGTCGAGTTGACGGAGTCAAATCTATAGAAAACAGACAAAATGTCTTCTCCAAGCTTGAAATAGGTTGTATTTGACTTGAAATTTTTTTTTGACTTCTTGTCCACTTTTCAACACCTAATAGCTTGTCATATCTGCATACACAAGTCTACAAACACACATACAAAGGGGGAAAATGTTTAAGGGTTAGGTTATAGAGATTTTCCTTGGTCAAATCCCACTTTGGTAATCAAACCCTTAATGAAAATAATGAAATGGAAGAGAATGGTAAATAGATAACATGTAAATTCTATCAACTTACCAAACCCTTTTTGAAGAAAATCTAAAGATATATCAATGGATGCTCCAAAATACTTGATTGATGCTTGATTGAATGATGCAAAGTGCTTGAATGCTTGAATGAATGAGTGAATTAGTGAACTTGATGAATGAGGCTTAAAATGGATGTAAAATCACTTATTTATACACACTTGTGCCTTAGTAACCCAAAGATACCTCATCATAGGCCAACATAAGGTGATTTTAAATAGAAACTTGAAAGAAAATTTGAAATATTTTAAATTTTGGGCCAAGAGGGACACATTCGCCACCCATGGTGAATGGTTCCCACCTTGGACTTGAAAGTGGGTGTTGGGAATTATCTTGCATTTAATGTTGTTTGTCGGGTTAACATTCAAAAACACACTTAATTAAGCCTTATAAGAAGGGGTCAAATAAAGCATAAGAGAGGTGTAAATATTGAAATTAAGCCTAGAAAAGTGTGAAATATTGTTACAAGACTTTACAACACTTCAAAATAGGACTTGATAAGTGATGAAAAGGTGATTTTTTAGGTGAATTGTAATGAATAGAGTCTAGAAAAGTGTTGAAATGTTTTACAACACTTCACAACACCTTCACAAGACACCATAATTTGAACTTTAAGGATCTAATGTGAATGTTTAAGCCACATTGCAACATTAAATCAAAGCAAAATTGACCAAGCATTGTGAATAAATTCCTAAAAGACCATGAAAATTCCAAGGGGCCATTTTTCTACAGCACAGGTTGAAATTGAATACTCAATTGGCATGAAGGTAGCATCATTGGTGTAATATAGTGCTAAAGTGGATTATTGGTAATGTTTAAGTTTCTATAGGGTATTGGGAAAGGGCTATAATAGGGTAGTGATCCATTATGCAAGGGGTTAAAAATCTATGGGATGGTTAAATTGGATTGTGGAGAGGTATTACAGGGTTGGGGTAGTAACAAAGATAAAGATCCTTAGGAAACTTAGAGGGGATAGCTCAGCACAAAAAATGATTCAAACCCACAACGAAAAAAAATCTTGTTATTTTTATTCATAATGGTAGTTGGATGCATAAATCTTGGTATTTTTAAAATCCCTCAAACTATTGCCTACTATTGTTGTCTATATTTGTTCCCACATTTGTGTTGTTGATCTTTAGTCTATGTTCTATTTTGTTCTACTTGTTATCTTTATGACCATTAATGTATTTCAACGCATTCATTTAACCTAAAATACAAATAAAAACTACATATAGTTTAAAGAATGGGTAGATTTATTTGTATGAACTTGATTCATTTATCTACACTATTATTAGGCTTTTTATTACATTTATGCTTTCATAGAACTCTATACCCTCTTCCTAAGCCACCATTTTGGCATAGACAACAAGGATATTGGAAAAAGGCTTTAGATCTTGAATTTATACTCATTATTTGTATTTGGATAAAAAATTTAAAGCCTTCTAAATAACTAGTTTGTGCACATTTTCTTGAGGAATTTTATCAAATAGTTCACATGATTTTCTATTTTAGAAGTACAATAACCTATGCCAAAATGGGATCTTTGGAATAAGGCATTGATATCCATTCAAACATAAAGGATAATGGAATTTTTTCAGATGATATACTTGTAAATGTGTTGATAGATATATGTTCAACTACTTCCTTATCAACAACCTTGGGCATGAAAATGGTTGTAGGTGTTTACTTAAAATAAATATTTTCACTCTATTATACTTAATACCTATGTTATCTTATTCAATTCCAAATTGGATCTTTTTTGAAACTTTGTGGACATTAATTAATTTATTTAAGTTACAATATTGATTTGTCTTTTGTTCATTTATGCTTTTGGGTTTTCTCCTACCCCCGAGTCTTACATATTGTAATTGGGTTTAATATGGATTCTTATTTACTCATTTCATTTACTAGCTAATATTAATATACTTAATTTATTACGTATCTTTTATGTGTGTTTTATAAATTTTTTGAATCTCTCCTAGTCTGTTGTAGAGACTACACAATTCACAATACTTTCAAGGGACTTGTTTCATTGATCTATACAAAACCTTGTAACCCTTCACACTTGATTTATATTTAAAAAAAAAGGGAATGATGTGCTATATTCATTCTAGTTCTTAGCATTACCAATACTTAACAATTTTTCTTTCCAAATGATATTACTTATTTGGTTTCTTTTCCTATTTTTCATGTATCCCCAATTGGCCATATTTGTAACAATTTATACATTATATTTTAAATTCATTAAAAATATCTTGTTACAATGCTAGTTCATGTCTTGATCATCACTTGAATTATATTTTAATTCTAGTGATGATAGATTTATGATATGATTCATGACATTTATTTTTTTAATAGATTGGATTAGTGTACTGACTCAAATAATATTTTTTACATTTCAAAGCTAATTGGTGTATTAGCTTAGATACTCTATTTTACATTTCAAATTCCAGAAGGAAGAGGTTGTTTCCCTCCAAGGAAGAGCTACCAAAACATAAAGGGGCTTGGCTAGTTTTATGTTTTTTTCAATAGTGTCCATACACATGACATGCGATTGAATTTTGTCTTTAACACTTGATGGTTTCCTATGAAATTTATATAATGCATACTTGCAATAACATCAATTTTTAGTTTTCCAAAATTGTCTTTATTCCTAAAGGTGAAACACTCATCTATTGGCTGAGATGTTCTTATCTCTAGGGTTCAAAGTAGGCTTGTCTATAAAACACCATACCTTTTTGTCACCATTATGTTTCTTTATATTATAAAGTATTGTCTTTTATTGTTATTGTTTTTTATTATGGGAAAAATAGGTTTTTATGGGGCCTTGAAACCTAGTACAAATAGTTTTTATGGGATCTATAACCCAATCAAAAGTAAGAAAGCTGCTAATAGAAAATAATCAACAAATCATCGACAAACCAACAAAAATAGCCATCAAAGATCAACAATACAACTCAAGTTGCAAACAAAAAGAACCAAAGGGACCTTTAACCGAAATAACCAATTTTTGATGATAGTAACCACCTGAAATAATCAGGAAACAATGCATCAAGGTGAACCATTGATTTTTGGCTCCTATGGAAAACTCTTTCTCTTGTATGGTTTAACACCTAAAAGGAGAGAGATGGGAGAAAAAATTCTAATGGTTCATTAAAATTATAAAATGTATGATGTTTTCTAACCTAAATGATGTTAACTAAATTAAATTGACTAATCTAAATGAATGAATATGAATGTAAAAGTGAAATTAAAGCTATGCTTGAAAACACATTGTGATATGCAAATAATGAAGTAAATGAAGAAAATATGCAAAACTAAAGGAAATTAGTTAAATAAGAGTACACCTGGGTGAAGCATGATGAATCTAGAATTTTGTGGATGCTTTTTGAAATAATTGATTTTTCATAGTGGGACTCATTCACCCAGGGTGGTGAATCAGTCCTCCTCCTGGTGAAAAACTGTCAGGAACAAGTTTTTATTTGTCAGGATCCAGAATCTGACAAAATTCAGATTTTCAATCCTAAGGTGGCCCGAATCATTCACCACAAGTGGTGAATCATTCCTCTCCCAAATTTCTAAAAAATCATGAGACAACTCTACAACACCAGATCTAGAAATCACTACCTGTCAGGTTGTCGAAGTCAATTCTGCAGGAAACAGACATAAAGCATTCTCCAAGCTTGAAATAGACTTGAGTTGACTTGTAAACCAATCTTCAACACCAAAAATCTTGTCAAATCTACACACAAAAGGCTGCAAACAAACATGCAATAGGGGGGAAATGGTTTAAGCTTAGTGAATAGGGTTTTTCCTTGGTCAAACCCCACTTATGGTAATCAAACCCTTAATAAAATAAAGAAATGCAAAGGAATGATAAACTAACAACATGAAAATGCTATCAACTTACCAAACCCTTGATGATGCAAGTTTGAAGTAATGTCAATGGCTGCTTCAAAGTGCTTGAATAGTGCTTGAAAAGATGTTGTCAAATGCTTGAATGCTTGAATATGATGTACGAATGTTGGAGAATTGTAGGGGATATAAAATGAGGTGAAAATCACTTATTTATACACACTTGTGCCTTATTTAACCATTCATAACTCATCACAGGACAACATCAAGTGTTTTTGAATAAAATTTTGAAAGGAAATTTAAAATATTTTGAATTTGGGGCCAAGGGGGATTCATTCGCCAGCCATGGTGAATGGGTCCCACCTAGGACCTAAAAATGTGTGTCGAGAAATATGTTGTATTTAATTTTTTTGTCAAGATAATACTCAAAAGTACACTTAATTAAGCTTATGAGAGCATAAAGAGGTCAAATAAAGCATGAAAAAGGGATAAATAGTGAAGATGTGCCTAGAAAAGCATGAAAGATTGTTACAAGACTTTACAACACTTCAAAAAAGGACTTGTTGATGAATAAAAGGTGATTTTTAGGTGAATTGTAATAAATAGAGTCTTGAAGAATGTAGAAATGTCCTACAACACCTTCACAAGATGTCATTCTTTGAATTTTAGTACCTAAATAAGCATGTTCAAACCATGTTGCAACATAAAATCAGAGAAAAATATATCAAACACCATGAAACAAGACAAAAAAGGCCATGAAAATGACAAGGGGCCATTTTTATATGGCACATTTAGCTCCCACTTTAGTGAGAGGATGAACTTGTTTCAAAATCACACTAAAGTAGCCATGAACATCTAGAGGAGGGTTCAAATGAACTTACGTTAGAAAGATGGAATGAAAACAATCAAGAGGTATGATCAAGCCCCCAAGATGAAGATCCCATGGAAAAATAAGCATAAGAACATAGGAACAAACAAGTGTTGAAATGAATTGGATGAAGCTTTGATTGTCAATCTAACTAGTTGTGGATTAGATCTAGGCTAATTGTTTGAAAAATAGAATGTGTACTCACTCTGGGGCCACAAAACTTTAGGTTGTCCATGGGGTGAGAAAGCCCAAATTTACTCACTCTAGGGCCATAGAACTAGTTTTCCATGGGGTGATAAATACCAAAGGTAAGATGCATACGCTAGTTGGTATGCATTCACAAGCACAAAAGTGGCTATGGGGAAAAGTCATGCTGCTAGGTGGGCTTCCCGCTCAACCATATTAGAGTTACACATGTTGATAAATTTAACAAGGTGCCACAAGGAAAAATGCCATGAACAAGAAAGAAAGGAAGGTACCATAGTCATGCAAGTTGTGCTATGCAAGGTGGCAGAAATGTAGAAATGTAAAATGCAAAAATGTAAAGATGTAAAAATGTAAAGATGTTAAGTGTAAACTATACAACGGAGTCTTGTTCAGTTTATGCAAGGTCAGTCACTTAGGGAAAATTGAGTCTAAAATATCTGGGAGATGACCAATCAAAGAATAGTATATTCAAAACTTAGGGGATGTAGTGTCTCGCATTAGGCCACCAAGAGGAATGTAATATGCTTAGAAATATTACAATTATGAAGGACATCACACCCAATGTCATCCAAAAAGTGGCAAACACATCATATAAATGAAAACGATACACTAGGAACCAAGAATGCAAATGAATTATGGTAATGTATGCCCCCCACTTTAAAGGAATTGCTACACATTATTCTGTGAGCAATTACTTTAAAGTAGAGAAGAAAATAAAAAGAAAAAAGAAAATAAGACATGAGAGCCAAGCTAGAAAGCCCTATGCCAAGTCATATGTTTCAAAGTTAGGTTGTGTCATGTCAAGGAAAATGAAAAGCCAAGAAAAGGAAATTTCTCCACAGAAAAAGAAAGCACACCAAACACATAAGGGATCTATGGATTTGGGGTCAGTATGTTTGTTGCTGCAATTTTTTTATGAAAGAGCGCAAAACTGCCATTATTCCTCAAAGCACATAGAACTGGAAGAATGAAGCAAAGAGAGCGAAAAAAAAAAGGAAAAAGGAAAGTCCATTTTGGGTCAACATGGAAGAGGCATTGCAGTCTCGATGCTTTGCATTGTCCCCAAAAGGAAAAACACAAGAAAAATGAAAATGAAAAAGGTGAAAAAGAATTAAAAATATTTTGGGTCAACATGAAGGAGACATTTTGGTCTCAATGGCTTGCATCATCCCCAAAAGGAGAACACAAAACAAAAAGAGAAAAATACAAGGACCTTTTGGGTCAACATGGAAGATACATAGGGCGCCTCTATGCTTTGCATCATCCCTAAAAGAAAAACACAAAACAAAAAAGAGAAAAAGAAAAGGACCTTGTGGGTCAACATAGAAGAGACATAGGGCATCTCTATGCTTTTTCATCCCCAAAAGGAAAACACAAAACAAAAGTGAAAAAGACAATGTAGGACATATAGAAGAATAGAGGTACAAATAGAAGAAGTGTACAAAGAGAGGAAACATCAAACACACGATATGGGGGAACATGATACACACATGAAAAGGGAAAATGAAAAGGAAAAGAAAAGGAGAAGAAGTGAAAAAGGCTAGTTAGGTGAATGCAAGTCAACCATCTAATAGGTCATCCACCTCCCAATCATGTTCAGTGTAATGTGAGGGCAGTTCACTGTCCAAAGGAATAATTGCAAGCACCAAACCAGGAGTCATACCAGGTTCTTCTCTTGGTGGATAAGATTTATCATTTAAGCTCATTGTTGATGAGAATAAAGAGTTTAAATCATTATGCACTTCTTCATCTATTTTTGTTATCATTGCATCATCATCATCATCATCAATATTAATGACAATGAGAGGATGAAAGGGTGATTTCTAATGATGGATGTATCAAAAGTAGAGGTTTTTGGATTGGTTCATTTTGTTGTGATTGTTGCACTAGACTATCTTGTGGTAGAGCAGGAGAAGGAGGATGGTCATCTATCACTTCTGTCAAGGGTAGAGGTTTATTTTCTTTATTTTCTTCCATGCGAGATTGACAAGCAAGGAGATGATGATGACGCCTATGTTCCCTAGCACTGTGGCTTCATTTAATTTGGTTTTGGAGTTGTTGAGGTGTAAGAGTAGATTGAGTCATCATAGGTTCTTCTACTTTTGAAGAGGGAAGGATAGAAGAAACTGAAGAAGATGGGTCAACCACTTTCTCTTTGGTTTTATACACTTCTTTAAGGCAAGGAGGCATGACAAGTGTTGTTTCATTTTCTATTGGTCATTTGAATGATGGCGGGGAAGTATCTAAGGGTGTTTGTTTAGGAGGTTGTGTGGTTTGCTCAATATCAGACTCAGGTTGAAGCATGGTTTCATCTATGGTAGGAGGTGTGGAAGTGGATAGGGACGCGTTATGAAGAGACAATTCAGCAATCTTTTTGGCTTTAAAATTTTGATAAGCAATGAAAACGAAGTCCTTTCAATGGGTGATGGGTTCCATGGGTGTAGGCCAAAAGGCTTCTAATGAAAAATTACCTTTGGAAGATAAAGGATTAAAGCCACTATAGTGTATGGTGACTATCTTAGTGTCATGTGGAAACTTCAAACACTTGTGAACAACTAATGGGACCACTTTTGTTGAGTGAAGCCAAGGGTGGCCTAGCGACAAATAAAATTGGTCAAATTGTGGAATAATTGAAAATGTTACCTCTAAATTTTTAGGTCCTACCTATAAGGTTAGCATGATCGATCTTAGCGTAGGGCATGTAAAACCAGTATATGTCTTAATCCATGCAATTGGTTTATTATATTCAACTTGATATAGCTCATGTAATACTAGAAACTCCTTTTTGATCATGTTCTCGCTACAAGCAGGATCTATTAATATTCCATTAGTGGGCTTATCATAGATTCTGCTAGCTATGTGGAGAGGACCATCAGGAAGCTTTTGTAGTATGTCCTTAGCAAAAAAAGTGATATCAAGAGACTTAGTGGTTTGGCCCTTACAGGGGATAATGTCTATCGTAGCCACCAGTTCATCCATAGGACCTTTTGTAATAATAGGGGGAGGTGTAACATGTTCATTGTTTGTATCAATAGTCATTACATCAATATTTGAAGGTTCACTAGCCTTGACAAATGAGGTAGTATGTTTAGGCATGGGATTAGTGAAAATTTGCAAATTTTGGTTAGGGGGTGCAACAAACTTATTTCCTTGATCATTAACACCCATAAGAGACAAATGGCCTGAATCAATGAGGTCTTGAGCTAAATGTTTGAGACACTTGCAGTGTTTAGTTTCATGTCCATTTTGGCGATGAAAATGGAAATAAGTGTTGGGTTTGAAGGTGGGTGGTAATGGCTGGTTTGGATCAAGTGGTCTAACGGGTGGCAAAGTGAGCATGCATTGTTGAATTAATTGATTCATCGTGTTATGAAGGGTATCTTGTTGGGGAGTAAACTATCTCTTTGGGTCCCCATAGGTATAAGGCACCATTGCTTTAATAGTTTCCACTTGATTTGGAATGGGTTGGGTTGGATGTGGTTGAGGTTGAGGATGTGAATTAAACTGTAAAAATCCTCTATTTGGTTTGCAGAAGTTTTGTGTGTTATTTTGGTTTTGATTGTTGTGTTCAAGTTTTTTAGCTCAGTTAGAAATGGATTTTGAATCACAACTTGAAACTGAGTTATCGTATTCACACAAGGTTTTTCATAAATTCATAAACAAATGGAATTTCATCATCATTAATTTATCATGAAGGTGTGTGTGCAAGTTTTTGATAAACATCTTTTGTAGATGTGCATCAGGAATCTTGACATCAATTTGAGCATACACAGATTGGTATCGCGAGATAAAATCCATTACTTTTTCATCTGTGTTTTTTCTACATTGCACAGAGGTCATCCATTGTCTTTTTAGGTGTCATGTGAACTTGAGAGTGAATTATGAAAGCATCCACCAATTCATTGAAAAAATAGATGGAATGATTAGGAAAGTTGGAAAACCACTCTAAGGTAGTGTCTTTCAAGGTCCTTGGGAAAAGTTTGGCTAATAGTTTATCATCAAGGACAAAGTCACTACACAAAGTGGTATAAGAATTAACATAGTTGACAAGGTCTCCTTTTCCTCAATATTTCTCAAACCGAGGCATTTCTATCCCTTTGGTATCGGGGTATGCAAGATTTCTAATGATAAAGGGATACTACAAACATGATATGTAGGCTAATCAGATTGAACTTGGATAATGGTGGAAATTTGATGCTGCATGGATGAAATGGTGGTAAGGAGTTGTGTAAGAAGGGGATCGGGATATGTGGGTTGAGGTGGAAGGGAAAATGGTGATGTGAGGGGAAGTGAAAGGAATACTATGGGGTGTGAAGGTGGTGGAAGGGACTTGCGATGCCAAAAGAGAAGTAGGAGTGCTAGTGGAAATTGGGAAAGAGGTAGCCGCATAATTAACTTGATGCATAGTTGTGTGAACATGTGGATTGGTATAAGTTGGTATGGAAGCTATGGTTGAAGGGGGAGGAACATGAGGTCCTCCTTGGCTTATAGGAATGTTTGCAGATTGGATATTAGAAGAAGCATGTTTATTGTAAATCTCGCCAATCTTCTTCATCACTTGCAATCCATCATCACTTTCAATTAAATGATGAAGGTTTTCAATGGTGGGTATAGTAGTGGTGGAAATTTTTTCAATTGACAAGTCTTGTTGTAAGTGTGCAAAATCCTCATGAATATTAATGACCTTGTCTTGTGAGAGAGAGTTGTTTTGGTTGTCAACATTTAGTGGATGGAAAGGTGAAGGCATAGAAGTAATATTGTTAAGGCCTAATGCACCATTTTCCATACTAGGAGTAGGAGCTCATGATATCTCAAGGTCCACAATGAAAGTGCTATCATGGGAGGCCATGAGTCTATAACTTCTTCTCACTAAAGTATTATCAACGGGGCATCAAAAACTCATACAAGTACCACAAAGGAGGGGTGAATAAAAATGAAAACTAATCTAAGAGTTTGAAATGAAAATAATAGAAGCACTACTAACTACAATAGAGATCTAACTACAAAAAACAAAAATGCAAACAAATTCTAGAAAAATGCTAAAAATGTTGTTTAACAAGTGCAGAGGAACTGATTCGCTCTGGGTGGTGAATGAGTACCAGTATGATGTTTTTGTGTGTTTTTTAGAATTTTTAAGATGATTTCAATGCTCTAGATAATGTAATCAAAGATGAAAAATGAATATTTTTAGTTTTTTCAATGAGATGCAATGCAAAAATGAAATCTAAATGAAGTTTTCACTAATGCAAGATAAAAAGTCCTAAAATGCAAAAACAAAAAAAAGTACTAATTGAATGTTAATGAAAATTTAAACTAGTATGCAATATGTAAATGAAATCAGAAATGCAAAAGTGTTCAAAAGTTGGGTTTACCAAAATGAACCATTGATTTTTTGCTCCTATGGGCTACTCTTGCTCTTCTAGGGTTTTTCACTTAAAAGGAGAGAGATAGGAGAAAAAATGCTAATTTTTCATTGAAATTATGTAATGTATGATGTTGTATAACCTAAATGAAGTTAACTAAATGCAATTGAATGATCTAAATAAATGAATATGAATGCAAAAGTGAAATTAGAGCTATGTTTGAAAACACATTGTGATATGCAAATAATGAAGTAAATGAAGAAAATATGTAGAACAAAAGGAAATGAGTTAAATCATAGTGCACTTGGGTGAAGTATGATGAATCTAGAATGTTGTGGATGCTAACTAAAATCACCAATTTTTCATAGTGGGACTCATTCGCCTAGGGTGGTGAATAAGTCATCCTCTTGGTGAAAAATTGTTGGGAACAAGTTTATGTCTATTGGGATCTAGAATCTAACAAAATCTAGATTTCAGTCCTAAGGTGGGACTCGTTCGCCATAGGTCACAAATCAGTCCTCTCCCCAATTTCTAAAAAATCAGGAGACAAATATGCAACACCAGATCTAGAAATCACTCCTTGTCGGGTTGTCAAAATCAATTATGTAGGAAATGGACAAAAAACCTTCTCCAAGCTTGAAATAGACTTGAGTTGAATTGATGCATCTAGTTGACCTGTAAACCAATCTTCAACATGAAAAAGCTTGTCAAATCTGCACACAAAAGGTTGCAAACAAACATGCAATAGGGAAAAAATGGTTTAAGGTTACTGAATAGGGGTTTTCCTTGGTCAAACCCCACTTTTGGTAATCAAACCCTTAATAAAAAATAATAAAGGAATGCAAATGCAAATGAATGATAAACTAACAACATGCTTAAAATGCTATCAACTTACCAAACCCTTGATGATGCAAGTCTAAAGTAATGTCAATGGCTGCTTATTAAAGCAAAGTGCTTGAAAAGATGATTTTTGTGAAAATGCTTGAACCTTTATAAATATGTTCAATGAATGTTGGACAAGAATTGTAGGAGATATAAAATGAGGTGAAAATACCATCCCTCTTATTTACCTTACACTTCACTTTTGTGCCTTAAAATCTAACCATTCCATACCTCATCACTTAAGCCAACATCAAGTGTATTTTGAATAAAATCCCAAAGGAAATTTAAAATGATTATGAATTTGGGGCTTTTTCAATCTTGGGGACTCATTACACGCTCCAATTCATGGTGAATGGGTCCCACCTGGGACCTGCAAAATTGTGTGTCAAGAAATATGTTGTATTTTTGTTGTTTGTCTAGGGAGTAGGGAAGGAAAGAAAGTGGTAGGTTTGTGGCAGAATTTCACATATTTGTTCTTAATCTTTCCTGTAGATGATTTTTGTAGCAGATGGAGATTAAATGTGGAGGATTAAATTTATGTATTTTCATGATTTTTGTTGGTAATGAAGAAATTTGCAGAGAATTTAAAATATTCATTCATGGATTTATGTTAATTAGTTTGGGTTTTATCAATAAAAATGGAAGCCACCCCCTCTGGTGGAGCTTACCAAAATAAAATAAATAAAGAGTTTGGGTTTCTTTCCTGTAGCTTGCTAGTAGCTTTGAAGGCTAAATATGAGATATATGACTTGCATAAATCTTGTTGTTGTCTACATGAGTTCTTGAATGTTATTTCAGTGGATTTCTCTATGGTTTTAATTAAATGAATGTACAAAAAGTTAGGATTCTATAAGTTAGATTGAATAGGCTACAAGATTGGGTGGCTTGATAAGGTTCCCTAGTTTTGACTGCATCAAATGGTACCAAAGCTAGAAGATCTTGAGAATGTAGAGTATGCACCAAGACCTATGGGTGAAGAGTGTTGAAGAGTGAAGTGGTGAAGTTGTGAGAGAGAGAGAGTTGTGAGAATGTTTATTTGTTGCAAGTATCAAAGAGGATCTGTGACTACTATATCATCTAGTAGAGGTTAAGGCTTGGTAGAAGGTGCATGAGAAAGAGGTGTGTCTTCCAAAAACCATCTATTGGGTAGAGGATAAGCAAGAGCAAGTTTTTTACAGCCTGGAGGACTTGTGACTACAAAGGGTTGATACCCTGAAGTGAGAGAGATTGTTGCAAGGAGGAATTGTAATTGCAGAGGGACTTGTGAGTCTCTAAAAATGGCTTTGAAGAAGAAGACAATATGGTTCATTAGAAGACCTTTGAGAATGTTATTTTGGGAAGAGTATTGGAAAAAAGTGAGAGAAAAGAAGCTCTTTGAAGAGTTGAGAAAGATAGAAGTGGGATTAGATGCCCTTGAGGAAAGCTTGGGAATGAAAAAGAAAGCTACGGTTGAAGAAAGCCAAAAAATAGATGAAGTTAAATTGCATTGTTTGTTTCATAATGAGTTTGAAAATAATGATTTGTGTGTAGGGAATGAAGAAGGAAAATAAGTTGTAATAGAGGACAGCAAAGAGAAGAAAGAAAAGAGGACAGAAAAAAGGAGAATGTTGAAATGCAGTGTAGCAGCCTTATGGTGGAAAGAGTATGGAGAGAAAGTCATGTGGGAGCAACCCACACAAATTCAGATGAAAGAAAGAAAGGAAAGAAGAAAGGAACAAGGAAATAATGGATAAAGAAAGAGGTAGTAGCAGATGTGCATCTTGTTGATGATATAAAAGAAAATAAAAATGAAATTGCATACACAGGAAAAGAGGTTGTAGTAGCAAAAATAGAGGTATTATCTCCTTCTTTTGAGTTTTGCAAAGTAAATATTGATTTGCATGAAGAAAAGATAAGTGAATATAGTCATTTTGAAGTTAGGACAGCAATTGGTCCTTAGAAAGATATAGATATAATTAATAAAATGACACCATTGAGTGCAAGGGAGGAGGTAGAAGAAGAGAAGATTGTAGTAGAAATTCAAGAAGAAAAAGTTGGGGCAACAATAGAGAAACAAGAAAACATGGGTAAATAGTCATGTTTATGATATTTTTGAAAGAAAATTTGATGTTAAAGAGATATATGAATTTGTGTGCATGAAAATGAATGGAAAGGATAGTATTGATGTAGTAAGTAGCAATGAAGTTATAGAGGTAAAAAGAAGTGAAGTTGTAGCAAAGCTTGGTTCAATGAAGGACATTGGAACAATGAAAACTTTGGGGCAGTAGTTTGAAGAAGAAAACATAGAAAGGAAGAAAAATGAGAAAATTGAAGGAGCAACAACAAATGAAGAAGAAGATAACTTACTAGTCCAAATTGTGGTAGTTGAAAATGAGTGGATAGATTTGATAGCAAATGAAACAAGAGTTGCAATTGATAAAGAGGTAAAGTTTCAATTTTTAGAGTTATTTGATGATAAAAATGAAATTCATCCACATGAGAATAACATGGTTAATATGAATAGATATGAGAATACTAAAATGGATGATATAGTAGTAGGGAAAGAGGAGAAAATAAGGGTATTTGATGATTTTACAAAATTTAGTGATGATGTCGAAGTTGATTTGTAATGTGATGAAATGGTGAAAGAAAGAGAAATGGGAAAAATGATTAGGAGTAGTAATAACAAGTTTCAAGCTGAAAAAAATCTTGAGGTATAATGAATTTTATTGACATAGAAGAAGAAGAGGATGGAAAAAAAAGGTAAGGAAGAAATGCAAATGGAATTCATTGATTTCTATGAATTTGTTAATGTTTATTTGTATACAAGTGTTGAGAAGGATAAAATGGAATGAAAATATGAAATATGGTGTTGTCAAATAAATTTAATGAGGGGAAGAAAAAGAGGAAGGATGAAGGAAGGACAAGATATGAAGATTCAAAGTAAGGTGAAGAAGAAGAAATAGGTTGATAAAGAAGAAAGATGGTTGAAGAACAAACAAAGGATTTTCAAATGTCCATGAGTTTCAACTCATGAAACATTTCTTCTTACCCTGGGTGTTTGATGCAAGAGCATCTAGGTGCATGGGTTATCCTGGACAACCAAAAAATAGTCTTTTATTTAATTTTTTCTTTTTCTATTTTGGGGTTTGTTGTTATCTTGTAGGCATGAATTAACTCTCCTTCAGTAACCTTGAAAAGGCCCCTTCTTTCTACACTTTGTTTAGCTCCAAATTCAGATGAAATGTGAAGGCATTTGGTATAATTTCACATTACACAGAGAAATGTTTTTTTTTTTGTAATTCCCACAAATAATTAAATGATTTGGGAATAAAATATTTTCCATGATGTTGGTGTCTAGGTGGTGGAGTTGCCGGATGATGAATTGGATGGTAATTTTTGGAAAAGGTTTGAATTTTCCTAGAAAAAACATTAAAGAGGCCATTTGCATGAACTACCAGACCATAATGGAGGAGGTAGAGGTTTGACTAACATTTTGGGGAAGAAGAAGATTATCTAGGTTATGGTTGTGAGACCCAGATCCAGTAAATTGGGCATAACTTTCTCATACGATAACGAAATTGAGATTTTCAAAATGATCCAGAAATATAAGAACGAGGCACACTAAACCCATGTCAGTGTTTTAAGAGATTCATTATAATCAAGGAGTAGGAAAGGATTATTTGGAGGATTAAATGTATGTATTTTCATGATTTTTATTGGTAATGAAGAAATTTGCAGCAAATCTAAAATATTCATTCATGAATTTATGTTAATAAAGAGTTTGGGTTTCTTGCTAGTAGCTTGCTAGTAGCTTTGAAGGCTAAATATGAGATAGATGACTTGCATAAATCTTGATGTTGTCTACATGAGTTTTTGAATGTTATTTGAGTGGATTTCTCTATGATTTTAATTAAACAAATGTGCAAAAATTTAGGGTTTGAGAAGTTGGATTGAATAGGTTGCAAGATTGGGTGGCCTGATAAGGTTCCCTGGTCTTGACTGCATCAATTATCTTGTATAATAAATAACTCTAAGCTTATTAGTATCCATGTCTATTGAGAAAATACTTTGCAAAGCTTATTGCCAACTAAATATTTGAATAATGATAAAGTAAGTAAAATATTTAACATTCTTGTTTTTTTTATTTAATAAAGATTAAATAGTTAAAATATTTTTCATTTAATTTCATTAGTTTATTATGAATATTAGTGAATCCCATTCAAAGAAAATAAAATTATTATATACAACTTTTGAGAAGATGTTTCAAGATTGATAAAAGTGAAACATTGTTAAGAAATGTTTATTTTGAATGACATTTTGTAAATGTCTAATTTTAATCGTATTAATTTGTTAAAAATATTAGAATAATCTCATTCAACGAAGAATATAAGTAGATTGTTAATATTGTATACACCTTTACAAACATTGCCAAAAAAATGTTTATTTGTAATGACATTTTATAAATTTGTAAATGTTTAATATTAACCCCAATATCGATTTATTTGGTAGCTTAATCAAGTGTCACAAGGATGACATAGCAAGATGTGAAGATGATACAACAAGAAGAATGGATACAAGCTATTTTTTCACTTTCCCAAGAAATTTTTATTTATAATAAAATTCTAGAAATTTGTAAATTGTCTAATATTAATCCTTTACTAATTTATTTTGTGGTTTGATCAAATTGTAGGAAGATAATGTAACAAGATACAAAGATGACATAAAAATATGAAGGAAAATAATATGTTGCAAGATTGACAAAGCAAATTTTACCAATATTTTTTTTATTAATAATGATATTTTATAAATTTATAAATTCTACCTAACATTAACTCGTTACCAATACTAAAATTCATTAACAAATTCATCTTCATTACTATGAATTTCAAATTCTAACAATATTATTTGTTTTTTATCCATTTTAAAAGTGTACAACATATTTGAAACATTTATATTTTTAAATTCAATTTTTTAATTAATTAATTTTTATTATAATCAGAATAAAAAAAATCCTTACTTTCTAATATTATAATATCTTCACTCGATGGAAAAAATCATCATAAGCTTCTCTTGATCTTTGAATCTTAAAACCTTAATAATGATAGACTATTATCATTTTCTTCAAGGTAGAAAACACAATCCTATCCTTTTTCACTATTTAATTTTCCCCATCTAATTAGCTATGCAATCTATAAATCTATTTGCATTGGTGGGTGAGTACATTATAAGAGAAAGTGAAATAAGCGTGGAGAAACTCACAACTAACCACTCACCACTAGTTGTTACCTTGTTCCAAACATCTCATTCACTTGGTATGTGATTTTGTAGCAGTATTTAAGATAGTGGTCTCAATTTCATTTAATTAATACAATCAAATATGAACTTTGAATATGACATAAATAATAAATTAAAATATTTCAAATATTATATTAATTTTTTTAAATACAAAAATAAATAAAACAATTAAAAATTAAACTATAATTTGTCACTGAAAATGTTCATATTCTTCCACTCTTGTAAGTCTGGTTTTATTTTCTAGGCTCTTTCACTTCATTTCAGCTATGCTAATCTTTTTATATGTGGGTTACGCTTATGATTATTGAGCATTCAATATTATCTTAGATTTTATTATTTGGAGGCTTACTAATATTGATATTTTTCTTTAATAATCAAAATGGGACATTGTATTTAGTGACCTTTTATAGTTTTCATAAAATGTTTGAAATTTGTTGACATTGAAAAAGTTTTTTTTTTTTTTATGAATAAGTATTTAAACTTTCATTTATAAAATAGTGTTACACATATTCACACAAAAAAAAGTGGGTGGAAATAGTCATATCCCTATAATCTAAACAAGTAGTAACTTGGAGCATAAAATCATAGAACTTTGACATTGAAAATGGTAACCTTTTTGAAAAGGTGGAATGGAGAAAGTTTGATTTTATTTTTCATGTTGATAAATTAAGAATAATCTCTTTAATAATAATCAAAATGAAGATAAAATTAATATAAATAATATATATGAGGATGGTTAATGTGTATAAAATGTTATTTTTAACAATTAAATATATATGAGGAAGGTAGATATATAAAAAATGTTATTTTTGGTAATAAATAAATATATTTTTTTGTTCAAAATTGATTTTGTAGTTTGGGATCAATTTTACACAACCTAATTTGATCTCTATGAAATAGTTTTTATTTTGGTCAAAATATTTATGCAATTTGGATTGTTGTCAAGGTTGTAATAGATTAAATGTGATTTTGGATTCAAATGTGATTATTTTAGTGTTCCAATTGAAGTAATCTTATAATGAACACCCCTTGATATTGAAGGTGTTGCAAAAGCCTTAATAAATTGTAATTGATCAAACTAGTGGCATGCCCTCTTCTACAACCTCTCTACATTAGTGATTAAGATTTATATTAAATATTCATAAATAGTATTATCTTATGAGAAAATATGAATTGTGCATATTTTTGGTTAAAAATGTAAGCATGGTTGCAAGCCTTCATTATAAAAATCATTATTATAGCCAACTTCCTATGAACTTTCAATAAAGCATATTCAATGAGGCATACCGAACATATCTTATCACCAATCCAAAGTTGCAATTTGTAGAGATATAAATATGTTGTAGAAACTATATGTACCACTCCTTGGAATTTCCCTCAAAATATATAAAATCATGTTTTAGCATCCCAAAAAGATATCCTTCCCTCGTTTCCAAGTGCCTAATTTAGGGAAGCTAGGAGTAACATACCTAGAAAAAATAGACACTTTTAACTCTTTTTCAAGTGTCCAACTTGAGGATTTAATTAATTTTTCCACTAATGATTATTTACTATTTTCAATGGAACTATTCATCCCTTATGAATGCATTTAAAAAATATAGGTGGAATATTATTACAAATTATTTTTTACTAATATCTCTCCTTGGAATTTCACTCAAAATGTGTAGTCACTCATTTTGACATCCAAAAGACATCTTTATCTCCTTTCCAATTTACAAACTTAGATAAGATAAGAGTTACTTACATAGAACACCAAAGACACCTTTCCCTCCATTCCAAGTTCCAAAATTGAGGAGTTAATTATTTTTTTCATAAATAATTATTCATTAAGTTATTGATGGACTCTTTCATCCCTTATCAATGCATTTGTAAACTATGGTTGGAATATTATTATAAATTATATTTTAGTATTACCCTATGCACTTATAAACACCTTGAAAAGGATGTTGGAATAAATTAAATAACATAAGGTTTACAAGATTTATGAAACCTTAATCCTAACATTCTCTCAATTAACATCATAAATTATAAATACATTGATAGGAATAACCAAAAAGGAAATAAAATTCCTTGGAAAACCATGTACCACTTCATTATTCAAAAATGTTATTATGTTCTCACAAGGTAACAAGTGATGTAGGTACCAACATGTATAAATATATTATTTGTTGGATTAATTAGAATAATTACCTAATAATTAACTAGTCATTCATTATTAAGTTCCTTATCACTTTAATTACTTAAGTTAAACTTAAGAGTCCTTTTTATTATTATATTGGACTATTAATTGGTCAAGTTGTCTCATTGTATAGGATTAAGAAACTTGTCACAATCTAATCAAATCCTCATCTAGGGTTTGTAGTTTTTCTTTTATAATCATTCATTATTATACTTTTTAATCATCAAAGTATTTAATTCAATTGAAAATATAGTTATAGGTTAATCTCAATATCAAATACTTGTGTGGATCATTCTCTTGTCTCTTCATTGCATAGAAGATCAATTTCTTAGGTCCCTCATTTATGAAAGATGTTTTAGTTGTAGGTGATATCTAGGATCTTTGGGGTTCACTATCAACTCTAACATGGTACCAAAGTACAAAATTTGTGACTTCCTATCTGAATTCTAAGAGATCTAATCTTGAGGGAAAATTTGGCTCATCTTATAGAAAATGAGAATCATTGTTGAGTCTAGAATGGTTGGAAACCTAAGGAATGCTTGCCATTTGATCAAAATAAAAGAAGTTGAAAAAAGTGAAAAAAAGGCAACCTAAAATCTACACATAGGAATCCATACAGTTGTATGACCCTACACGTGAACCCAGGTTGCTATAATTTCTCATACAATTAGGTATAGGTACTTAAAAATTTCTCAGGGAATATTTGCTATCATGTTGACATCACCATAACGTCAGTCATATAGTCGACCTCTTAGCCCCCTCCTTGTCCCCATTTTCCCTAAAGGAGATATTTTTTCTTTTTAGCATAAATTACTTGCATACAACGTCAAAATCGGGAAAACAACATATCATTAGAAAGATAGTTTCACATACTTTCTAGTAGTCTAGGTCTCATCATCATGTTTTTTTGTTGGTTCATATTATTCTTAGTCAAATTTGAATCTTCATTTTCTACTTCCAAGATCATAACTTTTCACCAATATTTCCAATTTGTGCAATTCTTGCAATGTTGGAAAGGTATTTTAGAGCTCCTCAAATCCATACATGTATTTTTTAGAATATAACCCAAATACATTTTATTTAGTTTTTTGTGATTCCACATTCCACTTAATTACTTGGACATCTTGACACTTGGAAAGGATCTTTTTACATGAGACAACTTCACTTATTTTCTTTACAGGTACTAAGGTTATCAATCTCTAGCTTTTTCATTTGAGGAAGTATCATGGGCTTTTTTTTCATCCTTTTGTGGTCATCCTAGAAAAGGATAACTATGAGTCTTGGTGAAACAACATCTTGACACATCTTAGGTGGCTTAATCTTTTGTCTTATATTTATGAACTTATATCTACACTAAACACCAGGGAGTTATTCAAAATGGGGTATTATTAGTGTTAGGAATTAATCTTTACTTAGGTGAATATTATTTATTAGTTTGTATTATTTATACTTGTAGTAATATTCCAAAGGAATCCATATGTGTGAGAATGAATCATTTTTATAATTCCTTAAATTGGAGGAATATTAAGGCTTAGGTGTAGCCTCCTTGTTATGAGGATCTTAACATCTTACACATACATAGAATGAAAGGTGACATAAGATTTATTTATGCAAATCATTTCTCACCCCTATTTATTAAGGTGCTTCTCTCATTCTTCACATGAAGCATTCCATGCTCTCTCTCTCTCATTCTCTCTTTGTAATCTTTTTAGGTTTTGTGTCATCATCATAATATTAAAGGTTTTTTCTTTGTGTTTTCTCATGGTTCCCATCTTGATGGTAATATTTTCCTTCAAACAATTTTTCTTAGATTAGTACTTTCCATTTATTTAGTTTATTTCATCTATTATTACTTTCATGGTATCATAGTAGGTTTTACTAATCCATTGTTGAGGTATTTTTTTGAAGTTTTTCCATCTCTTTGGAGGACTCACCTTGGAGACACTCTTGAGAGAAGAGAAGAACTAGGATAGAGCATAATTTTTTTAATATATATCCTAACCTTGTTGATTTTATTGTGTAGGATTCTTTTTTTTAAAGTATTTTTTTTACAATTTTAGTTTATAAATTACAAATATATTCTTTACTAATCTGTACATATCAAATTTGTAACCATTTAGTTTTTTTTATTTAAAGTTTTTTTAAAATAAATTTGCATGTATTTATTTTTTTAATCTATGAAAACTATTTTTGGTGTAAGATTTAAATCTATTTTTTAAATAAAAAACCCAAGTAGAGGGTTATTTTTTCAAATAATAAGTTATTTTTTTAAATACAACTTTTTTCAATAAATCTGCAATACCCATTTTAAAAAAAAACTACATAAAGTTTTTAAAAATATCAATAAAAAAAATTTAAATAATATATATATGCATATATATAAAAAGTTTTACATAAAAGAAATCTATATTCTTGTTTAAATATTTTTTTCTTTCAAATAAAAGTTTTTTATTAAATTTACAATAACATTTTTTTCTTAAATAACATCAATTTAAACATCTAGATTAAAAAAAATAGACGAATAAACTAGAAAGTAAGGTTGAGGTGCGAGCTCATTTGCCTCCCTCCTCCCAAGAAACTGCCTCAATCTCTAGCTCTTCTCACCAATTCCCTTTTCTTGATTATTGGTTGCTACCATTTTCTTGCATGTTGGTTATTATCATTCTCTTCCTAAGTGCTGCATTTTTTTATCCACACAAACTTTGAGTTATTTCATTCAAATTTAAAATATCAATAAATAACTCTAAATTCCCTTGGCTCTCCAAGGGGTAAGCCAAAAAAATGGATGGGGAGGATCTCTCTACTACGACGACTATTGGTGGTGTGGCTCCGGTCTCCTTAGGTGCTTTGGACCGATTAGAGCATAGTGGTGCAAATCTAACTGCTGCTCAGGTGTTGCCACCCCCTCTAGAGAATGCCTCTAGGGACGTGGGTGACAAAAAGATGTTGATTGCGGAGTCTCTACCCAAGCCGGTAAGGTTGCCCCTTGACAACACGGAGGTGGTCACGCCCAAACCTGATTCTGGTGTAGATCCTAAGGATGCCATAGTTGGGGTGGATCACTTCGTTGAAAGGGGTTGGCGATGGTGACTCTGAGGATATGGGATCAGAGGCTGACAAATTGGACATAGTTGATCTGAGGTCTATCATTCAATCGGCTGGTATGTTTTTGGGCAAGGTGAAGAAGGGGAAGGGTCATAAATCGAGGAAGAAAAAGAGGGAGGAAATAGTTGTCGAGTTGGTTTTACCTAGCATCAAGGACTTCTTGAAAACCAAAGGATCCAATGCCTCCCTTCGGAAGCCATGAAGATCATAACGTGCAATGTTATGGGTCTATCGGCCCCTGAAAAGTGGCGCTTAGTTAAGCATCATTTAGATAAGTTAGCAATAGACATAGTGATCTTGCAAGAGAACCAAATAAGCTCGGAGGAAGGTGAGAAGTTTTTGAAATATTGTTGGAAGTGGTTGGGCCTCTTTTCAAATGCGGTGGGCTAGGCAAGGGGCCTGGGGGTCCTTTGTATGGAAAACTTTATGGATGTCAAGCTGGAGATGGCTCAAACGCACTGGCTGTAGTGTGTGGTAAGGTGTCAATTAGTAAATTTGATCTTTCCACTTTTAATGTGTATGGTCCAACCAAATCGGTGGACAAGGAAAGAGTATGGCAGCAAATCAAAACACAATTTTTGGGTATGGATGGAAAATTGGTGGGTTCTTGGGGGAGATTTTAATGTGATTTTGGATTTAAAGGAGAAATATAGGGGCCTCTCGAAGGAAAACAAAGGCATGATTGATTTTCTAACTTTCATTTTTTATATGGGGGTGGAGGATTGTGTGTCGAAGAATGAAATTTACACATGGACCAATAGGAGGGAAATTTCCAAAGGTGTTGTGGAAAAGTTAGATAGATTTTTTATAGGTGATGGATGGGTGGGAAATTTGTTTAGGTGTTGTTCTAGCATCTTATCAGTGGATGTTTTCAATCATTTCCCTATTCAACTTGATTTGAATTTGAGTGGAAAGTTGGGTAAGGGGTATTCCAAGTTTGAATCCATGTGGTGGCCCAATGGGAAACTATTAAAACTCTTGGAGGAATGGTGGAAGGAAGGGAACATTTTTGAAGGGACTGTCAGCTTCTACTTTATGTGCAAATTGACCTTTGTTAAGGAAAAATTTAAATTGTGGAATAAGGAATCTTTTAAGGACATTTTTTTTGGAAAAGGAACAGGTAGAACTTGAGTTGTCTATCTTAAATGAGAATGTGATTCAATTTGGGATGATGGCTACTAATTACCTGAAGGAGAAAGAATTGAAATCAAAACATTCAGAGCTACTTGCAAGGGAGGAACTGTTTTGGCATGACAAGGCTCAGGAAATTTGGCTTGAAGAGGCAAATGCAAAAAAAAAAAAATTCACAACTCCTCTAGAGCTCATAAGGAAATGAATATGATTGAAGAAATTGAGCACGCAAACAGCTCCATTACCAGTGATCGAACAAAAATCAAGTTGGAAGTGGTGGGATTTTTCATATCTTTATTGGTGAAAAATCTACATCCTTGGGTGCTGGCAATTGGAAAAATTTGGAGTGTATCCCCCAGTGTATTTGGGACACAGAAAATAAGTTTCTATGTGAACTGTTTACTCTAGATGAACTGCAGATAGTTGTCTTTGGCCTCCACCCAAACAAGGCCTCGGGTCTTGATGGCCTAACTGCTAAGTTCTTTCAAAAATTCTAGCAATTCTTGGATCATGGTTGTTGGTGGAAGACTTCTAGAAAAAGAAAATATTTGTAAAAGATGTGAATAATATGGCTATTGCCCTGATCCCAAAAAAGACGGTTTGTAAGTTCTTTGTATATTTTTGGCCAATATCATTATGCAATATGATTTACAAGATAATAGCTAATGTGATGGAAAACATATTGAAGAAGGTGTTGGGACAAGTGATATCAAAAGAAAAAAATGGCTTCACCCCAGGGAGGTAAATAACTGATAGCATAATAACTATGTCAAAAACATTGCACACAATATCCTTAGAGCATTTGAAAGGTATGTTAATCAAATTGGATGTTAGTAAGGCTTATGATCAGGTCAATTGGTTCTTCCTCTTAGTTATGTTCCAGAGGTTTGGTTTCTCAAAACACTGGAGGGACATGATTGAAACATGTATATCATCTCATCGTTTCTCAATTTTGGTCAATGGCTCATTATGTGGCTTCTTCAGGGGTACCAACGTCCTTCGACAAGGGTATCCCTTGTCTCCTTTCCTTTTTGTGATAATGGCCAAGGCATTAGGAAGGAACATCAAGATGCTTAGAGGGATAGGTCTTTGGAAAGGAATTTTGATTGCTAATGATTTGGTTTGACAAGGGTATCCCTTGTCTCCTTTCCTTTTTCTGATAATGGTCGAGACCTTAGGAAGGCACATCAAGATGCTTAGAGGTACAAGTCTTTGGAAAGGAATTTTGATTGCTAATGATTTGGATCTGGTAACCCACTCATAATTCATAGATGATATGATGCTTTTTGGAGAAGCCAAACTCAAAGAAGCAAAAATAATTAAGGGTGGTCTCTATGTGGAATCATCGAGGAAAATTATAAACAAGAATAAGTCAGAGGTATATTTTCTCAATACTATTGTGCATGTTTTGCACACATGCTCTGTCGTAGGCAGGGACCCCCTCTTTTTGCTCCTGATAGGCTGCTTTGCTCCTATCTTTCTTTACGTGCCCCATTTTCCAAGCCCAAATTGGTCATGTGCCTTCAAACAATCAAATCCCCCTGACCAAATTCACCTAATTGCGGTATTCAAAGCTAGGGAGAAATGAAGTCCTCCATCCCTTTTTTTCCTTTTGTCTTGTTCCTGCTGGCTTGTCTGTGGACCCCTGATGGTTCGCTTTCTACACTTTTTACTTTGGGGACAACTTTCTAGTGGATTTGGGAGGTTTTTGTGGTGCCTAAGTGAACTACCAAGGTTTTGTCAATGTTTCGTTAAGTTTCGGTGGTTTCAAAACTTTCCTTTTGCAACTTCATCCCTCTTTGGTTGTTTTAAAACATCTGTGGACCCCCAAACATCCGCTTTCTACATTGTTGACTTTGGGGAAAACTTTCTGGTGGATTTGGGATGTTTTTGTGGTGCCTAAGTGAATTGCCAAGGTTTCATCAACGTTTCGTTAAGTTTCGGTGGTTTCAAAACTTTCCTTCTGGAACTTCATCCCTTTGTGGTCGTTTTGAACATCCATTGGCCCCTGGTGACCCGGCCTCCGGAACCCGGCCCCTCTATGGACGTTTCTGGGACTCCGTCCCTCTGTGGCCATTTTGAACATCCGTGGACCCCTGGTGACCCGGGCTCCGGAACCCGGCCCTTCCGTGGCCATTTCCAGGACTTTGTCCCTCCATGGCCATTTCTAGGTCTCCACTCCTCCGTCGTCGTTCAGGACTTTCCTTATGGGTTGTCATGTGCTCATTGCCTTTTCAAAAGGGCGGTGACCCTCCGGCTTTCCCCTTCCAAGCTTCCAGCTTTTTTCAAATGAGTCCAATCTTGAGGAAGTTTTTCTGGGCACTCTTCCTTCCCATTTTCCCATGCACTATAATTGAAAATCTCAGTTTTGCTATGTTTTGTGAGGTTCGGGAACTTCCCTTCTAGTTTGCTATCCCTCGTTCGTTGCCTGCCCCCTTGGGCCCGCATTAATGTTTATGGTCCAAATGAGTTCCAAATATGAATATTATGATCTTTTGATGTTGCATGGATGGATCTAACAAGGATTTTGCAAGATTTGGCTAATGTTTTCCTTGATTTGTGTATGAAAGCACTTACAACACTTCATGTATGCAGGTTTCAAGAAGCCTACCACGGGACCGTCGAGGAGACCCATTGAGAAAGTTGAAAAAGGAATGCGTATAGCTCCTATCACCATTCATTTCATGCCCACCTTTCCTCATAGCACCCATCAATAGAGATAGCATTAGAAGAAGGCCTATGCCAAAGGAGTCAGTGACAAAATGCAAGGGGGTGATCTTGAAGAAAGCATAAGGGAGTTGTCTGCTTGAATCAGGGTTAACCAATCCATTGATTCCAATCGTCAACGGGATCATTTGATCCAAGGAAGAACACTCCAAACACATCAAGTAAGAAAGTAGCTTTCAGGTAGTTTCAGCTACAGTAAAAGGGCAATCAGCTAAATGATGAAATTGCTACAACACCTAAGCACTAGATGACAAAACAGAGAAAAGGCAAGGAATGTATTTTAAAATTGTTGGATAATGGGGGTAGGTGAAACCCTAATGTAATCAAATCTGGGCCATTCGATGTAATTCAATCCTAGCCATTCATTTGGGCTTTGGAAAACTATAAATAGGGGCTTTCCCCTCATTTGTAAAAGTTGGAGAACTAATTTAAAGACATTCTACAGCAATAGAAAGCAACATTACATGATTTATGGGTGTTCCTTTTGATTTTTCTCTTTATGTATGCATGGTTCAACTTCCCTATTAGTTTAGGTGTTAGTTTCTTGAATGGAAGTGGTGATGGTGATTGTTGTTTCAGTATTTGATGAATTTCCAGCTCATGCTTTTTGTGGTTCATTGATGATGGGTCACTTTGCAAAGCTAGTTTGAGCTCTTTACTTCATTGCTACAACTTAGTTCAATTACATGCGCATGATGTGTGTGTGTAATTTGAAAATCTATAGTCCTTAGAAGATTGCACTAGTTTTGTGTAGTTGTAGGTTCTCTTGGTCAAGCAAAACTTAGTTTTAGGTAGTTTGTCTACTGTAGCAGCCACCATTGTTACTGTTCATTTGTAGCTTAGGATTAGAACAACTTTCTTAACCATTCTCCATTTTCTATTTCTCCTTGGTCAAGCAAAAAGTTTTGGTAATTTCTAAAATTTTTGATCATTGTTACCCATCTTATTTGTAGCAAATTAGAACACGCTTAACCATTTTCAATATTTTAGATAAAGGAAGATAGGTCTCAAGCCATCTTGTGAAGCCAGATGAATTTGGTGGGTTTTAGCTTGTTGTTTTGAGTGGGCAGCCACTGTTCATTCACTTCCAGCACTTTAAAACTACATTTGCAGGCCCAACTTCCCACACTTTGTAACTCATCCATAAGTCTGCCTTGTGATTCTAGAAAATCACATGAAACAACTGAGATATTCCAAGCACTGTCAAGACCTGACATTAGAGACCTTGGGATAGTGTTCTACAATTTTATTGTGGAAAATTGTCTTTCAAGAGAGGTGATGCATCTATGCATTACCTGTGTTGAGAAGTGAATAAAAAACACATCAACAAATACAAAGGTATCTATTCATAGGAAGATTATGAGACTATTAGGCTTTTCAGTGGCGGAGTTGCCACCCAAATATCTTGGTGCACCACTTTTCCAAGGGGCTTTCTGCTCATCCCTCTGGCAAGATGTACTTGATGGCTATAGGGGGCAAACTAAGGCTTGGAAAAATAAATTGTTGACATTGCCTAACAGGATTACGATGATAAAATCTATCCTCTATGTGGTGCCTATTTACGTAATGTCATGTTTTTGGGTGACTCACAAGGTGGTGGAAAATTTGGAGTCTTTTAAAAAGTTCTTGTGGGAGGGAGCCAAGGATAATAAAAGAATACCTCTAATTGGATGAGAAACTGCCTATTTGGACAAGAGCTCAGGTGGTGCGGGATTGTGCAAGTTGGAGTTTTTGAATAGAGCCTTGGGTGCTAAACTCTATTGGAAGCTATATCATGAGCTTGACTACCAGTGGTGTAAAATCATTCTGTGGAAGTATATGGACAATCTGGATTCGAGTAGAATTTTGACAATGTTCAACTCGTCAGGAGGATCCTCCTTCTAGAATTTCCTATGGGAGCACCAAATAGTATTTAAGGATCACCTCACATGGAGGATTGACAATGGGAGGTGCATGGATTTTTGGATGGATTCATGGGGGGATTCCCTCTCATAGTGGAGAATTGGAACAATGTAGAGTGGATGGAGATAGTGATTGGTCACCATGGGAAGTTTGTGGCAGACTATGTCAGAAGGGTGGATGGGGCAGGAGGGGAATCCTTTGAATGAATGGACATTGGTTTGCTTGTTGCTCCAGATCTTTTCAAGGCAACATTAAGTAACATTTTGGCGTCACATAGGGTCTCCTTGTTGGAGGAAAAAGATGAAGTTATTTGGTGTGATGCCAAATCTAGTGAATTCTTAGTCAAATTAGGTTATGAAATCTAGTGGGAAAGGCTTAAGGGGGGGGGGGTTCTGGTTACCCTCTTCTGGAAGGAAGGGATTCTTCTTAAGGATGGAGCCTTTCTTTGAACAACACTACATCACCAGATCCTAACTAGAGATAGATTGGCTATCTATGGATTTCATGGCCCCAACATGTGTGCTTTGTTGAAAGGATTGTGAATCGGTCAACCATCTTCTATTAAACTACTCATTCTCCTCTAATTGTTGGGATTGGATAATGGGAGCCCTATGATGGTCTACGTTGAGACAAGTATTGCTTGAATTCCTACGTGGCTATCCGACTTGGAAAAGGTCTAATGTATGGGAGAAGTCCTGGTTGGTGGCTCCTTCTCTTCTGGTATGGAATCTGTGGAAAGAGCATAACAGATGTATTTTCAATGAATCGAACCTCCTAGTTTCTAAAGTCATCAAGAAAATAAAAAATGGAATTCTTGAGGTGTTGAATTCGAATAAGCATCTTAATTTGACCAACTTCTTTTCAAATTGGGACAATGGTCTCCAGAAGGTATGGCTATCTTTGAAGCCTCCTATAAAATTGGCTATGAGAAAATCCATGTAAATAAGATCTATCAGCTAGCCTCAACCTAGTGCTAGCTACCATAAGCTGAATTTCGACGTCTCCTAAAAAGGGAATCCTAGGTGGGCAAGGACTAGTTGTGTTAAATGTGATGACAACAATCATTGCATTTGGGTACTCTTAAGGAAGCTAGGGGTGGAAACTAACAATGAAGCTAAATTTAAAGTCATGGCATGTGGGGTGAGGCTTTGTTTATCAAAATATATAGAACAGATTGAGATCGATGGAGATTCGTTAGTTTGTATAACAACAATAATGAAAAGGTGCTCACCAAACTAGAAATAAAGTTGTGGATATCTAAAATGTGGGAGGACTATGGAGAAGCTTGATGGCTCTACATTAAAGCATGTGTTCAGGGAAGCCATTGGAATGGCGGATTGGCTGGAGAATTGGGGGGCTGAACAAGATGACTCAGAGGCAATCTTTGATGGTTCAACCTTACCTGGAGCTTTATATGACTTAGAAAAAAGATATTTTTTGGTGGATGATGTTGGAGGTTGTAGGATACCTCTTCATTCTTGGTTGAATGGAGGAAAAAATAATTGATGGCCTATTGAAGGTTATGAGCAAAAACTGGCTGCAGGAGTTGTAAGGGGAGATTAGAGCAGTATTCACATGTGGGAAGCATACCATTTCAGTGGTGGGTGCTCTTCCCAGGCTAGGTTTGAAGGCGCATATTGGGATAGTTGGCTGCTTGTATGTGATTGTTTTCTCTTTTTAAGCCAGGTTCTGAGCTACAAAAGATATGGTATCCATTTTTGAACTCCCACTGGTCGGGCCATGCTAGGTAAGGCCTATATTTGAAGGTGGTAGTGTTCTCCTGATCAGTGTAAACTGTTGGTGTAATTAATATTTAATTACACTTTGCATAAGTTTACTTAGGCTTTATTTAATTCCTAAGTTTTAGGTTCTTATCTTTATCTTTTGAGCTATCTTGTTGCTCAAGATAAGATTAGGGTTTGCATCTTTTCTTTTATAAAGAAAATCATATCTTGTAATTTAATGAATTCTCAAATATTAATGTTGCACATCTTTTTGCAATACCTCTTGCTTTTTTGTTTTTCTCTTCTGTGGAAGGTTTATTCCAGTTTGCAAATCTGATCATGGGTTTCTAACATGGTATCAGAGCCAGATCTACTGTAGCTTGTTCAGTTTTTTGAAAGAATTAGAGATCTAGGTTTTGGTTGCATCAGATCTGTGTTTGTTTTCTATTTTTTATTTGGAATAGGGGGTTCTTTTTTTTGGTGCACTTTGAGCTCAAATGGACCTCACCGTTGAGCTCGCAGCATCTAAAAACCCCTATTTTCATATAAAATACATCTGATTCAGCCACAGTTGCTTAGGGAAGCAAAAAAAAATTTCCCTAAGGCCATACGACCCTAGGCACACTTTCTGAGACAAAAAAAAAATCAAAAAAATCAACAAACACAAAGGTTTTTTATTTAATTTTTACGCACTCAATTAAAAAGTGGGCACCGCCCGATGGCCATCCATCCGCCGCCAGGCGACCACCCACTCACCACTACTGCCAGCGGTCTCCCACACCCCCCATCGGTCCACCGCTCATAAGGGATAGCCCCCGCGGGCTTTACACAGAAGCCCTGTGGTCACGTGGGTGACTAGGGCCCCGCCGAAAGCCCCTGAGGGCTTTAAACTTGAGCAACAGGGTCACGTGAGTGACCAGGTCCTGTGCCCAACACCCAAGCTCCAGCCCCCTGGTCCGCCCAGGTGACCAGGGGCTTATTTTTTGGCCCCTGAGGGCTTCTAAGGCTTGATTGTGCATTTTAACCTACTTCCACTAAATCGGGTATAAAATGCTCAATTTTTTGCCGTTTTTTGAACAGAAATAGGCGTTGGAAAGCTAGATCCAAGCTCGTCCTAATGGTTAGGAATTTTTTCAAATTTTCCAGTTTGGTTGCATTTTTTCGCAGTCAAAGTCCGATAATATGTTTGCACTCCAAGGGGCATAACTTGCTCATTTTTGCTCCATTTTTTGAAAGTGAATAGGCATCAAAAAGGTGGTTATATGTTCTTTCTAGATCTGTAGTCTATTTCATCAAAAAAATATTCAAGTACATAGAGATTTGTCTCAAACAATTACTGCTTTCTATTGTTTTATGACTTTCAGTTTGTACTGGGGATTGGATTTTTGCATTGTGGGGGGGTGTTTTTTTCTTGTTTTCTGTCATTTACATCAGAAAACTAGAATCTATAAACACCAAAAAAAAAACAAAAAAAACCCCTTCTGCATCTTCTGTCTAGTTCTAAAAGACCACTAGATAATAATAATAAAAATTCAGAGCAGTTGAGGTACAGTTCATAGGATGGTCGATAGATCTATTGAATCTCTCACACCACATAATTATCACACTTGGAAGGTTTGCATGATGACTCTTCTCCAGTCTCGAGGGCTATGGTCCTATTTGGATGAGGTTCAGCCTCAGTTGACTCACCCCTTTAAGGTTATGCAGCATAGGAACAATATGGATCAGGCTATGGGATTGATGGATTTGCACATTTCTGACAGTCTCCTATTTCATCTTGATGGGTGTCTCACTCCTTGAGCCATTTGGACCAAGTTTGATGGAATTTTTGGCATTGTCAACGAGTTTAGAGCATTACAGTTTAAGGCCTAGTTGACTTCCTTGGTACCTGATTCATTTCCTTTCATTGAGGACTTTCTGATGAAGTTCAAATAGCAGAGATCTATCTTGCAGGGTTGTGGAAAGATTAAGACTAATACAGAGTGCATCTTCATGATCCTCTCCAAGCTTCGGGGTCCATTTCAGATCTTCTCTTCGACATTCTATTCCACCATGGATGCATTGGGAAACTGCTTTATCATGCCTACATTTGAGGTGTTTTGTGATCGGTTGACATGAAAGTAAGCCAAGATATCACAATTGGATGCTCTCACAGGATCACAACACCAAGCATTGGTAGCACAGTCATCTCAAGGGAAGCAGAAGTAGAAACAGAAACCAAAGACCACAGAGCATTGGACAGATTCCAGCTCACAACACCCCTCTGATTCACCTTCTCCTAAGGGGGGATCATCAAAGAAAGACAAACCTAAGTGTGTTTATTGTACTAAGCCAGGACATGATGAGTCCAAGTGTTATGAGAAGAAGATAGATGCATATGCAAAATAGGTTTCAGATTTGACATTTCTTCTTGAGAGGAACAATATTCATCACTCTTCTTCATCTACATCAGGAAGGTCTTCTTCTTCATCATCATCTTCATTCTAGACAGATGAATAGGGCCCACATAAGGGTCATGCATTATGTGCAACCACCAATTCACATTCATCTAGATGGCTACTAGATTCAGGTGCTTCACACCATATGGCATCTTCTCAGAACATGTTCTCATCTTTTGAGGCTACATCCTCACCACACATATTGATGGGTAATAACACTTATATGAGTGTATGTGGGAAAGGTTCTATCGACATTGATGATGATACATTCAATGATGTACTATGTGTTCCATCTTTGTCCACTAACCTTCTCTCCATCTATCAGATTGCTCATAGTGGGATAGGGAAAACAGTTGAGTTCACACCTGATTCAGTGCACATCAGAGACATTTAGACTGGCAACACTGTTGCAATAGGGACAGCTGATCATTCTTCCCATTTGTATGCATTCACACACTTTGTTCCACCATCTCCACTGTCTGAGTTTTCCTCTCTTTCTACAAGAGAGCATGGAGTATCTGAGGTGAAGTTTGGTCACTTGAACTTATGTGTTCTTCCATCTATTCATGAGACTAGTGTTGATTCTTCTACACCTCTACCTCCTGTTGAGATCACATATGTTCAGCAGGATTCCTCTTCAGCTATGACTAACATTATTTCTCCACTCATCGAGCCATCAAGTGTAGTTGTTGAGGCCATATCAGAGGATATTCCTTTCCTCACAGATGACAGTTTCAGCACACCTGTTATCCCATCTTCATTGGAGATTCCATTTCAGGATCATCTTGAGTTGTTTGATTCACCATCCTATTCTTCAGACACTCATACTACAGTTCCATTCTTCAGTGAGCATCATCTAGGACCTCCTTTTTCACCTCACATCTAGGGATTTCCTCTTCATTGACCGTTGGTTCCTCAACTATTGGATTTGTTTCTTCCTCTAAGGAGACACATTGGTTTGATCATTGGCACAGGGGTTCTCTCATTCTAGGGGGGCTTTGGAGTCTCTTCTCTCTCCTACGGGGGGACCATATTTTGTACTTATGTGATAGAAGCAGTTCTTGGGGGGTCATGTTGAGTCCTCCTTCTATCTCTCTTCTTCTTTCACTCTTGTTCATCTCTTTTTGGAGAGGTTTTTTCTCCTTTTCTCCGCTTTACAGAGATTTGGTGGTATTTGGGTACCTGATCAGGCCTAGTTGTTGGGACCCAATTTTACTTTCATGCTTTGTGGTTCCTTTGCTTTCTTCTGCATTGTTTGTAGCTGCATTGTATAGAAGTAATTAATTAACTTTACTCTCTTAAGACTTCACTTTATGCACATATTAATCATTTAATAATTAATATTAATTATTAAATGCACTCACTTTTAGGGTTAGGGTTTCCTTTCGGTTTAGATATCCTTTTATAAGGATTGATCTATAACTTGCCCTATTTCAGCGTCAGCTATTCATGAGGCAAAAAAAATTTTACCCAGCAGGTCGTATGGCCTGCCAGGTATAGGGTACGACTGTAGAATTAAAAAAAAAAAAAAAATCTTTGGTCTGCAATGTTTTTTTATTGGGCTTTATTGAAAAAATTTCATCAAATTTTTTTGGGTGATTCACAATCTATGGCTGGTAAAATTATATGGAGGTTTTATTTTGGGGATTCATTTTTTTTGTGCGGAGGTTTTCATTTTTTGCAGGGGCCGTACAGTCGTACCCTACCCTGTCACTTCCTCTAGCCTCCCTCCATTCTCCAGCCTCCCAACCATTGCCAGAGTTTCTTCCTCCCGGCCCGCGCTGCTATGTTCTCCCATCGCCGGCTTTTATTTCCTACCACCGGCCACCAACGGGTCTGTCTTCGGACACTGCCGACCCTTGGCACCTTTTTCCTTCTTCCCCTGATCATATTGCCCGCCCCGAGGGGGGCTCCCTAGCCGATGGCACCAGGAGTGGTGCCACCTCTGCTCAACCCGCCCGCCACCCGCCTAGTGGCGGGTTCTTTTTTTGGTTGTTTGGAGACTGCGGTCACATGGAGGACTAGCCGCCAATGCCCAGGGGCTATATTTTTGCACCCGGTTAGCCTGCCCGTACCCTAAAGTGCCCTTCTACAGCTATTTTTTTCATTTCATCATAACTTTTGATCCCGGAGGCATTTTTTTTGAAACGAGATATCACCGGAAAGCTGGCAAGCCCAATTTTCTGATGGTGCAGTTTGTTTCTAGAAATTTTTTGTTTGATGGGATTTTTTTCCAGTTGAAGTCAGATGTTCAAATTTCACTTCAAAGGGCATATCTTTTGACTTGGTGATCCTTTTTTCGTCATTCTCACGGCATCGAAAAGCTGATTTTGTCCTCTACATAGATCTAACATCAATTTTTATTTTTTGTTTATTCATATTTATCATGCTCTCCTTTTACAATCGTTGGGTTATTGTAATAAATGAATTGATATACAGTTCCAATAAGGGGGGCTATGGGTCCTTTCATCCTTTCATTTACTGTTGCTTACAAATCCCAGGGTTGATCTAGTATGTGATTTTCTAGTGTTCCATGGCATTGGGTCTACTGTTGCTTTATCATGATTCCTTGAGTCAATCAGTGACTCTCATCTGGTTTCAATAGTAAACAGAAGAATCTTTCCTGCTTGCTAGTATCAGGTTCTAGTGTTTCTCCACAATGTTCTTCCAGTGCTTCTTTGCAGTAGTCATCTCATTGTAGGGGGGTTTTGTCCCACTGGGTTTTCCTTCTCTACCTCATCATTGCATTTGTAAATGAGTACCTGATCAGGCCTTGTTTCCGGGACTCATATTTGCATAATAATTTGCTTCTCCCTAAGTTGCACTTATGGGGGGGTGTTGGTGTGATTAATATTTAATTACACTTTGCATAAGTTTACTTAGGCTTTATTTAATTCCTAAGTTTTAGATTCTTATCTTTATCTTTTGAGCTATCTTGTTGCTCAAGATAAGATTAGGGTTTGCATCTTTGCTTTTATAAAGCAAATCATATCTTGTAATTTAATGAATTCTCGAATATTAATCTTGCACATCTTTTTGCAATACCTCTTGCTTTTTTGTTTTACTCTTCTATGGAAGGTTTATTTCGGTTTGCAAATTTGATCATGGGTTTCTAACATAAACATGGCAACATATTTCAGTGTTTCTTGTAGGTGTTTGGGTGGGAGCAAAGTGGGGAAGTTGGAAATGATCACTGAGTAGTTACGTTTCTTGTTTCCAAAGGTGCAAGAGGAGGTTGGAGTGATTTGAAAGGTGGTTGGAAATGAAAATTCTCAAAAGGTTTTACAACAACTATATTCAAGTGTTGGGGGCTCAACTATGGGGTTTGTAGGCAATGATGAGATACAAGAGAGAGGAGACATACTTGCCAATATGCGCAGCGATTGACTATGTTCCCACTCAGCCAGAATTTGGGCTCATGGTGGGTGTGTTGAGCCTAAATCAAGAGAATAAAAAACTAAAATTGCATAAGGCTTGGAAATTGTTCAAAAAAGGTGTGGAGAAAAAGTACAACATTAGTGAGTTCATTGAGGCCAACCCTGGTCTGATTGAGGAGAGTGTTGTAGCTAGGCTGGTTGATGTCTTAGAGGGAGTTGGTTATCTATATTATTGATGCCGTATGGCTAATGTAATCTTCTTTTTGAATCAATAGAGGGAGCTACCCCCTTTGGTAGCACTTACCTAAAAAAAAATTAACTCTAAATTCAAAAAGATTCTCCCTCCCTTCAGTGCCCTCTCATCTATTTAATTTTTTATAAAGAATTTTTTTAAACTAAAATATCTCCTACAAGCTTTTTAAAATGATTCAAGGAAGATACAATTTCAAGATAAAATTGAAGATTTAAGGTATACTGGTTTCAAAATTATAGATGATTTTTTGTTAAAATTTTATGCATTAAATAGTCAATTGCAAGGTTTGTGAGTAATGCTTGAAAATCTTATACTAATTCATTTTATTCTTTAAAAAAATATTCCTAGGTAATTTCAACAATTTATTACTAATATTCATGCTCAATTAGCTATTCCCTCATTAGCTAGTCAACTTATGATATTTTAAAAAAATTATTAAGGTAAGAGGAAGCAAAATTGATTCAATTTGGTAATCTTAAAAATAGTGAGCATTCTTTTATGTCTAAAAATCATAAGAAAATTTTTAAGCCTCATAATAAATAATATTATAATCCTAAATCTCATCATAATAAGACTAATGATACTAGAAATAAAAATTCTCAAAAGAGACCTCATTGTACTTGTTGTGATAAAGACAATCATTGGTCTAACACTTTTTTTAAGAAACAAAATGATAACAATCTCATGAGAAAATAATAAACAAAATAAACCTCATAATATGATGCAAGGGGGTACTCCCTCTTTCAAAAACTACACACACACATTTAAAATTCAATTCCACATTACAAAGGACAATTGCGCCACAAAATTTCATTGTTATTCAATTCATCATCAAACTAACTAGTTACAAGAATTTTAATTCTAGCCTTCAATGGAATCTCTTACACTTTCAATTTATTCTCCTCAATTTAGGAAACAAACTCCACTTCTTATTTCCACCTACATAGCTTATTGTTTGATCTTAATTAATTAAAATCTCTTCTATATGCAGCTCCCTAAAAAACTGATTCTTGGCATCTAAAAGCAAATGTGTGCAATCCCTCACCCAATTCTCTCTTCACTATGGCATTGCCTCCTCCTCTTGTTTTCTATTTTGCAAGCTAATAAATGGATGCAACCTTTTCATTTCCTATTCTCTTCTCTGGATCTTCACATTCTGCCCCCTATGTTTCCTTTTTTTTCTTTTCTTTTATTTATTTTAAAACTTCCAAGTTTTGGTGCAAACTGGAAATTTTAAATAAAACAATAAATATTATTTTTTTCTTCAATTTCAAACATTGTCATCTCTGATGGTTATATAATTCACAGTCATTTAATCACTTGGAGAAATTAGTGAATAAACAAATTTAAAAAATGTTTGATTCCATTGCAATAATAATCCCTTTCAAAATTAATTTGAAGAAGAATTAATATTCCAATTCGATGTAAACGGGTGTTGGAAGGTGAAAAAAATAAAGTTCTCCAATTCGCATGAAAAATTGGTGAGTAGGCTAGAGATGATGCCCTTAGGTCCTCTACAAACAATTTTTCTCCAACCTTCAGAAATTTTGAAAAATTAAAGTTTTCGTAAATTGGCAACACACTTCTGGCATTAAAAACACAAATTTCTAGCATTAATTTCTCTTAAGCAGTGAAACATATAAATTTGACTATTTTTTCACATTTAACATGGTTTCCCCAAGAATTTCCTTGCAAATGGAATTTACTTGATTCATTACGAATTTTTCAAAACTTCCCATAGAGCCTTAAAATGACATTTTGGAAAAAACTTCAAATTCACAATTTGACTACATAGTTGAGTTTCATCTATAGAGAGATGACACACATGACTGAAACAAACCAAACATGGAAGAAAATACAATCAACAATGTTTTTGTTTGGTGTTGATCGCTTGTCCTCCTGTGTGCTCCTACACCAGACACATTGAGTAGAAAAATTGTGAGCATAGGCTCACAATGGTGGAGTTGAGTGATTGAATCACTCTTCAAGATTTTAAACAATCTGTTGTGAACTCCATCATTGTATCAAGTGCCACAAAACTATTTATTTTGCTTCTTCAAACACTTCTCTAGAACATGGACCACCAAAGCCCAACCTCCTTCACCAAATCCTCTAACCCTCTTCTCTGGTTCAAGCCCACGTCTAACCATCCACCTCCACCAAAAATACCCTGCAGTTCATCTTCTACTCTTTCTACACACAACCATGTAACATCCACAACATTCTCTTGTCTTCTATCCATCTCACCTTTTACTATTGCATCTAAAAACAAAATATCATTATCAAAACATATCAAAACACAAGTTTACCTCAATTTTAACATCCCCATCCTCATCAGCTACAACTTCTCATTCTTCTATTTTCATTGCAACAACGTGCTTCATCCTCCATTCTTCCTCAATTGCCAACATTTGCGCTAACAAATCTTCTACACCTTCACTATTCATTGTGACCTCTTCACTTCTCACTTCATTCTTTTCTACCTTTTCCTCCATGCCTTTGTCATGACATGTCTTCACTACAACTTCTTCCGTAGGGGCTCCTCTCTCATCTTTCTCCATCCAACTTAGGCTGCAATATTCTTTTTTGTTGTCCTCTTTCTTCATCTCACTCTTCTTCACCACTTTTATCTCACTCTTTCTAACATTCTTTTCCACTTTTCCTTGAACCATCTTTCCCACCACTTCAATAATTTCATCATCCACATTCTCCCAACACTACTCCCAAAACAATATTCACACGAGTCTCCTCACGACCCAACCCATATTTGTCTATTGCAATCTCACACTAGTAGAATTTGGCAAATAAATGATTACGTGACTAAACCTTTTAGTCACGACAACTAAAAATGAATAAATTCTACTCATTTTTTGCAACATAGCTATAAATGACTGGTTTTTTGCATCAAATTTTTTATTTGAGAGAAAATCTTCCTAGCCATCAATTTAGGATTTAGCCAACATCTATGCATGCAATATATATATATATATATATATATATATATATATATATTATAAATGCCTAACAAAAATGAAACGATATAAGACCACCATTTTCTTGCAGTTTTTAACTACTACTTAGTTAGAATAAATAGTTTGGGAAAACAAATAGAGGTTGAAGGGTTTTGAATATGGAGATAATGAGTAGTAATCGAAGGGTTTTCCTAGTGGAGGAATCTCCTACCAGTAGTGCTTCAAGGTATGGGTCTAGAATGTGACCAAATCTATACTTTTATCAAATAGCTCCCCACCTAGAAGTATGTCTTGAGGATTTTGAGCTTCTTGTTGTGGATCATCTCAAAGGAAGGCAAACCATTCTTAATTTTTTTAGGGTATTTGAAAATGTTGACGTTAGTTGTTTTCATGAAGTACTATTTGGTTATTTGAATTTTATGATGCTGGATGTTTTTTTATTGGATATCTGGGCATGTTTAAAAACTGATATTTTTTTATTGATTGTTTGGGTATTTCGATGTTAGGTTTTCACTTGAATGGGTATTTTAAAAAAAAGAGTACTGGATATTTTTTTCTATTGAGATAATGTTTTTCTTGAGAAACAAATGAGGGCATTTTTTGGTATTACACATAGTTTTCTATATTTTTATTTTTTTTATCATTTTTCCCAGGCATTAAAACAATTGATGTTTGGTGAACCTTTTGTTATTGACTATCTTGGTATTTAAAAAAAGGACATTGGGCATTTTCCTTATATGGGTATTTAAAAAAACTAGTATTGGGGCTTTTTTTTACTGTTGAGTTATGGTTTATGTTTCTACAAAGGAGTAGGGTTTGTACCCTAGTCATGCTCTTACCAATGATTCTGTTGGTATTAAAAAACAACCTTAAACCTTGGGTCAAAAAATTAGTTGACTTGATAGAGTGTGGTATGATCTTGGATTGTAGCCTATAGCATATGGGAAGCTTGTGTTTAATCATTAAGATATATAAACTTCATTAGGGAAATGTATCCTATATAGGATGGGTCTTACTTTAATACTTCCCATAATGGTTATTAGTAGATCACATTATTATAGTTTGTATTAACCCACGATTGCATTCAAGTATGTAACAAACTTGGTTTGTAGTTTAAGTTGTACACTTATAAGTAACATTCATAAGGTTTATAAAATCTTGATCACTCTCTAGAATAGCCCATTAAACATGGTTTGTTCTTTAATGCACTACATAATTGATATATAACACAATCACTTTGCATATCAATAAGAGTTATAGGCTATTTATTGTAGCAAGAGGTAATCTCTCTTGGATCATGCTATCATTACATCATAACCTACTAAACTTGAGTCAACTTGAATGCACCCAATGATGATTGAAACCTAATTGTGATGACAGTGATTAATTTATACATGAATTGTGCTCATATGAGTGCCTCCATTTCTATCACAACATAGCAACATTAAACTTGGGTCACACATGAATGAATCCTATATTTGTTATTGCACAACTATGCCACATGACCAATAGAGTTATGGATCACATAATTACAATCACAATAATTTGTTCCTTGATTGTGCTCTTATGGTGATTCCATTACCGTTACAACATAACCCTTTGGAATTGTATTGCTCAAATCCTTACATTGCTTATTTTATCTCTGGATGGATGGCAATTTAATGGCAGGGATTTATATGTAGGTCATGCTCATGTAAGTACCTTTGTCACCATTACCCAAGGCCAGATATTGCACATGCAATGGGATTTGTGATTAGGTATATGATAAATCAAGGAATGGAACATTGGAATGTGGTAAAATGGATTCTCTGATATTTGAGAGGTACTACTTCAAATAAACTATTTTTTGGAGGAACAAATCTGAAAGGATATGTTGACTCTAATCTGGCTAGTGATATTGATAGAAAGAGGAGTACTACAGGGTATTTTTTTACTATAGGAGGCATTGTAGTTAGTTGGATTTCAAGGCTACAAAAGATTGTTGCACTTTCAACCAATGAAGCTAAGTATGTTGTTTCTACGAAAGCTAGCAAAGAGATGATTTGGTTACAACATTTTCTGGAGGAATTGGGACAATGAAAAGAAGATAGCCCTTTGTACACTAATAGCCAAAATGGAATTCATCTTTCTAAGAACTCAACTCTGCATTCAAAAACTAAGCACATACAACTAAGATACCACTTCATCCGGTCAGTTTTGGAGGATGGACAATTGAAGCTGGAGAAAATTCACACAAGTGATAATCCTACATATATGTTCACAATGGAAATTACACAATCGAGAAACTGATTTCCTCATCATTTTTCATTGACCATAATGGTGGACATAAAAACCCAGCCAGACCTATAATCTAGTGGGAGCTACAAGTGCAGTGGTGTCGTCCAAGATCAGTCTCCAAGTGGGAGATTGTTTGGTCTGGAGCTTGATTAGTTTCCAAGTGGGAGATTGTTGATATGTGGTGACTGATCATGCACATATTGTATAATGTTTTCCCCCATTAACACATCAAGAACTTCCCACTAACACATCAAGTGAAAAAATGACTTTGTAAAACCCTAATTCTAGAAGCTTCCAAAAAGCTTGTAATAAGTGGTTGTAATGTATCTTGTAGAATGACATTCATGAGATTGTAATATGTTTTGCATTGGATAATAAAATCATTGGGTGGCTAAGTTTCTATGGATGTAGCCCATATTGGGTGAACCATGTTAAATTTCTATTTTGATCTCTTTTGTGTTATTCTTCGTTGTTATTTTTGGGTTATTTAATTTACATATAATTGTTAATGTTTATTGCTCCAATTTGTCTAAATCCTAACAAAAAGAAGAATGAAGTTCATTGCATAACTCATGACCATTTTGCAGGGCTATGATCTAGTGCTCTTTTACTTCTTACTCACTAACATTTTGTCAATCACCATATGCAAATGACTTAAAGGATAGATCTTTGTCACCATTTGATAGTAACTTTTATTGTTTATGGACTATTTGTTATGATTCAATCATTGTATGGTATTTTTATTGTTTTCTTAGTCCTATAGGACATAGGACAATTCATAGTTTGCAACTCTCTAATAATGATTTTCCTTTCAATGATCTCAGTCACCTAATTCAATGTGTTATATTCTTCATTTCTCAATGCTAACAATGCTTACATAGTGTTTTCTTAGTCACAGTTACAGTGCTCCTTCATTTGAAGATATTATGTTGCTTAGACAATAATGTTTTAGTGAATTCATATTTTGTCTTGCAAATTCCTTGTTGCACTTGTAGAGTTTTGTTGTGCATAGTATGTAGTCAAGATGCCTTAAAATGGAACTCTTTTGCAGAGGAAGTAGGATAACAATGTCAATAAAATAACAATGTTAGTGAGAGGTATGACAATAGATACACTGAGAATGGAAGGTATAATCTTTTGACAGTAAAAGAATCATTTATCAGCTCAAATCTTGACACAAGTTTCCCTGGTACATAAGATAATGTATAATGTACTATATTTCATGGTATCCACCTAATTGCATACCACCTAGAGAAAAAATTATTGAGAGTATATGTGCCCTATATTTTGCAGCCCAAATGTCTCTTTCTAATGGTTTTCTATAATTAGGAAGAAGGTATGTCATGAAATTTTTGTGCCCACCCAAAACCAAGCCTTACAAAGAATGTCTACACCTATGCAAAATACCATAAGTTGCTTCAAAATACACATTGGAATCTTTATGATTATATACACATATTTTTTTCCACAGTTTCAAAATACACATTTATGATAATAGTCACACAACAAGAACCTTGAAAGGCTGAAAACCTTACTCTCATTCTTCATAGGTTACTCCTCAAGTGCCTATATCATTATTTGTGGGATCTTTACAATAACTTATCCACTAATGAGAAGGATCTCATCATTTGCTAATGGAGTAAATTTTCATTTGTTCTGATTGAATGTGTAATGTGATGTAGCACATTCAATTTCACAAGGAACAGTTTGAGAGAAATTTTTTGATATTTGATATCCATAGAATCCAACTTCTTGTAACATAAAATGCAAAACCAACATCCCAACCAAAGCAACATAGCTTGAATATGCATTGGAAAACCAATGCTTTGTTGGGAGATTGTTGGATGTTGTGGATGTGTTGCTAATATGTGGTTGTCATTGATGTCAACACTATTAGCATTTGGTGTATCTATTACTGTATATGTCAAGGATATTGAGAAAATTATAAGGAAAAGTGTTCTAGGTTCCTAGTGGAACTACGCGGGTCATAAAGGAGTTTTCTTTCATACGTAAAATATTAGCTAATGTGGATTAAAGGGTTTATTGTTGAATGTTTCTAGATCATCTACCAAAAGTTTCAGAGTTTCGCGTGAAGTTTTGTGTGAGTTATGGTCTAAGAGTGTTTTGTTGGTCTCTATCAATGTTCTTGAATGAAGATTGTATGATTCTGGTTATCTCAATTCTTGTGGATGCTTCTCTATTGTTTCTTGGTGTTCTTAGATGTCTCTAGTTCATTCTCTATCTTTGTCGTAAGTCCACATTAATCGATGAGCTCATGCTTGAAGATCTTTGTGCGCATGTTTGGTTTTTCATGTTTATGGCTGACATGTTGGTGATAGCATGTTGTGGATCTTCAAGGTGAAATTAATTAAAGTCTTTTTGTATTGGAGATATTGATTTGGGTCTCCACTATGTTGTGGCCAACCTTGGGGAATACGGATTAAAATTTTATTTTTTAATCTGGGCCGACATTGCAAATATATTTTATTTTCTTGGCCGACGAAGTTGTGATGGAATCTCATGTAGTGGATATATAAGGGCGATTAGTTCATTGATGATGATTATGCTCTGTGTGCTCCTATGTTCATATGTGTGAATATCATTACTAAGCAGAGTGTGAAGACGTGTTGAGCTTAATTGGAACTGTAATCATGCTTGAGCAAAAGCTATTTTCTCAGTTCATACCCTCTGGATTTTTAATCCAATTTTATTGGGCAGTGAGCCCCTTTTGTAATTGAGTAGTGAGCTCTAGGAAATGTGCCTGAATGCATGTTCATTCCTCTTATTGTTCTTCATTATACTTTTAGCAGGGTATAATATTTTGGACTAACATCCACCGTGGTTTTTCCCCTAACATGGTTTCCACATAAAAAAAACTGGTTTTCTTTGTCTCTCTGATATGTTAATTGCTTATGGTTAATTGTTTATTCATCATTTTTGAGATTAAGGATGAGTTAAGTTAGAAAAAGTTTAAATTTCTATGACAATTGATTCACCCCACCGTCTCAGTTGTATGTCCATGTTTTTCCAGCTATTGGTATCAGAGGAAGTTCCTTTGAAGAATTCTAACAACTTGAGGTGATTCAAGATGGCAACATCAACATTCAAGAAGGACATTCCTAGATTTGATGGCACCAACTACTCACTATGGAAAGTCAGGATGCAATTTCAATTGTAGTGCATTGGTGATGCTTATTGGAAGATTACAAAATATCAATATATTATTCCTCAGAATGGTCCCTCCTTTGCTGATGAGATTAAAGAAGATTCAGAGATGGCTAATGTGATAGGTCTACAGACAACTCATGAGATCTAGATGAAGTTGGAAACTTTGTATGAAGGAGATACACGGGTGAAGATGGCTAAGCTACAGATCTTGAAAGACAAGTATGAGAACTTGAATATGGGTGAAGATGAAAATATTACTTCTTTTAAGCAGAGAGTAAATGAAATAGTGCTAGGTATTAAATGTGCTAGTGGTTCAATAAGTGAGGATGAAATTGTGGCTAAGATAATCAGATCCTTTCCTCCTTACAAAATGAAGGTTCATGCTATTGAAGAATTTATGTCTGTAAACAAGATGACAAGAGATACACTGATAGGGAAGCTTGTTGCTTTTGAAATAAGTGAATTTGGTGAATCTACACCAAAAAATGAATCTACATTCAAAGCTACTGTATCTGAAAGTTACAGGAAAAGATACAGTCTGGTAGAGAGCTCTAGAAAGATATCTAAATATGATGAAGAACTAAAACAACTCGAAGATGAAGAAAGAGAAGTACAAGAACTGGAAGCATTGATTGCAAAGCAAGAAGGAAGAGGAAAAGGTAAGTATGAAGATGCATTTCCTATTAAATGTTTTTCATGTAGTAAGATAGGCCATTTTGATTCAAAATTTCCTGAAAGAGTTCCTAGGACTAAGCCTAGAAAACCTAGATTCCAAAAGAAATGCTACTTTGCTAAAGAAGCAGTAACTGATGATGAGTCTGATAAAGATAATGGAAATGAAGATGAATGGGCTTTCATTGCTACCATTGAAAATAAACATGTTCCTACTGAATCTACTGAAGATAAGAAATATCTTGCAGCCCAAGTTGAAGAGAAAGATGAGTGGGTCATTGATAGTGGATTCTCACATCATATGACCGATGATAAAAGCAAGTTTTTGAGTCTAGAGAAGTGTGACGGTGGGGTTGTAAGATTTGGAGATAACAATTCTTGTGTTATTTGTGGAAGAGGTTCTATTAGCCTTGGTGGTAAGGAAAACACTAATGATGTTCTCTATGTTGAAGGCCTAAAGCATAACTTGTTAAGTGTTGGACAGATGGTACACAAGGGATATGATCTGTAGTTCAAGAATGGTAAATGTAAGATTCATGGGAGTTTTGGAAACATGATTGAACCTCATGTAGTGGATATATAAGGGAAATTAGTTCATTGATGATGATGATGCTTCATGTGCTCCTATGTGTGTATGTACGAATATCATTACTAAGCAGAGTGTGAAGAAGATTGTGTGAAGTGTGAAGAAGTGTTCAGCTTAATTAGAACTATAATTAGGCTTGAGCAAAAGTTATTTTCTTAGTTCATACCCTCTATATTTTTAATCCAAATTTGTTGGGTAGTGAGCCCCTTTTGTAATTGAGCAGTGAGCTCTAGGCAGTGTGCTTGAATGCATGTGCATTCATGTTATTGTTCTTCATTATACTCTTAGTAGGGTATAATCTTGTGGACTAACATCCACCGTGGTTTTTCCCCTAACAAGGTTTCCATGTAAAAAAAAAATTGGTGTTCTTTGTCTCTTTGATGTGTTAACTGCTTATACTTAGTTGTTGATTCATCAGTTCTGAGATTAAGGATAAGTTAAGTTAGAAAGAGTTCAAATTTTTGTGACAATTGATTCACCCCCCCTCTTAGTTGTCTATCCTTGTTTTTCCAACATGCTTTCTGACATGAATGGTGGAATTGAAATAATTTTTGGGGGTCCCTTGAATAGAAAACATACACAGACACAAACTGCTATAGTAGCCAACAAGGAGAAAAAAATGGACAATACATGGCTCCATGATAGCCCATCATCCTCAATACTCTCTTGGAGGAAAATATTGCAAATTCACCGCATTTTTGAGGAAGCTTAAGTATTGTTTGTTGAGGCAAGTTTGAGTCTGAACCAGCTTCCTGAATTGCACTCACATTCAAGGAAGGTGTTTTTAATATTGTTATTGCTAACTGACCACTCATTCTATATCCCAGTTTTCTTCCAACTAATTAGTTATATGAGTGATTATTTCTCATTAAAGCATAAGCATATTTGGAAGTGGATTTTTATCAAATATTGTAGTTGCAAGATCCACTTCAGATCACCAAATCCTTCATAGAACCTTCTGTAAAACCACTGCAACACTACACAGCTATTGTTGGGACTTCATGGTGATGTGAGGAGCTTTCCCTGCATCACCGCAAAGGCCCAAAATTAGCCATGTGGTGTTGCGGTGGTTGTGTAGAAGGTTTTGTGAAGGATTTGGTGATCTGAACTATAACTTTCAACTACAATATCTAATAAAAAATCACTTCCAATATGCTTTTGATGGATGTTCATATCCTCATCCAAAGCTCCAATTCACACACAAGTAGGAAGGACGCTTTCAAAGGATGAGGAGTTGGGCTTTACACTCATTGGTTATATTTTCTTAAAATTTTCTAAGGACTTTCAGAAAAAACCAATTTTTAGCATCATTCCATGATATCACATTTCTTTGAGGCATTTTTTGAAACAGTTCACTTGCCTTGTCTATGCTTCCACATTTTCATGTATATCTAGTAGGGCACTTGTAACTACAACATATGACAAAAAAATCCCTGCTATTATGCTTTGATGGATGTCCCTTCATTAATATTGGATATCTGATGTAGTGCACATTATTATAATGCAAGCCTATTTTTCATATTGTTTCATTTAGCATCACCAATATTCTTCACAAGAACATTGTCTCTGTTTAAAATTATGGAAATGGTTCACATCTCTTAGAATAATTTCTCTTGCAAAAATCTTGGAGATGAATTTAGATGCAGTGTGAGAATTAGAACACACTCGAAGGTTCTTAACAATTCTAATAGTTGTACTAGGGGCCATGTTTAACAAACCAAATGCAGTTGCTAACTTTTCACTATGGTGGCAGATAAATGATTATTTTTTCTTCTATTCCACAACATTAAGTAAAAGTCTTGAATCTAGAAATACCTTGCTACCTTCATTTTCCAAGCCAATTTCTTCAATTTTCCATAGCTCTCCCATGTTTGTGGATGTGATTTGTCTCCTACAATTTTTTAATTAATTTATCTTTTTGTTGTGTTTGGAATTACTTTTGTAAACTTGCAATATACAATGCACTTTTATTCTTTCTGAATTGAGACTAATAGTAATTTTGTTGGTTGTATTGAGGCACAACTTCATTCATGGCAAAAAAGGAAGACATTGTTGCTCATATCAGATGGCATGTTGCATATAAAGGAGGAAAGATTCTAGCTGGGTTATTGTTGACTGCATTGAAGGAGAGAGCTTCATATATGGGACATGATCAACACTCTCCTTATTGGATTCTACATGTTACATCTTGCTCCAGGAAGATTTCCCACATTATAGAAGTTTTAAGAGATGAAAGGGGCATGTGCTTACATTGAAGGGCTCCAAGCATGCGTTTCCATAATTGTAAAAGTTATTTTGAGAAGTTTCTTTCTTGCAATCATTTCTGTGCAATATTGTAACTCATATTTTGTCTTGTGATTAAAAATAAAAATTGTAATACTCTATTTCTAAGCTATAACTAGAACACCTTTCTTTTATTAATTAATCTCACCATTTTTCCCTTCTCAATGGCTATCTTATTGTGTGCAATTGATGATTGATGTGTATTTTTGTGTTTTATGTTTAAATCCTAAAATATTAGTCAATTAAAATGACTAAATATACTACTAATTGACGTCAATTAATAATTAAATTGACTAAATATACTACCAATTGACATAAATCAGTGAACATAATAAATATGATTAAATATATGACCTGTGAAATAAAAATAACTGAATATACCACCAAATTGATCAAAATGATGACTAAAATTAATCACTAAATACACTACTGGAATGGACAAAAATCAGTGAATAAAAATGACTAAATAAGTGACCATATTACAACAATCAATGACTAAATCAATGACTAAATATACTACCAAATTGATCAATCAAAACAACCAATAAATGACTAAAAATGGTTTATTCATCAATCTGGTCACATTATAAATGACTAGCAATAAACTACTAATGATCATGTGACCCTGTTCAGTCATTTATAAGCAGTTTTTAGTAGTTTTTTTAGTCATTTATTGATGTTTCTATACTAGTGTCACCTTTTACAATCTATCATCACTCTCAAAGCAAGTTCCTTCCCAAATTCAAGCTCTTCATTGCTCGGGACTCCTCTACTAGCAAGAAACCTCTCAATATTCTTCTCCACTACTTCACATAGTTTCTTCTATGTGTCAACTACCTCTGGATCGGTGATCTATTCACACAACACTTGTAGGTCCTGGTGGATCCTCTCGACTCTCAATAGGGTACTCCCCTCTTTGAAAAATTATACACACACATTTAAAATTCAATTCCACAACACAAAGGACAATTTCTAGCAACAAAATTTCATTTTTATTCAATTCATCATCAAACTCAATTGTTACAAAATTATAATTCTAGCCTTCAATGACATCTCGTACACTTTCAATCTGCTTCTCCTCAATCTGGACAACAAAATCCCTTTATTATTTCCATTTGTAGAACATATTGTTTGATCTTCTTAATTAATTAAAATCTCTTCTATATGTTGCCCCCTAAAAGACTCATTCTTGGAATCTAAAAGCATATGCATGCAGCCCCTCACCTAATTCTCTCTTCACTATGGCACTGCTTCCTCTTGTTTTCTATTTTGCAAGCTAATAAATGGATGCAACATTTGCATTTCCTATTCTCTTCTCTGAATATTCATATTCTTTCCCCTATGTTTCCTTTTCTTCATTTTCTTTTATTTATTTTAAAACTCACAAGTTTTGGTGCAAACTAGAAATTTTAAATAAAATAATAAATATTATTTTTTTCTTCAATTTTGAACACTGCCATATTCGATGGTTATAAAAATAACAATCATTTAATCACTTGGAGAAATTGGTGAATAAAAAAAATTTAAAATTGTTTGAACCATTGCAATAACCCCTTTCAAAATTAATTCAAAGAAGGTTGAATATGCCAATTCAATGTAAACAGGTGCCAGCAGGTGAAAAACTCAAAGTTCTCTAATTTGCACAAAAATTGGTGAGTAGGCTAGAGATGATATCCTTAGGTCCTCTACAAAACAATTTCACTCTAGCCTTCATAAATTTTGAAAATTAAAGATTTCATGAATTGGCAGGACACTTTTAGCATTAAAAACACTAATTTCCAACATTAATTTCTCCAAAGTGGTGAAAGATATAACTTTGATTATTCTTTTTAATTCAACATCATGCCTCAAAGAATGTATTTTCAAAAGGAATTTAATTGATTCCTTATGACTTTTTCAAAAATAATTTTTAAAACAGCCCATGGAGCCTTAAAATGACATCTTGGAAAAAACTTCAAATTCACAATTTGACTACACAGTTGAGTTCCTTCTATAGAGACATGCCACACATGACTAAAATAAACCAAAAATGGAAGAAAATAAAACCAACAATATTTTTGGTTGGTGGTGATTTCCTGTGTGCCCATGTGCTCTTGCACGAGACACACTGGGTAGAAATATTGTGAGCATAGGCTCACAATGGTGAAGTTGGGTGATTGAATCACTCTTTGAGATCGTAAATAATTTTCAGCAAACTCGATCATTGTATCAAGTTCCCAAAAACTATTACTTTCACTTCTCCCAGCACATCTCTAGAACACAGATCACCTCCCTCTAGTCACACTGTGTCTACCTTTTTTTCCCCCTCATGGACTCATGTCCACCAAAGCCCAGCCTCCTCTACCAAATCCTCTACACTCTTGTCTCCTCCTCTGTGGGTTCAAGCCCACCTCTAATCATCCACCTCCACCAAAAATTCCCTACAACATCTACTATTTCTACACACAACCATGTAACATGCACAACATGCTCTTGTCTTCTATCCATCTCACCTTTTACTATTGCATCTAAAAACAAAATATCATTATCAGAACACAAGTTTACGTTAGTTGTAACATCCACATCCTCATTAGTTGCAACTTCTCATTCTTCTCTTTTTGTTGCAACAATGAGCTTCATCCTCCATTCTTCCTCAATTGCCAACATTTGTGCTAAGAAATCTTCTTCACCTTCGCCATTCATTGTGACCTCTTCGCTTCTCCCTTCATTCTTTTCTACCTTTTCCTCCATGCCTTTTTCATGGCATGTCTTCACTACAACTTCTTCTAAGGGGCTGCTCTCTCATCTTTCTCCATCTAACTCAGGTTACAATATTCTTTTACGTTAAATCCTCTTTGTTCATCTCACTCTTCTTCACCACTTTTCTCTCTCTTTCCAACACTCTTTTCCAATTTTCCTCGAACCATCTTTCCCACTGCTTCAATCATTTCATCCTCCACATCCTCCCAAAATATTATTCACATGGGTCTCCTCACAACCAAACCCATCTTTGTCTATTGCAATCTCACCTCTCACAATCTGTCATCACTCTCAAAACAAGTTCCTTCATGGCTTCAAGCTCTTCGCTGCTCAGAAATCCTCTACCTACAACAATCCTCTTGAGCTTCTTCTCTACTACTTCACACACTTTCTTCTACTTGTGAACTACCTCCCAATCGGTGATCTATTCACACAACACTTGCAAGTCTTGGTGGATCCTCTCCACTCTCAAGACTACCCGCTTTGATTACCAATTGATGCAAGAGGGTATTCCCATCTTTCAAAAATTACACACACACATTTAAAATTCAATTCCACAACACAAAGGACAATTTCCAGCAACAAAATTTCATTGTTATTCAGTTCATCATCAAACTAACTTGTTACAAGAATTTTAATTCTAGCCTTCAATGATGTCTCTTATACTTTCAATCTGCTTCTCCTCAATCTGGGACAAAAACTCCCCTTCTTATTTCCACCTATGTAAAAAAAAAATTGATCTTTTTAATTAATTAAAATATTTGACTCATTCTTGGCATCTAAAAGCAAATGTGTGCAACCCCTCACCCAATTCTATCTTCATTACGACACTACCTCTTCCTCTTGTTTTTTTATTTTGCAAGCTAATAAATTAATGCAACCTTTTCATTTCCTGTTCTCTTCTATGGCTCTTCACATTAATCCTCCTACATTGCTTTTTTTTTCCTTTTCTTTTATTTAATTTTAAACTTCCAAATTTTGGTGCAAACTGGAAATTTTAAATAAAAGATTAATTTATTTTTTTTCTTCAATTTCAAGCACTGCCATCTTTGATGGTTATAAAGCTCATAGTCATTTAATCACTTGGAGAAATTGGTGAATAAATTTTTTTCAAAATTTTTTGATTCTATTTCAATAATATTCCCTTTCAAAATCAACTCGAAGAAGACTCAATATGCCAATTCGATGTAAATGGGTGTAGGTAGGTGAAAAATAAAAATTCTCCAATTCACACAAAAATTGGTGAGTAGGATAGAGATGATGTCCTTAGGTCCTATAAAAAACAATTTCACTCCAGCCTTCATAAATTTTGAAAAATTAATTTTTTTATAAATTGGCAATACACTTTTGGCATTAAAAACACAAATTTCCAGCATTAATTTCTCCCAAGTAGTGAAAGATAAATTTTTATTTTTTCCCATTTAATATGGTGCCTCCAAGAATGTCCTTGCAAAATGAATTTACTTGATTCCTTATGAAATTTTCAAAAATAATTTTCAAAACTGCCCATGGAGCCTTAAAACGACATTTTGGAAAAAACTTTAAATTCACAATTTGACTGAACAGTTGAGTTCCTTTTGTAGAGAGATGCCACACATGACTGAAAGAAACCAAAAAAGGAACAAAATCAAACCAACAAATATTTTTGGTTGGTGTTGATCACCTATTTTCCTGTGTGCTCCTACACCATAATAATAGGTTTAAGAACAATGCAAATCGGTCTAGAAGAGCTTTTACTTATAGTTATAATGCTTCAACGCCTCTTGAATGGGTTATTGATTCAGGTGCTTCTCACTATGTTACTTCTCATAAAGAGGTATTTGAATCTATGCAACTCAAAATGTCTAATGTTCCACTTCAACTTGCTAATAATTGTAGTGATGGAAAAAGTATCCCTTTTCCTCACTTAATTTTGGAATAATTGACAAAATGAGCTAAGTGATGCCTTAATTTGGTGTTGTAATATGTTTTACATATTCACATTATGTTTTGGGCCCTTTTCATTAAAATTTGGCTTCTTTATGCTCTAATTGGTCCTATTTTACATCTAAAAGCCTAATTAAATGCATTTTTCCAAGGATAATCCTGACATCTAATGAATGGCCAATCATAATTCAATGTTTTCGGTTATCTGTTCTAGATCTAGGGATCTAGGACTCATATGCCACCTTGGGCGTATGGGTTCCAACTAGGTCTTGGGACCTGATTTCAAATTGCAAATTGAACAAGACACTTCTTGGAGTTTGTGTCTCATGTTTAAGACACTGGGACACATACGCCCAACCTAGCGTATGAGTCTCACTTTAACCAGGACCTATTTTAAATCAAATTTCTGGCGGGATTTTATTATCCTAGATCTAGCATTGGCTTGTAGTGTTGTAATTTTGAGAAATTTTGCATAAATAAGTTAAATACAAGGCCATTCCCTAGTTTCACCTAGAAGTTTCTTGCAAGCATTCCTATAGAAAATATTATGATTAAGAGTGGTTACAAGATCATTCAAGATAAAATCATCAAGTATTTGGAGTAGCATTCAAGATTCAAGTATCATGTCAAAGACTTCATGCATCATGTGTGTTTGTGAGCTAACATTTTTGATGTAGGTTTTCATGATTCAAGTAAGCATTCAAATATAATACATCATATCAACAATCAAGAGTCAAGATCCACATCCATTGGAGCCATTTCACATAAGTTTGCAACCATTTATTTCAAGGGTTTGGTGAGTTGCAACATTGCATTTTTTCATTCATCATTCAATTCATGTACTTTCCTATTTTATGGGTATGTGTAGGATCATGATGGGCCAAAAAGTGGTGATATGATGGATATGTGTAAGGTATGTGGCTGACGACTTGTTTTTTACCCAAAATTGATGAAACGAAAAGGGTTTTTAAAGGAGATTCTCAGCTTTCCACCAATATAAATTATGCTTTATTTTGAATTTAATAAATAATTATTATTCATTTTCAATTTGAATTATGATTAAAGTCTCGATTGATAGGTTGATTAAAAAACATCTATAGCTTTCAAACGGTATCACATTTTTTGAATCCAAAACATGCATCGCATTCTCTGCTTCACATACTATGGGATTAAAAAAAATGAATTTCATGAAGTTTCAAAAAAGTTAAGGTGGTTAGACATACAAGTTTTTTATATTTTTTAAAAGTTGTAATAAAAAATTCATAATTAATTATTTACTTAGAAAAAAAATACAAAAAATAATGCATCACATTAGGACATGAGTCATCTAATTATATCTAAAATCTTATAAAAATTAATTATCATTTTATTGTGGTTAGGGTGGTCAGAAAGTCGCCTACTTATTTTTTCCCTGAAATTTAAGTACTACTGCATTGGAATTTCAAATTTTAACCAAATAGATTTTTAAAAAAAAATAAACCTAGTAGTTTAGAAACTACATTCAATTTTCTACAAATTCTATTCTTACATATTTTTTAAATAATATAGATAAGTTATTCAAATTTTTATGTCAAGTTGCCTAACTCTAATTTTTCTAAATTTTTCACCACTTAAGGACCTATATTTTCCATGATGATCCTACACATACCCTTATTACAAGGTTTAATTACCAAAATGGGGTTTGACCAAGGAAAACCCCTATTCCCTAACAAATTAATATTTTTCTCTCTTGATGTGTATTTGTAGATCTAGGTGAATTGGAGCTTGAAAAATCCTTTGAAGGAAAAGTTGCAAAAGTTGTCAAGAAGTTGTCATCTTCATGGAAACTCACCTATAGTCCAGAATTTAGACTTTCAGGCTTAGAGATCAGACAATATGAAAGCTACAAAAGATCACTAGAGGCTACCAAAATTTTAGTCAAACCCTAATACTAGGACTAAATCACCCCTCTAGGTGTATGGATCCCAGTAAACCTCATTTTAGCAGTTTTTGGTAGATCTTGATTTTCTAACAAAAGATTTCATATTCTATGCTAATTCTTGTAGTAGGACTAAATCGCCCAACCTGACATATGAGTCCCAGTGCACTTCAAAAAAATAGAATTTCATAGTTATAGACCTTTCTTGGAATCCATCAGTTTACCAAGTTCCTTTTTATCTAATTTCTATTTGTTCATTGGATTTAATGCTTTCAATTTTCTAGGGTTTAGTGCATTCGAGTTTTCCTTTCTCCTTTGAAGCTTCATTTTAATGGTGAACCCCCTATCTACTCATGCCTAAGAAAACATCCTTGTGTCTTTCCCTCAATTGAGTCACTTTGTTGAGGGATCTCTAGGTTTTCCTAATGAACTAGAGAGTGAAATAGGTCCTAAGCTTAGTTCCATCTCCCAAAAGGTGGAACTGTATTTCCTTTTGGTTCATTTTGGTGAACTTGACCTTTGGACCCTTGAATTTTTGATTTGGAGAACATTAAATTCCTAGATCTAGCTTGCATTAACTTTGCATTAGATTTGCATTAGTTGAATTGCATTTAGGACTTCTAAACATTGCATTAGTGAAAAGTGCATATAGTTTGCATTTTTGCATTTTGAATCATTCAATTTCATTGGAAACCTATCATTGCAAGTATTCATTGAAGATACAACCTAAACACATTAATATCAACTCAGAATTTGTTGATTCAGATTTAGAAACCCTAATTTAGGACTCATTTGCATACCTAGGCGATTTAGTCCATGTACTGGTCTTTTCTCAATATTTTTAGGTATTATGTGTTGTTTTTTTTCACTATATGAAACTTTCAAAAATACTAAGTGGGATTCATACACCCGTCTAGGGGAATTAGTCCTTGGAGGCCTACAAAAACTGACTTTTCTGAGCTTTCTGGTGATTTTTTGTACTTCCTAGGATTGCTGGTAACCTACTATATTAGTTTGAAAGTTTTAAGAATTCTTGTTTCATGTATCTTGGTCAAATCATCCATTTAGTGGTCATTTTTTAAAAATCATTCCAAAACTCATTTCAAAAGTGAAAAGCTTCAGATACGTAGGACATTTGTTTACATTTTTGAAGCATTACATAAATTAGATAGCTTACTTTATCATGTTAACATGTTTTCTTTTAAGAGATATGGTTTTGAGATGGTTGATAATGGATTTCATAAGTACAACATTCCCTCCTATGAGTTCAATATAGAATACAACAATGAGGTCATTAAGAAACATGTTAGCTAGCATTTTGTTATCTTTCCTAGATATGAGAACATCTTAGAGAAAGAGAAACAAACCATTAACACAATCCTTAATATCACCTTGCCTATCACTCACTCAAACCCTACTATCTCTACCATTTGTGAGGATGATATGATACAAGGAGATACAAGCATAGATAATCATGAAAACCATAATTATCCTTCTCTCGATACCTCTCCTACTAGTGATGAAGGTATCTTTGTGAAAGAAGATACAATCATTGAGAATGATGAAAGTATTAATTGTATTTCTCCTCCTCCCTCTTGGGAAGATATTATGACACAAGAAGATGAGATCATTGAAAAATTCCTTAACATTAGTCTAACTAATCTCCATTCATCTCCCAACACCTCCCCTACTTGTGATAATGCCTTAGTGAAAGAGGATGCAATTGTCGAAAATCATGATATTCACAATCATACCTCTCCTACTTGGGAAGACATTACAAGACATGGGGATGTAATTGTAGATAACCGTGAAAATCAAATTTTTCCTTCTCCTAATATCCCTCATCAATGTGAAGAAGATAGTTTGGTGTTAGAAGTTACACTTATTGAGAGTCATGAGAATCTTGTTCCTCCCTTCCCTAATGCTCCTACCATTTATAAAGATCTATTTAAATGAAAAATTCCAATCACTGATAAGAAAGAAAATCCAACCATTGATAACTTCCTTACTTGTGATGAAGTCTTTTTAGAAGAAGCAACCTTTGAATGTCATAAATATCTAGTTTGTAGTTCTCCTAAAAACTTTCCTACTAGGGAGGATATCATGGTGCAAGAAAATGAGAACATTGACACATGTCTTTCAAACAATAGTGATGTGACTTCCTTAGATGAAGATGATGAAGCGACATTAGACTCCCCTTCATTAAGAGATCATGAAAATAAGGATAAGTCTTTTGAGGTTATGCACATTAGATATCCCTTGAAGTACTCTCTTGAGCCTAAACTTATCCTTTACCCTCCCCCAAACCAACCACAAACTCAAACCAAACCCATCCTCATCCTCAAACCATGTAACGCCCCACCATGCAAACCCCAAAGGACAATAGAATGAAAAATTACCACAAATTTTGTTTTTTTAAAGTAGAATAATACATAAGATGAACATGAAAATATATTACATATAAGCCAATTAAATAATTGCAAAGACCATTACATCCTCTAGGGTACACGAGACGACATCATAGAATCCTAAACTAAAACCATAATGATAACGAACGAGTCAAGAAAAGATAACATACAACCATCCATCATGAAAAGAGGTGAAAAAGATAGATATAACATTTTATTAATAGTTCAATATGACAATTGTGTAGTATATTTCCACAAATATAACACATCAAATAACGGCTACCACATAAGGTTTACAAAGGTAAAATAATGCATTATAGTTGTTTCAAGAGTACATTACATTACTTCAGGAGTACATACGCATCCTGACATGCAGGGGAAAAGCTACATAAAATATGAGATTGTTACATAATCGAAAATGGTACAATAGAACTGATGTAGAGTCTTGGATCAACAACATCGACACGACCTCAAACTAGGGACCTAATGGGTTGCATAGCATGTTCCACTCGACCACGTGGACCCAAAAGACCACCCCCCGTGTTAGGAGTTGACAAGAAAGATCCCCATTCCTCAACCAAAATAGTCAAATGAACCAAAAGCAAGCTAGACTCCATGACAAGGATAAAAATAACATAAGATAACAACCCATAAAATTTCCATCACATAGCCACAACAAAATAATGAAAATTACAACAAAACAAAATGCCAATATTATAGCTCAACACTAAATAACCATAAGAGGTTCCAACAACAATAGGATCCAAAGCCTTCAAATGAAATCACAGTATCAACCGATAATAAATATCAAGGGAACCTTTCATTAACATCAATCCAGTTGTCTTGGGGCATGTATGCAAAACTAAAAGATAGAACTTGGATGCTTCAACAAAAATCACCAAGAACCAATTGCCTCAACAACATCAACAATTCAAACAACACTACTAGAGGCTAACAAACAAGGGAAAAATAAATGGGTACTATAGGAGAGTGTCATCATATGGCCTTACATGGATTAGCCAGGAAACCTATCACAAGGTACTGCCTCCATATATGGTTATCTAGGCTGCCTATCTCAAGGTGACTGCTCCATAGGGTGACTCATGTGGGACCACTTACCTTTCATGAGTACAAGGAAGTGATCTTACCAACTAGGTCTTCTCATCCCATCCTCAGCCTGTGAAAGAACTAACGGTATAGGTGAGGCTCCTAATTAATCTTGTTTAGTGTTTAACTACCCAAACCCACTAGTTCATTAATTACATTATCACTTGTTTAGGAAACTCTTACATGGATTACCCTAACAACCTCTTTGTGCACCAGAGCCCCATGAAGAGCCACTCCCTACGGTACCAAACCAAACACGCAAGCAGTGTACCTCATCTCACATAAAAATCAAGGAGTACATATCACACAACATGTGAGGAAAGAACCATCTCACAAACCCATACCATATCACTAAAACAAGAACAAAGGAGGTACCACCCACAAGAACTCAAAATTAGAAATAGGATCAATGAATCACAAAGGTCCAACCACGGAAAATCAATATAATTCAAGTTTCTCCATTGCCTCTGGGAGCCTAAAAATGCCAACTATCCACAAACTCCCACTGAGGGTAACTAAAACATTTTGGATTCCCAACCATCACAAAATATGACTACAAGAAGGTCATTGCATAAATTCTCCTCAGTTAGAATTAGCACAAAAGAAAGACTCACATCATGGAACCCTAGAGTGACTATATAAAATCTACAAAAATACAAGTGTAGAATAGAAGTAACAATGTCATAACAGAATCTTCAAACTTAATCAGAGTTGACATGATCAATTCAATACAAAATCAATTGCAATAATCAAACCCTTCTCAATAACCATTTGACACCAATGACCTCACTCCATTAAAAAAATAATAATAACCAAAAAATGAATGCAATGCCATAACCATAAGAAATTCAACCAACTCACAACTCAACACTTAAACCCGATAAGATAATTCAACATAAACAACCAATCAAAATGATCATAAAATACTCCATGAAGGACATTGTCTCCACCTTCAGATTACTCAACGACTTACAACCGAGGGTAAACCAACATTATGGATTCTCAAAAAAATTTGACCATGGATTCAATGAATAAAATCTTCTCAAATTACAATAACTCAAAAGGGAGACAACAACGTGGGACCATCAAACTCAACCCTTAATTTTACTAACATAATCAAAATGATAAATTCCAAAGAATATTAAACTCATCATTATATTTTATCTTTTCGTTCAACGAGAAATAATTTAAAATAAGTAAGGAAAACATGAAGATGTATTTTATAACTATCCCCTATGTATGTAACATGGTAATAACTTAATTCACCTTTCATGTTCATTTATTATGTGCAATAAATAACCTAAGCCCTCTTGATTATAATTTATTTCCTAAAAGATACATAATTAAATAACACAAGTTTATTTATTTATTGATCGATTAACCTTTTCTTTAAATTCTACAAACAATACAAGCAAATAATAAATAATGGAGGTTATAAGAAAACAACCATTTACTCATTCCTTACAAACTCACTTAAAATAATTAGAGGAATTTTGGAAACATATTTATAAATAACAAAATGCATATTTACACAAATAAATTACTTTCAATAACATGTTCAAGTGACAAATCATAAGAATCATTTAATAATCAATTTACATTTTATTATTATATCGTTATAAAATCATTTAAAGAAACTATATATGAATCTAGATGGGCCAGTTTTCCTCAAAGTGTATTAAATAACATTAATATCTTCCTTATTTCTAATTTTAATTCAACCATTTAAATAACTAATTCTCTTAAAAGAAATTACTTAAATATTTAATGTTGTATAAAAGAAAGATATTTATTCATCTTAAATTACTCATTTAGTATCAATAAAGGAATCTAAAAATTCACCAATTTCATTAGACAACTAACCTAAACACTTTTCCATAAATTTCTTATTACTTATTGACTCAACAGTTTAAGCTAACTAATTTTATCTATGAAGGAAATTGGCATAAGTAACCTAACTTAATGTAATTAAATCCATTTCACTAATGAACTCTTCTACTTATTTTTAATAAAGTCATTAAATTAAAAGACGACCATATCCTTTTTCCTATCACTTCAATACATTACAAGCATATATAATATTATGATTATAATATATTAACTGATCAGGATTCAATCTTTAAACGTAATTTTACATATATAAATCACCTAATAATATCAAAAGAATTATATCAAAAGAAACATACTCAACTCCTAATTACTTATAATAATAAATATATAAAATATATGCATACCTATATAAATATATTATAAAAGAAACGATATCTTATTGTATTTAATTTCCATAATTACGAAATGTCATAAAGAAGGGGAATCAATATATTTTAGTTGTAAAGTAAATCTTAACTATCAAAATGTATATTTACACACAACAATTCATTCTTTAATTATTATTCAACACAAAACACACTAGATTCTATACTTTGTCAATTTATAAACATTTGCTAATTACATAACTAAATATGTCAATCATTTTTTCATCCCTTTATTTATAACCATACAATATATTGTAATATATGTGCGTATACATCTATATCATAATTATCCTAGAAATGCAATCAAATTATAATATTATATATACATACATGAATTTCATTTATTTATTTATTTTCTAAAAATACCCACTTAAATGGTAAATAATATAAATAAGTGAAATTATTCTTTCTCACGTGTAATTAACCCATAGATAATCCCTAATAAGAAAAAATTTTATCTTAAGGGATGGAATATTCTTAACCCACTTTTATTTATTTTTAAACTTTTCTTATTTTAAATCACATGCATTTTCATGAAGAATCAATGGAATGTTATAATATTCCCAAGTCTTTAGGCATTAAATGAAACATGTCTTTTTATGGCAAGAAGAATTTTTATTCCTTTTATTATAAGATGCCCATTACCCTTTTAAGACAAAGAAAGTGGCACGCAAATTTAAATACTCAAAACTTAAGTATTAAGTGGAGCTATGTGTTACCCATAAACAAAGGAATACAATTTGTGACGAAACGACATCATTACATTTTATTGCCAAAGCTATATTATTTCAAACATCGATTCTTTAGCAATTAGAGCAGTATTAAATAAGAAGCAAATCTACGCTATACAGAATCTTACGTTATGGTGACGGAAAGGAATACATTTTTTTTTATTTTTATTTTTATTTTGGCAATGACTAGCTACATTTGTATTTATGAATGGATTGATAGCCATAATGAATCTCTAAATATATATAAATTTATATTATGATAAAGGATACTCACCCTGGGTATGTGCAAGATCATGATGTGCCAAAAAGTGGCAATATGATGGGTATGTGGCTGATGACTTTTTTTTAACCCAAAATTGATGAAATGAAAAGGGTTTCTAAAGGAGATTTTAAAATTTCCACCAATAAAAATTATTCTTTACTTTGAATTTAATAAGTAATTATTATTCATTTTCTATTTAAATTATGACAAAAGTCTTGATTGATAGACTGACTGAAAAACATCTATAGCTTTCAAACGGTATCACATTTCTTAAATCCAAAATATGTGTCACATTCTATGATTCACATACTATAGGATTAAAAAAAGAAAAATTAAATTTCATGAAGTTTTGACCAAGTTAAGGTGGTCAGACACACAAGTTTTTTATATTTTTTAAAATATGTGATAAAAAATTCACAATTAATTATTTACTTGGAAACAAATTACAAAAAAATATGCATCACATTAGGACATGAGTTCTCTAATTACATCTAAAATATTATAAAAAAATATTGTCATTTTATTGTGGTTAGGGTGGTTAGACAGACACATACTTCTTATTTTTTCCCTAAAATTTAAGTACTACTGCATTGAAATTTCAAATTTTCACCAAATAGATTTTTTTTTTTTTAATAAACCTAGTAGTTTAGAAACTACATTCAATTTGCTATAGATTCTATTCTTACATATTTTTTAAATAACATAGATAACTTATTCAAATTTTTATGTCAAGTTTCCTAACTCTGATTTTTCTAATTTTCTTGCCACTTAAGGTCTTATTTTTTCCATGATGATCCTGTACATACCCCCCTAATCAAAATCACAGTCAGCATATACCCGTAACAGATTATATATAACTACAATTATAAATAATTGAACGCCATTTGCAATTTATGCTCAAAAATGAAAAGAGCTACTAAGCAACTACCACGAAACAAAACCAGACGTCTTCCAGGGATTTCAAAATGAGGTTAAGATTGAAAATCAAATACTATGCCAACAACATTGAGAAACATAAAGAAGGATGGTAAGGGAAATTGTTAAGGAATTTTTCCTTTAATACAAGGATTCAAGCACGTCAACCATGTGGTAATTATGATTATCTCCCCACAGTCGATCTGCAATAAAGAAAGAGCCTAACAAAAACAAGAGAGATACGTTGTCCTAAAATTTTACACAGACACCATGACAGATTTAAGCAAGAAGGATAGGGGAAAATTTTCCAGAAGAAACTACCTGGTAGTAACGATACATACTTAACTACGAAGGGTAAAGGAAGTAGTAATATTAAAACCTAAATGTGCTCATTATTAGAACCTTGGCAGTGATTTTCTTTTAATAAACATACTCTAAAACCATCAATGAAACCTTATTTTCAGACAGCAGTTCACCAAATATTAGAGTTGTTAAGAACCTTCAAGTATGTTCTGATTTTCACACTGCATCTAAATTCATCTTCAAGATTGTTGCAAGAGAAATTGTTTTGAGAGATGTTAACCATTTCCATCATTTTAAACAAGGACAATGTTCTTGTGGAGAATATTGGTGATGCTAAATGAAACAATCTGAAAAGTAGGCTTACACTATAATAATGTGCACTATATCAAATATCCAGTAATAACAAAGGGACATCCATCAAAGCTTAACAACAGGGACCTTTTTTGTCATATGTTGTAGTTACAAGTGCCCTGCTAGACATACATGAAAATGTGGAAGCAATATACACAAGGAAAGAAAATTGTTTCAAAAAAATGCCTCAAAGAAATGTGATATTTCGTTTTATAGTTTAACCATAATACCACATCATTTTGACATGATCCTTGTGGTGATGTGAGATTTTACCACTACACCACACCGTTATTGCTCAGCTTTCATGGTAATGCGGGATGTTACCACTACACTATAGTGTTATGGCTCGGCCTTTGCGGTAATGTGGGATGTTACCACTACACTCTTCTTGGCTGTTGTGGGGATGCGGGAGAAGTATTTGATTTACCGCCATACCACATATTTATTTCTTGGCCTTCATGGTAATATGGGATGTTATCGCTACACCGCACTGTGTCTTCTTGGCTCTTGTGGTATGGCAGTATTATGAAACTTGTCATGGCTGTCTACTACCTTGATACAATAGTCTTATGAAACTTATCAATATTTATGGGTACCTTTTAAATTACATTTAGATCTATAAGGAAATTATCATATAGGGATGAAATTCCTAAGAAACATGGAAATGATTACACCAATAAATAGTTAACTAGAAACAATGAATTTTCAATACATAATGGAGAATATATAGAGAGTTAAGTCAGTGAGAAAACATCCTCAGAGAATTTTCATCAAAAGTATGACAATCTAAGAGTTCATAGTAGAAAATCATATACCCTCAAATACCTAACAGTCACAATAGACCTAGTGATAGCTTTCAGAGTCATAAGAATAAATTCATAAGAGAATAGATGTAAGAGCATGAAAATACACTGAGATGGAAGGGTAGTTGGTAGAGTTGAAGAATCAGACCTTTAGTGAGAAGGTAGGGAGAACAAAGCAATTTACAGTCAAGAGCATCATCACATTTTCTCGGGTGACTATATTTGGGCAAGGAGAGAACTTAGTGACAACATTACCATCAAAACAATAAGGATACTCAAAACCCTACGAAACCCTAGGGCCTTTTGGACCACCTTGTAGATATCTCAAACATGCATGAAAATATTTCACAAAGACTAAAATCATCTCTATTTTTTATGATCACAGAAAGTAACAAAAATTTAGATTTACAAGTGATGAAAAGAAGTACATGGAAAGTATATTATGCTGATTTTTTTAAAAAAAAAAACTTAACAATTAACTATCCAATAAACCTAGCGAAAAACAAATATACAATGAAATATTATGATTAATGAAATGATAATTTAACAGTTATCTTAAGGTAGACAAAAAAAAAAATTGCAAGTGAAAAATAACACCCTTAGATTATTCTAAACAAATAATATTTTCATTTACATCATTTTCAAGAAACATTTTTTTAGATCTGTCCAGTTGTACAAAAATCAAATCAAATCTACAACAATCACAAAGATCTAAAGGTTTAAAAATATTATATTTTTAGATCTATTCTTGGGTGTATCTTGCATCTCACTATAAAAAAAATTGAATCCTTTTCTCCAACAAGGTAAACACGTAGATCATTATGATATATTTTTTTGACCGTAAAGCTTATTTCTCATAGATTATAGGATCCATAAGAAAGTTGTTTTTTTTTTCTTTGCAGATTTATCTCCCTTGTGAGACTCCTCTAGCTCTATTAAAGTGGAGGAATGAGGAGCTGACAACCCTAATAGGTGATGGAATAGGGAAGAGAAAAGAGTGGGACAGAGTGTATGATTATGATTTGTACAATGATCTGGGAAACCTAGACAAATATGGAATAGGGAAGAGAGAAGAGTAGGACATGGTAGCATGGAGGTATTAATGAGCCATTCACATCAATGTGAAGGCCCAACAACAACTGTGCGATGTTGTGGTGGTTGTGTAGAAGTTTTTGTGAAGGATTTGGTGATCTAAAGTGGATCTTGCAACTACAATATTTGATAAAAATCCACTTGGTGATCATTGTTAGAGAGTTGAAAACTATGAACTGTCATCTATCTTATAGGACTAAGAAAGGAAGAACATTGTCAAACAACGATTGAATTATAACAAATAGTCCTTGAAAACAATGAAAGTTACTGTCAAATGGTGACAAAGATCTATCGTCTAATTCATTTGCACATGGTGATTGAGAACACAATGAGTAAGAAGTAAAAGAGCATTGGATCATAGCATTACAAAATGGTCATGAGTTCTATAATGAACTTCGTTGTTCTTTTGATCACAAAGGAGATGGAGATAATAACCAACATACTGATGTGCATAGAGAATGTTCATGGAGTGCAAACTTCCTTACAAAGCAATTACCACAACAGAATTTGAGATGAATTTCACCTGCTATTTTATGTTGATATGGATATGTTCTAACTTGTAGTTAATTGTTGTAGCATAATAGATAGGCTAAATATTTATTCATATACCATTGTTTCAAATTCAAAATTTATATACCTTATTCTAGGAGAAAAATCATAGGGGGAGTCTATACATAAGACACCATTGTTTCAAATTCAAAATTTTTGGCTCCTTCACAATTGTTTGCTTCATTTATTTGATCTAAGACAGCCTGTTGTATAGAAGATGCTCTCAAAATCAAAATAAAATCATTTATTCTAGAATGACTATTCAAAATCTTTCCCATCATAACAATAAACAAAAGCATTAGTCATTAACCCGAACTTTGCAAGATTTTCAACAAATTCTACTTCTCCACTCTCTTTTCCATTTTAAATTTTATTCCCAATTTCATCCATGAAGAACTTCCTCAGCCTATAGATCCTACTGTTAGCCATAACTTTACCAGGTTTCAAGGATAGCTTTGAGTCTTTACCCAAGCAACAATTGACAAAATTCAGCCTTACCAGATCTACAGGCTAACATCAGGATCTACAAGCTGAGGAAGTTCTGCATGGATGAAATTGAGAATAAAATTCAGAATGGAAAAGAGAGTGGAAAGTAGAATTTTATGAAACTCTTGCAAAGTTAAGGTTAATGACTGATGCTTTTGTTCATTGTTATGATGGGGAAGATTCTAAATAGTCATCCCATAATAAAGGAATTTACTATGATTTTGAGAGCATCTTCTATACAACGGGTTGTCTTAGGTCAAATAAATGAAGCAAACAATTGTGAAAGAGCCAACAATTTTGAATTTGAAACAATGGTGTCTTATGTATAGACTCTCCCTCTAATTTTCTCCTAGAATAAGGTATAGAAATTTAGAATTTGAAACAATGGTATATGAACAACTATTTAGCATATCTATTATGCTACAAAAATTAGCTATAGGCTAGAACATATCCATATCAACATAAAATACTAAGTGCAAGTCACCTCAAACTCTGTTGAACCTAAGTACTATAGTACCTAAGCTTTTGGTGTTTCTAGATGGAACCTATATCGGAATAGTGTAGTCTCCATTTGAAGGAACCATCTTTGGAGCTCTTCCCTAAAATGAGGGTTGAAAACATTAGAAGAAAAGAAATACCATAATTCTAAAGTAGCAATTTGTATCAAGCCAAATGTCAAAAAGTATAATTAAAAAGACAAATCCTTACAATTGGACCTCAAATTAGACCAAGCAGATTTATGATTTTATCTTTAAAATGTAGAACTTTCTCTTTCGGGGCTTCATGGCCTCAAATTGGATCTCCAGTTGGACCAATTAAATTTATGATTTTTCCTTTAGAATGTAGGAACTTCCTCTATCGGATCTGAAATTGATCCAGCATATTTATGATTTTATCTTTAGAATGTACAAAAAATTTCTATCGGATATTAAAGATGTCAAGTTGGATGTCCAATTAGATCAACAGATTTATTATTTTATCTTTAGAATAAAGGAACTTCCTCTATCAGATATTCAAAAATTCCTACACCTAGGTTTTGCTTCCCAGCGAAAACACCTGGAAGTGTTTCACACCAGCTCAAGGTACTCTCCAACCTTATTATGTCACTGATAGCAATCCAATTTTTCTTGAACCGTCCATACCTAGACATTGCACCACAATCTATTCTTCCTACACATAAAAATTCCATATATTAACCCCTTCTAAATAAAGCTCAAAATCATCATAAAACCATAATTAATAAATCATTTTAGCTTCAAAAGTAATCCGATGTCATTTACTATCAAAACAAAAGTTGTATAAATCACAAAAAATCCATGAAGCCATCCATCCAAAGAGAAAATAAGCAATGTAAGGATTTGAGCAATATAAGTCCAAAGGGTTATACTGTAAGGGTAATGGAATCACCATAAGAGTACAACCGAGGAAAAAAATCTTGTGACTATAATTATGTGATCCATAACTCTATTGGTCATGTGGCATAGTTGTGCTATAAAAAATACATGATGCATTCATGTGTGACCCAAGTTTAATGTGGCTATGTTGTGATAGAAATGGAGGCACTCATCTAAGCACAATTCATGTACAAATCACTGTCATTACAATTAGTTTTCAATCATCATTGGGTGCATTCGGGTTGACTCAAGTTTTATAGGTTATGATTTAATGATAGCATGATCCAAGAGCAATTACCTCTTGTTGCAATAAAGAGCCTATAACTCTAGTTGATATGCAGAGTGGTTGTGTTATATCAATTATGTAGTGCATTCAAGCACAACCCATGTTTAATGGGATATCCTAGAGAGTGATCAATATTTTCTAAACCTTATGAATGTTAAAAATGTACAACTTAAACTACAAACCAAGTTTGTTACATACTTGAATGCAATCTTGGGTTACCACAAACTATAATAATTTTATTTGCTAATAACCATTATGGAAAGTATTAAAGCAAGACTCATGCTAAATAGGATAGATTTCCCCGATCAGGTTTACATACCTTAATGATCAAACACAAGCTTCCCACACACTCTAGGATACAATCCAAGATCATACCACAACCCTGTCAAGACAACTAATTTTTTGACCCAAGATTTAAGGTTGTATTTTAATACCAATAGAATTATTGGTAAGAACATGACTAGGGTACAAACCATATGCCTCCATAGAAACATAAATGATAACTCTAGTGGATTAGTGAGGTTGCAATACCAGAAAGATTGAGACATTGTAGCCAATAACAAGCACACTATGTAGCTCAGTGACATTTGCAAATGCAATCTATGGTAAGAAGAATGACTCTCACTTGAGGTGTGATAGTCAAAAAGAGGCTGAGTAGTGACAAGATAATAAAGCTCAAACCTCACATAGTAAAGTGGAGATTTTAATAGTGAGTTTCCTTCCCCCTTGCTGACCTTAAGGGTTTTTCAAATGCTATTGGAAATGTTAGACAAGGAAAATGAAATTAGGGAATGACTATCCAAATGAAGTAACAATGGTAATCATAGGTTCAATGTTTCTTCTTAGCCATTGTATAATGGAGGTAGTGGATTGCATGTTTGAGCAGTGTTTTGAGACTCATCAAAGATGAGAGAATAGTGAATAATACCTTGTGGACTATGAAGTAGTGACAATAAGGTTGAAGGATCTTAAGACCCACAATACCATGAAAGAATGAGTCCCTTGTAGTAAGTAAGTAGGCAGTCTATAGGGAATAGTTTGATTTTATAGAAGGATAATCATGAAAGGAATCTTCAAGTGACAATGAGTGAGTTGTTTGAGATTGTAGTTGAGGGTGTAATATCTAGTCTTAAAGGCAGTTAGCAGAGCAGTAAATATGCAAGAAAATAAAATCATACACAAAAAACAATTCACAATGTTTTTTTTTAAAGCAAATTTCTATCAGAGAGGATAGCACTCTTTCTATTAATTTAAAGCTTTGAGTTACCTTTCCAATTTCTTTGATCCAAAATTACATAATCTCTACTTTCTTAGAAGATCTTAGTGTCATAGCGTGCTTTTTTTTTGAAGGTGGTTTCCTCCTTTTCAACTTTGTCCATTCTTGTTCAATTTCAGGGGGAATCTCCTTAGATTGGCTAGATAGAACAACACCACTTGTGCCTGTCAATGATACAGCTACTATCATGGAACCTTCACTTCCTTTGGAGAAAATTGTAGAGGTATTTGTCTTTCTAGGTGAGACCTAAGTAAATTCCCCATGAGGGAGAGAGGAAGGATTTCTTTTCTTTGCAGTAACTGAAGAGTGTACAGTGCCTTTGGGTGGATTAGGGGGAATAGTATAGTGTTGAGATTCAACCCCAATCCAACATGATGGTTTGAGATTCCCCATATATTGATGCTTTTGACATTGGGAGGAAACATGTTCTATTGAGAAACATTTCCTGCACCTGAAAGCATTTTTTCATAGTCATTTGGTTTCCTTCGACATCTACTCCCCACCCTCAACACAATCTTGATGGAAAAACCGCTATCAAATTCCATTTTAGCACAAATTCAAGCACATGTAGAATTTTGATAATTAATAGTTTCTTCAGAAGAGCAGTGTGATGGCACTATTGAATTTTGTAAAATTATAGCGTGCTCATGTTAAAACCCTAAGAAATTTTACCTAAAAATATTTGTTACATATGTTGTAGGGTTCTTATATTAGGTTTAGGGTTTTTTCTATTTTAATTACTTAGTGTTCTATTCTATCATTTACCGATATTGCCTATTGTAGGTCACAAAGAATCTTTTCACTCACGTAAAATATCATCATGTGATTGACCTTTCTCGTGTCTAGGTTTGAATCACCTAACTTCTACATCCATTGTATTGCATGATTCTTAAGTCTTCAACCTACTATTCTCATGTCATCCTAGAGAAGTCCCCTCTCTTAAAACAACTAACAAGCATGTTCTTAGAAAGTTCCCACTTATGTCCCAATGGCCTTCATAGTTGTATCATTCATTGCTGATTTATTCATTGGTTCACACTTTGAATCAGCGATGAGTGATAGACTAATGTTTTCCCTTTCATATTGCTCATCACTAAAGGCTTTTGAGCCTTCAAAATTGTAATAACGATGAGTGATGCTTCTGACTTTATGTTCTTATCTCTCATCATGGATGGCCATAAAAAGATAAACTTGGAACAACAATGAACAATGTGATGAGATTTCCTATATATAGTTGGATCGCGGATATGTTTTGAATGTAAGGTCTCACATTAGTGATACGCGATGGACATTACAAAAGTTGTAAATCTTCTCATCGCTAATTGCTTGAAAAACATATGATGAGAATTAGCAATAAACAAAGGCCTTATGTAATAACTTCATCACTCATTGTGGATTTGACTTAGAACTTGGGTTCTGAATTAGTGATAAGCGATGGATGTCCTCTAAAGGGTTTTTTCTCTCGCTAAAGTGATATGATCATATGAGTGATGTATTTTGTGATGTTTATTTTATGCAGGTTGTACATGTCCAAATCCGGTGCTGACACAACATCTCTCATTACAGATAGGGTCTTAAGAGAAAGTTTTGAATTAACGATGTGTGGCAGAAGGATGAATGTGACCAAGGGTCACACTGCAGAACCAAGGGCTGGAGATCATCATTGAGATGTTTACATTGTTGATGGAGTTAAGAAAAGATAAAGTAGATCAGCAACAAGAAATTACCATAAATGAAAAAAGCAACGTGGCATGATCTTGGGGATTTCACATAAATCAGAAAGGAAAGTGGTGAGAGAATTGGAGAACCATTGATAAAGTCTTAAAATGAGATGATCTGATGGACTAAAAATCACCGTATGAGTAACTTCATCGCTAAATTGTACCCTAAATTTTGGGGAGGATTAGTGATGAAGCATCTAAAGAAAGTTTCTCTCTAAGAAACTGATCCTATGTACTTTTCCAATATTAATGAAAATCATGAATTAGGTTGGCAATACATGCCAATTGTTAGATCAGTTATGATTAACCAAGGTTAAAAGGAAATGTGGCATCATTTCAAAAAGCCTCGTTATTTTCAAGGAGCAAGTTGATAATGGTAAAAAAAATGATCATGTCCACCTTAGATGAAGTTTTAATTTCTCTAAGATGAATGGTCCAGATGCAGAGCCAAGCCAATAAGTTACCAATTTGCTCGTGTAGGAGTTTTGAATCATTAATTCTACATGCTCAATTTTTCTATTTAAATTCAGGTTGATGGCTATTTATTCACACTATCTTTTTATTCTATAAAAGAAGTGAGGTGTGTGTAGTAGAGGTGATTGAGGTTTCTTGAGCAGAGTTTCAGTGTTTTCATCTTGAGAAAATTGGTATGAGATTAGGTTCTCTAGTCTATTTGTGATTTCTGTTGCTTGAGTTATCTATAATTGTTGGGATTGGGGTGCTTCTCTTGTGGGTATTAACTCAAGAACCTTTTCTAATTATCTCTCTGCTATCTCTAGAGAAAATGGGAAAATATGGTGCATCATTTCCACCTTTTAGGAGGTCTAGTCGGCTAAGTATGTTTGAATGCCATGAGGACATAGCTGAGCGGGAAGCCATGGCTTCTCCTAAGGTTTCAAAGGGTAAAAGGAGGGATAGGGGCCATAAGAAGAATTTAATTGTGTAGAGTACATACCACTTGAGGAATAGGACCCTTCCAAGTGAAGTGGTCAAATGAAAAGGTAAGGAATTTGCACTGCAAATGAAGAAGGCTAGGAAGAAGAAAAAGAGTCACAAGGCTCACATGGGTAAGCACAACTCTCCTATCATGCTTTCAGACTCTCCTTCGGATGTTGAAGCTAATACCGACTTAGACTATGGCCAGTACCTACGTTCCCTAGTACAATATGGGAGTTCTAAAATGGCGTACTGGTGATACCTCCAATTGCATTGAGGACAATGAGCGATCAGGCATTTTTAGATGTCAACGACTCTGAATAGGGTCACCTCCTATTTTAGTTTTTCATGACACCATGGTCTTTGCATAGGAGGTATTTCTCTTCATATGTCTATGGTTTGTCTTTCATTTTATCATGCTGATGTGGATGGTTTTCAAGATGATATGAATCAATTTTTTTTGTTCCAAACGATGAATGTTGTTACAATGATGGCTAATATCCTGCACATGTTTTTTGCCTCCCCTGTTCTAAAATGATTGCGTATGAAACCACTTGGGAGTCCTTTGAGGAGTTAGTTAGAATTAGGTTTTTGAAATGAACTCAAATTTCAAAATTAAAATTGTAATTCAGCCAGGTGCTTGTTGCTCCCCTATTTATATAAAGGGGATTTCATGGTTAAAAAGAGATATTTTAGAATTTTGAGTCTAGACATGGTCACAGTAGATACTATACTCTAATAGCATAATAGAATGTAAATAGATACTCTAGTAGATGTATCAGAAGCAAGTCTAAGATGAAAGTTATACTTTGTATGTATCTTAAATATGGTTTTACAAAGAAATACCAAAAATGAAGAAGGATTTTAGTTTCAAAATATTGCTCTCCTATGTATTTTCTTCTAAGTTATGAATGAAGATTATTAATGACAACTTCATTTGTATTTTATCATTTTCACAGAGTAAATGAATTTATTTTATGCTTTAGTTCAATGAATTGATTAAACGCTGAAATGAGCTCATTAGTTTGTGAGAAAAGAATATAGGATTTAGTAAGGAAGTGATATTTTGCAAACATAATGAGTTAGATGTTACAAATTAATACTCTAATGGTCTACTAATTTATGAGCTTCAATAAAATTGTATTACCGATTCATTACCAGTTGTAACTCATTTTCTACCTTAGATAAAGCAATGATTATCTTGTTAGTTTATCTTATAGTCAGTTGAGCCAGTATTGAATTGGGCCGAGGATTCAAGATGAAGAATGATTCAAGATACTTTAAATTACAATGTCCCAACTCTAATTATTAAGGCACACTCCTTGAAAATTAGTAACACTTCTATCTGCTCAGTTTTTCAAGCTTTTGATAAGGTGATTTTCACGGGATAGTGCATCTATGTGAAGAGATACTCTTGATCAAGAGTGAAATATTATGAGTATATATGGGATTACCCTCCCTGGGTCTCAGAGAGCCTAAAGATAAGAAGTAAAGTAATAATTACTCTACTTAAGTGTTGGCCAATCCTCAACCTAGCCGATAATTGGGTCATGGCAAGCTCATAGGTTAGGACTAAGATTAAGTTTGGTTCTAAAAAAATAACCAATAGAAATGGTGACTCCGCTGGGGAAACCTTTGTATCATTGATACAAATGTGTCGAAGACCATTTTAAAGAGTCAAAACAAAATGAACATCTAGTTCAAATGTTGAAGAAGTTATAGATCTACTGGAAGAACTCAGATAAAGATATCCTTGCTTCAAAGTTTTTCCTCTTGATTGAAGAGTTGGAGACTCTACTCTACAATTTCTACACATGAAGGGTTGTTGTTTTTTATTGTAGCTCAAAAAATCTCTATTCAAAGTTACAATAACTAGAGGTGTGAAGGTACATAGTTCTCTGCACATATTTTCATTTACTATCAAACATGTTGTATAAATTACAATTACTACTCCACTTGAAGTCTTATTCACAAACTAGCAAGTATGGATGGTTAGAATGAAGTTGTATATCTTAAGAATTACTTTGCAGTTATTCTTCATATTGTCATAATTGTGATTGTGCACCATTAGTTAAAACAAGATTTGCATAAATCCATGGATTATCAAATCTAGAAATAACCATGCCATTAGAAACTTGGATGCATATATTCTAGAAGCTTCAAAAGTTTGATAATCCTCAAATAGTTGAAACCCCAAAGTATAGGAACCTAAGTGTAAACAAGCCTAGGCTAAGGCCGAAATGGAAAGTTGTATTCAAAAGGGGAGTTAAAGAGTTAAACAAAAGGCACTTGATTGCTATACAAGCCCAGTTAAGAGATAGTCATACTAGATCTATTAGTCAAGATGTTGCACCTTTTTTCAATTCATTTGATTCATTATATGATCAATTATCTACTTGTCATGGATTGATTATAAGGTTAAAAGTATTCCATCTCGAGTCTATAAGCAGATGCCTAGGTTTAATGGATGCAATGTGTGTGAAGGAGATGCACACGTCCAAAGTTTCTATAATTTCATGGTGAAACATTCATTTGGAGATCAAGATATGTGGATGATATTTTTTGTCAGATCTCTTGAAGCTAAAGCTAGGGATTGGTACTTAAGTTCTTCTAAGAAGTCCTTTTCCTACTAGGATAAATTGATAGATTCTTTTAGGAAAGAATTTGCAAAAGAGTCTTCTAATCTTGTCAAAAAGTTAAAACAACTTAAGAAACAAGATGAAGAGTCAAGCGTTGCTTTCAGTCACAAATTTTTTGTTGCTCTTGCACTAATCCTTGAAAGTTTCAGAGCTAGTACATCAAATTGCATTCATTTATATTTTGAAGCTTTTGAGGAGGGATCTAGTGCATTGTTGAAGGATTCTAGAATATTGAGTATGCAGATGGCTTACACATGTTTAGATAATATGGAAAAAATGAGGAATGAATATGTGCAAAGTCTACTATCTTCAGTTATGGATAAACATGTTGATAAAAGTAAAAAATTTATGAGTACAAAAGATTAGATACATGTAATTTCAGATACAGACAAGTGCATCCTTGAAAAGGAAGAAGTTATGAATGATACAATGTTAACCACTAATGCTCATAATAGTGAAAATGCTTCTCTTTATATTCAAGAAGATATAAATGGTCAAATCAATGATGAAACCTAGTCTATGAAGTTTCTAGATTTTGATAGTGGTAATATCTTGGTGTGTCCTGACTTACAGCTTGGTAAGGCATGTTTTTCTACTGGAGGACAGGAGAGAGATATGATTGAAAGAATGGACCAAGATTATGGTCTATTGAATAGTGAACAAATTTCAAGTTTTTTAACCATTGAATATCAAAAATATGCACATACGAGTAACCCTTAGTTATTGTGTAATGCTCATATTGATTTATACAATGATAAAAATCTTTATTATGAAAGATATAAAAATTGGGTATCTGATATTCCTTCCAGTTATGAACATGCCAGTCACCATGGAGATAATTTGGGTAATGAAAAACAACCATTTGATTCTAACGATCCATTGTATGATGAGCATGAAAGTATATAGGATGATGCAAACTCAGAAACTTGTGTTGATGAGTTAATGACAACAAGTAACCATGAAGTTTGTATATCTGGTAAGCAAGATTTTGAAAATTTTAATGCAGATTTGGATAAGTATCTATTTCCTAATTTAGGATAAGTATTTTTTTACTGATTTAGATGAGCCTAGTTATGATTATTTTCATGTGGATATGGATGTTAGCTTAAAAGAGAAATTAGATTATCTTTTGGAACCAAAATTACTCACTTTTGAACAAGCTTTGGATTCTGAAGATGTTAGTATGATGTGTTTAGAAGATGTTAGAGTAAGTAAGAATAAGAATAGGGTAGAGATTCTTGATGATTCTCTACATCAACATGTTGAGGCATAGTTATAGGGTGTCTCAATATATGAGTGTATTTCTTTGCATACACTTGGAGATAGTTTCCATAATATGCATAATCTTTTGATTGGTCCTTGTAATCATTTCACCTTTGATATGAAAACTACTAATCAAATTGAGCTTCATGATCCTATCTATATGGTAGAGTATGAGTGACAAATTTTTCAACTAAATGGAATTTTCTTACAGTATGGTAATGAGAAAAATATCAAGGGAAGTTGTTTTCAACTTTACAATATTTTGAATGAAAAACTTATGAGTCATTACCACATAATAATCAGTATATTAAGGGTATGCTTGATTCTCTGATGTAGGGTAACTGTGAATCTGTCCATAAATTTGTACTTGCTAAGTTATTGAGAGCTACTAGCATGTTTAATCAGGCATATTCCAGTAATGTCTTCAGATTGGATTAAGTGAGGTGTGATGAAAACTTTGTCTATGACAGAGGTAAGAGAAGGCCTACAGTTTTTGGTAGACTTAGGCCATCAAATGTGGTTTGACTTGTCAAACCAAAGCAGTTCAGGGCAAAGATGACTTTATGACTCTATTACCCAATGGAGTAGGCACTTGGTTTGCTTCTCTAGAGGATCTGAATTCTCTCTTTGTTCACTAAGAGCCACTGATGGCACTTTCAAATTTTGCAAATTTATTGCATACTCATGTTAAAACCCTAAAAAAATTTACCTAAAAATCTTTCTTACATATGTTGTAGGGTTCTTATATGAGGTTTAGGGTTTTGTTCGTTTTAATTGCTTGGTGTTCTATTATGTCATTTACTAGTATTTCTTGTTGTCAGTCACAAATAATCTTTTCATGCATGTAAAATATCATCATGTGACTAACCTTTCTTGTGTCTAGTTTTGAATCGCCTAACTTCTACATCCATTGTATTACATGATTCATAAGTCTTTAGCCTACTATTCTCATGTCATCCTACAGAAGTCCCCTCTCTTAAAAAAACTAATAAGAACATGCTTAGAAATTTTCCACTTATGTCCTGATGGATTTCATAGTTGTATTGCTCATCATTGATTTATTGATTGGTTCACACTCTGAATCAATGATGAGCGATGGACTGATGTTTTCCCTTTCATATCACTCATCGTTATGGATTTTGAGCCTTCAAAATTGTAATAACGTTGAGCGATGCTTCTGACTTTATGTTATTATCTCTCATCTTGGATGGCCATAAAAAGATAAACTTGGAACATCGATGAGCGATGTGATCAGATTTCTTGTATATCATTGGATCACAGATATGTTTTGAATGTAAGGTCTCACATCATCGATACGCGATGTACATTACAAAATTTGTAAATCTTCTCATCGCTAATTGCTTTCAAAACATATGAGGACAATTAGCGATCAATAAAGTCCTTTTGTAATAACTTCATCGCTCATCGTGGATTTGATTTAGAACTTGGGTTCTGAATTAGCGATAAGCGATGGATGTCCTCTAAAGGGTTTTTTCTCTCACTAAAATGATATTATCATATGAGGGATGTCTTTTGTGATGCTTGTTTTATGCAGGTTGTACATGTCCAAATCTGGTGCTAACACAACATCTCCCATCGTAGATAGGGTCTTAAGAGCAAGGTTTGAATTAGCGATGCACAACGGAAGGATGAATGTGACTAAGGGTTAAGCCCCAAAACCAGGGGCTAGAGATCATCATCGAGATGTTTACATCATTGATGGAATCGGGTGAAGATAAATTATATCGACGACAAGAGATGACCATAAATGAAAAAGGCAACATGGCATGATCTTGGGGATTTCACATAAATCATAAAGGAAAGTGGCGAGAAAACTGGAGAACCATTGATAAAGTCTTAAAACAAGATGATCTAAGGGATTGAAAATCATTGCATGAATAACTTCATCGCTAAATTGCACCCTAAATTTTGGGAAGGATTAGTGATGAAGCATCTAAAGAAAGTTTCTCTCTAAGAAACCAGTTCTATCTACTCCGCTGATATTAATGAAAATCATGAATTAGGTTGGTGATACATGCTAATTGTTAGGTCAGCTATGATTAATCAAGGTTAAAAGGAAATGCGGCATCATTTGAAATAGCCTCGTTGTTTTCAAGGAGAAAGTTGATAATGGTCGAAAAAAAATGCTCGTGGCCACCTTAGATGAAGTTTGAATTGCTCTAAGATGAACTGTCTAGATGCAAATCCAAGCTGATAAGTTACCAATTCTCTTGTGTAGGAATTTTGAATCATTAATTCTACATGCTCGATTTTTTTATTTAAATGTAAGTTGATCGTTGTTTATTCACACTATCTTTTCAGTGTATAGAAAAATTATGGTGTGTGTAGTAGAGGAAATTGAGGTTTCCTGAGCAGAGTTTTAGTGTTTTCATATTGAGAAAATTGGTATGAGATTAGGTTCTCTGGTGTATTTGGGATTTCTATTGCTCGAGTTATTTGCAATTGTTGGGATTGGGGTGCTTCTCTTGTGGGTCTTAATTCAAGAACCTTTTCAATTATCTCTTTGCTAGCTCTAGAGAAATTGGGAAAAGCTAGTGCATCATTTCCACCTGTTAAGAGGTCTAGCTGACTAAGTATGGTTGAATCTCATGAGGACATAGTTGAGCAGGAAGCCATGGCTTCTCCTGAGGTTTCAAAGGGTACAAGGAGGGCTAGGAGCCATAAGAAGAAGTCAATTATGCAAAGTACATAATTCTTGAGGAATAGGACCCTTCTAGGTGAAGTGGTCGAATTTAAAGGTAAGGAAATGGCACTACCAATGAAGAAGGCCTGGAAGAAGGAGAAGAGTCACAAGGCCCGCCTAGGTCTTAGCACAACTCTCCTATCATGCTTTTGCACTCTCCTTTGAATGTTGAAGTCGATACTGACTCAGAGTATGGCCAGTACCTGCATTCCCTAGTGCCATATGGGAGTTCTGATGACGACGTGTTGGTGACACCTCCAATTGCATCAAGGACAAGGAGCAATCAGGAATTTTTGGATGCTAATGACTCTAAATAGGGTCACCTCCTATTTTAGTTTTTGATGACACCATGGTCTTTGCATAGGATGCATTTGTCTTCATATGTCTATGGTTTGTCTTTCATTTTCTCATGCTAATGTGGATGGTTTTCAAGATGATATGAATCAATTTTTTTTGTTCCAAATGATGAATGTTGTGACAATGACGGATAATATCCTGCACATGTTTTTTGCCTCAGACCCTATTCTAAAATGATCACATATGAAATCGCCTGAGATTCCTTCGAGGAGTTAGTTAGAATTAGGTTTTTGAAATGAACTCAAATGAAATTAAAATTGTAATTCAGTCAGGTGCTTGTTGCTCCCTTGTTTATATAAAGGGGATTTCATGGTTGAAAAAGAGAGAGTTTAGAATTTTTAGTCTAGACATAGTCACAATAGATACTATACTCTAATAGCAGAATAAAATGTAAATAGATACTCTAGTAGATGTATTAGAAGAAAGTATAAGATGAGATTTATATTGTGTATGAATCTTAAATATGGTTTTAGAAAGAAATACTAGAAATGAAGAAGAATTTTAGTTTCAAAATATTGCTCTCCTATGTATTTTCTTCCAAGTTATGAACGAAGTTTGTTAATGACAGCTTCATTTGTCTTTTTTCATTTGCATAGAGTGTATGAATTTATTTTATGCTTCAGTTCAATGAATTGATTAAACATTGAAATGAGCTCATTAGTTTGTGAGAAAAGAATATAGGATTTATTAAGGAAGCGATATTTTGTAGACATAGTGAGTCAGATGTTACAAAGTAACACTCTAATGGTTCACTAATTTCTGAGCTTCAATCAAAATTGTATTACCGGTTGATTACCAATTGTAACTCATTTTCTACCTTATATAAAGCAATGATTATCTTGTTAGTTTATCTTATAGTCAGTTGAGCCAGTATTGAATTGGGCCTAGGATTCAAGATGAAGAATTATTCAAAATACTTAAAATTGCAATGTCCCAGCTCTAAGTATGAAGGCGCACTCCTTGAAAATTAGTAACACTTATGTCTGAGGTTTGTCGATCTTTTGATAAGGCAATTTTCATGGGATAGTGCATCTATGTGAAGAGATACTCTTGATCAAGTGTGAAATATTATGAGTATATATGGAGTTACCCTCCTTGGGTCTCACAGAGCCCAAAGAGAAGTAAAGTAATAATTACTCTACTAAAGTGTTGGCCAATCCTCAACCTAGCTGATAATTGGGTTGTGGCAAGCTCATAGGTTAGGACTGAGATTAAGTTTGGTTCTAAAAAAATAACCAACACAGTGATACCTTCCAAAGCTATTACCAATAGCCCTCAAGCAATCTAGTTCCCAAAATTGAATAGGAAGATATGGAAGAACGTACAAAAAAGTAGAGGTGAAGATTTTTGTACGTGGGTCAAAATTAGGAAACCATGGTTTCATACACAGAAAGTCACCTTTATAGAACTAGGAGCCATTTTCTACTACCAACTCCTTGTCTTCCTTAGAATCAAACTCTAAAATGAAGAACCCTTTTGGATAGGGATAAATGTTGACTTCATCCATGAAATCCTTCCATTTTTTTGAAATCCAAGCGTACAAATCACAATTTTTTTGCAAGATCTTCATGCACCTACAGATCAAAGCATGATCAAACAAAAATCCCTCCCTATCCAAAGCCAAATTTTCCAAAAAAACTTCTGGTATTTTTTATGAGAGACATATGGGCATGTGCAGGATCATGGTATGCCAAAAAGTGGCAATGGAGAAAAAAATACGTGTTTCTACGACTCAAAAATGTGAAAATGCTGAGTTGACTTTTTGGGGCTCAGGTGACTACCGAGGTAGAGCAAAAACCTAGATTTAAGAATCGGATATCCGATTTTGATCGGATATCTGATTTTGTTGACATATATATATTATTTCGGGCGACCAAAACTCATTTTCACATTTTCATTTGGCTTAACCGTGGCGGGCGCACAGTGGAAAATGCAAATCAGATATTCGATTTCAAATCCATCTCCAACAGGTAAAATTCTTGATTTTTTATTTGCTCTAATCAAAATTTCAATTAGATTTGTTTAATTTTAGTTGATTTTTTTCAAAATAGGGATTTTTGGTAGATTTTTTATGAAAAAGTTGAGTTTAGCATGGATTTTGATGAAAATTGAATGTTTGCAATGGATTTTGATGAAAATTCAATGTTTGCAATGGATTTTCACTTAAAAATAGTGTTTTTTATGTATTTGGATTAAAGATTAGAGAATTTTATTAATTTTTGTTAAAAACTAGGGTTTTTGTTGGATTTTTAAAAAAAACTAGGGTATTTTTATACTATTTTCATTTATATTGTCTGATTTTAATTAGATTGATTTGTTTTTATATTTAATCAGGCATTAGCATTAAATTGTTTTGAATCTTGTAGAAAATTTATGAGCTTCATGACCTTGTGTCACTTCACTAATACCCACGTGAGATGTAGTTGTAGACTTATGGCTTCCTATGTTGCAATCATAGCCAATGTTGAGCTTGATTCTTATAACTCTTTCACTCAACATATAATGTCTACCCAATCCATCTTATATTCCCTCCCTAGTCCTACATTACCCATGTCTTTTTTGTAACCTAACATTTATGTGGACTTGGCATATGTTATTTCTAAGGTCCCCAATGATAATCTAGAATAATTGGATAAAGACCTACAATGAATTCAACAATTCTTAAGCATTGAACCTTTGGATGGAGAAGCAATCCCTCTTTTGGATAGCATTGGGAAGTTGGTAAATGATTAGGAAGGGATAGAAGTGTTACGTAGCCTAGCTAATATAGTAGATTCTAATATTCCTTCGGTAGCTAGTTTCATGAAATTTTTGACTAATGCTCAAAATCCTTTTGGAAAATAAGTTTCCTCTCCCACAATAATGCCTTCTATTCCCAACTTTACACCTCCAATCATAGCATCAATGATGGAATATAACAATGGTTTAAACTCAAGCTTAGGAATTTCTAGTGGAAATTATAATAGTTTTGTCCCTTCACCTATAACACCTTCATATTCATCACCCCTCCTAAACATGAAATATAATATCCCACCATTCCTCCATACTAGTTCACCATACTTGAAAAACTCTCACAACATGTGGCCCAATGATTTTGTGATAAATCAACTTTTTTATTTAAAGCATGAGATTATTACAACAACAAATTTCAAACTTAAACCAAAATCAAACCAATAGTAAACATCCAAAATACCTTACACATAGTTCATTAATGTTCACTATTTTAAATACACCTATACTACAAAACATTGAAATACCTCGCTTTGGAAAGTACAATGGTAAAAATTATCCTAATAACCATTTGTTAGTTTTTACTACCTTGTGTAGAGACTTTATTTTTGAAGATTTACTCATAGTGAAACTCTTTTCTAGATCATTGAAAGATATGGCCTTGGATTGGTTTTGTTCATTGTCAAACAATCAATTACCTCCTTTACACAACTCATTAATGATTTCCTCCAACACTTTCAAGTGAACATCAGTCCTCAAGTTACATTAACAAATTTAGTTCATTGTAATCAAGGACCTAAAGAGAAAATAAAAAACTTTATGAAATGATACTAATCCCTTTATTTGAAATTCTCCTATAGTCTTCAAGATGTTAAAATTCAAAGGGTGTTTATAGGTAACTTACAACCTAATATTCAAGATAAGAAATTGCTAATGAAATATCCATCCTTAACACGTTTTGTATAACCCTTCATGATTATCGAATATCGATTAGTTGGTATGAAGGTACCCCTTCATAGGCTCCTATTGGTCAATCATATAAGTCATGCCTCAAAACAACTATCAATCATTTTAAAGAAGAAAAGAAATATTCATTACTTGATAAACATTCATGTCAAGCTGCTCATAATATTGGGGATGAGTAACCTTCGTAAACATAACTCTAGATATAAATTTAGGCCATGAGATAGGAAATTTTCATAGTTGTTTGATTCTCTCCATGTGATGTTGCAATTGTTAAACAAGAATATGATTCAACTTCCTCCAATTAGTCATATTCAAACAATTAAACCTTTACCACCAAACTTTAATGCAAAAACATTTTTTCAATATCATCATACACCTCGACATGATATGGAAAGATGTAAGCATATTTATAACCAAGTGCAAGACCTCATTCTAATCAAATCCAGTTGGATGACCTATTAATGACAAAGGAAATAAATTGGTTTTTTCACCTAATCAATACTTACAAATATTTACAAGCCCATTGCCAATTCATTCAACAAACTTTGTTCAATACAATGATAATGAAGAAGATGATAATGATTTTCCATCTTTATAAACATTATTAATATTCAAAATCATAAAGGAAAAACCAATATTTTGTTTGACATTTCTTTTACATATATTGATTCTTCTATAACTACACTCGATGGTCTTCTTTATATCAAGTTTGCAGAAACCGAAAAGGGGAATACTCATTGATCCCATGTACATAGTGAATATGATCAAAAAAGAGTTATTGTATGTACATGAACTTTATGCAGATGATTATGAACAATAAAAAGCATGATTAAAAGCTCATGATGGTTATGGCTTCCCTATAATTGGTTTGATAACTCTCCCAGTAAAGGTTGGACCTAAATAGTTGGGTGGTTTTGATAGATTTTTTATGAAAATTTTGAGTTTAGCATGGATTTTGATGAAATTTGAATGTTTGCAATGGATTTTGACTTAAAAATAGTGTTTTTATGTATTTGGATTAAAAATTAGAAATTTGTATAGATTTTTGTTATAAACTAGGGTATTTTTATAATATTTTCATTTATATTGTCTAATTTTAATTAGATTGATTTGTTTTTATATTGAATCGGCATTATGGCTCGACAATGAAAATGCACCAATTCCACCACCTCCACCACCTCCACCTCCTCCACCTCCTCCACCTCCCCCTCCTCCACCTCCACCACCTCCACCACCACCACCTCCACCACCTCCACACCATCAATTCAAGAATTAATTTTGAAAAATTGCAACAATTAAAGGGCATTTTGAAGTTTATACGAGAGTCCCTTGATTATCTTAGATGTCAAACACAATGAATGAAATAATTAAAAATATAGAAACCCTCTCCTTGCAACATAATGCCTTTCATTTGTGGCAAGAAGACATGAGGGAATATTATGCATGTGGATTGTCTTACGATGATGTGAAAGATCTCAGAATAACCAAAGCCCAAATAGCCTCTTTATTTGTTAACCCCCGCACTGGTTTGCTAGTTAATGTTAATAAAACAAAACTTTTTATGAAATGGTGCACTCATAGAGACATTGTAGAAAACTTTGGGATCGTTGGTGTATGGTTTTTTTGAAACCACCGAACAACAATATTGATGTACCATTTTACTTTATTAAAAATTTATATGCTGAGTTTTTGTTAGGGAATCATGTCAATTACT